>CM051242.1:70743409-71343409 GCA_027917425.1 Gastrophryne carolinensis | reverse complement strand
TGGGCGGCCTTATAGTATGCATTAAGATCAGGGGCCCCCATCCCTCCATGCTCAGATTGCCTGATTAGGTTTTTGTATGCAATACGATGTTGACTATTATTCCAATAGAATGCTGCTAGTTGTTTATTTAACTGTTTTATAAAGCGGTGTGGTATGCGTATTGGAATGTTTTGCAATAAGTACAGAAAATGTGGTAAAAAAAACATCTTGACCGCTGCAATTCTTCCGAGGATATTTAACTGAGAATTTTTCCATTTCGACGTCTGGTCTTCTAGCAATTTTTCTAGGGGTACATAATTTAAATTAAATAGTTGGTCCAGATATTTGGGTATGTTTATTCCTAGGTATTTCAGGTACGCGGTTTCCCATTGAAGGTTATCTGCATGCTTTAGGATGTCAATTTCCGTCTTGGGGAGAGCAAAGGGCATTATGGTCGTTTTCTGATAATTTAGTTTGAAATTTGCGTACCTGCCAAACTCCTTAATGTTAAGAGCTTTAGGAAGTGATGATAATGGATCCTGTAGTGTTAAAAGGATATCATCAGCGTAGGCTAAATATTTTATATTGTTGCCCCCTATTGGAATTCCCTTAATTGCAGGGTCGTTAGATATGATATTAAGCAGTATCTCAAGATGCAAACTGAAGAGGATGGGCGATAAGGGGCATCCTTGTCTAGTTCCATTAGACATATTTATCGGTTTGGATAGTATGTCATTTATATTTAATCAGGCAGTCTGATTTTTGTGTAATGACATGGTTTTACCTAATAAGTTTGGGCCAATTCCTAAATGAGTTAGTGACTTCTGCAGGAAAATCCAAGAAACCCGGTCAAAGGCTTTTTCTGCGTCTAAAGCCACTATAACCGCTTTTGTACTGTGCGTTTGTATGTGGTTGATTACGGATACTGCTGTGGCGATATTCTGGTATACCCCTCGGTTTCGCATAAACCCCGTTTGGTATTGTGAGGTTATGTCTTGGGCAAATGATTGGAATCTGTTTGCGATAATTGTGGACAAAATTTTTACATCAATATTTATCAGGGAAATTGAGCGGTAGTTTGAGCAATGGCTTAGGTCTTTGCCTGCTTTTGGAATTAGTCGGATT
The DNA here is from genome assembly GCA_027917425.1 of Gastrophryne carolinensis. Classification (NCBI taxonomy): domain Eukaryota; kingdom Metazoa; phylum Chordata; class Amphibia; order Anura; family Microhylidae; genus Gastrophryne; species Gastrophryne carolinensis. Next base: position 71,342,305 of record CM051242.1, on the reverse strand, counting down.
TTAGCAGTATTCATTGTTGATGATAGAGGTTTTTGCATATCGATATCATTTGCTAATCTAAGAATGTAGGGCGTTAATTGTGATTGGAATGCTTTATAATATTCTGCCGGGAAGCCATCGGATCCGTTGGATTTGCCAGGCTTTTGTTGTGATACAGCAGTTTCCACTTCTTCTTGAGTAAATGGCTTATCCATTTCATCCGATATTTCCTGCTTAAGTTTAGGGGTGTTAATGGTTTTAAAGAAGGTGTCATAATCAAGGGGTTCCTCCGGGGTTTCAATATTATAGATTCCCCGGTAAAAATCCATAAATTCTCGGGCGATTTCTCCTGGGAGGTATTTGATATTACCATCCTTATTGCGAATCTTATCTATGAAATTATTTGCCCTGTGATCAGTAAGATGATCGGCCAGGGTTTTCCCACCTTTACCTAAGTTTAATTTTTTTTTAGTTGATTCCTTACAACTTCTGTTTTTTCCAGTGATATTATATCGTTTAATTTTTGTCTTTCTATGCATAGCTTCTTGTATACATCGTCTGAAAGGGAGATCTTGTGCTCGTTTTCCAGTTTAGTAATATTGCTTAAGGTGTCGTTGATTATCTGCTCTTGTTTTTTTTTCTGGCGTGCAGCGATCGAGATGGCTATTCCTCTTATATAGCACTTATGGCATTCCCACAAGGATTGTATTGTGGTGTCCGGATTATCATTAAAGTTGAAGTATTCTGTAATCGCGGTTGCAAGTTGTTCTTTAAGCTCTGGTTTATCTAAGATATTACGGTTTAATGACCATATTCGCTGGTCTCGGGGTGTGTTATTCCAGGCAAGAGAACATATTACAGGGGCGTGGTCGGACAACGTTATGGAGCCATGTAGACAGGAAAATACATCTGTGAGGAGGGATTGGGAGATAAAGATATAGTCTATGCGTGAGTACACATTGTGTGCCCGTTTGTAACAGGTATAGTCACGGGTATTGGGGTGAAGTGTACGCCATGCATCAACCAATTTCAATCTTCTAAAGTTCTGCCACAGTGTTTGGTTATATAACGTTTCTGACGTTTTCCGTGGGCCTCCCGACGTATCCAGCTTGTTGTCGCTTATAAGGTTGTGGTCCCCCCCCCCCAATAATAGGTCCTTTTTTAACCGCGTCCAGTTTTTTTATTACCTTGTTTAAGAAGCGCTTTTGACCCTGATTGGGTGTGTAGGTACAAACCAATGTGCAGATCTGACCTTTCAATTTGCAGATACATATAAGTAAGCGTCCTTCATCATCCCTATAGATTTTTAATTGTTCAAGCGGACAACGGTTTTTAATCAGGATCGATACTCCCCTTTTCTTTTTATCACTAGAACTAGATATAAGACTTCCAAAGTCCTGAAAAGCAAATCTAGGTGATTTACTGATCTTAAAGTATGTTTCTTGTATAAAGCACATATCGATTTTTTCTCTTAGTAGTTCTTTTGTGATTTTGCTCCTTTTATAAGGGGAGTTAGCTCATTGTATGTGCATATTTTCAAATCACCGAGCAGGCCTTGCCTAGTTTGATTATTGGCCATTTAGTGAATTCTGCGTCTTTTTGGCGGTAGTTGGTGTTATCTGCTATATATTCCATCCTATTATGTTTGTTTTTATTTTTTTTCTTTTGTGCGTTCTTTGGCCTTTTATAGTGACCGTGCATTTCCGTAGTACTATTGTTCCGTGTCATCCTATTTCCCCCCACCCCCCTCCCCTCTATCCCCTCTTCCCTTGCCCGCCCTGAGTTAGGCTTACCAGAGGCTTGTCTGCCTCCATTCCTCTAATCCCCACTGTCATAGGAGTTTGCCTAAATCCTCTCCGCCGAGTTGCTCCTGTGAGGATTTAATATGTGGGTTTTTTTTTTGTTTTTTTTTATTTAATTCTTTATATATATGTGTGTTTCACGATTTCTACCCCGTCACCTCTTCTATCCCCATTCTTTTTTTTTTTATTTTATTTTTTTTTTATTTTTATTATCGTCATCGTTCCGTTCCCCCTTGCCTTTCTCCAACTACATTACTCCACTGATCAAATTCTGCTTATAATCAGTGGTTAGACCAATCTTCAGTTAGGAGGTTCTGTGGAGTTAGCTCCCTAGGGCCTGGACTTAGATACCATTCGGGGATTATTATTTTTGGTAGGCCAAGGGCGGTGGTAATCTTATTCAGGGGTTCGCCGTCCTTAAGGAGGAGGGTTTTACCATCCCTACGGATCTGTAGGATCAGTGGTCCGGTCCATCGATATCTTATGTTAGCTTTTATCAGACGTGCAGAGAAGTCTTGATACAGGTGAATTTTCATGTCGTCTATCAGTATTTCTTTGTGATTTCTTACTCTGTCTAAAATTTTTTCCTTCGTTGTGTAGTCCGTTATTCGACATAGGACATCTTGTGTATTTGTTCCGGACATAGCCCGTATTCTACCGGCTCTATGGCATCGATCCATTTGTACCTCGTCTTCTTGTTGGAGGACCAACTTGAATATGCGTTGTGTTAGTGGTGCTAGTTCGTCTGGTTGTAATACCTTTTATTTTGATGTTATTTCGTCTTGATCTATTCTCCAGGTCGTCTACTTTAGAAACTAAGTAGTCGATTGTTTGTTGTGGGTTGTTATCAGCTCTTGATTCCTTTTCCGTTCACGGGCCAGAGTGATAACATCTGCCTCTAAGGTGTCTATTCTCTGCATTATACTATTTAGGCCTTCTTTAATTTGGCACAATTCTTCAGATATCGTTTCCTTGACTGTCGTTTGGACTGTATGAATTATCGATTTTTCAATCTCTGTTAGTTGTAGTTCCATTGCACTTTGCGACAGTTTGACATCAGCTACTTGCCTTTCCATTGAATTTTTAAATTCTCTGACTTCCCACATAAGATTTTGGACTGTTTTACATAGCTCCTGCGTACCAGCCTCGCTTGTATCGTTTTCTATTGTTTTTTGATTGGATTCCTTACTAGGGGTTATTTCCTGTATATGGGGTGCTCCTTTTTTTATTTTCTCTTTTTGTTTAGTCTGTGTGCGGGTATTGAAGGCGGCAGCATTTTGATCTGTTGCTTGTTCCATTAATGATATTTTTTCATGTGCCTTGTGGATTTGTTGGAGATGGTTATGGATATCGCCCGGTGTGTGAGGTATAGATGCCTCATAGCCTTGCGTCAATCGAGGCGGTGTATCTAGGTTTGATGCTGCTGAGTCCATATTATTGCTAGTAGTCTGGTACGCTCTATTCGGGGTACGCTGGTTAAAGGTAAGGATAGATGTTTGCTTGAGTTCACTGTATTTTGTCTTGGGATTCATCCCACTTTTCGGGTTTTACTCAGTGGTTCGCTGCTATTCTGCCTTGATCTTTCCTTCCTTGCCTTATTTTTGCATGGGATGGTTAGCCAGCGATGGGGGTTTTAGCTTAGGTTGACAGGACATAAAAAACCTCCTGCTGCCAGATACGGTTAACGACTATATAAGTCCAGATTAGCAGGAGACGGACAGTGGTCATTTCTGATGACAATGATGCTACCTTAACAGCAAAACCGGAGGACGGCTAAGAAAAGCCGGGTACAATAGTGACAATGAGCAGACCGTGTGTATTAAAGATTCTGCAGTTCTGACGACGGCCCAGTGGGTAATCAATCCAGGTGGTTAGTTGCAACCATAGCAACCCGTCCAGGGGTCGGGTGGCTGAGGCAGTTAGAGCGGTTACCTTGCTGAAGTAGCGTTAAGTTCTAGTACTGCTCTGACAGTCAATCCGCATAAGCGGCTAAGGAAAGCCCCTGTGTTACAGAGGCAGCAGTTCTAACAGTCTCCAGATCTGGAGTATCAGCTGTCTATGGGCGAAACAAGCAGACCGGCGGAGAGGGCTGGCGTCCGGCCAGTGGGGCTTTCTCTAGATAGAGAAGATCTGACCGCGCAGCACAAGTGGCCGTGTATTGGTTACTGCCTGTGCGCAAGCTTTCACAATACTGAAGGAGCGCGGCACAGCTATATGACCAATGTATATCAATAACTACTGAGAGCCATGGACAGTCACTTGTCGGGCTATAGTAAGCGTGTCTGCCTATAGCAGTAGATCCCTAGGGCGATCGGGCGGCCAGTAGATAACCGGTATATTACCGGTGAGGCTGTTTTGGGAACAGCCGTGACAGGGAGGCCGGCCACACTAGTCCGCTGGCTATTAAGTAAGTAGACACTGTCACTGATTTTTGTCCAGCAAAAATCTACACATAGGGTGTGCAGAAAGATCTTGTGCTGGCTGCTAGGCTAATATAGATGGCACTGATGTTTTCTACCTGACTCCCAGAAACTGGGTAAGGTTATGACGGCTACCAAATGCCGAGATGGGACGCACCTAGTCACTGCAGCAGGGTACGAACCGCCAGGGCCCAAGACGGGATCTTTGCTGCCCAGCGTTGTAGTGGCGGTTTGTTTTTTCTATCTCTGCTGCTGTGGTTGCCGGTACACTTTAGTCTGCCAGGGAGGATGATCAAGGCACCTGGCTACTGATGGCGTGGCTGCCTCTACCGTTAAGTCCCAGGGGCTTTCAAGCAGCCGGTAGCTGACCGATGTCAGGGGGCCCGGCGGTGAGCCCGGCAGGGAGCCCGGCAGCGTGAGCCTGCTGGCTGCAAGTTTAATGTAGCTGTCACTGTCAATGTGAGCCCGGCGGGGAGCCTGGCAGCGCGGGGCTGCTGGCTGCAAGTTTAATGTTAGCTATCACTGTCGCTGTAGTTGAGCCCAGCCTAGATATGACCGTCGGATGCCGCGATCCGTGTGGTGGCTGCGTGATGCTGGTGTCTTGTGTATGAAACTACCAGAGCACTGAAGTCTGCCTTAGTAGAGGTGGTCGCAAGTATAGACGGCCGTTCCGTGTGGAGGCGAAGTGTTGCCATTGCCGCTGACATCCACAGCTGCGGGAATGCCTGCTGCGGGGGTCGGCCGGCCGGTTGCCCGGCGGATGAAGTAATGACAGCTGCCAGGTACCGAGGTCGAAGGTTGGACTTACCCACTGACTGCAGCCGGGATCTATCCGTGGGAGCCCGTCGGCCCGGACGTCAACTGTAGATCAGTGTGATGCTGTTGTTGCCGATAAGTGGTAGACGGCTGGGGAAGCGTCGGTGGCGGGTGTAAAGCCGTGATCAGCCGTGATCAGCCCGTGCTGGCGGCTCTCCGGAACATCGTGTGCAGCTCGCAGGGCATCGTGTGCAGCTCACAGGAGCAGGAACCGGCGGCGATGAGCGGTGACGTCACATCTGGGTCTTATAGACTTCAGGGTTTGTTCCACTTTAACACCTTTAGATTTTCCTGCACAGTTATTCAAAGAAGAATTTCAGTCGTTTTCAGTCAGTTTAGTTTATTTTGTATAGATTTTACACATTTGAGTCACCTGGTCTCATAACAAAAGCAGCACCTCACACACACACAGCCGTTACCACTGATTACAGTGTCAGCCTCTGAGGTAAAGTGTTGCTAGGAGACCAGTGCACTAAATAAAGCAGCTCACTAAATACAACCCAGCAGATCCCCCTATTCAGCAAATGGACTGAGCCATTGTAATTATACAATTTAAAAGAGAGGCATATATTTTTTTCTTTTTCTATCGCCACATTATTTATACACATGTTATAAGCTATTGTGTGGCTATTTGATTATTTATCTTTTTTAATGCAAATTTCGCGATACTGCTCCTTTAACTTCTGATCCCTGAGTTGCCAGTTTCTATGCCTGGTCTGCCTGGCTGGCTTCAGGTAGAGGGGTGGACATGCTAAAATATATATATAGCGATGGATACTTTTTACATTTGCTTCTACCAAAGTAAAATAACAAAAACGAATATAAAACAAAGCTGGATTGCTTGTACCTTATACACAAGTTTGTTTTTCAGGTGCATAAATAAAAAAAAGGCTTTGCTGAGACCTACAAACCTGAAAGTACAATGGAAACATACATGAATAGATTCCCTTTTTTATTCAATTAAGCACTTAATCTAAAATAATGAATAAAATACCCAGGGAGATCCTAGTGTATAACTGCGGTGCTCTGCCCTAAACCCTGATAGGGGGCGCCCATGAACCAAACTCTCAGACTACAAAAACACACATATACATACAACTGGTTCCTATAGGGCTGGCACTCCAACAGAAGACTCACAGAATATGACCTACCATAAACACATATTTATTTGAAGAATCCAACGGCACAAATACAAATACCCAAAATTCCCTAAAAAAGTTAAAAAGCTAATTAGCATAATAAACACGGGGGCCCCCCCATTCAGCCACACTCCCAGGCATACAATCATCCCTCACTACCACACACCTATAAACACACTTGGCTGGCCAGCCAGTACAGGGTTAATGGACGGGGAATCCTGTGGGTGAGGGGAGAGGCAGTCACTGCTCCAAAGTCAAAGGTGTATAAAGTGCCAATGTTTCAAATGCCATATATTCACAGGCGGCTCTTATCTCATATACCAGCGATTGATAAACTCTCAATGCAGCAGTTCCACAGCTGGGATTAAATAGAGCTCCAACAATACATGCCAGCAGGCAAAATCATGCGCTTAAGGAATAGCAGAGTATCTGCAATGGCGGGAGACGCACAGGTCAGGCCACCTCAATGAGGGCCATTGTGCCTGGCACCACTCGACCGCCTAATACCTTCTCCTCAAAATGCGGCTGCAGCTTTCATCCGCTGTCATCATACTCCGCGCGTTGCCGACAAGCTGTTCCCACATCAAGGACATCAGAGTCACGTGCGGCCAGTGTGCGTGAGGAGGGGAGCCAGGGAGGGGGCGTGGAGGGGCCGGCCGTCCGCCGACGGACGTTTCGCCCCGCCTACCGGGGCTTCGTCAGGGTGACGCGGGCCAATCAGATTCTGCTATTTATCCTCTTCATGACACTCGCTCTCGGGCCGGACTCAGCTGTTTCTATATTTAACTATTTCATGCCTGTCACCAGCTATTCAGCATACTGACGGCACATGAGAGCACCTCCGTGCCTGGGAATTTCAAGCAGAATATACACCTATCAGATGGCCAAGACAACCATGTTTACAACGTAGTTTAAGCATTTTATTGTGGATGTTGCACATACATTCAGCGGCTGGCCGTTTTTTCATCATATCCTATTTTGTTAACATGCTGATCTTTATGACTCACTTATACATCATACTCAATGCTCAGTTCACATTAAGAAAGCAGCCAACAGACAGCCGTGTATACTCATAATGAGTACATCTACTCACCAACCCTTACACACTGAGGGACCTAGAAGGATATGGAAAAAGGACATCCTACTACCTGAGGCCCTATCAAGGGGTGCACCGTGGGTTGCACTCGTGATACCGCTATCTGTACACATATATTTACACCTAGCCCTATCCAACCAAAGAGAAGAAAGGGAGAACGAGGGAACGGGAAGCCAAGTTGAGAGGCGGGGCAAACCTGGTGCTAAGCACTAGCCATAAGCCAGCTCCTAGATACAGATAAAGGTAAATATGTCTCCTTTTCCCACTTTCCACTATGGGCTGTTAAACCTTCTATGCATACAAACTATCTTCTACAGGAAAGCACTGAGACCCACATCTGTGTTGAGACCCACAGGTGTCATAGTTCCCAGTTCAAATATAAATCGCGCCTCCTGTTGTCTCAATCTCTGGTCCCAGAAACCCCTTCTTCCATTAGTACTTAATTTAAAGATACCGCATATACAGGTGCCCGCCGGATCACTGTTATGATACTGTCTGTAGTGTTCCGCCACCGGACTTTTTTCATTAACATTTTTTATATCACGAATATGCTCACTTATCCTTATCCTTAATTCACGTTTAGTTTTACCTACATATTTTTTCCCACAGGGGCACGTGAGTAAGTACACAACCAAGGTGGACGCACAGTTTATAAACCCTTTAATTACTCTCGGGGAATTATCCCTCAAATCTGTGTATGCTGAAGTTTTTAATACATATTTACAAGCTCCACAGTGCCCACATTTAAAGCAACCATCAGGTCGCATCCCACGATATTTTCTTCCTCCACCCCCCGATCCTAAGTCACTATGTACCAAATGGTCCCGTAAGTTGTTGGCCCGTTTTGCAATAAGTAGTGGTCTGGGCCCAATACACTTAGCTAATGTAGGGTCTAACTGTAAAACATGCCAGTGGGAATTCAAAATGTGTTTGAAATTATCCCAGTGCGTTCCAAACTGGGTAATCAACCGTACTGGTTGTCCATCATCTTTAGCATCTACATTCCTATCCCTTCTCCGACCTCCAGCTTTACCCGCTAATAGGTCATAGCGATGTACCTCTCCTGCCTTTTTCCTGCATGTTCGCAATAGTCTATGGGGGTACCCTCGATCCCTAAATCTCACCATGAGATCACGTGCTTCACGCTGATAGTCAGAGTCAGAGGAACAGTTCCTTCGAATCCAAAGGAACTGTCCTAGGGGAATACCCCTCTTAAGTGGGCCGGGATGGTGGCTGGAAAAGTGAAGCAAGGTATTACCCGCTGTTGGTTTGCGAAAAGTTGTAGTAGTTAAATTTCCATCTTGTTTTCTGGTAAGTAAATCCAGAAATTCTATACTGCATGGATCATGTTTGAAAGTAAGCCGAATGTTACGATCATTCTGATTTAACTGACCCACAAACTCTTTGAATTCATGTGTAGTCCCCTTCCAGACCACCAAAATGTCATCTATGTATCTCAGCCAGAGGGCGACCCGTGCCCCAAAATCCGCCCGACCAAACACCTCCAAGCTCTCCCACCACCCAAGGTGCAGGCAGGCGTAAGAAGGAGCACAGGCCGCCCCCATGGCTGTGCCACGGATCTGGTGGTAAAACTTCTGGTTAAAGCGAAAGTAATTATTGAGTAATACAAACTCAAGAAGCTCCACAACAAATTCGTTGTAGGGGGCATCCCCAGGTCCTAATTCATCAAGAGTCTGTCCCACCGCCTCGAGGCCTACCGCATGGGGAATGGAGGTGTATAAACTTTCTACATCAATACTGGCGAGTAGCCAATTGTCCTCTATCTGAACCCGCCTAAGTTTGCGTAACAAGTCGTTGCTATCCAGCACAAAAGACGGCAAAACTCTGACCAATGGTTTTAAATTCTCGTCGACAAATCTGGCTATTCTTTCCAGTGGACCTCCATTCCCAGATACGATAGGCCTACCCGGCGGTGCAGACAGACTCTTATGTACCTTAGGAATGGTATACAATACAGGAATGTTGTATTCCTGGACCCTCAGGTAGTTTAAAACCCTGGGAGTTACTAGTCCTTCTTCCCCCGCCCAATCAAGTTTGTCATTTAAATTTGCCACGACCTTCGGAAAAGGATTATCACGGATTTTACAGTAAGTATTGGCATCAGCAAGTTGGGCTTCTATTTCTCTAATGTAGTACTCCTCATTGAGGAGCACTACATTGCCCCCCTTATCACTAGGCCGTATAATCAAGCCTGGTGCTTGTTCTAAGTCCTTGATAGCTTTTCTTTCCTCCCAGGTGAGGTTACTTTCACCCCCAAGGCACGCCCAGTTCCCTTTCCTCAGGTCGCGCTGCACTAGCTGCAGAAATAGGGACAAATATTTATTCGAGTTTAAGGGTGGGAACCTCTTAGACCGTTCCCTGAGATGTTGTAATTGTGGCATTAGGTCTGGTATTTCATTTTCCCATTCATCATTAGTCTCATTAAAGTCAATGTCTTGAGGGGATGTCACAGGGGTCCCTTGGTCAATATTTGCTTGATTTCCACCTACATCTTTATTGCCAGAATACATGGCCCTAAACATTACCTTCCGCAAAAACAAAGTAGTATCCTTAAACAATGTGAATTCATCTCCACCTTTAGACGGGGAGAAGGACAAACCTTTTGATAATACTGAAAGATGGTGGCTATTCAAATTGAAGTGTGACAAATTAATGACATTTAAACCCTTACTCACCCCACTGTCAGTATCATTACTTAGGGGGGTGGACCCCTCGGTTTCATTTTGCGTATCCCTCGTAAAGTTTTGACTCGATTGGCTACACTTCCTCCTTCTCCTTCCCCTCTTCCTTTTCCTTGATCTAAAAAAGATACAGAGCGATGACCCCTTCTAGGGGCTCTGGGCGGGCTGTCGTCAGACACTTCAGTTTCTCCTCCAGACAAGTCGCTGGAGACCTCTTTCCACTGTCTCTGTCTGGACGGGAATCTCCCTCTCGGTTTTATTTCTAGGAAGATCTTCCTCATATCAAATTCTGCCAAGTCTCTACGAAACTTTTTTTGTTTTATCTCTTTAACTGCTTTTTGAACCCTTTCTACTTCCAATTTTATCAGATCATTAAGCCTTTGAAAGTCAGGGGCATCCCCTAGAGCGTCCAATCTAACACAACTTTCCTTAATACTATTGTTTAGTTCTGTCAACTGTATCTGCTCTTCCTCTACAATTAATTGCATGATTCTTAAACCGTGGTCGATACGTTCTGTTTGCCATTTCTGCATAAAGCGTTCAGTACGCAGGTGTTCTGCAGGAATTATACGCTCCCTAAGTCCCCGAGGTATAATTCTATTCTGTATGTAGTTTTCAATGGTACAGATGTCCCAATACCTTTTTAGTTGTTTGATAACCAACGATTTGTGTTTTTTAAAAAGGGACCGAACTTCCTCTCCCTGCCCACTACTATCTTCACCGGGGAGACAAACGCTGCCTGCATGTCTTGAAAACATTTTTTTATCTAATTTAAATGCCATAGTGCCACTGAATGTCGTCACTTAACCCAAACACAACCACAACACTGCAACTACATATACAGGGATCCAAGGGTTTATACACTTAACAAGTGCCATATGTAGGTAAAACTAAACGTGAATTAAGGATAAGGATAAGTGAGCATATTCGTGATATAAAAAATGTTAATGAAAAAAGTCCGGTGGCGGAACACTACAGACAGTATCATAACAGTGATCCGGCGGGCACCTGTATATGCGGTATCTTTAAATTAAGTACTAATATTTGAACTGGGAACTATGACACCTGTGGGTCTCAACACAGATGTGGGTCTCAGTGCTTTCCTGTAGAAGATAGTTTGTATGCATAGAAGGTTTAACAGCCCATAGTGGAAAGTGGGAAAAGGAGACATATTTACCTTTATCTGTATCTAGGAGCTGGCTTATGGCTAGTGCTTAGCACCAGGTTTGCCCCGCCTCTCAACTTGGCTTCCCGTTCCCTCGTTGGATAGGGCTAGGTGTAAATATATGTGTACAGATAGCGGTATCACGAGTGCAACCCACGGTGCACCCCTTGATAGGGCCTCAGGTAGTAGGGTGTCCTTTTTCCATATCCTTTTAGGTCCCTCAGTGTGTAAGGGTTGGTGAGTAGATGTAGTCATTATGACTATACACGGCTGTCTGTTGGCTGCTTTCTTAATGTGAACTGAGCATTGAGTATGATGTATAAGTGAGACATAAAGATCAGCATGTTAACAAAATAGGATATGATGAAAAAACGGCCAGCCGCTGAATGTATGTGCAACATCCACAATAAAATGCTTAAACTACGTTGTAAACATGGTTGTCTTGGCCATCTGATAGGTGTATATTCTGCTTGAAATTCCCAGGCACGGAGGTGCTCTCATGTGCCGTCAGTATGCTGAATAGCTGGTGACAGGCATGAAATAGTTAAATATAGAAACAGCTGAGTCCGGCCCGAGAGCGAGTGTCATGAAGAGGATAAATAGCGGAATCTGATTGGCCCGCGTCACCCTGACGAAGCCCCGGTAGGCGGGGCGAAACGTCCGTCGGCGGACGGCCGGCCCCTCCACGCCCCCTCCCTGGCTCCCCTTCTCACGCACACTGGCCGCACGTGACTCTGATGTCCTTGATGTGGGAACAGCTTGTCGGCAACGCGCGGAGTATGATGACAGCGGATGAAAGCTGCAGCCGCATTTTGAGGAGAAGGTATTAGGCGGTCGAGTGGTGCCAGGCACAATGGCCCTCATTGAGGTGGCCTGACCTGTGCGTCTCCCGCCATTGCAGATACTCTGCTATTCCTTAAGCGCATGATTTTGCCTGCTGGCATGTATTGTTGGAGCTCTATTTAATCCCAGCTGTGGAACTGCTGCATTGAGAGTTTATCAATCGCTGGTATATGAGATAAGAGCCGCCTGTGAATATATGGCATTTGAAGCATTGGCACTTTATACACCTTTGACTTTGGAGCAGTGACTGCCTCTCCCCTCACCCACAGGATTCCCCGTCCATTAACCCTGTACTGGCTGGCCAGCCAAGTGTGTTTATAGGTGTGTGGTAGTGAGGGATGATTGTATGCCTGGGAGTGTGGCTGAATGGGGGGGCCCCCGTGTTTATTATGCTAATTAGCTTTTTAACTTTTTTAGGGAATTTTGGGTATTTGTATTTGTGCCGTTGGATTCTTCAAATAAATATGTGTTTATGGTAGGTCATATTCTGTGAGTCTTCTGTTGGAGTGCCAGCCCTATAGGAACCAGTTGTATGTATATGTGTGTTTTTGTAAGCGCTTAATCTATATGCAAAACTATGCTAGAAGTGCCCCTAAAGTTCAAAAGTGTACAGACTGGCGAACTTCTGCTGGTGCTGGAAGCCCTCCGCCTTACGACAGCATTTCAGCTTTCCTGGGGTTGACACACTTTTTTATTAGATTCCTTATTTCCTATTGAAGAGAATATGTTCCAGTTACCTGACATTTTTCTTGACTTTAATTGATTAATTTTTATTTTTTGGTAATGTATTCTGTTAAAAAAAGCTTTAGAAATCGCAATTGAACTCCACTGAGACCAGGCAAGGAAATAGTTGCAGCTTATGTTAAGTAACACTTTATCACTGTGACATTTTATCTGCTCAGGAGTCAGGCATATAAAATCATAAGGCCTGGCATAGTTCATAAAACAACAGATTATGTTATGCGGAACCTACATCTTGATTGATGGCCTATAAGAATGGCACAATATAAAGATGTCAGTTTGAGGTAACAGTTTCCAGGCTGCTTAATCTGAATATCTAGAGTGAAGCCAGGTTTCTTTCCTTAAAGAGTAACGTAATTACTGGAAAAGTGATTTGTAACAGGTTGGCCTTGTAAATAAGCAATGACACATCAACAAGTTCAATTAGCAAGTTTTATTCTCATTGCAGTACACCTGAAGTGATGCTCATATTTTGTCTGCTGTTCTGATTTTCAGGCGTGTCCTTCATACTAAGAGCTAACATGACCTGTGGAAGCATTCCAACTATTACTGATCATCTCTGCCTAAAAGGAGGTTGCATCACATGTCTAGCATTTATGTCACAGATTGCTGAGCACATCCTAAAGCAGCTAGTACAAAATAGCATGTGACTCAACTAAGAGGCTGATTCATTACTAACACCAGGTATCGGAAGATGAGCATCTGTATAGAGGCGCTTAGAGCAACCGCTAGTAAACGCTTTAAGCAGGTATCGGGCACCGTAACAGAGAGCCTCAGTCACTGTAGTAACCTGGCTGGCATTGATGAATGTGATGTGTGTTGGGGGCTCTAACACCAGTACAGTGTAGCAGGGAGCGAAAGGTAGCGCCAGCTCGGTGCGTCCGGTACTCAGTGCTCCACACCAAAAAAGGACACACACACAGCGTTTGTGCTTTAAATCTGGTCACTCTAGCACAGAGCCCCAGATGCTGTGTGTATGTGGACCGCCGAGAGTCGGTCGCACTGAGCTGGCGCTACCTTTTGCTCCCTGCAGCGCTGTACTGGTGTTAGAGCACCAAACATACATCACATTAATCTGTGGGGGCCAGCGACTGAGGCGCTCTGTTACAGCGTCCTATACCTGCTTACAGCGTCTACTAGCGGTCACTCTAAGCTCCGGAAGATTCCAGCCCTGGAATCTAAAAGACATTAAGGCAGGCTGTTAACCTTCCCCAGGGCATCAGAAATCAGGATGCACCTCTGTGATGAACCTTCTGGTTTGCTGGTAAAATCGCCAAATGGCAATTTAAATATTAATAATTTAAAATAACAATTTAATATAACAATAAAAGAACATTTGTGATTTCCTGACAGCCTGAAACACTTCTGTCAATATTGTTTTTAGAGGTAGACTGTAAGCCTCTATTATCTATGAAAACTCACATGACCAGGGAAGGGCCAGTCTCAGACCATGTGGGGGATGTGGGGCAGCAGTAGCTCTGCAGTGGAGGAATAGCGAGATCTAGAAAAAGCTGACAATTACAATGTGCCCTTGTTCAAAAAACATTCTTATCTGTTTTTGACACTCATGTATGTAGAGAAATAGATTCCCTTTAAACATAATGACTGTACTACCTTGAAGAGAAAATTGCAATCAATATTTCATACATGTTAAATGTAAAATAGCTTAGGAAGATAAAATAATATCTGGACATATTTCGTAGGAGGAATGATCACAGAGGCTGAATAGCTTGACAATTGCTCCATTTATGCTTAATATGAATTATCAAGGCTTTTACACAAAGGGCTAATACAAGTAAATTACAAAGCTCTCATTTCAATAAGAATAAATATTTAATTTCTAAGTATAAATAGTTATATTATATGTTATACTATTTATAAAATAGTATAATGTATTTTGTTTCCTGTACATCTTGACCTCTACAAAAATGGTATTCTCCAATAGTTTGAAGGGCCAGGAAATTTCCAGCTTGATTTTTTAAGCCATCCTTAATTCTTTAGGGGACTAAGCCATCCAGTAGAAAATTTGCTTTCTGGTAAATAAACTGCATTATGCTTGTGTTTTTTACTCCTGACTTTGAAGCACTGCTGTAGCCACAGAGTGTGTGGGGGGCTTGGGTGTATAACTATAGGGGGTGCAGGAGTAGCAACCACATCGGTGGCGCAAAATGTTAGGGGGGGGGCAAATACTCCTCTTATTATCCACCTTATGTATCAGATTTGTGCTCCCATGGAATACACTGTAATTTACAGAAGGAAGAAGCACCATGGGTGTCTGATGTTTCTGTCTTTAGTTGTCTAGTGTTATCCAAATTAAAAATGACAAGAAAATGGTCATTGAATGAGCCATGATGGGTTCCCATTTTCATGTTCGCAACAGGGCCTAGTCACATCTAGTTACATTTCTGGTCTCAACTAACAACATGATTGTCCATGTCAGGTCATATATTTGGGTCATCTTCTGCAGCTTATTTCATTTTTTCATGTATGCCCCCCTAGGAGGTGACACCAAACATTTTACTGGTTATTAGGAACTGAGGACAACTAGACAGGGTCATTGTATGTTTTTAATGGAATTAAATATATTTTATCTACATTCTGGTTAGATGGTGAGTGGAAAAGTGATGAAATGTTTATATATTCTACCTAGGTTTCTCATCTATACATAGTGGGGAGATCCAAAGTTTGCGTCATCTAGAAGATAACCCCCTGTTGTTTAAAAAGTGTGTTCTTGGACTTGGATCTTGATTTTGTAGTGTGGATGGGATGAAGTCTATATTTCTAGGTTAGACCAACTTTTTGTTGGAGATACTGTGCGACAGCTTAAAGCTAGTTTACAGTATGTGAGAAGTCAGCTCTACCTTAAATCCATAGTCATCCCAGGTAAACTCACGGACCCTCTGCAACGTTTGAGAGCGCTCCACTCAAATGATCCTCCTGGTAAAAAGAAAAAATCACCAGCCAGGTAATCCAGTGAAAACATTTCTTATCCAAACTTTATTGTATAAAAACAGCATTAAAAAGCCAAAAGGCCAGTATTCTAGAGAAGAAAAACACTTGAAAAGCATCTACGCATTTCGGACCGAAACCGATAACAGCTAATAGTAACTGATAATGTTATTTTCTGCTAAAAATATATCTAATGCTTTTTTGAAGCTGTCAACTGTTGATCCTCTAACAAGCTTCTGTAGTTCTATAGTTCTTATAGTAAAAAAAATGATTGACCCCTCTGGAAATTAAATATTGTTTTTTGTAGACGGATGGAGTGTCATCTTGTCTTTAGAGAGGATTTTAACTGAAATAATTTTTCCCCATATTTTTGTATTGACTATTTTTCTATTTGTACAAGTTAAAATCATGTGCCCCCTTAGAAGTCTCATCTCGGGGGGGGGGGGGGGGGGGGGGGGGGGCGTGGCCGGCTGCCAAGGAAGATGGACGCTTGCTAAGGCTGCTCTGCTTCCCGGGGGCATAGAGACAGCCAAATCCCCTGACGCAGGCAAACTTCACTCACCTGCTAGCCACCCCCAGCATTTCCAGCACCTTCTGCCCCGATATGGGCAAGTCCGGAGGCAGAACGAGGGGCCACGGCCCCGGAAAGAGTGGCGGGACTCCAGCGTGCTCTCAGCAGCAGTCCTGTGACATGGCGGCGATGGAGGAGAGGGGCGGCTGCTGAATCCTGCGGGGCCCACTCTGTACCCCCCACAACCGTCCCCCTTCACAAGGGCTCAACAGCAGGCACACATCATGGCGGCGATAGATGGGAGGGGGGAGGGGCCTGCCTCCCCCACACAGCATGGTCAGAGGCACCCAGCGGATCAGCATATGCCCTGCATGAAGAAGGTGGGTAAACGGCGATTCCCTCCAGCACTAAAGGGGTGTGGTCCACCCCGCACCCTTCGCAAATGGCCCCCAGCACAGCGGTGCCAGCTACCCGGTGCTTCCAGCATTCCCCTTCACCTACGACAAGTCCTGCCCTGGACTGCGGTGGTGGGGGGGGTTCCCCCCACCACCCGTCGTTAACATCCGTGTCACCCCCTCCATTCTCCCCCCTGGAGGACGGGGCTACTCCTGGAAGGGGTTCATCTTTCCAGGAGGAGCGGAGGCGCACTGCACTTGAGGAAGGCACCTGCCACGTAGGTGGCAACCCAGATATGGCTCCTGATGATGAAGAATGCCCTGGCTGTCCCCCTGTGCCCACAAGTCATTTTCAGTCTCTGCCAGACAGCTCACCCCTATCACTTTCTTATGGTGACCTGACGCTTTCTGGAGTCCAGCTTTCGCCCAAAGGCCGTGACTTTTCCCAGTTATTGATCGACGATCCAGCTGAAGATGGGTTGCTGTCTGATCGGGGGGGGTCCCGATTCTGAGATCTCTGATCCGATAGTGCGAGATGCTAACCTACTGGCCAAATTTAAAGTCCTATTGCAACAGGAGCTAGCGGCGCCCGTAACCCAGCTCACAACCAGCTACTCTAAGGAGATCAAGGACCTGGGCGATAGGACCAACACACTAGAAGAGAAAATGGATGACAGTGGTGGCCATGGAGAATAGAGGGTCTGAGTCCGCAGCCCTCAGAGACGACATGGACTTCCTACAACAAAAACTAGAGGACCTAAAAAACCGATCCAGGCAGGTTAATATCCGCATTCAGAATCGATAGAAGACGTACCAGCTACTGTTACAGCCCTCTTACAGGAACTGATCCCCTCTATGCCTATTGAACGTCTGGAGCTGGATCGCGCCCACAGGGCTCTGGGCCCTAAAAGGTCTGATGGTCTCCCCAGGGACATTGTTGTTAAGCCTACCTTCTATCGTACCAAGGAAACTATCCTAATGGCTGCCAGAGAAAAAGGGGACTTGTGCTTCCAGAACCACCGCTACCACATTTTCCCAGACGTCGCACCCCAAACCCGACAACGGAGGAGAGCCATGAAACCTGGCTTAGAGACTACGGAGCCACAACATAAAGTACCGGTGGAGCTTCCCCTTCAAGCTCGCGTCCACGCACGAAGGCCACCAGTGTGCAGTCAACTCCCCAGAAGATCTGCGAGACACGCTGAAGGGCCTGGGACTAACTCCCACCGTTTCCCCGACCCGCGCACTTGATATGACCGCTCAGCAGGCTTCCATGCGGCCCACGCTCCAGCCCTTATGGGAGAGGGTGCGTCCCCGCAGGAAGAGAGACCGAGCCGCCGGGCGCCCCGTGAGACTCGGCCTAGATCCGGATTGAGGACTTGGACTCGCCTGAGTGGTAACACGTTTAGTTTTTGATGGCCCCCCCCTCTGAGGTGAAAGTTTTGAATTTCAAAATGGTTCATGGTTTGCTGTTCTAAAGTTGTTAACTACTCTTGGTGGACGGGCCCTGCTGTGTTGGCCTCCTGGTTGGGTGGGTGCTGCTGCGGCGGTCCAGATTGGTCCCCCGTGGTAGCGGCCTGCTATGTGATCCGGGTTGGCCCACCTGTGGGGCTTGGGTTCGGGGCCGGGTTCACATTACCCGCTGCTGCCCTGGGCTTCGCATCAGGTGGCGGTTTCGACCGCGGGCCGTGCGGTTCCACCAACAGCCATGCTTCTCACAATGTTCTGATTGCTTGTTTGTAAATTTTTATGCTTGCTGAAGGTTAATGCTTGGGACGCGTTATTTCATGCTGGCCTCTGTTGCCCATACTACTGCTAAATGCTGGGTTACTTCATTACAGTTGGCTTCCCTGTTCTTTGCCTGACTAAGTTGTTTATTCTCCAGGTACGTCCTATGTCCCCGGGGCTAAGCCCCCCGTTTGACAAGTTGTCAAATGGTCCAGTCAGGGCCACGCTCGGCCTTGACTAATGGTCCTATTTCTGCTATTGCAGAATCTGGACGGGTCTTTGGCGCTATCGCTCCGCGTATCGACCCAAGGTTTTTTGTCTTTATGTGCTTTATGCTTCCTATTCTTTTTTACTGCCCTCCCCATACTCTGTTCCCTCTTCCGTCCCTCCCCCTTCCCCACCTGGGTTTCCCGCGTTCCACTAGGCTGGACACTAACGTCCTACATTATCAGGTCCGCCATGGTTGGGTTGAACATTAAGGTTGTGTCTCACAATGTCCAGGGCTTTAATGTTCCCGCTAAGGGTAACAAGGCCTTCCACTACTACAAGTCCTGTAAAGCAGATGTGATTTTTCTGCAAGAAACCAGACTATCCACCCATTCCAGGTCAAAATACCTTAGTGGTCACTTCCCTTTGGCTTATCTCGCTTGTGCAAGAGAAAACAAAAGGGGGGTCCTGATTGCCTTCCGCAAGAACCTCGCTTTTATCTGCTCTAAGGAGATCTCAGACCCCACCGGCAGATATCTCATACTACAAGGCACCCTCTATGATGTGTAGGTCACCCTGGTCACGTATTATGCCCCCAACCCCCTCCAGACCCGCTTCTTTAAACATCTGCTGACGGTTGTCCAGAATAATATCAAGGGGGTCCTGATAATGGGAGGAGATTCAAACCTAGTAATAAACCCCGGATTGGACAGGCGGCACACAGAGCAGTCTGGGACGGTGATCCCAGCCACGGATGCCGTGATTTCACATTCTATTCCAATCCCCACGGCGCGTTTTGTAGGATAGATCACATACTAGTCCCTCAATCAGTGCTACCTCCCACTATAGATTCTAAAATTTACACTACAGTCTGGTCCGATCACAGTCCAGTAATGGTAGTCTTGGACCTCCTGGTCTCAACCAGGCACTCTTATAGCTGGTGGCTCAATGACTCCCTTCTTTCAAAACAACCCACCTGCCTTAAAATCCAGGAGGCCCTTCAGGAATATTTCTCTCTCAACTCTGACTCGGTCTCTTCCCCGATCTCCTTGTGGGAGGCCCATAAGGCCACCATGAGAGGAAGCATTATCTCCATAGCCTCTGCTGAGAAGCGCGAAAGACAAAGGGGAATAAGGGAGTTGACCTTGAGTTTTGAGCGAGCCGAAATACAGTGGAAGGGAGCCCCGAACGCCAGAAATAGGAAGGCTGTGGACAAACTGCGATTGGAGCTTAATGCTCTCCAAGATGACCAAGCCGAGAAAAGACTCAGATGGTCGAAGCAAAAATTTTATTCCAGAGGCAACAAGCAGGACACGATGTTAGCTCGGAAGCTGAGGGCCGCTGACCTTGATAGGCGGCAGCCCATAAAACTGAAGCTCAGCTCGGGTGCTGTCACGGCTGACCCCAACAAAGTCGTATCAACCTTTGGGGAGTTTCTTTCAGCTCTTTACTCAGCCCCAGCAAACACGTGTACGGCTGTACGGGATGAGTTTTTTGACCAGGTTGAATTGCCCCAAATTGAGCAGAGATATGTGGACAGGATGGAGGCTCCCATTTCACAAAGCGAAGTGCTTCTCGCCATTAAATCCTTAAAGACCCCCAAGACCCCGGGTCCGGACGGGTTCAGTGGCCTGTACTATAAAAAGTTTGCCCCCATCCTGGCGCCACATCTTTCAAACCTCTTTAATGCCCTGTGTGCAGAAACCTCGCTCAACCCTAGTTTGCTATTGGCGGACATCTGTATGATCCCCAAGCCAGATAAAGACGGGCTGCTCACTCAGAACTATAGGCCAATATCTTTGATAAATATTGATGTGAAGCTGCTGGCCAAAGTTTTGGCGGCGAGTTTGAACACATTCGTGGCCGACCTCATACATGGTGACCAAGTGGGGTTTGTCCCAACCCGTCAAGCCGGGGATAACATCAGGAGGGCTGCTCATCTGGTCCACCACGCCCATTCCAGGGACATCCCGGCCTTTCTACTTTCCTTGGACATCCAGAGGGCTTTCGATTCCCTATCTTGGGACTACTTGCTGTGGGTGCTCAGGAAATGGGGCTTTGGACAACGGTTCCTGGATTGGGTGTGAGCTCTCTACAAGTCACCTGCAGCCCGAGTGTGATACCTGGGCTTTACCTCAGGGACATTCAATATTGCTAGGGGAACTCGGCAGGGATGCCCTTTATCCCCGCTCCTCTTCATCCTGGCCATGGAGCCGTTGGGCATAGCAATGCAAAATTCTCCTAGCATTAAGGGCCTGGAGGTAGCGGGCGTCCACCACAAGGCCATGTTCTTTGCGGACGACGCATTGCTCGCCATCACTCAGCCGGTTACCTCGCTTCCGAACCTGTACAAAGTCCTTGACCAATTCGCCCAGATCTTGGGCTTAACAATTAACAATGGAAAATCGTGGGCATTGAATGTGTCTTTGTCGGTTGACGTGGTGGACCAAATTAAGGCTAACTTGTCTTTCCGCTGGACAACGGAGCCGCTTCCATACCTGGGAGTGCGCATCTCGGCCAAGTTTACTTACCTGTATGAAGCCAATTATCCCCCTCTGTTTAAGTCTTTAACCCGCTTAATGGAGGTCTGGAAGTTATACCCGATCTCTTGGATAGGCCACATTAATGCGGTTAAAATGACGATCCTCCCAAAGTTTCTTTACTTTTTCAGAGCATTGCCAACTAAAATCCCACTGTACATGCTCCGGTTGATGCAGAGGAGGATCCTGGCTTTCATATGGTCCGCGGGTCGCCCAAGGGTATCCAAGCGCACTATGCTAGCCCATAGAGCACAAGGGGGGCTGGGGGTGCCTGACATATTTAAATACTATAAAGCCTCGCAGATTGCCCAGCTAGTCCCCATACATTCCCCCCTCAAACCCCCATTGTGGGTTTTTCTCGAGCTTCCCAATTGCGCACCGATACCTATCGACAGTCTACTTTGGACAGACCCCGAACTTAGACCCAAAACGCTTAGCCCCCTAATGAGACATTCACTCGCAGTGTGGGACTCAGTCAGGTACTCCGCCTCCCTGATGTCCTCCCATACCCCCCTGGCTCATTTATGGGACAACCCAAGCTTCCCCCCAGGTAAACAGAACAAATTTTCCTTTAAGTGGTGGCAAGATCGGGGTATATACAAAATTTCCGTTATATTCAATTAAGGCATTGGATTTTGCCCCTGACAAAACTGTGTCCTTCCTTCCGGGTGATGACCCCCTTTGAGGATCTATGTGCTAATAACCCCTTTCAAAGGGGAATAATCTCCCTAATTTATTAAGCGCTAAACGTAGCTAAGCCAGAGTCTCACGCATACGTGAGCAGCTGGGAAAAGGATCTAGGTCCACCTGTGGGAGAAAGGGGGTGGACAGAGATATGGTCTCGCATCTCAAAATGCTCCATCAACGTCCTGACAGTCGAAACAGCATATAAGGTAATGCTACGCTGGTACCTGGTGCCGAGCTGACTGAGTAGGATGTTTCCGGGGCAAGCTAGGACATGCTTTAGAGGCTGCAGTGCAGATGGGGACTTTATGCATACTTGGTGGACCTGCCCTATGCTGGCTCGCTTTTGGAACCAGGTGTTCAGGATGGCCAATGAAATCTTCGGATCCAGCATGAAAAGGGATCCCTGGGAAGCACTATTATAACCATATGTGGTGTCTGGTGGAGCGCGGGAGCGACAACCCCCCCCCCCCTTTCTCTCCCTCTCCTCTTTACTTTCTGCCCATCGTTTTGGGCCACTTTCTTTTCCCTTCCGCAATACAATGGTTTTAATGTTTTTATTTGTAACGATTCCCCTCTGTATAAGCGCACGTGCGCCGGTGCTGATCGCGGACACCGCGAGGCTCTGCGGCCCGCACGGACCCCGAAAAGATCATGGCGTAATATAAGTTGCGCTAATGGTAACAAGCACATGTCTCGTGCCTCACCATAATTGCAATCATACTGTAGATTGTTAAACGCTAGTTTGGTTAACTTGCAATACTATGAAAACGTATGTCGCTAGTTTTTTTCTCTTTCTTTATACCTCCCCTGTGCGGGATGGAAGTATGATGCTGTATGCTATGCAAAACTGTACCGTTGAAAATTTCCAATAAAAATATTGTAACAAAGAAGTCTCATCTCAAGACTAAAGAGGATTAATTTCTGTAATATTTCTTTATCTTTCTAATCTTTTCTTTAAGATCCTTCATTCCCCTAATCAGTTTGGTGGCTCTCCTCTGCCCCTTTCCATAGTCAGAGTGTCCTTTCTGTGAATGGGTGCCCAGAACTGGACGGCATATTCCAGGTGAGGGCACACCAGTGCCTTGTAAAAAGGCAATATTACATCTCTGTCCAGTGATTCCATGCCTCTTAATACACGATAATCCCTTGGTGACCTTGTAAGCAGCTGACATGAATAGTAAATACTCCCAGCCTGCCATTAGTCAACAGGTCATGTTTTGCAAATCACAATACTGATGCACAGGTGAGGTGATTAATGCTCTTCCTAAGAATGGTACTACTTATTTAAGTCTAGTGGTGCTTGGCCTACTTTTCTCAGTGCTGTTCCCATTCTGTAGTTGATTACATTTGTGTGGGAATCTGAAAAAGATGACCTGTTGGTGGCCCTTTAGTGGGAGTGTTGAGCATATGTGGCTTAAGGCTCACCAACAGGCTATTTTTGTGGATCTCCACAAAGCTGTCTCTGTAGCTTTGCCTTAGCATATATAGTTACATAGTTCATACAGTTAAAAAAAAAGACTTATGTCCATCAAGATCAACCAAGGGTTTTGGGATAGGGGAAGTTATAGGAGCTTGAATTTATTTTTTCAGTCGAAGGGAGTGTCCCCTTGTCTTTATAGAGGATTTTACCTGAAATAGTGTTTCCTCATATTTTTGTGTTGCCTATTTATACAAGTTAATCATGTCTCGCCTCATCCGTCTCCCAAGACTAAACAGATTTAATTCTGGTAATCTTTCCTCATAACTAAGATTCTTCATTCATCTTATTAGTTTGGTGGCTCTCCTCTGTACCCTTTCCATAGTCAGAGCATCCTTTCTTTGAACGCGTAGGCAAAATTATATTCCTATCCTGTGATTCAATGCCTCTTTTAATGCATGATAGTATCTTGGTGGCCTTAGAAGCAGCTGCTTGACATTGCATGTTGGTACTTAGCCTATGGTCTATCAGTACCCCCAGATCCTTCTCAACTAGTGATTCTCCCAGTTTTACTCCCCTGAGGACATATGTGGTCTTCAGATTGTTAGACCCCAAGTGCATGACTTTTTACATTTCTCCACATTGAACTTAATTTGCCAAGTGGCTGTCCAGACACTCAAAGTGTCCAAGTCAGCCCTGAACCTTGTGAATATCTTCAATACACTGCACTGTGCACCACATCCTTTCATCTGCAAAAATAGAGACAGTGCATTTAATTCTATCTTCTACTTGTCTTCAACATGGAACGCGTGGCTCCTGGTGCTGTAGGTGGTGGGGAGACCCTTTACTGGCATACCTGTGATACCTTGAGTATATTTTGGTTGGATATATTTTTGCGCTGTATTTGATATTTAATGGTTGATTGATACTAGCATCTATATTGGTGAGGTATTTTGTGGTCATTTTTATATTTCTTATAGGGCATTTAGGTATTGGGTAATTATGTAGGTTGTATTTGTGATTATTTATTGTATTTGTGTCTGTTGATTGGTTGCACTTTGCACTTTACAGTTGTTTGATGTAGGATCCGGATCATAGGTAGGATTTGCACATTGTTATTTGCACTGATTAGACCACTTGTGTTTATGTGTTTTTATATATAGATGCTGATTGATATTTGTGCATGCCAGTGCTCTCTCCATCACCTACACACTTCCATGTTAGTTTGTCTTACATGTATTGTCTCATTATGTGTTTTTTAAGGGATTTTAATTGTGTAGTGGTCATGTGTAGTGACTAATTTAGTGATAAGGAATAAAATATATCTTTTTTGCCAATTTTTTTGAGTGCCTCCCTCTATGATTCTGTCTTAAAAGCCTCTTAAGCAATTTTCCCACATTGGATGATAAACTTACAGGCCTGTAATTGCCGTAGAAGACCTAGAGCCCTTTTTAAAAATGGGCACTACTTTGACAGATTGGTGATTGACAGGGTTGACATATTGGTGTTTGCAGGTGATAATAATTGGTGAGGATGTTGTCAGTTAGCATGAGGCATTTGCTAACATTCTTAGGCTTCTCTCTGGGTGGCTGGATACCTACTGTGGCTTCCGTTATGTGTGTGCGGGGGGTGGCAGATTGTTGAGTGTGCAGAGGGGCTGACAGATGGTATGTGTGTGTGTGCAGGGGGGTAACACAAGGCGTGTGTGTTGTGGGGCCCCAGTTCAAAGTTTTCTCTGGGGCCGATGGGACCCTAGTCATGCCATTGGAACAGGGTATGTGCTAAACTTTTTACGATCCTGTCTGTATACTGTTCCTACTGTAGGCAAGTATACTCACAGGGTACCAAATATTCCACCTGGATTCCTATTACATTCTACATAATTATCTCCTTGCAGCCTGAATTTTCCCTTTCAATGCTCTTAAATCTGCATAAGTGTTTTTCATGGGAGCTGTGGAATATTAAAAAAAGCAGTTATTTAGTGGCAACATTGATCAGAGAAACACAATCTGCCCCTAATCACTTCAGCAAATATCATTATCTGGGAAGCACTAGAGTGATCCATGAAGACAATTCAAATTAGGGGAAAGGAGCATCTGCTGCCTGTTACATGAAAACGTACAAGGACATTTCAATGTCAGACGCTCATCAAAACAACAAAATATTGTCGATCTTACATCTGATGGCGGGAAGCTCAGACTGCAAATTTGCAGAAAATGATTAATAATACAGCGTTATCTTTTTGGCTGATAACAGCAGTTCTTTATAGGCAGCAATACATATTTTATAATAAGATATTTGGTAGCATTTAATGGTCTGCATTGTTGCAGTTTATGTCTTGCTTGTTCAAACAACATGGCTAGCAATATTTATTTTCTATGTCAAAGCAAATTATGATAACATATCACATCTACTACATACACACGAGGCTGTTTCAATGGCAGAATACAGTGACACCCAGGACCATTATTAGGACTGGTTGAGCTGAGCTGCTGACTGGGGCTCTATTTTCAGTAGGAAGCTGGGGGCAAAGGACTTCTGAGCCACTGACTTCTGCTAGGTGAGTGACTCGACAGGCTAGAGAGGAGGAGACCCTCCTTTCCAAATCTAACTAACCTGCTCTTATTTTTCCTTCCATTAGGGGTGCAATGTCACGTCATCCCTTTGGACCTGCTAGAGGGGCTCCTGATTAGCATCAAGGAAACACTCCCAGCTGATAAACTGAATCTACAGTCCATGTTCATTTCCCCACCCCCACCACTTTGACCACTGCATTTTTGTGGAACCCTGTTTGTCTCCCTGTCACTTCCCCTCCTTGCACTAAATTTTTCCACCCTCCATTGATCTCAAATAATAGCAGGGAAAAAACACATTTCAGCAACAGCACTAGCAGCAATCTCAGTAAGCCCCTAAAGGCCTGTGGATGCTAGTGGAGGGGGTAACAGCAGCAACAGTCTCTCTGAGCCTTCATGGCCTGTGACAGCCATTATAGCTGGGTAAGTGTATTTTTACTGTGACTAACAGTCCGGTGTAATACAGTCAGTTCTTTGACACACATTTCTAGAGAACACTGTGTACCTGTGTTCACAGGTACTCACAATGCAAAACCTTAAGGAGTCTGACCAAGGGCCTAAAATTTAGATGGCAGTAGCTATAAGGGGTGCAGGATGTTCATAGGGTGTGACCACACTGGAGCAAGAATGTCAGGGTATATGCTTATATGTATCAGCATCCCTGCTGGGGCATACATCAGTTTCTATATCCAGTCTTGTGCTGTGCCCCTCATCTTTTGAGTTGTATGTTAAGCTCCAGACCTTCTGCTTGTTTTTTGTGACTCTTCTTAGTCCCGCTTCTCTGCTGTTGTTGCTGTCTTTAAAAAGGACCAAAACTAACCCTGGAGTCTATGAGACTCCAGGGCAGGCATACTCACTCCACCCAGGGCACCTCGATGGGGGGTGACCCGCTTTGTGAAACCCCCTTAGGTTGCTTATGTTCATTTCTGGCCCAACGGCGCATGCGCGAGCAGCGGCCAGATCCTCACCATCCCTTTAGCAGGGCACATGCCAGTACCAGGCATTTGTGAATGGCAGGGTAGCGGGAGATGTAGCCACCAGCGCTTTCGGATCCCAGGAAAATTATATATTGTTTTTTTCAGCAGAGTCTGAGCTTTAACATGAAATGTCTTGTTTGTCATTTTTAGGTGTATTCTCAATATTTTTTGGCGAAAAATGTGCAGAAAAATAAAAAAAAATCTATTTTTTACAATTTGTAGTGTTTTTTTGTAATAAAATCTTATTGTGTGTGAAATCCCAATTTCTCCCAATCACAGCGGTACCACATATGTATTGGTAGACACCCTTTCCAGCCCAGGAGACTCCCCCAAACTGAAACAGAGCTTTAGGGGATTTTCAGAAAAAATACAACTGTGATATGCGCTATGCGCACCTTGCAATTTTTCCAGAAAAACAATCCTTTACATTTTAAATACCCCCACAAACTATATATTCTCTGGAAGTACACACCTTAGGCTTTCTATTTGTACCAGGCTTGTGGCCACAGTTTTCTTGAAGTAATCCCTCAATGTATTCTTTGGTGGCAAAGAGTTTCCTTAAAAAAAGGATAAAAAAGCAGAATCAAAGGCACATTTTCCTAAAAAAACTATATACAAACAAGAAAAAACAAGTATAATCTGAAAAAGCAACATCTCCGGAACAGAACGATACCCAACATGCATAGGTTCTGTCAAGGGAAGAGTTGCCAAACACCCCAAAGTAAAGCATGTGCGTAACGGTAATTTTACTTGAAAATGTCAGCTCTGCAGACAAAGTGCGCACTTTGTGATTTTTCAAACAAAACAACCCTTTACATTTGGAATATCCCCCATAAACCATATATTCCCTGAAAGTACACATGTTAATCTTTCTAAGCGTACCCAGCTTGTTGTAGTGGGCTCATCTTTCTGGAGTTGATCCCTCAAAGAATTCTTTGGTTGCGCAGGGTTTCCCTAAAAAATGTATAAAAAAGCTGAATAAAAAACACCTTTTCCTAAAATATAAATATGCAAACCAGAAAAAACAAGCTAAGTCTGAAAGCACAAGGTCCCCCGAACAGAACAATACCCAACATGCAGAGGTACTATTAACCCTTTTAATTGCCAGCCTACTTGAGATTTTGTCAGCCTTTGTTGACAGGTCATTTTTCCCCATTTTGCGCCATGTTTTGCGACATTTTTGCTGGAATTTTCAGGAGCAGAGTTTAGGCTTTAACATGAAATGTCTTGTTTGTAAATTTTATTTATTATTCATTTATTTTATTTATTATTAAGTGAAAAAAAAAAAAAAATTTTTTTTTAGAAAATTGCCTCCTTTATTTGAAATAAAAAATGTATTTTATTAGGGAAAACCATATTGCATGTGAAAGCCCCATTTCTACCGTTTAGAACGGTACCACATATTTATCGGTAGCCCCCTGTTCCTGCCCAGGAGACCCCCCTAACTGAAACAAGTAATTTTTAACATTTACAAATAAAATACAACTACCATCCACACTACAAAGGGTTAAATCGGGAAAAAAAAATGACATAGGGTCCCCCCTCCCATGGGGGGGGGCGTTTTTTTGGGGGGATTTTTAAGGGTTAAAACCCCCTTACCCAAAGTAACCAGCCCGGAACCAGCTATGCAGGGCTTGTAGGAACAGGGCGCAGGGGCCAGCTTTTGTGGCCCCTGGCCCTGCAGGCTACATGCCCGCATAGCCCGTGGGCCCGGGCTCTTCTGCCCCCCCCTGGGCTTTGGGGAGGCAGGTAATGGGGGTTCCGGGGGTTAATGGCAAGTCACCCGCTAGTCGCAGGTGACTTGCCACCCCCCCAGCCTTGTGAACTGGTATAGGGGTTATGGACCCCTTACCAGTTCACAAGGGGTTAAATGTAAAAAAAAAACACAGACACACAAAGAGAAAAAATTATTTTATTATTATTTTTTTTAATACTTACCTCATACCTATCCTGGAGCACTTTGTCCCTCGGCGATCACTGGCTTCTGCTCACTTGCTAGAAGCCTTTTATAGCTGCTGGATGACAGAACACAAAAGGGTTAATTAAAAAAAAAATGACCCCATTTTTTTTGGAATTTTAAGGGTTAAAAACCCTTAAAAATCCCCCCCAAAAAATGACGTAGCGTCCCCCCTACCCAGCATTACTGACCCGGGCCAGCTATGGGGGCTTGTAGAACAGGGCGCAGGGGCCAGCGTTGGTGGCTCCTGGCCCTGCAGGCTACTAGCCCACAAAGTCACTAAGTGGCCCGGGCCCTTCTGCCCCCCCCCTGGCCGTTGGGGAGGCAGGTAATGGGGGGCTGGGGGTTAATGGCAAGTCACCCGCTAGCCGCAGGTGACTTGCCAGACCCAGAGCCTTGTGAGCTGGTATAAGGGGTCTCATGGACCCCTTACCAGCTCACAAAGGGTTAACTGTGAAAAAAAGACAAAACACAATTAATAAAAGTATTTTATTAAAAAAAAAAAAAAAAAACATTTTTACTGTACTTACCTTTGATTGTAAGCTCCTTTGTCCCTCGCCGCTCTGCTGACAGATGCCGGTGATCGGCATCCAGAGAAGGGGGAGGCTCAGGAGATCAGAGGATCTCCTGCCACCTCCTTCACCGGCACCGATCACCGGCATCTGACAGCTGAGAGAGCTGAAGCCGGAGATCGGGGCTGGGATGACGTCATTGCAAGATGGCGGCCGCCATCGAGAAGGAGAGAGGAGAGAGCCTTCCGGGCTCTCTCCTGAAGATCGGTAAGTCCTGGGGGGGGATCGGAGCCCCCCCAGGTGAAGAGGAGGGACACGCAGCGCACACACAGGTAAGTGAATGTCATTTTTTTTTTTTTACAGTTAGCAGCTGCTGCTGCAGAAGCGGGGATCGGATGGCACCAAATTAAAGAGGAGACCCGGCCGGATCCAACGAGGGGTCAGGTGAGTATTTTTGGTTTTTATTTTTTTTACTAGCAGGGGGAAAATCAAGCACGTAGATTCTAGGCGCTTGGCACTGGAGTGGAAGCGAGCATGTAGAAACTACGTGCCTGGCACTGAAAGGGTTAAACACCACTCTCCTCTCACACACTCCTCTCACAACATATCTAGCTATATGCTAAGCTAAGGACTGAGGCATCTGCTTTCCAAGTTTCTCATGTAATGCTTAGTTACAGCTTTACAATTTGTAGTCTCCTACACATTCTTCTTTTGACTGTAATAACCCCCGGAGATAATCTCTGCAGTGTAGCATTTCCCCTCAGTGAATTAATAGCGAAACTCTACCTGCTGAGAATGTCTAAGTACTTTGTTCGGGGACTGACAAACTCTGATAAGAGTAATAAAATATTTCCTTTTAATGTAACCATATGTTACAAGCACACCTCAGAAATTCACTAATATACTTTCTCTATGACTAAGGCTAGAGATGAGCGAACTGGTTCGGACGAACCGGAATTCGCTCCGAATTTCAGGAAATATTCGATTCGGCACGAACCCGAATATTTTGTGGTTCGTGCCGATCGAATTTTTCCTGAAATTAAAAAAAAATGGCGGCATGGTGGGAGCGGAGCCGGCCGGCGGGCCGGTAAAGCCGGCCGGCCTGCTCCCACCATGCCGTCATTTAAAAAACAAAGAAAAAAAGAAAAAAGAAAAAATGCCGGTATGGTGGGAGCGGGCCGGCCGGTTCCGCGCTGACAGCGGAACCGGCCGGCGGGCCGGTAAAGCCGGCCGGCCCGCTCCCACCATGCCGGCATTTAAAAAACAAAAAAAAAAAGCATTTTTGCCGGCATGGTGGGACCGGGCCAGCCGGCTCCGCTGTCAGTGGAACCGGCCGGCCCGCTCCCACCATGACGGCATTTGAGAAAAAAGGCAAACACTTACCTGCAGGTCCGGAGCGTGGAGGCCGGCGCTGCTCTCAGCTGTCATCTGAGGGCGCGTCATCATGATGCATCATCATGCCGGCATGCCGGCATTTTTGATGGGGAACTTCGTAAAAGTTTGATTCGGCCGAACCCGAATTTCTTTGTGAAATTCAGCGAATCGGCCGAATCGAACTTTTCAAAAGTTCGCTCATCTCTAGCCGACTGCAACGAACAGCGCCGCTACTAATCCCATCACAGCACCAGGTATGACCTGTCGCTCCCTGGCACTCTCCAATGCATTTCAATGGAGCAATCTTTAAATATTCATAATTAATTGATTTTAAGTTTTTTTTTTTTTTAACAAAAAAATTCTGTGACCACTACGGCAATGTTAGATATTTTTTTAAAGGTAAAAAAAAAAACAAAAACAAATTTGTGCAGAATTGATATTACAGGTCTGATATTAATGTATTCATATTACAAAATGTTTAGAAAAACTTGTTTAATTTTTTAATAAAAAAATATGGTTGTTTGGGGGTTAAAAACTACTTTTAAGCCATCGCCGCCAGCGTTCTGGGGTTTAAACAAGCATTTCACAGCGCAAGAAATTTTTGAGCGTGATTTGTTAATGAATATGCTGGGAGCCGTTCGCTCTGGCCATTCGCTGTCAGTCGCACCCATACAGCGCGGAACCTGTGAAACAGCGACTCCTAATTCAACATTACCGCACACCGACTGAGTCGCTGTCAACAAGCGAACAACGGCCAAGCACAGCGAATACTAGCGGGCGCTGTGAAAATCACTCTACTGGCGCTCATCTGTCGCTACCTGGCGCTATTAATGAATCGGCCTCTAAGAGGATGCAAGGAATATGAATGCTGTATACACATAATAGACTGATTTAAGTGCCAGCCTACCTAGAGATTTTGTCACCCTCTGTTGCCAGACTATTTTCACAATTTTGCGGTGCAAATGTTAAACTGTGATTTATGAAGGGAATTCCACGTATTTCCCAGGAACATACTATATTGTTTTTATCAGCGTCTTTAACATAAAATGTCTGTTTGTTATTTTTGTAGTGCATTTTCAATATTTTTGGATGAAAAATGTGCAAAGAAATAAAAAAAAACAAAGTTTTACAATTTGTACAGTTTTTTGTAATAAAAGATTAAGGTTTTTCAATAAAATCATGCTTTGTGTAAATGCCCCATTTCTCTTGGTTACAGCGGTACCACAAATGTATTGGTATACATAATTTCATGCCCAGGAGTCTCCCCCAAACTGAGAGAGCGCTTTAGGAGATTTTCAGATACAACTGCTATGCGCATCTTGCAGTTCAAGAAAAACAACCCTTTAAATTTAAACTACCCCCAACAAACTATATATTCTCTAGAAGTACACACTTCAAGCTTTCTGGCTTGTTGATGTGGGAACAGTTTTCTGGAAGTAATCCATCAATGAACTCTTTAGTTGCACTGGGTTTCCTTAAAAAATAATAAGTAGAATCAACGCCACTTTTTCCTAAAACAACAATATGCAATTGAAAAAAAAAACATTAAACCTGAAAAAGCAAGATCCTCCAAACAGAGCAATACCCAACATGCATAGGTACTGTCAAGGGAAGAGTTGCCAAACTCTACCCCCAAAGTAAAGCATGGGAATATGGATAATTTTACTTGAGAATGTCAGCTCTGTAGCTTTGGGGAGGCAGATAATGGGGGGGCTGGGGGTTAATGGCAGCCTCAAACCTTGTGAACTGGTATAGGGGTCTCATGGATCCCTTATCAGTTCACAAAGGGTTACATGTAAAAACAAAACATGGCCACGTTAGAAAGAATATATTATTTGTTTATTTTTTAATAAACAAAAAAGCGCAGGGCTACAAGCCCGCATAGCCCTGTGGCTCTGGGCTTTTCTGCTCCCCCTGGGTTTTGGGGAGGCAGATAATAGGGGGCTGGGGGTTAATGGCAAGTCACACACTAGCCGCAGGTGACTTGCCAGACCCAGAGCCTTGTGAGCTGAAATTGGGGTCTCATTGATCCCTTACCAGTTCACAAAGGGTTAACTGTAAAAAAAAAAAACACTAGAGAAAATAACATTTATTAAAAAAATGTTTTTTCTTTACTCAACTCCAATCTTAAGCTCCTCTGTCCCTTGCCGGTCGCAATGACAAATGTGGTGATCGCTGGATGACCCTCCAGCTATCACCGCATCTGACAGATTCTCAGGACGGGAGCGGGACGAAGTCAGCGAGATGAATAGGTTTCATCACCTTATGGATCAGTTTTGTACTTTTGGAGCAAATCAGGAGTAAGATGGCAGCAGATCATTCTAGAATCATGCTGAATATCAGCTGATAGGCTCTAGAGTACCTACAGTGGTACTCGTATCACTGGTTGGGAACCCCAGGTCTACCTTGAAGGAACAAACATATATATTAAATCATGACATTTTATACATCTATTTTAAAATAAGCAAATTCTAAGCTTCCCGAAATATCTGCTTATATGTAAATACTTTATGTATTCTAAGTGAAGCTGTTTTCTTTGCTACAATTTCTGGATCATGGCTGAGCTTGGAAGAGCATGTAATGGAGCTGCTTTATGAGTCATGCACAACCTCTGTTGTGATCAAAGACCACTGTGGGACCACTGTGGCTTGATGTGCTTTCTCTTGCTGAGAACTCTAAGGGACAGAGTCGCTTTTGGATCCCTTTTTTGTGTCGTCCTGGAGGAAAAAAATCGAAAGGAAGGACAAACTTTGAAGCTCCACTGCAGGAAATGGAGGTGAGGCACACAGGACAGACATCAGGTGAGCTGCTTGCTGCCTTATTATTGACTCTGGGTTTACAGTCCCTTTAACCAGACTGCTGCTCATAGGATTGCTAGAATGGCAAATCACTGCAAATGAGAGAGAGAGATTTAGAATACAAAATACACAAATGTGGCCTTCATAGAAGAGTCATCAGAAGAAAATCTCAAGTGTTCTGAACACAAAAGATCTAAACAAGCCTGGTGCTTATTGGAAACAAATCATGTGGACTGATAAGGTTAAAATAACAACTTTTTTGGCCACAATGACTAGAGATGAGCGAACTTTTGAAAAATTTGATTCGGCTGATTCGCCGAATTTTCCGACAAAATTTGTTTTGGTCTGAATTTATTCGCGATGAATCACTATTAAAAACGGCTATTTCTGAGCTTCCTAGAGCCTCAATAGGGTTGTAAACCATTCTGCCTTTATGTAACACGCATAGGATGCGTGCTGGGTTAGTGAAATAATACTGTAAATAATTATGACATGCAGATCAGAGGCATCGCTATTAGAATCGCAGAGCGGCACAATTGCAGAGAGTTGAGGTGGCATCATTATGAGGGGCCACTATATTGCCTGAAAAACACGCCCTGGAGCTGGCAGGAGCCCAAATATTGACTGAAAGACATCCTGGAGTTGGCAGCAGGAGCCCAAAAACTGGCCTGAAGACACACACTGGAGTTGGCAGCAGGAGCCCAAAAATTGGCCGAAAGAGAAACTGGAGTTGCCAGCAGCAGCAGGAGCCCAAACATTGGCTGAAAGAGACACTGGAGTTGGCAACAGGAGCCCAAAAATTGGCCTAAATTGGCCTAAAGACACACTGGAGTTGGCAGCAGCAGGAGCCCAAACATTGGCTGAAAGAGACACTGTTGGCAGCAGCAGTAGCAGGAGCCCAAGAAAAGACACACCCTGGAGTTGCAAGCAGCAGCAGCAGCAGGAGCCCAAACATCGCTTGAAAGAGACACTGGAGTTGGAAGCAGGAGCAGCAGGAGCCCAAACATTGGCACAAAGAGACACTGGAGTTGGGAGCAGCAGCAGCAGGAGGCCAAAAATTGCTTGAAAAACACACTGGAGTTAGCAGCAGGAGCCCAAACATTGCTTGAAAGACACACTGGAGTTGGCAGCAGGAGCAGCAGGAGCCCAAACATTGCTTGAAAGAGACACTGGAGTTGACAGCAGGAGCAGCAGGAGGCCAAAATAGCTTGAAAGACACACTGGAGTTGGCAGCAGGAGCAGCAGGAGCCCAAACATTGCTTGAAAGAGACACTGGAGTTGGCAGCAGGAGCAGCAGGAGCCCAAACGTTGCTTGAAAGACACACTGGAGTTGGCAGCAGCAGCAGGAGCCCATACATTGCATGAAAGAGACACTGGAGTTGGCAGCAGGAGCCCAAACATTGCTTGAAAGACACATTGGAGTTGGCAGCAGGAGCAGCAGGAGCCCAAACATTGCTTGAAAGACACACTGGAGTTGGCAACAGGAGCAGCAGGAGCCCAAACATTGCTTGAAAGACACACTGGAGTTGGCAACAGGAGCAGCAGGAGCCCAAACATTGCTTGAAAGACACATTGGAGTTGGCAGCAGGAGCAGCAGGAGCACAAACATTGCTTGACAGACACACTGGAGTTGGCAGCAGCAGCAGGAACCCAAACATTGGCTCAAAGAGATGCTGGAGTTGGCAGCAGGAGCCCAAACATTGCTTGAAAGAGACACTGGAGTTGGCAGCAGGAGCCCAAACATTGCTTGAAAGACACACTGGAGTTGGCAGCAGGAGCCCAAACATTGCTTGAAAGACACACTGGAGTTGGCAGCAGGAGCAGCAGGAGCACAAACATTGCTTGAAAGAGACACTGGAGTTGGCAGCAGGAGCCCAAACATTGCGTGAAAGAGACACTGGAGTTGGCAGCAGCAGCAGCAGGAGGCCAAAAATTGGCTGAATGACACCCTGGAGTTGCAAGCAGCAGTAGCAGGAGCCCAAGCATTGCTTGAAAGAGACACTGGAGTTGGCAGCAGCAGGAGCCTAAACATTGCTTGAAAGAGACACTGAAGTTGGCAGCAGGAGCAGCAGGAGTCTAAACATTGCCTGAAAGAGACACACCCTGGAGTTGCCAGCAGGAGCAGCAGAAGCCCAAACATTGCTTGAAAGACACACTGGAGTTGGCAGCAGCAGGAGCCCAAACATTGCTTGAAAGAGACACTGGAGTTGGCAGCAGGATGCCAAAATCGCTTGAAAGACACACTGGAGTTGGCAGCAGGAGCAGCAAGAGCCCAAACATTGCTTGAAAGAGACACTGGAGTTTGGCAGCAGGAGCCCAATCATTGCTTGAAAGACACACTGGAGTTGGCAGCAGGATGCCAAACATTGCTTGAAAGAGACACTGGAGTTGGCAGCAGGAGCAGCAGGAGCCCAAACATTGTTTGAAAGACACACTGGAGTTGGCAGCAGGAGCAGCAGGAGCCCAAACAAAACAAAGAGTAACATAGAGCATTTTCTCAATAATTACTTGTGGTCTGATGCGGAGGAATGTCTGTAACTTGAGAGCAGCGCCTTAAATCTGTTTTGCACGATCCATATTTCTTTAGTGTTGGTCTGGCCCCATGATCAATCTACTCTAATGCATCAGGCATTGGTGGGTGGAAATCTTGGCTGATCCATTCCCCGATTCATTTCCACGCAGGCCAGTCTCTGAAAAAAAACATTTTTGAAGCATACTGGAGCACATTGAATTGCTCTCATCAGAGCATCACATCTAAGAGTTTCATCACTTTGTTCGTGTTAAAGTCTTCAGGGCCTAGTTACTACTTAGTGAAAGACCATAGATAGTTACACTTCTGCTGTTTTAAGTGTAGTGTAGCGTTTTGTCCTCCCCTCATATACACACTAAGTATGTCAGGCAGAGAAGTGGCAGGATGGGCACAAAGAAGTTGCAGAGGCCTAAATTCATCAAGAAGAGGTTGCAGCAGACTAGGGGTGAGTGGCAACAGGAGTCCCAGTGAGAGGACTGATCTCCTGGGATCAGCTAGCGGTCGTGTCTTGACCAGCAACCCATCTGCCATCATTCATTGGTTAAAACGATCATCCACTGCATCACAAGTGACATTTGACACCCCCAGTCAACTGTCGGTTATGTCTCATGCTTAGGGTTCAGCTCCACTATTCAGTGAGGACGATCTGATAATCAGAAAAATCAGCAGCTACTGCCCAGCCAAGAAATGGAGGAGACACTCGCCGCTTCTTCTACTAGGCGGGCAAGTAGTGATGAGGAGAGTGGCGTGGGAGGTGGTGTTGCAAGCGTTTTGGCTTCTTAAGTAGACACTGTTGAGGAACCTGAGGATGACATCAGTGAGTTTTGAGGGCACTTTTAAAGGCTTGGAGTGATGGAGAGTGACAGATTTAGCGGCCAGCATGGTGGCAGAAGGGGAAAGTATGGAGGCAAATGTGCTCGGGGTAGACCACTTGCGCAGCAGGCTATCTTCCCAGGAGGTAGTGGAAGAGGGTCAGTTTGCAGTGGAGATGGAGACAGGTAGTCCCTCCGAGTCACTTGCACAAATGGCACGATGCATGCCCACGTGCTTGCGTAGTGACCGCAGAATTGTCTCCATTTGTCAGCGGGATGACTTCTGGCTCTCCACCTTATTGGACCCTCGCTTCCGGCACAAAATGGGGGCATTTTTTACACACACTGAGAGGGAGGACAAACTGACCTACTACAGAGACATCCTACGTAGTCAGTTGGGCGATGCCTATCTGCGCCATGGTCCATACTGTGATGCCCAGCGGGACACCAGCCTTCTGTAAGCAGGCAACCCCCAATCTCCACCGCCGCTTCTGCCTATAGTCAAGCCCCCGTTTGCCGGGACGCTAAGTACGCCTCACCGGACAGGGTTGCCTCCAGGTCTTAATAGGCGCAAAGGATGGCTGCTTACGGTGAAGGCCAATGAACCACAAGGGTATCCCGAAGCCGAGCTCGTTTACAGGTAGTCAATCCGGAGGGTGCGCCAGAGTACAGGGATGAGACAGGTGCGTAGTCAGGAGTAGCCAAAGGGTCAAGCCGAGAGGTCAGAGATCGCGGGATATCCAGAGGGGCAGGCAGCTTCATGATCAGACAAAGCAGAGGTCAGTACAGGCAGCAGACAGGAATGGTCGATCAAGCTGTGTCGGAACTGAACCGGCACAAAATGGGGGCATTTTTTAAACCCGCCGAGAGGGAGGACAAACTGACCTACTACAAAGACATTCTACGTAGTCAGCTGGCCGATGCCTATCTGCGCCATGGTCCATACTCTCGCAGATCTGACTCGGGGGGACCTCTGCGATCACCTTCCACTGCCATGGCTGCTAGGGGGGTGGAAGGAGAAGCAGCAGCAGCTCCATCAGCAGCAGCCTCAGTCTTCAGTCGCTAATGAGTAGCTTTCTACACCCGCATAGGGAGTCTACTCATGAGCAGCATGAAGACCTGGAGCAGGACCTGAACCAGCAGGTCGTGTCATACCTTGACATGACCATGCCAACACACCTTGAGGATCCGCTGGACTTCTGGGCAGCCAAACTTGACTTGTGGCCGCAACTAGCAGAGTTTGCCCTGGAAAGCTGTCCTGCCCGGCCAGTAGTGTGCCATCTGAGCGGGTGTTTAGTGCGGCGGGTGCCATAGTCATGCCAAGGAGAACTTGTCTGTCCACGAATAATGTGGAGAGACTCACCTTTGTGAAAATGAATCAGGCATGGTTCAACCAGGATTTCCAGCCAAAAATGGCTGATCCATGGTAGTAGTTGATGCATGGTAGCTCCTTGTGCTGCCAACTCCAGGGTGTGTCTTTCAGGCAATATATGGGCTCCCTATGCTGCTGCCAACTCCTGGGTGTGTCTTTCAGACAATATTTGGGCTCCCTATGCTGCTGCCAACTCCTGGGTGTGTCTTTCAGGCAATATATAGGCTCCCTGAGCTGCTGCTGCCAGCTCATATGTGTGTCTTTCAGGCAATATATGGGCTCTTAATGCTGCTGCTGCCAACTCCAATGTGAGCACTCTTAAAAGACGCATGCTAGCATATTTGGGATGCCCCCGGTTAAAGGCAATGGCTGCTGGCAATTTGACAAAGGGACTTTCTTTACAAAATGCAACCAGTTAATAGACAGGTACTCTTGAAATATTACTGCTAGTGTTTGGGATGCCCCCTCCTCACATACAAAGGAGGCCTCCCTTGATTGTGGAAAAGTGACGTTAATTATAAAATGCAAACAGTTATTAGACAGGTAGTCTTGAAATATTTATGCTAGTGTTTGGGATGCCCATGTGGGCTGTGGTTTTTACAGCAGACACAAAAACAATTCAAACTGTGATATATTTATGAGAAATAGCCTTTAAAAGCTGCTTTAGTGTAACAGATAGGGTCAAATGTGCAGGTTTGGGAAACCCTGCGGCCTGGTGTTTTTACCGCACACACAAAAACAATTCAAACTGCGATATATTTATGAGAAATAGCCTTTAAAAGCTGCTTTAGTGTAACAGATAGGGTCAAATGTGCAGGTTTGGGATACCCTGAGGCCTGATGTTTTTACAGCACACACAAAAACAATTCAAACTGCAATATGTTTATGATAAATAGCCTTTAAAAGCTGCTTTAGTGTAACAGATAGGGTCAAATGTGCAGGTTTGGGATACCCTGAGGCCTGGTGTTTTTACAGCACACACAAAAAAAATTCAAACTGCAATATATTTATGAGAAATAGCCCTTAAAAGCTGCTTTAGTGTAACAGATAGGGTCAAAAATGCAGGTTTGGGATACCCTGAGGCCTGGTGTTTTTACAGCACACACAAAAACAATTCAAACTGCAATATATTTATGAGAAATAGCCTTTAAAAGCTGCTTTAGTGTAACATATAGGGTCAAATGTGCAGGTTTGGGATACCGTGCAGCCTGGGGTTTTTACAGCACACACAAAAACAATTCAAACTGCGATATATTTAT
Organism: Gastrophryne carolinensis; assembly: GCA_027917425.1. Taxonomy (NCBI): domain Eukaryota; kingdom Metazoa; phylum Chordata; class Amphibia; order Anura; family Microhylidae; genus Gastrophryne; species Gastrophryne carolinensis. The sequence goes on along the minus strand of CM051242.1, from coordinate 71,303,004 downwards.
GAGAAATAGCCTTTAAAAGCTGCTTTAGTGTAACAGATAGGGTCAAATGTGCAGGTTTGGGATACCCCGTGGCCTGGTGTTTTTACAGCACACACAAAAACAATTCAAACTGTGATATATTTATGAGAAATAGCCTTTAAAAGCTGCTTTAGTGTAACAGATAGGGTCAAATGTGCAGGTTTGGGATACCCTGTGGGCTGGTGTTTTTACAGCACACACAAAAACAATTCAAACTGCAATATATTTATGAGAAATAGCCTTTAAAAGCTGCTTCAGTGTGACAGATAGGGTCAAATGTGCAGATTTGGGATACCTTGCGGCCTGGTGTTTTGACTGCAGGACAAAAACCAATTCAAAATGCAATAGCTTAATAAAGCTGAGGTTGAACAAGCTGATTTAGTACAAAAGATAGGGTCACATGTGCTGGTTTGGGATGTCCATGTGGGCTGGTGTTTTTAAAGCAGACAAAAACCAATTCAAAATGCAATAGCTTAATAAAGCTGAGGCCAAACAAGCTGATTTAGTATAAAAGATAGGGCCACATGTGCTGGTTTGGGATGCCCATGTGGGCTGGTGTTTTTGAAGCAGACAAAAACCAAAACAAAATGCAATAGCTTAATAAAGCTGAGGCCGAACAAGCTGATTTAGTATAAAAGATAGGGTCACTTGTGCTGGGTGTCCTGGGTGTGTCTTTCAGACAATATATGGGCTCCCTATGCTGCTGCCAACTCCTGGGTGTGTCTTTCAGGCAATATATAGGCTCCCTGAGCTGCTGCTGCCAGCTCATATGTGTGTCTTTCAGGCAATATATGGGCTCTTAATGCTGCTGCTGCCAACTCCAATGTGAGCACTCTTAAAAGACGCATGCTAGCATATTTGGGATGCCCCCGGTTAAAGGCAATGGCTGCTGGCAATTTGACAAAGTGACTTTCTTTAAAAAATGCAACCAGTTAATAGACAGGTACTCTTGAAATATTACTGCTAGTGTTTGGGATGCCCCCTCCTCACATACAAAGGAGGCCTCCCTTGATTGTGGAAAAGTGACGTTAATTATAAAATGCAAACAGTTATTAGACAGGTAGTCTTGAAATATTTATGCTAGTGTTTGGGATGCCCATGTGGGCTGTGGTTTTTACAGCAGACACAAAAACAATTCAAACTGTGATATATTTATGAGAATTAGCCTTTAAAAGCTGCTTTAGTGTAACAGATAGGGTCAAATGTGCAGGTTTGGGATACCCTGCGGCCTGGTGTTTTTACCGCACACACAAAAACAATTCAAACTGCGATAGATTTATGAGAAATAGCCTTTAAAAGCTGCTTTAGTGTAACAGATAGGGTCAAATGTGCAGGTTTGGGATACCCTGAGGCCTGATGTTTTTACAGCACACACAAAAACAATTCAAACTGCAATATATTTATGATAAATAGCCTTTAAAAGCTGCTTTAGTGTAACAGATAGGGTCAAATGTGCAGGTTTGGGATACCCTGAGGCCTGGTGTTTTTACAGCACACACAAGACCAATTCAAACTGCAATATATTTATGAGAAATAGCCTTTAAAAGCTGCTTTAGTGTAACAGATAGGGTCAAATGTGCAGGTTTGGGATACCCTGAGGCCTGGTGTTTTTACAGCACACACAAAAAAAATTCAAACTGCAATATATTTATGAGAAATAGCCCTTAAAAGCTGCTTTAGTGTAACAGATAGGGTCAAATATGCAGGTTTGGGATACCCTGAGGCCTGGTGTTTTTACAGCACACACAAAAACAATTCAAACTGCAATATATTTATGAGAAATAGCCTTTAAAAGCTGCTTTAGTGTAACAGATAGGGTCAAATGTGCAGGTTTGGGATACCGTGCAGCCTGGGGTTTTTACAGCACACACAAAAACAATTCAAACTGCGATATATTTATGAGAAATAGCCTTTAAAAGCTGCTTTAGTGTAACAGATAGGGTCAAATGTGCAGGTTTGGGATACTCTGTGGCCTGGTGTTTTTACAGCACACACAAAAACAATTCAAACTGCGATATATTTATGAGAAATAGCCTTTAAAAGCTGCTTCAGTGTGACAGATAGGGTCAAATGTGCAGATTTGGGATACCTTGCGGCCTGGTGTTTTGACTGCAGGACAAAAACCAATTCAAAATGCAATAGCTTAATAAAGCTGAGGTTGAACAAGCTGATTTAGTACAAAAGATAGGGTCACATGTGCTGGTTTGGGATGTCCATGTGGGCTGGTGTTTTTAAAGCAGACAAAAACCAATTCAAAATGCAATAGCTTAATAAAGCTGAGGATGAACAAGCTGATTTAGTATAAAAGATAGGGTCACATGTGCTGGTTTGGGATGCCCATGTGGACTGGTGTTTTTAAAGCAGACAAAAACCAATTCAAAATGCAATAGCTTAATAAAGCTGAGGCCAAACAAGCTGATTTAGTATAAAAGATAGGGCCACATGTGCTGGTTTGGGATGCCCATGTGGGCTGGTGTTTTTGAAGCAGACAAAAACCAAAACAAAATGCAATAGCTTAATAAAGCTGAGGCCGAACAAGCTGATTTAGTATAAAAGATAGGGTCACGTGTGCTGGTTTGGGATGCCCATGTGGGGTTGGGTTTTTATAGGAGGCCAAAAACCAAATCAAAATGCAATAGCTTAATAAAGCTGAGGCTGAACAAGCTGATTTAGTATAAAAGATAGGGTCACATGTGCTAGTTTGGGATGCCCATGTGGGCTGGTATTTTTAAAGCAGACAAAAACCAATTCAAAATGCAATAGCTTAATAAAGCTGAGGCTGAACAAGCTGATTTAGTACAAAAGATAGGGTCACATGTGCTGGTTTGGGATGCCCATGTGGGCTGGTGTTTTTAAAGCAGACAAAAACAATTTAAAATGCAATGGCTTAATAAAGCTGAGGATGAACAAGCTGATTTAGTATAAAAGATAGGGTCACATGTGCTGGTTTGGGATGCCCATGTGGGCTGGTGTTTTTAAAGCAGACAAAAACCAATTCAAAATGCAATAGCTTAATAAAGCTGAGGCCGAACAAGCTGATTTAGTACAAAAGATAGGGCCACATGTGCTGGTTTGGGATGCCCATGTGGGCTGGTGTTTTTAAAGCAGACAAAAACCAAATCAAAATGCAATAGCTTAATAAAGCTGAGGCTGGACAAGCTGATTTAGTATAAAAGATAGGGTCACATGTGCTGGTTTGGGATGCCCATGTGGGCTTGGTGGTTTTACAGGAGGCCAAAAACCAAATCAAAATGCAATAGCTTAATAAACCTGAGGCTGAACAAGCTGATTTAGTATAAAAGATAGGGTCACATGTGCTGAAATGGAATGGCCATGTGGCCTGGGGTTTTTACAGCAGACAAAAAAAATAAAAACGAATCCAGTTAAGAGAAATGCTTGTGTATAACAGATTGGGTTAAATATGCCACTGCCAAGATGGGATGCACAGTGGCAAGGAATATTTACAGCACAAAGAACACCGATTGAAAACTGATCTGGCAAATGAAAATAAAAAAAAGCTTTCCCTCTCACTGTCCCTGCCTGGATCGTTCCCGATCGTTCCCGATTTTTCCCTATCTTTCCCTATCTTTCCCTGGTTCTGTCTGCCTCTCTGTGGGTCTCAACGACTGTCCCTGCCTATCTATAAGTCTCTCCCTGTCTGCAGCAACCACCGCTGTTTCTGGAATGCAAGGCTGAAATGTGCAAAAGGAAAATGGCCGCCATTTATATAGCACGGTGATGTCACCGGGCTTCCTGGCTGCTGATAGGCTGCATGTGACCTTCCCATGATAACTTGCCCCAGGGGATATGTCTGGACATGTTCATCCACCATTTTAGAATGCCTGTAATTGAAATAAACACCCAAGTGAAATAAATGGAGTTTAAAGGAAAACTTCGATCGATCGAATCACGGGGAAATTCGGATTCGTTCAGAATCACATTTTTCATGAAGTTTGGAACGAATTCGGGTTCGTCCGGATCGATTCGCTCATCCCTAACAATGACCAAAGGCATGTTTGGAAAAAAAGGCACAGAAATGTATGAAAAGACTCAATCAGGTTTGGGGTTGTGTTGCAGCCAATGGCACGAGGAATATTTTATGGGTAGAAGGAAGAATATATTCAATACAATTCTGGAACCAAACATAACACAGCTGTAAAAAAACTGTTGAAAAGAGGATGTTGATAAGTTGATAATGATCCTAAACTATACCAACTATACCAAAAAGATGAAGCTGGAAACTTGGATTTGAAGCAGAGCTGACCTCCTGCAGCAGCTATTCAGGACACTGAATCCGTTTTTCTGTTTCCTTGTTTCAGGTGTACATCCATGGTTATTTTAAAAATATGGTTAGAATCTCACCCTCTCCTCTGGAGAGGAGAGCGAATGTAACACAGAAGGTGTACTCTCACCCTGCAAACCCTATTGTTTTCCATAGGTTGCATAAGCAGGCAGTGCAGCTGCCACCCAAAGCAGGCAAAGGTTTCTCACCTATGTTTCCAGCGTTTCCATGAGGAATATTAATAGAGAGGCCTCTCAAATCTTTATTCCTCAGGGACAGAGCCCAAAGAGCTGATGCAGTGGTAAGGTCTGATATCCAGAATAAGGATCATCAAGACTTTGAAAGCCCATTGCTTTTTCTTTTTTATATTTTTGAAAAAATAAAAGAAAGAATATAAGTAATGTTATCAATTCGTGCACTATGAAATTTCCAGCAGCTAAAAGAAGATCCAATTTAACGTAACGATTAAGCAAACTATATAAAGTATTTATTAATGCATAAATACAGAAAACTTCTGAAATGCAATGACATTCCTCCATACTACAGAAACAGGATTTCAGTGTAGCACAATAAATAAAGCATAAAAAAGCAGAAACAAAGCAGCCCATATAAACACAAACTGGCATGACATGCACATGAAAGCTGATTATATTTATGTAATTTATCACTGACAGTCTAGATGTGACTTATTAGCACATAAATGTGATTTTACTTGATTTTTCTCAACTTCAGGAATGTTTGATGTCCAATAGGAACTTGATGCAATTTTTAGTAATTTATTCTTGGGGAAAATATTGAGGGAAGCACAAATGAAGAAATTGTGAAATAAACACAAGTTCGAGAGCTTATTATTTCTGGTGCATGGGGAATAGCATTTAATTATTTAGATGTAGGTTTTGTTACTGTACTTAATGTTGTACTTTGCCCAGGCAAATAAAATAGGAAAAGTAGACTCCCTGCAGCTGATCGTGCAGAACTCTGGTGCACAGCAACTCACCCAATGGTGAGATTGTGTCCTAAACAGTTCAGACATGATCACAAGTCACCAATACATGCAAGACAAATCCACGCCCCCTCCACTTGCTGCAATGGAGGAGACATGTCATGGCTTGGTTGGTGTGCTGCATTCCTGCTCTTGCCCTGTCCCCTTCTGCTATACTTGATGGTTCCATGGATCCCTGCAAAGCTCCAGGTCCCAAACCCGGCTCCCCAATGTAACTTATGTTGGCCCCAGCTGGCCGGAAGCTCAACCTCAATCACTAATATGTCCCTGTTCTGCTGTCATAGCTTAGCTCTAATGCAGGTAACTATTCCCCTTTTCTGTTATTCAGCCATTGTATGCAGTTTTGCAATGCTACTGGTTAATTACAAGATTTATGCTCTGATAATAAAGATAATTGGGATCATTCCTGCAGGCCTCTTAAGACGAGTCTAAATCTGTCAAAGTCATCTAAGACAGGAGTTCCCAACCAGTGGTACTAGTAACATTGGTGGTATCTGAGATCCTACTAGATGGCCCTCAGCAAGGCTGCAAACTTACCAGTACCACAACCTGATATGCTGCCAGTTAGGCAGTCTGATTTGATTGAGACTTGCTCTAAGCACTGGGGTGTTTGTACTGTGTAATACCACAGTTTGCTGTAAGCATATCCCGTTATCCCATAACTGTCTCTAAGCACTGGGGTGTATCCTGTTATCCAACAACCTGCTCTAACCACTGGGGGTGTGTACCGTGGTATCCCACAACGTGCTCCTAACACTGGGGTGTATCCTGTTAAAAACTCTTAAACATACCCCCAGAAATGATGTGAGGTCCCCCGTTCCCAGCATTACCAGTCCAGGGACCAGCTATGAGGGCTTGTACAACAGGGTGTAGGGGCCAGATGGGAACTCCGCCAGTAGTGCCTCCGCCAGGATGCGTTGGTACTCTAGTATTTTCTTTCACGCTCCAGTCAAGGATGTGATGTCATCTTTATTGCGGTGATCCGGAAGGGTAGCCACCCAGTAATTAGCACTGCCGACTATGCAGGCAATTCTGTTGTCAGTCTGCAGGCACTGGAGCATCTAGTACCTCATGTGAGTTAGGCTGCCCTGATTCAAGGAGAAGCTGTCCTCAGTGGGAGGTGACTCCTCCTCCGCATCCCTCCAAGCCGCAATGCAGTGATGCCCATGAGCAGTGCTGTGTGACACCCTGCTTTAAGGAAAAGTCCTCCTTCTTCGAAGCCTCCAAAACTTCTGGCTGGCCTCTGTAGTTCCAGCAACCCACCTTGAAAGCCACATGTGGAATGGCTTGATATCAGTGTAAATGTGCCTTCCTCTTTCTCATAGAAACATAGAAACATAGAAGGTTGACGGCAGAAGGAGACCATACGGTCCATTTAGTCTGCCCTTATGTGTATACTGTATGTACTCTTTATCTTAGGATAGATGTGTGCTTATCCCAGGCATGTTTAAATTCAGTGACTGTTGATTTTTCAACTACCTCTGCTGGAAGTTTGTTCCAAGCATCTACTACTCTTTCTGTAAAATAATATTTTCTAACATTGCTCCTGATCTTCCCCCCGACTAGCTTCAGGTTGTGCCCCCTTCTTCTATTGTTAAGTTTCTTCTTAAAAACACTTCCCTCCTGAACCTTATTCAATCCTTTCACATATTTAAAGTTCTCAATCATGTCCCCCCTCTCCCTTCTTTCCTCCAGACTGTACAAATTAAGTTCTTTAAGCCTCTCCTGATAAGTTTTAATTTTAAGTCCTTCCGCCATTTTCGTTGCCCGCCTTTGGACACGTTCTATTTGAATAATGTCTTTTTGCAGGTAAGGTCTCCAGAACTGCACACAGTATTCTAGCTGTGGCCTTACCAGGGCTCTATACAGTGGCATCTTAACCTCCCTCTTCCTACTGGTGATGCCTCGAGCTATGCAGCCGAGCATCCTGCTTGCTTTTCCCACTGCCTGGCTACACTGTCCACTCATCTTGCAGCTATCAGTAATCAGTACCCCTAAATCTCTCTCCTCCGAGGTCCTGGCTAACACAGTGCTGCCCATACAGTACTCAGAGCAGGGATTCCCTCTACCCAAGTGCATGATTTTACATTTAGAGACATTAAACTCTAGTTTCCACAGTTTTGACCATCTATCCAGTAATGCTAAATCATTTTCCATGTTGCAGACACCTCCAGGAATATCCACCCTATCTCCTCTGCTTCCTCCTGTAGTACCATTACATCCTTCATCATGGCAAGTGTTTTTTTTTCTAGCAGGCAAAGGATGGGGATGGTAGCACTGACAATGGCATCATTATTAGCACTTACCATATTGGTGGTGTACTGGAAGCACAGAAGCACGGCACAAATGTCCCTCATGGAGGCCCACTCATGGATGGTGAAGTGCTGTTGGTCTGCACTTCAACCTGGGCATTTTTCTAGCTGGAACTTCACTATTGACTGCTCACGCACCCCTTCCTTCATATGTTAAGTGCACATACATGGCACACACTTTATGCAGCAACTCTGGCATGTCTGGATAATTGGCAAGGAAGCTCAGAATAAACAAGATGAGCACATGCGCCAGCCAACGGATGTGCCTCAACCCAGCTTAGCCCAAGGCTAGGTTTTGCCCATTGTTGCACACCATCTTGCTGGGCTTCAGGTTCAGTGGCAGCAACCATTCATCTGTCTGTATCTCCTGGATCCCAGTCCACAGCTCTTGGACAATGTGTGGTTTTTCGCCCCCACACAGATGACTTTCAGCACCAAATGCTGTTTCACTATGGCTGGGCTCATAATGGTGCTGCAAGTGTTGCACTGACTGGATGAGGAGGCAGGAGAAAAGAAATCGGAGTAGGAGGCAAATAAAAATAATAAGAAACAATGTTTTTCTGTTTACTTTGCAGGTTCCTGGACATGGACACGGTGAAAATTATTCAGTGACCCACCCTCCTGCAATTTTTAGTTTGTATAGCATCATAGAATACAATAGTGCTCTATAAATAAACAATAATACTAATATAATAATACTGTTTTTTTGTTTGCTTTGCTGGTACCTGGTGAACTTTAACTTGAAGTGCCATGCCATATGATCTATCAATGAAACTGCAAACCCTGACACCAGAGGAAAGTGTAGCGTACATGAATCTGACACGTCCTCTCCCTGCAGCACCAGCCCCATCACCAGCAGCAGCAACAGTACCACGGCCACGTTCCTGTCACTTATCTGCTGATTTCTTCATTTTTGTGGCCAGTCCACCTGTCCCTGGAAGTGACCTGACATGAACAATTAGCAGATGTTTTTCTCTCTCACTCAGTATATGAGCAGCCTGTCCCTGGTAGTGGCATGAAAAGGACAATTAGCAGAAGCTTGTTTGTTCCTAGCTGTCCCTCAGAGACACCCGTCCATGGAAGTGCAACAAGTTGGACAATTAGCTTTAAAAATTGACTCCCCCCCTTACTCATCCGGTCACCAGAATGAACATTTTTTTTGTTTTAATGAGGAACAAGATGTATTTTTCTTCCAATCCATTCCATACACTCCTTACTCTTGGGTTTCCTCCTCCTTGCTGATCACGTGACTGCAAGAAAGAAACAGGCGCGGCCCTCCCGGCCCATAAGTAGCAGCTGCCCCTAATCAGATCAGTTTTCTTTCTTGCAGTGGCAAGATGACTGTGGAAGATTAGGTGCTCTCAAGGATTTTAGCGGTAAGCGGGGGACTGAACCCTGTCGGCTCGCTACGGACCTTACTCCCACGGCCCCTCAAGACCCTTGTTATGCCTCCACAGCATTGGCTGTTTTTGGGGCCGTGAAGGTATGGTGAAGCGCCGGGGTCTTGGGGCGCTTGCAGAGTGTATATGCTCTGGGCTGCAGGCTTCTCAGAAAGCAAGTCAGCCGCAGGTTTCTCTCTGGTGTACCTGCTGAGGATATTTTTATTTTTACCCAACCCTTCCTTCTTCCAGTTTTTCTGTGACCTGTGCTATGCCCCCCTCCCCTCGCACTTATCTTCGGGTGTGCATTAAGGACGGCTGTGCGCTCTTTTTTCCTCTCCTTAGCAGCGCAGCCTATGTTGTAGCCGGGGCCTCCTACCCCCCCCCCCCCCAAACCCTGATATGCGCGCGGGGCGCCTCTCCCCCAGACCTCCCCTCTTCAAGATTTCAAGCGGCCATTCTATGGCCAGGGGGACATGCGTGTAGGAGGTTTTGTGAGTTGCAGGTGAGGCCTGATTTAGTAATGTGCAGTTTCAGTCTGCCATCTCCCTTTCAGGTTAAAAACTAGCAGCAAGGTGAGTGGAGGTTTTGTGAGTTGCAGGTGAGGCCTGATTCATTAATAAGTGCCTGTGTAGTTTGATTCTGCCATCTCCCTTTCAGGTTGAAAACTAGCCGCAAGGTGAGTGGAGGTTTTGTGAGTTGCAGGTGAGGCCTGATTCATTAATAAGTGCCTGTGTAGTTTGATTCTGCCATCTCCCTTTCAGGTTGAAAACTAGCCGCAAGGTGAGTGGAGGTTTTGTGAGTTGCAGGTGAGGCCTGATTCATTAATAAGTGCCTGTGTAGTTTGATTCTGCCATCTCCCTTTCATGTTGAAAACTTGCAGCAAAGTGAGTGGTTATATTATTATAGAATATAAGGATTTGACTTTGGTTTGGATTCTTTATATCAATCCTTTATTAAACAAATTTAAATATTTTTAAATATTGTTAAACTTTTTTCCAAGTGTCTTTTATACTAATGATCATTATATTTATTTTTTTCAGTATTAGTTTTTTTCTCTTTAATAATAATTAGTGTTCTGTTTTTGTTATCAATTTAATTATTTTGTATTTACTCATAAGATAATTATTTTATCGCTTTTATTGCTTTTATTTATTATAATATCATTACAATGTCATTATAATATCTTTAAGATAATACTATAATACTCTTATATATAAGCGATTAAAGGCAGTTCATTTCTTGAAAGAATGCTTTTAAAGAAGGAAGAAAAGAAAAGAGGGAAAAAGATCAGTTATTAATCCATTTGCCTCCTCTTTTATTTTTAGATTTGGAAGAAGGACAAAAAACAGGGTTGCGGTTCCTCCCGGTCCCTTTTTTAGGGGATTGATTCAGGCTCAGGCCCTCTTGGGTCGGTTGGCCTATATATATATATATTAAAAAAAAAAAAAGAAAATAAAAAAGATATATATAATAAACACCATGTGGGAGGCATTGGGGATAGCGATACGGCATCCCTCTGGAGCAGGAAAAGATCTGCCCTTTGTGCAAAACTGCATCCTCTAGGCAGCTTTTGGCACAGTATGTTCCGTCTGCGCCGTTATGATCGGCCTAGATCACAACAGAGCGGCTGATCGAGTATCTAGCACAGCGAATGCTGGAGGGAGCACGGCGGCTCATCCATCCCCTGTTTCCCCTCAAGGGGGTGAAAGCAGTGATGGACTAACAGGTTTTGCTTACAGGCTGAATAATCTGGAGAGGCAGTTGTCTTTGGTTTTGACAAACGGGCCACCTATAAGAAAAGACATTTAGAGCCTGTGGCAGTAGTTGCCTCCTTCAGTGAAGAAGAGGATGAGGATTATATGGACGAGCAGGCCTCTGAGGGCAAGCTGCAATCGGAAGAGGATAGTAACTCCATTTTGTTTTCATCCGATGAGGATCCTCTCCTTGTGAATGAGACTGAAGGTCTACTTTCGGTAGTTTTTGTTACCTGGAATATCTCCCCTCCTGAGGTTGTGAAAAGAAAGAAGGATGATCTGTTTAAGCCTGTCAGGCAAAGCAGGTGTTCCTTGAACAACCACACTTTTCTAGGATGTTTCTTAAGGAGTGGGAAAACCCTAATAAATTACAGGCCATTCCTAAGATTCTAGATGTCAGATATCCTTTCCTGGCAGACATAATCAAAATTTGGTCTTATCCGCCTGATGCGGACTCCCCTGTGGCAGGGTTATCTAACACTTCAGTGATGCCATCCGCTACTATGGGGTCCCTTAGAGATCCCACAGAGAAACATATGGATCAGTTGGCCTGCCATGTCTTCGCCATGATAGGCTCCCTTCTCCGCCCGGTTTGTGCCACGGCCATTGTATCCCTGGCGTCGGGAATGAAGATGAAGAAGAAACTAGCCAAGGCCAGGTCGCGCAGGCTGTCCCAAGAGTCCAAGGACTTTAAGGACTGTTTGGACTTTAATGCATTTGCTATTACTGCAATGGAGGATGCAGTCAGGTTGGCAGCCAGAACTTCTGCGCTCCTTGTGGCATTACGCCGTTCATTATGGCTTAGACAATGGTGAGCGGACGCCGCCGCTAAAAAGGCACTGACGGATTTACCCTTTTTAGGGAGCAGACTTTTTGGGGAAAAGCTGGACGGTATGGTTAAGGACGGCAAACTGCCTCAGAGGAAAAAATCGACTAGGCCTTTTCAGAGGTCATCATCTTTTCGGCCCTTCGGAGGGGCAGAGGGGCCTTTCGGCCTTCCTCCCGCAAGAATTTTTGGGGTAGAGGAAGAGCGCGTAATAGGGCAGGAGGATCCTGGAGAAGTAGGCCTAAACCTCCAGCCAAGTCCGCTTCAGCATGAGAGGGCGCCCTCACCCGAGCGGGTGGGGGGACGGCTTTTGCAGTTTGCTCATATCTGGAGGCGCCGCGTAAGGGATCAGTGGATCCAAGAGGTAGTGTCCTCAGGTTACAAGATCGAGTTTGCAGCCAGACTGCCCGCAAGGTTCCTTCGGTCAGGGGCATCCCGGAACCAGTCAAAGCTAGATGCCCTGAAGTCCGCAATTCAGCATCTTCTTCAGAAAGGGGTAATGGCTCGAGTACCCTTTCAGGAAGGTCAGGGGTTTTACTCCAACCTGTTTACAATCCCCAAGAAGGATGGGTCAACTCGTCCCATTTTAGACCTGAAGGATCTGAACAAGTATATCCGCGTGAGACACTTCCGCATGGAAACGGTGAGGTCAGCTTTAACAGTAGTTCGACCCGGGGATCTTATACTACCATAGACATAAGGGACGCATATCTGCATGTGCCAATTTTTCCGGGACATCTAAGATTCCTGAGGTTTGCCCTGGAAGACGAGCATTTCCAGTTTGTGGCACTCCCGTTGGGGATATCCTCGGCTCCAAGAGTTTTCCCTAAGGTTTTGGCAGGTCTCATGGCAATTTTCAGGAGCCAGGGGATTTGTATTGTCCCCTATCTGGATGATCTTCTAATATCAGCCGGATTGCAGCAGCAGATCCTGAAGGACACACATATGATCCGATCGGCTCTGGATGAATTCAGCTGGGTGATCAATTACCCGAAGTCTCATATCACTCCGGCACCAGTAAGGAACTTCTTAGGTTTGATTCTGGACACCGTCCAAGTCAAGGTGTATCTTCCAGAACAGAAGACTCGACTAATCCAAGATCAGATAGTGCTTTCTGGCTTGCCGACAGCCAATTATTCGGCTGGGTATGAAGTTGATGGGCCTGATGGTGGCCTGCTTTGAGGCGGTGCCCTTTGCTCAGTTTCACATGAGGCCCCTTCAATGGAATCTATTGGCGAGCTGGGATCGAGTCCCACAGTCGCTGGATCAGATCTTTGTACTAACGCCCTTGGCAAGACATTCCCTTCTGTGGTGGATGGACCCTCTTCATCTGTCTGTAGGCAGGTCCTTCTTGACTCCACAGTGGCAGTTCATTGCCACGGATGCCAGTCTCACAGGATGGGGCGGCATTTGGCAGGCTGAAAGTCCAGGGCCAATGGGGACCGAGAGAAAATCAGCTTCCCATAAATGTATTGGAATTAAGAGCCATCGGGCTAGTTCTTCAGTATCTGACCCCCAGCTTGAAGGGACAGGCAGTCCAAGGCCAGTCGGACAACCGGACGGCGGTTGCTTCTATCAATCATCAGGGGGGTACCCGGAACAAGGGTGCTCTTCGGGAGGTAAGCCGGATTCTGATCTGGGCAGAGGAGAATGTTCCCTGCATCTCGGCAGTTTACATCCCGGGGGTAGAAAATCAGGAGGCCGACGCTCTGAGCAGGAAGATTCTGCATCGGGGAGAATGGTCCCTCAGTTGGAAGGTTTTTTCAAGCCATTTGTCTTCGCTGGGGACGTCCGGAAGTGGATCCCTTTGCATCCAGACACAATCACAAGCAGCCGAGATTCATGTCCCTGTCAAGAGATCCTTTGGCTATAGCCACGGACACCCTTTCGGTCCCTTGGACAAGGTTCAAGCTCCTGTAAATTTTTCCCCTGTTTCCGCTTCTGAGTCGAGTACTAAGAAGGATAATTCAGGAAGGAGTACCTACCATTCTAGTAGCTCCTCATTGGCCAAGAAGAAGTTGGGTCTCAGACATAACAAGGATGGCGGTAGACCAATGGCGCCTACCGATCGAGCCAGATCTTCTCACTCAGGGGGCACTTCGGCACCCGAATTTACAGATGCTGGCTTTGACGGCTTGGCTATTGAGACCACGATCCTAGCTGAGAAGGGATTATCGGCTAAGGTCATTCATACCATGATTCAGGCCCGGAAGAAGTAGTCTTCCATGTTTTATTACAGGGTCTGGCGGTCATTCATATCCTGGTATGAGGCTAGGAATGTCTCATGCAGATTGTATTCAATTTCCAGAATTCTAGAATTCCTTCAGAATGGCTTAGAAATGGGTCTACAATTAAGCACTCTAAAGGGACAGGTATCTGCCTTATCCATTTTTTTCCAGAAGTCTATCGTTAGTAATAGACTCATTAAGACTTTTTTTCAGGGAGTCACTCATGTTCGTCCACCACGCAAGTCTATTCTACCGGTGTGGGACTTGAATTTGGTGTTGACGGCTCTTCAGGGTGCTCCCTTTGAACCTATGATTGATTCTCCAATAAGCATTTTGACGCTTAAGGGAATATTTTTAGTGGCAATCTCCTCTGTGCGGAGTGTTTCAGAGTTAGCCGCTTTATGCATGAAGTCTCCTTATTTTGAGTTACACAGAGTCAAGGTAGTTTTTCGTTTTAAGCCTGATTTTTTACCTAAGGTCATCTCTCCTTTTCACCTTGATCAGGAGGTACTATGCCCAGTTCCGGCTAATGCTAAGGAAAGGGCTCTTCATTCTTTAGATGTGGTTAGAGCCATCAGGTATTATTTGGCAGCTACAGATGCCTTCCGCAAGACGGTTTTTCTTTTTGTCATTTCAGAAGGACCAAAAAAGGGGGCTTCCGCCAGCTAAGGCCGCTGTCAGTAAGTGGATTAAGCAGGCAGTAGCTAGAGCTTACTCGGCCAAGGGAAAAGAACCCCCTTTTCAGGTCACGGCCCATTCCACTAGGGCCATTGGGGCTTCCTGGGCTTTTCAGCATCAGGCTTCGGTGGAACAGGTTTGCAAAGCGGCCACCTGGTCTTCTGTTCATACTTTCACCAAGTTTTACAAAGGTGGATGTTAGAGCCTCAGCTGACGCTGTTGTTGGTCGGAAGATTCTACAGGCAGTAGTGAAGTGAACTTCCTGCCGTTCTGCATTAGAGGATCCCGCCCATAGATGGCACTGCTTTTGGAGATCCCAAGAGTAAGGAGTGTATGGAATGGAATGGAAGAAAAAACACAATTCTGTGAGGAACTCACCTGTAGAATTGGTTTTTCTGGGAATCCATTCCATACACTCCGGCCCACCCGTTTTTTGTGGGTCATGTTATCTTCCGATGCTTTTCTGATGGTATGTTTAATCATTTTTGATTATTAATTCAGAGCATTTAAAGAGAAAGAGAAGTTATATATAAGATTATATATATGTATAGAGATTTATGAAAAAAAATAAATAAATAAATAAATAAAAAAGAGAATATAAGTAATATGACTTAATTTTGAGAGCATTTTTTGGTTGAGTTTGATGTGTACTAACATGGACTCTTATTGCGGCCTCCCGGCCTGCCTCTAAATTATTTACTGCTTTTTAAGTAAACTGATCTGATTAGGGGCAGCTGCTACTTATGGGCCGGGAGGGCCGCGCCTGTTTCTTTCTTGCAGTCACGTGATCAGCAAGGAGGAGGAAACCCAAGAGTAAGGAGTGTATGGAATGGATTCCCAGAAAAACCAATTCTACAGGTGAGTTCCTCACAGAATTGTGTTATCTGATTTGATGAAATCTGATGAAAGAATTTTTGGGCCCCCAAGTTTGGTTTCCCATTGATTTCAATGGGGTTCAGGTTTGGGTCGAATATGGGGACCCTTTCCGAACCGGAACTTCTACAGGCTCTCTTATCACTACTTACGGACGGGCAGGCTGATTCATTACTAATGCCAGTTATCGGCAGATGAGCATCTGTATAGCGGCGCTTAGAGCAATCGCTAGTAGGCACTGTGATCGGCTATCGGGCGCTGTAACAGAGCGCCTCAGTTGCTGTAGTAACCTGGCCGGCATTGATGAATAGAATGTATGTTGGGCGCTCTAACACCAGTACAGTGCTGCAGGGAGCGAAAGGTAGCACCAGCTCAGTGCAACGAACTCTCAGCGACCCACACCATACTTATCAAAAAACTACACACACACAGTGTCAGCGCTTTAAATCTGGTCACTATAGCATAGAGCACCAGACGCTGTGTGATTAAAGTCTGTTTTTGAAAACATATACAACAGTACCAAAGCGAAAACACATGGAATGACATTGTTGTAACTTTTTCTAGGCCAGGACAGGTGACACAATTATTTGAGAGGAAAAAAAATAAAAAGAAACAAAAAACCCCGTTTAAACAGAAGAAAATGAATGTCCATTGAAATGCCGTTCTGGAAACTAGAGCGCCGGCGCTATACGCTGAGCCACCTGTAATGATGAATCGGATGCTACATGGCGTTGTTACAGGCGCTCACCAGATTTACTTTCGTAAATGTGGTTTTGCCTACAGTGCCCAGCATTCACCAGATGCTGTCTGCCACTACGAAGCACTACCTGGTGCCATCCCTTGATGAATAACCCCCATAATTGCTTATGGAAGGTCTGATTCAGAGCCTGGCCTTGAATGCTGTTTTTTTTCGGGAACAGAACACAGAAACTGGGTATTTGAGAATGCTCGTATGATTCAGAGCCGATTGATTGCGAGAAAAGTTTAGCTGAGCATTTAGTGTATTTGCTGCCGAACTTGTCTTGGAAGCCTAGTTTGTACCTGTTTTGTCCCTTAACTTGCTGTGGAACCCATTGTTCATGGTGTGCCATGTCCTTCGGTTGCCTTCCGGTGTACGCCTTTTTTGTTTTCCCTGCTATTTTAGGTGTTTCCTGCTGTTCCCCACTTGTGTACCCATGTAGTGTGCATGTCCTTCTATATACTTACCATCTCCCCCCTGCTGGCATCTAGGGCATCCCATGTAGTCTGCATGTCCTTCTGCATACTCCTTCTCCCCCCTGCTGACATCTAGGGCATCCCATGTTGTTATTTGGTTGCCATGTCTTCTGCTCCTACCCACTGTTACTCACCTTATACCTAGGCCACCTTCTGTTTTGACTCACCATTATATGCGTTGTTTCTTTGGTTTGCATCTGCTTTATGTCATTGCAGTTAATAAACGCCACCATGCAGCATATAAAAAATAAAACGTTTCTTTTTCTCAAGTATTGTTTTATAAATGTACAGCACATCTAAAAGTGGTGATAAAAATTGTAAAATTTTTTTGGGGGCCAACATGGCACTCGCAAAGAGAAATAAATAAAAACACTTGTTTTTACACGTGTGCCTGTACATGCACACATATTTTTACTTACCCCTCCTCCACGCCGCCATCCCTTCTTCAGGGTCTGTATAAGGAAACAACCTGTTAGAATCTGTTAGAATTTCTGTGCATGTGTTGTTTGTGTAGTGTTTGCCTTCACTGGGTTGAAACCCACTTGAGACTTGCACCGCTTCCATCTCGGGTGGCCCCATTGCAGCGAACTCACCCTCGGATGATTCTGTAGGGACAGAGAAGCACAACACACCAGCAAACATGTTATTAGACTTTACATGCATCACAACCTGTGTTTTTTTTTTTCATTGGCCTACTGGAGTGTGCAGGAGCTGTGGGCGACTCCCAAGTCCAACACACCCTTCTCTTCAGTGAGCTTCATGGCTGGTGGTGTTGCTGTCTTCTGGGCCCTACCGGTCAGACCCCTTGCCTCTGGGTGGGCTTGATCTGCTGCCAGAACTCCCCAGCTACAAAAGAAAATCTAATTTTGTAAAACATGTAACTCATAAGCCTGATAGCTCACCGTCTCTGTTGTACATCCACTTACCTGGGAAGTTTTGGCTGTAGAACCTCCGCTCCCAGAGCCACTTTTGCCGTTTGATGTCCGACCAGTGCTCCATTATTTGGGTGAAGGTGTAAGGTGACGTCTCCTCTCCACTCACATGGGCTGCCACTTTCTCTGCCAATGTCCACTTTTTGTGTGTGTTTTGCTCCATGAAAGTCTGCAAACAACAAACAGATGTGCATTGTTAATTTGTCTGTGTGTTTCTTTGGGTCTCCTTGAGCTCTATATGCATTCCCCTGTGCAAGCACCCTAGCCTTGTATATGCTAGTGTATGCCAATGCTGAATAATCCATTTATTCCATCTCATAATAGTAGCGGATTGCAAGCGCAGGGCAAAAGGCGTGCCTAACTATTCACGCCACCATTACTGTCATATAGGGCTTGCTGACCACAGCCAGCAACAACACGAAACTAGCTCTCCTATCCCATAGTCGTAGCGGATTGCACAGAAATCACTTAGACACCCCTGCGTTGCATACAAACATGCCAGAGTGGTCCACGTGACAGTGGCAGCAAAGTACTGTGGGCCTGTAATGTTGGTAGGCCAGGTCTCCGCCATTACTATGGTGCCATGTGCCTTTGCTCATATTTTGTGGCCACTCTGTCACCGATTTGCACCTTGGCAGGAGTGTAATGCTGCACACTGTCAAACCCCAAGGACACCCGTCTTGTTTGTGAGCCTACAACCCCCAATCTCTGCAGCTACCTTCACCTTTAGCCAAGCCCCCATTTGCCAGGACGCTTTAAAAGTCTCGCCGAACACGGTTGCTCCCAGGACCTATTAGCTCAAAGGATGTAGGCTTACAGGGGTGAAAACGAATGAATCGAAGGTAAGACTGGGCGAACTTGGGTAGCCGAGGTAAGTACAGCAACACAGTTCTGGGAGGAAGAAAACAGGAAAGGTCAGAGGTCACGCCAATGGTCAAACCAAGAGATCAGAGAGCTTTGCGTCACCAGGGATGAGACGATTAGGTTTTTGGTCATGATTCAGGCTGATGTCGGTTCAGGTGGTGGTCAGGATAGTCAGACTAGAAAGGTCAGCAACGGGAAACAATACAGGAACTAAGAGATAGCACACCCAGCTAAACGCTATCACAGGCAATGACACACTGGGGGGGGGTAAAACCTTTATAGGGCTGAACCAAACGGGATTGGACAAAGGGAATGTGCATGATTGGTGCTATCACAATCTTTAGGCTGATTGCCCAGTTTAACCCTTTAAATGGCAAGCATGTAATATCTACGTGGTTGCTTCTCCTACCGTTAAGTGCCAAGCACGTAGAAACAACATGCTTGCCATTTCCCCCTGCTAGTTATAAAATAGAAAAAAATAAACACTTATCTCTGGTATTGTTGTAAAGCTGGGGGTCCCCTCTTCCTCCGGGGGGCATCCGATCCCTCCCCCGGCAATTTCCGTCTTCAGGAGGGGGCCCGAAAATGGAAGCCCACCCCCCCGTTTCCGCCGCCGACAGTTGTCCGTAAATGAAAAAAAAAACAATTACATTCACTCACCTCCTCGCCCGATCCCTCCCCGCACCTTCTCTTCACCAGGGGGGTTCCGATCCCCCCCCTGGGCTCCGCAGGCTTCAGGTGAGGACCCTCTTCCGGGTCCTTACCTCCTCTAATGGCGGTGACGGCCATCATCCCGCTCCTCATATACCCTCACCCGCGCCCGGCTGTCAGATGCTGGTGGTGATCGGAGTAGGACGGGTGTGAGGCGAGGATGTTGCGAATGGAGCCTTCTCGCCTCTTACCCGCCCTGCTCCGATCACTATCGGCATCTGTCACTGACAGATGGCAGCGGCGAGGGATGCAGGATCTAAGGTGAGTAGTGTCTTTATATTTTACATTTAACCCTGTGTGAACTGCTAAGGGCTCCATGAGACCCCTATACCAGTTCACAAGGCTGGGGGCTGGCAAGTCACCTGCAGCTAGCAGGTGACTTGTCATTAACCCCCGGCACCCCCATTTCCTGCTTCCCCAAAGCTCAGGGGGGGCAGAAGAGCATGTGGCCATAGACTATGCGGGCTTGTAGCCTGCAGGGCCAGGGGCCACAAAATCTGGCCCCTGCGCCCTGTTCCTACAAGCCCTGCATAGCTGGTCCCAGGCTGGTTACTTCGGGTAAGGGGGACCCCATGACATTTTTTGGGGGGTTTTAAGGGTTTTTAACCCTTAAAAATCTCCCAAAAAATGCCCCCTATGTCATTTCTTTTTAATTAACCCCTTATGTTCTGTCACCCAGCAGCTATAAAAGGCTTCCAGCAGGTGAGCAGGAGCCAGTGATTTTCAAGGGGCACAGTGCTCCAGGATGGATGGGAGGTAAGTATTAAAAATAATATATATATATATTTTTTTTTCTCTGTGTATGTTTTTTTTTTACATTTAACCCATTGTGAACTGGTAAGGGATCCATAAGTCCCCTATACCAGTTCACAAGGCTGGGGGCTGGCAAGTCACCTGCGGCTAGCGGGTGACTTGCCATTAAACCCCCGGCACTCCCAATTACCTGCCACTCCAAAGCTCGGGGGGGGGCAGAAGAGCCCGTGGCTATGGGCTATGCGGGCTTGTAGTCTGCATGGCCAGGGGCCACCAAAGCTGGTCCCTGTGCCCTGTTCCTACAAGCCCTGCATAGCTGGTCCCGGG
Source organism: Gastrophryne carolinensis (assembly GCA_027917425.1). Classification (NCBI taxonomy): domain Eukaryota; kingdom Metazoa; phylum Chordata; class Amphibia; order Anura; family Microhylidae; genus Gastrophryne; species Gastrophryne carolinensis. The sequence goes on along the minus strand of CM051242.1, from coordinate 71,282,846 downwards.
CTGGTTACTTCGGGTAGGGGGGACCCCATGTCATTTTTTGGGGGATTTTTAATGGTTTTTAACCCTTAAAAATCCCAACAAAAATGCCCCCCCCCGGGAGGGGGGGGACTCTGTCATTTTTTCTTCTCGATTTAACCCTTTGTAGTGTGGATGGTAGTTGTATTTTATTTGTAAATGTTATAAAGTACTTGTTTCAGTTTGGGGGTCTCCTGGGCAGGTACGGGGGCTACCAATAAATATGTGGTACCGTCGGTAAAAATGTTGCTTTCACATGCAATATGGCTTTCTTTAATAAAATACATTTTTTATTTAAAATAAAGGCGGCAATTTTCTAAATATTTTTTTATACTTAATATTGTAAAAAAACAGAATAAAATTTACAAACAAGACATTTCATGTTAAAGCCTAAACTCTGCTGCAACAAAATATATATATAATTTTCCTGAAAATTCCAGCAAAAATGGCGCAAAACATGGAGCAAAATGGGACAGAGGGTGACAAAATCTCAAGTAGGCTGGCAATTAAAAGGGTTAAAAATAGCTATGCATTTTGGGTATTGTTCTGTTCGGGGGACCTTGCGCTTTCAGGCTTAGCTTGTTTTTTCTTGTTTGCATATTTATATCTTAGTAAAAGGTGTTTTTTATTAAGCTTTGTTATACATTTTTTAGGGAAAGATGAGCCCACTACAACAAGCTGGGTATGCTTAGAAAGCTTAACATGTGTACTTTCAGGGAATATATTCCAAATGTGAAGGGATGTTTTGGTTGAAAAATCGCAAGGTGCGTACTTTGTCTGCAGAGCTGAAATTTTCAAGTAAAATTACCGTTACGCACACGCTTTACTTTGGGGTGTTTGGCAGCTCTTCCCGACAGTAGCTATGCATGTTGGGTATCGTTCTGTTCGGGGGATGTTGATTTTTCAGATAAAACTTGTTTTTTCTTGTTTGTATATAGTTTTTTTTAGGAAAATGTGACTTTGATTCTGCTTTTTTATCCCTTTTTTTAGGGAAACTCTTTGCAACCAAATAATACATTGAGGGATTACTTCCAGAAAACTGTGGCCACATCAACAAGCCTGGTACACCTAGAAAGCTTGAGGTGTGTACTTCCAGAGCCATATATAGTTTGTTGGGGGTATTTCAAATGTAAAGGGTTGTTTTTCTGGAAAAACTGCAAGGTGCACATAGCGCATTGCATAGTTGTATTTTATCTGAAAATCCCCTAAAGCGCTGTTTCAGTTTGGGGGAGTCTCCTGGGCAGGAAAGGGTGTCTACCTTTACATATGTGGTACTTACAAAACACTACAAATTGTAAAAAATAGTTTTTTTTTTTGCACATATTTCACCCCAAAATATTGAGACTACACCTAAAAATGACAAACAATACATTTCATGTTAAAGCCCAGACTATGCTGAAAAAAACAATAAATCCCTGGAAATCCCTTCAAAAATCACATTTGAACGCAGGAGCAAAATAGTGCAAAATGGTCTGGCAACAAAGGGTGACAAAAACTCCAGGTAGGCTAGCACTTAAAGGGTTAAACCTTAAGAGTGTTCTGCCCAATAATGCCTGAGGGCTCATTGGCCCTTTAATTCAGCCTCTGGTGGCCACGCTGTGTGCAGCGCCGCTGGAGGGCATAAACCACCTTTGCTCACGCGCGCGAACATGAGCAGAGGGACGAGTGACGCGGCGGGGAAGGGAGGAGGTGAACGCGCTCAAAGCAGCTCGAGCCAACGCCGCCCAAACCAGCATCTGACGTGTGGCTGCCTCGAGGGCGCTGTAGGAACGGTATGGCAGGTAAGCACGCTATGACAACACATGTGTAGACAAATGGCATGAAAGTGTGACTTACCATCATAATCTCCTCCTCCTTCTTCTCATGAGTCAATACAATGGGTGCGATGTTGGACCTTTGTATGTCATCTGTATGACGCACCCCTGCACTGAGGCGCACAAGCGCTGACGCGCCCTAGTGGACCCTGAGAAGTTTGCTTGCATCCATACGCCCATGTAGCCTATAGGATGCTGGCACCTTTGGTGGTCTGTTAAATAAACAAAATAGTTTCAAATACAATTTCCCACTCAATTAGGAATAAAAGAACACAGCTGAGGGTCAGATTTTATTGCCACTGCTGACTTAGGAGCTCACTACGCCACACCATACGTGCTACTACCAGCCCCCAGAGCCAGGAACGCAGGCATGGCTGAGGAACTGGCAGCACCCAGCTGAGGTAGGGCAGCCCAAGCACCAGGACCCACCATTTGTCCCTTAGGCACTCACGCCCCGCTGATACCCACACTAGCCACTCTGAGCGGGTCACCCGCGGCAGTCTAAGGCATCAGCAGCGGGAGTCAGAAAACCAGGGCTCCCGGGCTCCCTGCATAGCCCACCATGGACCAACCAATGGTCAGGACACTAGAGCACTATGCAGACCCCAGGGCAGACCCCCCTGAGGAGTCCACAGTGGAGCACCATATGGAGCCAACACAGGAGCCAAAGGATGTAGGCGAAGGGATCTGCACGATACCCTGTAATCACTAGAGGGGCTACTCCCAGAGCTTATCTAAGCTCACCTCAAGACCACAAAATTATATAGGGAGACACTCGCAAAAACCTTATTTGTCAAAAAAGATTTTATTCCATATCACCAAATGAATCACTACATATAATCACTACATAATTAAAAACCCTTAAAAACACATAATAAGACAATACATATAAGACAAACCAACGTAAAGGTGCGTAGGCGATGGGGAGAGTGCTGGGACATATAAATATCAATCAGCATCTAAATATAAGGTTGAGATTAAGAATATGTATATAAGTGATCTAACAATGCAAATGACAATGTCCTGCCTATGATCCGGATCCTATATCAAATAACTCTAAAGTGCAAAGGGCAACCAATCAGCAATACATATACAATGTGTAATAAAAAAACAAGACCTACATGATTGCCAAGTCAATAAATATCCCATAAAACATCTAATAAATAACCACAAAATACTTCACCAACATAGATACTCTAATCAATCAGACCAATAAATGCCAATAAATGCCAAATATAGCAGATATAAATCAGACCAAAGTATAATCAAAATATCACAAGCATGCCAGTAATGAGTCTCCCCACCGCCTACTACACAGGAGCCAAAGGCTGAGCAGCATTGCCACAGCCAGGACTGCTCTTTACCCACCCAGGTGCCTGGAATCCATCCATTCTGGAAGTGGGCATAGTGACTCCCCCTTCGGCCAAGACACCACCCAGCAGACCACAGGGGGCACATAACAGAAAACAAAAACACATTGCAAATGCAACATAAACAATAAACACGCAGATCCACTCCAGCAATGAACAGACTAACCCACAAGCCAAAATTGGTGTATAAAACAGGACTCCTCAAGAAAAATGCATCGTGGGACGAGTCAGGGAAGCCAGCCAAAACACTGAAAAAAGAGCGTTAAGAGAGTGGCCCATCTTGTGGTTGCTGAAAAGGGCTACTAGACTGGCAACAAATGAACAGCAAAAATAAAGTACCAAATAGGACATGCTCGTACACTTCACAGAACTCTCTAATGGGCTCCATCGTAGGTGAGGTGAGGATGTAGGCTGCATTTTCACTAGCAAAAAGATGCTGTAAGTTTGAACCAGAAACCTATGACTTTAGGTCCGAAGACCCACAAATCAGGGCTTTGAATCCCTCGCAAGCGCAGGCTAAACCCATAAAATTACATACGCACAGATGCCTTGAGCTGTAGTTATAGGGCAAACACTCAGTTTGGCAAATGCATAATTTCTTGCAAATAGGGCAACCTGGACAAAAAATCAAGGCTCTGAATCACCCAACACAGAAAATAGACCAATGTGTGCAAGAGAGGCTCTGAATCAGGCCGTTTGTATTAAATAGTTGAAAGACACGGAGCAACCAGGGCACAGTATGATGTGGCCACAAGAAACAGTCTTTAAAATGTTATTTGGGGGGTTGTCCCACGGTGCATGCACAGAAATGATCTTATCACACGTGCCCGTCACCTCCACACACACGTGTGATAAGATCATTTCTGTGATGTGATAAGATCATTTCTGTGAAGTGCATGCACCGTGGGACAACCCCCCAAATAACATTTTAAAGACTGTTTCTTGTGGCCACATCATACTGTGCCCTGGTTGCTCCGTGTCTTTCAACTATTTTATGCTGTGGGACTTTTTGTGAATGAAAGGTTTTGACACGTTGTAGCAAATCAATTTTTAAAAAGTTGTTATTAAGGAATTCATAAGAAAATTTATTATAGATTTTAGCTCGGTGTTAATCTTTATATTTTTTAGGCCATTTGTATTGCCTGAGCTTGAAGGTATATTATGACTTGTTTAGGTCACTTAATCTAAAATATATATTGCCCTTATCCATCCAGTTTTTTCAGCCCACAAACAATAAATACATACAGTTTTTCAGCCCACAAACAATAAATACATACAGAATACATAAGATATACCATTTATAAAACCAATCAATAACTAGTAAATCACACATGTCTGGAATATTTATACCATTACTATTATTCCCCAAGGAGCATCCCATCCCAACCAAAATGAAAAACATAAAATATGTGACATAAACTACCAATGAGACACTTTTAAAACCAACCACATTCTTCCAAAGCAGGTGATTTGAAAAAAAATGTCAATACAATGCAAATATGACAAACCTGCAGAGCAACTGTGTTAATAAGATGCATCCATTGGGAGTTATATGGAATGCTTATGCTCTACATGTAGCTGATTATAAATAGTAGCACTTAATGTAATAAATAATATTATATGAATGCATATCAAGCATTGAATGCAATATAATAGCAGGCAAATTAGATACTTCCCATTGTAATCAAGTGTGTGGGGGAGCAATCAATGCAGCATTATATGTATAGCTATGTCTTATCTGGGCAATCCAGCTATTTTAATAAATCTTAATGCAGTATCTTATATATATGCCCTAGGGGTGCAAGCACAGCGCTTGAACTGATTGAATAAGGTTGATTCAGAGCCTTCTATATTCCATTTTGTTTTTGTCTCTAAGTGTGAACATTACACATAGCATTCGGTATATATGCGCTCGCAGCTGCAGGTGACTTGCCAGCCCCCAGCCTTGGGAACTGGTATAGGGATCTCATGGATCCCTTGCCAGTTCACAAAGGGTTAACAGTAAAAAACACCACACACACATTATTGAAAATGACTTTATTAAAAAATAACAACTTTTTTTTTACTTTACTCACCTCCAATCGTCAGCTTCTGTGTCCCTCGCAGGTCTGATTACATGTGGTATGTTGGCCATTGGAGAGTGAGGCGGGTGATCATATCATCACCTGCCTCCCTCCTCCTGTGGCCAGCTGTGACAAGTGACAGAAATGACAGCCCGGAGCAAGGATGGCACCCGAGGCGTGATGTCATAAGCCCCGCCCCCAAAGGGCACTCCCCTGCAGCCGGGGGGGCCTGGGTGGGGGATCGAAGCCCCCCCCCCCAGGATGAAGAGGAGACCCGGCCGGATCGAACGAGGGGTCAGGTGAGTGTTTTTTTACTTTACTTTTACTGTAGCGGGGGGAAGTCAGGCACGTAGATTCTACATGCTTGCCACTTAAGTGGAGTGGAAGCGAGCACGTAGAATCTATGTGCTTGGCACTGAAAGGGTTAAAGGAGCACTATCGCGGAAAAATGTCCCAATGATAAAAATCCATATAAATATGCTGGATGGTGGGAGGAGGAGTCACTTATATGCCTGACTTAAAAAAATATCCAGCCAGGCTTGTTTTTGAAATTTTAATGGAAGGAAGAGGACATCTCGGGTGACAGGTTCTGTCGCCCTTGATAGATTAAACCATCATCCCTGGATTTTATTCCTACCATGAAAGAATAAACCACAAGCCTGGCAGGAGTTTTATTCCTTGTGGGTGTATAAGTGACCCCTCCTCTCATTAGCCAATGTGTTTATTTGGATTTTTATTGTTACACAATTTTGCGATAGTGCTGCTTTAATGTCGGGTCTATGAGCTCTGTGCCAGCTGGGAGAATTAGAGACTTTAATGAGGGTTTTTACAGATTAAAACATGGCAGCAATAAAAATATGCAGTACTACAACATATCCCCCAGAACCAAAGCGTGTAGCGGCAGTTAAGGAGAACCAGAACAGTTGCAAATTGCTGATTTCTCCAGCACACTTTAAATTGCAGCGTCGCTGATGCAAATCTGAGGAGTATTTCAGGAGTTTCTACTAGAATTCAAATGATTTTAAAACAGCATTTTTTCATCCAAGTAAGTCATCATAATAACATGCCCTAAAAAAGATAACAATATTAATTGCTCACATATGGCCTGATGCAGAGCCTCCTCTGAACTGCCCTTAAAACCTTCCGATTGTCCGGGGCTCCCATTTGAATCGTGGCTCAAATGTGATGCAGAGCCTCCGTCGGAATGGCTCCCTAACTGATCCGTCAATTTCACTTTACTCGGAAGGCTTTTTTTGCTCTCTCGGGTGCCTTCAATTTGATCGGGGCTCCCGTTCACGTTCACACGGGCGGCCCGTTTTTCCCTGATTTTTCCTGCCTTTTTGAACGTACCTGCTTGGTTTCCGTCGTATTTGACCTTCCATTTTGGTGGTTTTAGCAAGTATACTTACATCTCCATGGCTCTTCAGTTGCCAATCTGGCTACACGCAAGCGCACATCCCTCAAACTCCATTGGAATATGCATATGGCCACAAATGCAAATTTGACACACATCTTTTATTTTTTCGGGGGGTTTCCTTGTCCTTAATGCATACCTTAATCATCTAGTAGTCCCTTCTTCCTTGTCCTTAATGCATACCTTAATCATCTAGTAGTTCCTTCTTCCTTGTCCTTAATGCATACCTTAATCATCTAGTAGTTCCTTCTTCCTTGTCCTTAATGCATACCTTAATCATCTAGTAGTCCCTTCTTCCTTGTCCTTAATGCATACCTTAATCATCTAGTAGTTCCTTCTTCCTTGTCCTTAATGCATACCTTAATCATCTAGTAGTCCCTTCTTCCTTGTCCTTAATGCATACCTTAATCATCTAGTAGTTCCTTCTTCCTTGTCCTTAATGCATACCTTAATCATCTAGTAGTTCCTTCTTCCTTGTCCTTAATGCATACCTTTATTGTTTGTGTATTTTTATGTTTTATTGTCCCATATCTAAACCTTTTGTGTGTCATGTAAATGTGTGCTGATGTTGTGTGATGGTACTTTTGCAGGAAACACAACTCTCGAAATTTTAAGAATTTTTTATTAGTTAAAATTTTTTTTTTTTTTTATATACATAAAAACATTTTTGTTTTTAAAACGAAAAAAAAAAAATTAAAAAAAAGGTGTGCATTGCAACAATAGAAAACTTACATAAGAGGGCAAGAACATGACGCAATAGGGCACAATCACTTAACCCATTTAATTTGTAGATCAATAATTGGGCTCCAAATATATTACGAAAATATTTACCAAATAGTGGGTTAAGAGAAAAAACACAGTCAGACAGGGTGCGTAACCAATACAAGTTTCAAACACATACCCAGTAGCCAGCCACCAAAAAGATCGGCTGATTTGAATCGCTCATGTAGGCAGGAATTCCTAGGCAGGGAAAGCCAGAAAAACGACTCCCAAAAACCAAATCAGGGCCAGCCAGTGCCTGCACATTTATGCTATGTCCCATCTTCAAATGCCTGCACACAAACAATAAAATAAAAATTATGGAGACCCTGTAAAAAGGACCCCCAAAAAAACCCCATAAAAAATATCAAATACTCATGCCATCGATGTCCAAAGACGTGCGGTGCAGCCTGGTTTCTGCCATACTCAGCAGGACAAGACCGCGGAGCTGGCGCCGCTGATGTGCTCCAACAGAGGACTGCATATTATTGCCCGAGTGCCAATACGGCTGCTCTGACTTGCCGTAAGTGAAGTCTCGGCGGCCCCGTTTTATTAGGGTGATTTCAATCGGAAATCAATGCTCTGCATCACTGAAAAAAACGGACCAATGAACGAGGCGTCCGTTTTCCCGGGAAACAGCCTTGTGCGAGCCGAAAATCGGAAAGGCAGCTGAGCGCACACCTGAGCGCATAAGCGCACAGTAAAATCAACGTAGCACCCTTTCCTGACCCGATCAAAGCCCAAAACCAACGGGAAAAAGCACGGGAGAGCTGAACGGGGAGGCTCTGCATCAAGCCAATAGTCCTGACTGAGTCCAACTATAAAACTTGCTGACAAGTGTGGCATAGCTGTGTAAGCTCCTTGTAGGTTGCAGTAAAGGAGCTTCATTCAGCTCCTTGGATAGCATAAGTGTTCCATGCTTACACATGCAGGACTCATTTATTTTAAATGTTAATTAATTTAATTAAAACTCAGCTGGATATGCTTGTGAACTCATTTAAACCTAACCTAAGAAACATATTCTCACAGAAAATGGTGTCAATCTCACAGAACAAATCTAATGCAGCACTGTATGCATCAAATGAACTTTTAGTGATTATTCAGCAAATTAAAACGAATAAATAATAGAAATAGAAGTATTTTTTACATAATTTTCAGACATTCATCCTGATACAACATCAGCAGTTCCACAATGAAGTGACAGCCTCGTATCCTGAGTGCAGTTTCTGAGGCGTCAAACACACGATTTTCTTCTTATATTTCTATTCTGTTCCATGATAGGATCTGATGTCGATAAGAGGCTGTAGGCAGAACCATATATTTAAATCTACATCAGATTGATGAAGATGTCTTAATTAAAGTAGAGGCACATGTATGCCTCTATTATTTTGTGGCACTGATATTAGAAAATAATGTACATGGCCTATATTTTCTTCCTGGATTCTAAACACAAGACAACCAGATACATACTAAACCTGCAGTGCATTTCTTCTCTGACTTTAGCTACACTGGAAGATTTACTGTCAATTTGTTAGGTCTGTAATGGTGCACTGAGGTACTAAGAAGAAGCACAGATCAAGCAGACACCAATTCCATCAGCTCATAGGGTCCTCGAAATGGCGACTGCTGCAACAAACTCTCCATTAATACTCAGTATTTTCAAAAAGAGCAATTAGGGCAAACTACTTTAAATCCAGAGACCATCTGACAATAGCCAAAGAAAGGTGCCCATGAGTTTCATCATGTGAGCATCACCTAGATTATGCTACTTCAGCATTAGAAGCACAAGAAAATGACAAAGAATCTATAAGAGCTGAAAATCAGAATCTTTGTCTTATATTGGAAGACCAAGAAGAATTAATTTACGTAAAAGAGTTCTCCCATAATCAGTTGTAGACTTACGATCCACCGTTACCGCACTTTTTGCAGAGCTAGCGCCTGACATACCCATTGAATATACAGAGTTTGATCAAATTCATTGTGCTGTAACACGAAAACAGCCTAAAGTGCCCCCAAGAGATGTATTGTCAAGTTGCTTTTCTATTGCACCAGAGAGAGATTCTAGAGAAAATGATCTAGTTTTTCATACACATGCTTACCAAATGTTTGCAGATATCTCTCCTGCTACCTTACAAAGACACAGACTTCATCAAAGGCTCGGGTTCTCACTCTCCCACCTTCTTCTCTTTCCTTTGCCCGCCCACAATCTTTCTTCTGTTACTTCCTTGCCATTCAGCTATTCTTCCTTTCTCGCTCATTCCATTTTTCATTTTTTCTTCCATATCATTTTCTCTTCTCTCTTTCTTCTCCCACGACTTCTATTTTTGCATGTGTTATATACCATGTATGCAAACCATAATTGCATACTGCTAATCTATAGCTAAACATAATCATGTGGACCCAAGTCATTTATGCTAGGGAAATATAGCTAGCAGATACTATTCCTTAACTAGAAATTATAGATGGTTTCTTTAGTCTTCTAGAATCCATAGTTGTACAGTATTATAGAATAGATTGATTTATCTTTTAAGATGTATATATGAAGGGAACTAAAGCCTAGTTCTAGTGAATTCACTTGACTGAATAATTTTGATATCTGTAACATGTTAAAGTAATATTTTGTACTGTAAAATACTTAGAACGTTATTTATTGTAGGATGATAGTCTTGTACAATAAAATATATTGTGACTGAAAAAAGTGCTTTCATACTTTAAACTCAGTGATCTGTACAAATCTCCATAATTTTCTCAAGAAAGCCGAGTAAAGAAAAACAAAAACCAGCAACCTACGTGTAGAGCTCCTACAGAGGTGGTCTCACCTACCTGCTTTCTTAGGGTATTTTTTCACTTTACCTTTTTATGGTCCACTACCACAAGTAGGTTTAAAGACAGGCTGCATGCAAAGAATGGTAATTTTAATACTTAGATAAGGAGATTGAAAGAGATGATTTAAGACAAAATAAGTGTTGTTCACACCTGTATGACTAATGATGGAGCAGTCCGAAATAGGAGACCTGGATATTATATATGTACATTATCTCTGCTCATTGTCCCAGGTTATTTCTGTTTTGACTGCTATTTTGCACATTAATATGCAAATAAAATCTGTTTCGTACATTTTATGGGCAGTGCCGGCTATTCTGTTTCTTCATATTGATCACACCTCTACTTAGCACAGAGGGGCATCCCAAGCAGATGCACCCCCCGCACATAACCCCCTGCAAGCCAGCTTGTCCAAAATCATGGGATTGGCATGTCCAAAATCATGACATGTTGAAAAAAAAAAAAATCACTTACCTGACAGCAGATTTAATACCTAAAAGTCCTGCAGGATGAGCCATTCCAGTTTCTTTACAGTCAGCTCTAATACTTCCTGCCCAGCCTAGGTGTTCATCCTGCTGATATGAGAAAGGCATGCAACAAACTGATATGGATAACAAAAACAAAAAATGTTATTTTACAAATATTGTAAACACACCTGTTCTAAACTTTTTTTTTTTGGGGGGGGGGGGGGGTAGTCAACATACAGTATACTATGAGGACTGGGGAGAAAGAGCTTTCTGTATTCCATGGGTATTTCACTTCACATCTCTCTGCCCATTATTACTGGTGAGAAGTGGCTAAATGGCTAAATGGAAGCAGTTAGCTGATGATAAAGATGATAAAAGCCCTCTAACTAGAATACCAGCCAAAGTCTATACAATAAGTTAACAAGAACATCAAGCTGGTAGAAAGACAAGTTATATTCTCAAGGCTCGGCTTTCTGCAGACATTCAAAGGAAATAATTCAGGAACAATGAATGTTATTTATGCGTGTTTCTGTGTTTACACAGTTGGCATACATTAAGTTATATTTATTTGAATTTATAAACCTCGTTGGGGTTGTAAAAAGGATGTAACATTTACATGGAAAAAGTAAAGAAATAAATGGCAATGCTTGTATGCATTTATTCATCCTCAGACATAAATGTATGCATTTTAAAGGTTGTATTTATGAGTAACCAAGCATTCAAACTGATATCGTATTAATAATGTAATGTCATTTTTATTTAATATAAAGTATATAAGGTAATATTATTTTTTCTAAAGGCAGTGTGGGATTTATATAGATAGAATCCTAATCTTAACTAAAGTACATCTTATCTGCATTCTAGAGTTCTGCTTGCAGGCAATAAAAGATCTCATGTTGAAATTATGTTTTGTTGCTTCTTAACTTTCAACTATTTTAAACTTTACACGCTGCTGATGAATGAGAACATTCCAGCCTCTGTGTAACTATACATTTGCCATTTAATGCTAGCTTGCAGGAGCTGAAATTATCTAAAGATTTTCTAGGCATATGCATATTAGAGACTGAAGCCAGGCTACTCTGGCTTTAGGAGAGGGCCCCGAATACCCCCCCCCCCCCCACTTCCACAGCCGCTGGCATTTACTGTACAAAAAAATTATAAATTACATTTCCTCACCTTCGTGCACAATCTCTCCAGCCGCGTCTCCCCTTCATGGGGGGGGGGGCTTTGATTTCCCCCCCCCCCCCAGGCTCTTCAGTTTTCAGGAGAGGGCCCAACAGGTCCTCCCCCACTTCTATTATTGCTGCCACCATCTTCATCACCATCTTCAGGATGATGTCATCCCGCTCTCGGCCTGACAGTAGTCAGATGCGGCAATCACTGGAGAGAGGGGTGGAGGAGCTTGGTACTCTGATCCCCTGCCTCCCCACCCACCCCTCTAGAAATCACCACATCTGTCATCGAGATTCTGTGTGGTGGCTTTTTTTTTACTGTTAACCCTTGTGAACTGGGAAGGGAAGCAGACCCCATACCAGTTCACTAGGCACAGGGTCTGGCAAGTCACCTGCAGCTAGCAGGTGACTTGCCATTAGCCCCCAGCCCCCCATTACCTGCCGCCCCAAAGCCCAAGGGGGGCAGAAGTGCCTGGGGCCATTTAGGCTGTGCGGGATTGTAGCCTTGCAGGGTCAGGTGCCACTGAGGCTGGCCTCCATGCCCTGCTCTAAAGGCATAGCTGGGGGAGTTTTTGTATTTAACCCTTTATAGTGTGGATCGTGGTTGTAGTTTACTTGTAAATGTTAGAAAGTGCTCTTTTCAGTTTGAAGGGGTCTCCTGGGCAAGAACATGGGGCTAATGATACATATATGCCATTGTAATCAAGAGAAAAGGGGTTTTCATATGCAATATGGTTTTCTTGAATAAATTACATTTTTTACATTTAAAATAAACGAGACAAATTAAAAAAAAAAAAACATTTTTTATTTATTTTTTTAAACAGTGAAAAATGACCCGTCAACAGAGGGTTGCAACATCTCAAGTAGGTATGCATGTTGGGTATTGTTCTCTTCGGGGGACCTTGTGCTTTCAGCTTTTATCTTGTTTTTTCTTGATTGCATATTGATATTATAGAAAAATTTGTATTTATTCTGCTGTTTCAATTTTTTTTAGGGAAACCCTGTGCAACCAAACAATTCTTTGAGAGACTACTTCCAAAAAGATGCAACCACTACAGCAAGCTGGGTATACCTAGAAAGCTTAATGGGTGTACTTTCAGGGAATATATGACTTGTTGGGGGTATTTCAAATGTAAAGGCTTGTTTTGGTTGAAATACCCAAGGTGTGCACAGGTAAAATTACCATTACGCATATGCTTTACTTTGGGGTGTTAGGCAACTCTACCTTTGACAGTACCTATGCATGTTGGGTATTGTTCTATTCAGGGCACCTTGCTTTTTCAGATTTAATTTGTTTTTTTCTTGTTTGCATATTAATATTTAGGAAAATGCCTCTCTTTTTTTTTTCTTACAGAAACCCAGTTCAACCAAAGAATTCACCGAGGGATTACTTTCAGAAAACTAAACCCATGTCAACAATCCTGGTACGCCTAGAAAGCTTGAGGTGTGTACTTCCAGAGAGTTTGTGGGGGGTATTTTAAATGTAAAGGGTTGTTTTTCTTGAAAAACTGCAAGCCGTTGTATTTTATCCGAAAATCTCCTAAAGTGCTGTTTCAGTTTGGGGGAGTCTTCTGGGCAGGAAAGGGTGTCTACCAATACATATGTTGTACCATTGTAACTGGAAGAAATTAGGCTTTTACATGCAATATGATTTTATTGAAATTTTTTGCACTTATTTCACCCAAAAATATTGAGAATACACTAAAACAACGCCAAACAAGACATTTTGTGTTAAATCCCACGCTAAAAAAACAATATTTACTGTATTTTTCACCCTATAAGTCACACCCTGGATTTGGAGAGGAAAAATGTGAAAAAAAAATATTCTGAACCAAATGGTGTGCTAAAATACCCTCCTCCCAATCACCCCATTATAGACAGTATGCAGAATTCCCCCAATCACACCATTAAAGACCACATATTACAGACTGTGAGCAGTATTCCACACTAAAGGCAGTGAGGGGCATCCCAAATTAAAGGCAGTGAGCGATATCCCACATTACAGGCAGTGAGGGGCATCCCAAATTACAGGCAGCGAGCGGTATCGAACATTACAGGCAGTGAGCGGTATCGAACATTACAGGCAGTGAGCAGTATCCCACATTACAGGCAGTGTATGGGCATCCCAAATATAGGCAGTGTATGGGCATCCCAAATACAGGCAGTGTGCTGGCATCCCAAATACAGGCAGTGTGCTGGCATCCCAAATACAGGCAGTGTGCGGGAAGCCCAAATACAGGCAGCATACAGGCATCCCAAATACAGGCAGCGTACAGGCATCCCAAATACAGGCAGTGTATGGGCATCCCAAATACAGGCAGTGTGTGGGCATCCCAAATACAGGCTTACATTGCCCACCACTGCCCATTGCCTCCATAGCCGCCGCAAGCTCAGAGCGGGCTGGTTCCGGCCCATGGGGGGCATGGCCTGTGACTACTGCCAGCATCATTGGACGCTGACAGGAGTCATAGGCTATGCCCACCCAGAAGCTGGACCGGCTCACTTTGAACTTGTGGCTGCTGACTGCCGCTTCCGTAGCTGCCTCCGTAGCCGCTGTTCCTGCAAGATCAAAGCGAGCCGGTTCCGGCCACCGGGTGGGGCATTGCCTGTAACGTGTGCCAGTGTCCAATGGTGCTGCCAGGAGTCATAGGCCACACCCACCTAGAAGCCATAACCAGCTCACTCTGATCTCATGGAGCTATGGAAGCTGTCGAGTTACAGGTCTTGCCTTACCCAGGGGCCGGCACCGGATAGCTCTGAACTTGTGGCAGTTACGGAAGAGGCAGGCATCAGCGACTACGGAGGCAGCAGGAAGAGCCATGGAATGTAAGATTGTAAGATTTTTTTTTACATTCGCCCAAAAAGACGCACTAATATTTTCTCCCCACTTTTGGGGGGATACATGTGGCCAGTCATGGATGTGGCCCAACCTGTCCTACCCACCCAGGAAGTCATTTCAGCACCCACTCGACAACATTAAAATAAAGTGTGATAACACAGCCACACTTGGATCCATAGGAAGGCCTGTAGGATGACTGACGCTGTATCCATAAAGACAAGGTAAATAACCTCTTTATAGCTATCCTGCATTTTTGCTTTCACTATCACTATCATGTTCTATAACACCAAATTCTTTTACTCTTCACTACAGCATCACCCTATGATAAGTGCAGACATCCCCAATGGTGGACCCTTTAGAGACCCCCTTCTTCCCCCTTGGGCAGTTGGGGCAAGCAGCTCCCCTTTTCTTACACCACAGCAGGCCACCTATTGCTACAATATTCAGCTACCTCTTGCTACAAAACTGAGGATCAAAGCATTATACTTACTAGCATGTATTTATCATGCCCATACACTGATCAAAATAGCCCCCAGAGCTCCAAGTATATACCAAATCTGAAACCACTCTTTACATAATATATGATCCTACTAGCTACGAACTAGTATGTGGCAGCCAGGGCCTCTTGCTACAAACTGATCAAGAACCCAATGGCAGCAATCCAGCTGCATTAAGGTACCTTTAGGCCTATCATTCAGGACTCAGATGCATCTTTAAAGAATGCTTATGTGTAAATATACAAATCCGTTTTCTTACGTGGTATTCTATCTGTTTACTGTTACTTATCAGCCATTGTTTCTTGCTGCAAAAAACTGAACAACTCTGACAACTCCTGAGAAAGCCCAATCAATCAGGGTGAAACATGTCGAGCATAGTCACAATACCTATTGGGCCGACGACAATCTGATAATGTTGGTAACATTAACACTTTATGAATAATATAGAATGCGTTTATAAGATTAAGCCTTTTTTTATCAACTGTATTTCATGTATATGTGTATACACATTCTGCAAACACTAATAAAAAACCCTGCAAACACTAATAAAAAACAACTGCACACCAAGATCTACAGGAAGAAAGAAATTAGTTCTGTTCACACAGAGCACTGCTGCTCTGCATGTGTCGGTGTCAGTGATCTCCTTGAACTCAGGGCGTGTTTATAGACTAGGTTTATAGCTGCTAATAGCAACAGATTGCTTATAGTGAAAACTGCTTCTATAAAGCACGCATTTGCTAAGATAAGAAAAAAAATATTTAGCACCTTGAGGACATCCATTTGGGCACAATAATATACAATTTAAATCATGCAGTTAAAAGTGAACTTTTCCATTAAGCTATGTTACACATTCCGCAGAGAATAATAATAATAATGATTATGATGATGATGAATAATGTGCTTCTAATTCTTGCTGAATTTTTTATATCATGGAGGGGTTCCCTTGACGTCTCTTGGCTGCAGGAACTCGCAGAGATAGCAAGTAGTCCGGTTCTCCTTGAGTTT
The DNA here is from genome assembly GCA_027917425.1 of Gastrophryne carolinensis. Classification (NCBI taxonomy): domain Eukaryota; kingdom Metazoa; phylum Chordata; class Amphibia; order Anura; family Microhylidae; genus Gastrophryne; species Gastrophryne carolinensis. The sequence goes on along the minus strand of CM051242.1, from coordinate 71,266,608 downwards.
CCCAGTTATGAGTCCCTTTCACCTGGTCACTGTGCTATTTCTACTGAGCAGCAGCAGGAAGCTACACTGTAGGATCTCAGCACTTTGTCTTGAGCATTCAGGGAGCAACATGCTAAGTGCCTTCAGTCCTACCCATCAGTCCCTGCATCCTGTGCTATGTTATGAGTGCATTGCAAGCTGCAGATCACCGAGCCAGAAATCAGCATAGTGAGACCTTTAGCAGAGCTCAGACACATCACAGGGCAGCATGTTATCTGCCCTGGGAATGTTTTGACCATCCTCATTCAGTCAAATGAATCATCCATGGTTGGGATGGAACAGAATATATCCAAAGATATATCCAAAATGTTGGCAGAGCTAAATTAGGAAAATAACACCAGTGCTACGCAACTCAATTGTTTTTATTTTCAAAACATTCAAGGCCATGCTAAAGATCTGGTGAATTAAGTGTACCTTTGGGTGTGCTTTCAAGTGTGAACTGAAGCTTACATCTGAGTATGCTTTTTTGAACACACAGAAAAATTCAATTTATGTTTTAATAATTCTCCAAAAATCACCCCCTCATGGTGGGGCATTATTGCAGGTGAAGTTCATCATTCCCCAGTGAGGTGAGGATATGTTTGTTGAAAGTTTGGTAGCAACAGTACCCTATGGGCTATGCAGAACAGTTTGGCAAATTCTTTAGCATAGTCCACAGGGTGCTCCAAAATGGAGGCTGTTTCCTAAATGGTGTACCTCACCAGTAAAAATGCCAGTAGGGGGGCGTTGTTTCTTTTTAAAAAAAGAATCCTTACCTTATTGCAAAAATGATTAACCTCACATGTTAAAGTGCCCCATCAAAGGGATAAGTGATTTTTGGGGAAAATATAGAATAGACATTTTTATAGAACTTTTGGAAACAACAGCCTATAAGATATGTAGTGAAATGTGGCTAATTCTTTAACATAGCCAATAGGGTGCTGTTGTTTCCAAGCTTTATAAAAAAATCCGTACCTCATGGGAAAAATGATTAACCTCACCTGTATGAAAAAAACCAGAGGGGAAGAAAGCTGGTGGGGGTCTGCACAACTGAAATATACTTATAATTATCAAAGGGTGCTAGTAAAATGGGGACACCAACCCATGAAACATGAAAGAATACTGGGCCCTAGACCGGCCCAAATAGTCCCTAAACAATTATACTGCACACCAAAAATTATGTAATATATAAAAAGTAAAAAATTTATTAAATCTTCCCTAGAACAACAAAAAACATCACAGGACTAGATTAAAAAACATATACACAAAAATTGAGGAAAAGGGTTTGTCCTATTATGAGCTATCAAGAGAATGAATATAATTATATAATACTTAGTGCATAAAAATATACCATGTAAAATACATATTCCATACCTCAAATTGGCTAGATATGCAGGCGTATTGAAGTGAGAAAGTGAACATGCATAAGATAAAAAGTGAAGAAAAGATTAAAGTAAGAAAAAGTGTACAAAGTGCCTATGTGATGATAGTGCACTGTGAAAAAGAATGAGTGCTGTGGTGTTAAGGCCACAGTATACACATGCAAAAACTAGTATTGTGCAAACAGTATATACGCCAGCATAACAGCCAAAGGTATATAGTAACAATTAGTCTAACAATGTAAACATCACCACATCCAGGAGCTCAGGAACCCAAAGCCGCAACTAGCCACCGACGCGTTGCGTGGCCTTATACCACTTCGCCAGGGTGAACCTCACCTGTAGGCATGACCCATCTCAGGGAAATTAGATTTTTGGGGAACAATAGAGCAAACAGTTTTAAGTGTGTACAATTTAATAAGCTCGCTCAAATGTACGTTATAGTTCCCACCTAAAATCACACCCAAACGTAAACTTATTTATCAAGTTGTTAGACCACCGATGTTACATAGGGGGTTCTGCCTATTACTGTAAGCATGGTGCACCAACTGTGTGCTTTGCAGTTTAAATTGCAACCTGCATCTTAGTGAGCTTTTTGTTTTTAAGTGGAACTCCAGTCAAAACACAAACTGATGGCATTGTAATACACTCCCAGTCAGTGGTACCATTTTACAAAAAAAAAAGTTTATTTTACTTACTGATTGGTGCAATGGGACCCCTGTAGCCTAGCACCAAGACCCCCTATAGGGACCCATTCTGTTCCATTTTATTTCTGAGGCCGGCACCTTGACTCTTTTTTAGCCTCTTGCGAGATTTATGGCAGTTCCCTAGCCTGAGGCAGGTGCCGGCCGTCCCCTCTCCTCCCCTCTGTCTGTGCGGGCAAACTTTCTATTTGCCTGGGAGCAATTAAAAATGGCGGTGAGCAGGGCAGAATGAAAGCGAGAACCGAATGCCAGCTGGGGGGGGGGGCGGGGGGGAATCTTATGACGTGTGCAGGTACATTTATTTTCTTATTAGGTACTCTGGGATTGTTTTGCTAACTGGGAAAAAATAACCCTGTTTGACTGTGGTAAGAAATGGAGCAAACATTTTATAATGCTTTCTTGACTTAAAGCGGTCACAAGAAAGTGCATTATAAAATGTTTGCTCCATTTTTTAACAAGAAAATACACCTGTACCTGCAATGTGGCATTTTTACAGATGGAATACATAATTTTAATTTTAGGAGTATAGACATGTCCTATAGGGAAGTGCAAAATGTTTCTGCATATATGCCCATAGGGTACTGTTATTGCAAAAATGTAAAAAATATATCTCTACCTTAAAGAAAGGTGATTTGAGGGTAGACATTTGAACAAAATTACTTGTTTGCATTTTTGTGCAAAAAAATAAAGCTCACTAAGATGCCCAGGTTACAGTGCACACTGCAAGGCACACCAGAAGTATAAATTGCTTACCCAAATATTTAGCACAAGGTTACAGAGGGGGTTGTGCTAATTATTTTGTTCACTTTGGATGTGAATTATAACCTGCATCTCAGTGAGATGTTTAATTTCAACACACTAAAGTGACACACACAAAAATGAAAAAAATGTTCCGGTTTTTCCCCAAAAATCTCCTGTATCTTTGTTTTTACCGGTGACGTACATCAATTTTCAAATAAAGTAAGGCTTTTATAAGTTTGGAAATAACTGCACCCTATAAACTATGCAAAAAATAAAAATCTGCATGAACGATGCTAGTGGTGGCATGTCTGCATCAGTAAAACAATTACAGTGAAGGTATTACAGGAGCACTTGTTTACAGCTCCAGGAGCAGCTTCCACTGCACATAAGCAAGGTCAGCAATGGCAGGGCCAGGATTGGTAGCATTTTCTGGGAATAGATTCCACAGGGTGGAACAAATGCTGGTTGTGTCCCCCCCCCCCCCCCCCCCCCACCACCACCATAGAGGGGAGACCAGGTAAAAAGCTACCAGTGTCTCTTCAGCCAGGAGAAGCCCAACAGGATTGGAGCCAAAAATGACCTTTGAGTCCAACAGAGGCAGAAAACAATAGGTTTGGTGGCTAGGACAGCAGGATTCCACAGATTGGCACGGATTGAGTCGGAGACAACAGGTGGCACCATGGTGTATTCAGAGGGGACTGACAATCAGTGGTTTGTATTGGACTATTACTTTAAAGAATAATAAATATTATATCAGGAGCATCCACCAGATTTTTTTGCCCAGGGGGGCCTCCACCACACTTAATCCAGCCCTGTACATTAACATAGTAAATATTATGCACTTACCAATTATGTACATGTGTAGATGTGGTTCTTCATTTAGATTTTTAGAATATAAACATTTTAACTTGTTTAATCAAAATAAGAGGCCACATGTTTTACTTTCTGAAAATATTTTCTGAGCTGCAAAAAGAGTCAAGTGAAATATGGTCAAGAGAAAGACGAGAGCTTTTTTATTCTAATCTGAATAATAATAATAATGAAGATGTGATTGAATATTCATGGTTGTTGAGTGATGGTTATATTTATGTGACACAAATTACCCTGACACAGTGCTTGTTTGATGCAACTACTAATTTAATTTGCATTATGAACAGAGAGAAACGTGTTTGCATGTGAAGCTTGTAAGATGATTGCTTGCGATGACTGTTGCAGGAAGTAATTAGCTGAGATAGAAAGACTTCATTCTGGAATACAATAATGGTGCCAAAGAAAACAAAACATTAGGCTTGATTCGGAGAGACCAAAAAAGACTTTCATTTTAGTGCCGATCTGTTTTTTTTTTTTTAAATTTTCCCGCTCTCGTATGAGTGTGCGAGCGATTCTATGCATGCATTGCTAACCTTCAGTAAAATTTCCGTCCGTTCGTACGGCAGAGTACGAGGATGTCATTTTCCAGCGTGACTTTTCTGTTTCATTTTCTCATGTTCCAAGGTCGGCTTTCGATTTTGCCCTTTTTCCATCGTCTCCTTCCACGAATCCTTTACGTTTCCCGATAAATTCTGTTTTCCTTTTACCAGAAATAATCGTCCGGACGTAAATCCTTACGATTTTGCGCCTGTGCACTACAAACTTAACTCATTAAAGTGTTCGCCTACATATTTGGCTCACTCACTTCTGCTACAATGCTTAGCTAAACCACTTTGCGCAATCCTACATCTTCCATGTCTGACCCCTAAACCTCACCCAAACCACTGTGCGCAATCCTACATCTTCCATGTCTGACCCCTAAACCTCACCCAAACCCCTTCCCGGTTAGGTTCTTCTTCCATTGTAGGCCCCTAAAACTTACCCAAACCACTTCCCAGTTAGGTTATTCTTCCATTTTAGGCCCCTAAAACGTACCCAAACCACTTCCCGGTTAGGTTCTTCTTCCATTGTAGGCCCCTAAAACTTACCCAAACCACTTCCCGGTTAGGTTCTTCTTCCATTGTAGGCCCCTAAAACTTACCCAAACCACTTCCCGGTTAGGTTCTTCTTCCATTGTAGGCCCCTAAAGCTTACCCAAACCACTTCCCGGTTAGGTTCTTTTTCCATTGTAGGCCCCTAAAACTTACCCAAACAACTTCCCGGTTAGGTTCTTCTTCCATTTTAGGCCCCTAAAACTTACCCAAACCACTTCCCGGTTAGGTTCTTCTTCCATTGTAGGCCCCTAAAACCTACCCAAACCACTTCCCGTATGGTATGTTTAAAACAACATTAGTTTGAGACAAATACATGTTTATCACCTGTGGCTGGAATGTTTGTTAGTTGGCAACTTAAATCATGGCAACATATGTCATTCTGCTAAGTCATTAATCTAAGGAAGTGGTTGACTATGGCTTGATGTATCTGGGTGATCATGTCAATCACCACAACTTAATTGGTTGGTGGCCGACGGATGCCTTGTTGGGGACAACCCTACGTCCTGGGCCCTGCCACTGCTGTGAAGTAGAGGCTGTAGAGACATGGCAAATAGGGTCACTTATTATAAGTCAACAGTAATCAAATGTCTATTTCAATGTGTGTGTCACATCACTTACCTTCTCCCTGTGCCTCCTGGGCGAGATCTGCTGCATCCTCCACATCTTCACCTGCTCCAGAATCATCTAGAAAAACAGATTAAGGGAATCAGCTTGGTTGTAAATAGCATGTATGTGTGTGCGGTTACATGAAGAGTCACATACCAGAGGCTCCCATCTGCGTTGCTGGGTACGACTGCCTGCCCACGCCGTGCCGCCCCTCCTCTGTGGTAAGGTCCAGGGGCTGGTCGGAGGACCTACAGAGGAGAGGGGTAGGACCGTCGCCCTGGAGCTCCACCACCTTCACTTCCAGCTGCAGATTTATACAGCACTGGTCGGCCTGTGCGCCTCCGGGTGCTTCGGATTCGGTACTCCATTTCCAACACTAGAAAAGAAAAGCATTTTTAAATAAAGGCCTACCTTCTGTATTAGTTATATCTTGCATGCAATCGCTATGTACTTACTGGGGAAATGGAGTCCGAAAAAGCGCCACACCCGGGGCATGTGCAGCCGTTTCAGGTCCGACCAATGCTGCATAATCTGAGTGTGGGTGAAGGTGGTGTCCGTCTGTTGTTGGATTCTGGAAACTATCTCCAGGGCGATGGTCCGCTTCTCAAATGAGTTGGGCAGGTAGTCGTCTACAAAACACAAAATAAACATAGCATTTAGATTAAAATGCCTACTAATATCTTTCACAAATCGATCATTTGACTAACAGACACATTTCTAGCCTAATACAATCCTTGTAGCTGGCATAAGTGTGGCTTCGCACATGTGGGCCCTAACTTCGGTTTTGCACGGAGTTTTAGACACTTTTAAAACAAAGCGTTTCTTCCTGCGCTTCCTTAAGGCCTAAGCATGCATTTAGATGGCAAATCAAAGGCATTAAAAGACACTTATAAGCATTTTGATCTCTTCTTGTTGGCGGGTGAAGATTGTGGGCAGCAGATAAGTTATGCCCCAGCGGTTTCCGGGTTCCGCACGGCTGGACGAACGGCCGTACGCACGCGTACGCGAGCGCGTAAGCGTTAGACCCCGGCATTCTTATTTAAAGGGTCCAGGACACACAGCTCATTCTCTTTCAGAGTCTCGACCTTATGGCACCCAAATAGAATATGCCAAAAGCAGCAAAGGACGCCAGCAGCAGCAGCAAACAGCCATCAAAGCGGCAGGAGGCTTCTACAGGGCCAACAACTCGCTCTCAGATCCCCAATAGTAAGCTGCAGGCAACCCGCAGTTCTCAGCCAAAGCCTACTAAAACAACCAGGCAAAAAAAGGAGCCAGCGGGCAAGAGGAAGCCACAGGCCAGCAAGGCAACAACAACGGTTGCCAAAAAAGGTAGCAAGAGGGTGCGAAGCCCCAGCCCCCCCAGGTCCCCATCACCCCACCCACGTGTCTCCCAAGCCAAGGCTAAAAAGAGAACACACCGGGAAAGAAGCCCCAGCAGCTCTAGCTCGCCATCACCACCACCCGCACGTGTTGAAAAATATTGCAAGAGCCAAAGGCACCGGCAAAGAAGGCCAAAAAGCCCCAGCAGCCCGAGCTCGGTATCACCACCACCCGCACGTGGCCACAAATCTCATGGCAAGAGGGCAAGGCACCGCCCAAGAAACCCAAGGTCGCCATCCCCACCCGCACGGGTCTCCAAATCCTCGACCAAGAGGGCAAGGCACCGGCAAAGAAGCCAAAGCTCTGGCTCACGCCTGGACCGGCCTACTACCTCCAAGGGGCATGCTACTTCTAAGGGCCCACAGAGGCACAGGGCCCCAAGCCCGACTTCTTCAAGCACACCCTCTCCTCCTCGGCCACATTCGCCACTGGCACGGGACTCGCCATATGCCAGATCTACATCTGCTACTCCAGCCACGAACACCCAGTCCATTTCCTAGTCCTGTTCTATCTCCAGCCAGCCAGCAGTCATTAATTTCACCCCAACACAGCCAGGCCAGAATGTCCCCCCGATTTGCCTGCAAACAATGAGGAGCCACAACCGCAAGTAACAGGGCGCACATTGCGCAGAGGCCACTTGAGTGGCAGGTTTGGGGAGGCCCAAACTCTGGCATTGGCTAGTGGGCTCACCTTGCATTACGATGAGCTATATGGGCGTAGATCAAAAGCTACCAGCAAACAGCGCAAAGCAGAAATTTTGGATGAACTCACCAGACAGGTCAATGCAGCGGGGGAAGAGCTAAAAGATGTGGAGCAGATTCAAAGGAAAATATCAGAGCTCAAGTATACAGCACGGAAGAAAGAAAATAAACGGCGTCATTACAGGTAGATATATACTTTGTGGTTTTGTCTTCTTCTTGTATTGTCACCATTTTGCTAAATGTGTCAAACTATCTTTTTCAGCTTACAAACTGGCGGAGGCTTCCCCACTAAACTGCAATTTACCCAGGCTGAGGAGATGGTGCTGGGCCTGCTACATCCCGTGGCCTTAGAGGGACACTCGGGCCGACAGGACACGGACATCCCGACTATTTCTGCAGGTTATTAATGTTAGTGTGTATGTGAAATGTGAGCTACGTGTAAAATGAGGCTCCAAGGCATATATTACCACATGCCCCTAGGGTGTGCCTTGTAGTGGAGGTAACAATTTGACCAGGGTGTGTCATGTGTGTGGACTCATTTGCTAATTTGCTTGCCCATACATGACCTTTGGGAGTCTTTTGGAACAGTATAAAGTATTGAGATTAGCAAAGGACTGCCTGTTATGTGTTTCTAGTCAATCACAGGCAAGACTTACATCTTTATCTGTAGGCCACTTGGGTTGGAGCTGTGCTTTGGTCTGAAAGACTTGATCTGGGGTGATTGAAAGGTTTACCTAGAAAGAATGGAACCAGCATAATCTTAGGGCAAATGCTATTTACAAGCTGAGTGTGGTCCCCTAATGGGCTTTTAGGGATGTGTGAAGCCTCACAACAGCCAGTACATGCATGTTTTGTTGGGTTAAGGTGACCAATGTGTATGTACTTGGTGACAAATACATCTAACAGATAATGGCATTCATAGTGAAGGTCAACTTGGCCCATTGGGGGAGTTGGCATTTATGCTTGGCCACGTGTTTAAGTGAAGCATATGTATTCTTACACATCAGCAATGCATAGTTGCATGCCTTTTTCTAACAATGCAGCCCAGCATCATCCCTAAGCTAGTGGGGAAGCCTCAGCCAGTTTTTCCATGCCGTCAACTTCCGTGCTGCCTCTGACCCAGGATCCAATATGTACGGTAAGTGTCTTTTTCTGATTTTGCTTATGCATGTGACTTGCCATGTTTCTTTTTGCGGAATTACATATGTAGTGCCCAAACTGAGTGTCACGGATCGGGTGGAGCGGACTCGGGTGTGGATCCGCTTTAACTGTGGAACCGATGGCGGGTACCGTGTCAGGGGAGCGGAGTCTAAGAGGCCACCGGTATTCACCAGAGCCCACTGCAAGGCAGGTTGGCCTTGTGCGGCGAGTGACCCCCAGGTCGCTACCCCCTAACAGCGGCCCAGTCCCACAGTCAGCCGAGGTTCAGTGAGGTACACAAGTGGCTGGCAAAAAGGCGTAGTAAGTACAGGCAGAGATCGGGGCAGGCAGCACATGTTCGCGGTAAAGGTGAGTAGCCGAGGTCGGGGCAGGCAGCAAAGGTTCAGAGTCGGGGACAGGCAGAGGTCGGTACACGGGTGAGCAATCCAAGAATGTCTGACTTTCAACAAGCATGGAGAGACCAAGATCCGGCACTGAAGGAAGGAAGTGCCTGTTTAAATAGGGGAAGATGATGCAGGATTGGATGACATAAACACCAATCAGTGCTGTAAAGGCCCTTTAAATCTCAGGGATCCTGTGCGCTCGCCTTCTAGTGGACGGAGACGTGTGCGCACCTGACCATGCAAGGAGGAAGCATTGGGGGAAGGGCGGCAGCTGGAAGCAGCCCCGAGGGAAGATGGATGACGGCTGCATGCAGCCATGGAGGTAGGTGAAATGCTGTGAGATGGGCGTGCAGCTCTCGCCCTAACACTGAGCCTTTTTTTTTACATGTCCCAACAGACCCACACACTGATGGAGGAAATCCAGGAGATGGAACCTTCATGGGAACTTTTGTACAGCCCCCCTGGAACATAATCTGCAACTGTCCCAACATGTTTCTCCCACAAATCCTCAGCAGCAGAGTGAAGCTGGCTGCATGCTGCCTGCCCATCGTGGGCAGCATGCAGAGACTGAGCCTACAGTCCCCAGTGTTAGCTCTGCTGCTGAGGATTTGCCAAGCAGACCTGTGGCTATTGGTGGACCTAGAGGCCAATCATCTGCACGCCCCACAACCTGGGGAATTGGGAGGCGTAGTCTTGGCATCAACTTACCAAGGAGCCATCCACCAGAGAATTCTCCAGACTCAAACCGACCGTACAATCCAGATCTTCTAAGAATGTAGACATCATGGGATGAGCCTGGGATGGGAACCCGGTGAGGACACTAAGGAACCGCATGTCCGGGGCCACCACTGCTTGGACATTCAGTGAGTGGCCCATTTTGCGGTTCCTGGGATAAAAGAAAAACAAAATATCAGCAAGGCAAGGAAAACTAGTGAAACACTAACTAATAACACCCTAAGCTAAACCTGTGGGCCAATACAAATAACATTAACCAAGTACATAAGTATTTTGTATGATATGTATGTTGTATCAAGTAAAGATTACATTTTATTTGGCTATTTAAGGTCCACATTAAAATGGGCCACATGATAAAAATGTGGGAGCCTAAATACGGCCCATTGTTTCCCAGGGACTATTTACAAGGAGGGATTAACAGATATACCATGTGAACTATTTCACAGGGACTATTTACAAGGAGGGATTTTACAAGGAGGGATTGTGAAAAGAGAAAAAAAAAATAGGAAAACTATATTAAAAAATGACAGATTGTACTTGCCTGTAGATATACTCGTCAGCTGCCGGAGGCACCAGGGCAACGTGGGTGCAGTCAATGGCACCCATGATGTTGGGCATGTCGGCGATGTTATAAAATGCCAGCTTAATCGCTTTCCTGGCTACCATGTCCTCAGGAAAACAAATATATTTCCGAGTAATGGTAGCCATGCCTTCCAAAAACTTGGATAGCGTGCGGCTCAGAGTAGGCTGGGAGATCCCCACGGAGAGGGCAACAACGGCTTATTTAATGGGCATTTAAAGAGCAACTAAACTATGGCCCTATAACAGCTCAGATATCATGCTTTAGCCAATTACTAGACATTGTTCAGAATCACTTTATCTTCAGCAGGTCCACACATACATGGAATTTTATTAAACACACCAGACTAATCTGAAGTTGATAAGGGAATGTAACAATGTTAAAGAAACGCATAATATCTCAAGATTGTCAAGAACGTATTAATAATATATACATATAGTATATATTTACAGTATATATATACAGTATTTAAATACTTAAACAGAGTGCTATAACTCTATGTAATTGGATGGCACATGGAAAAAAGAGAAGTCTTTGAAGTATATTGGAAAACAATACTAGGTAGCGCATGCAGCCTTGTGGCTCCTGTACTTGAAACCAGACTAAAATAAAAAAATGATGTATACTCGACTTTTCTCCCCCACAGAAGATTGATACTAGTTCAGGACTGCATGCCTTATCTGATCGCTTGATCCATGTCCCACACCACCTGTCTTGATTGTCGGCCAATTCCTTCTTCTCGATGTGGTGCCGCCCTGTACATCAGTCATAGTAATGCTGGCACATCCCTCAATTGCAGTCAATTGAGGAGATGTTCCAGGTCTTGGTGGCGGGGGCAGCGCCAGATGATGTGGGGGGTGGCATCAGATAATGGTGCCAGGTGAGTGTTACGTATGGGTTGTCAGACCATAATGAAAATGCACAGAAATATTTTTTAATATACATGTGCCCCAAAATTCATAAATAATTTTAAAACGTATGGAGCACATTAGGCTTGGGTTAAGTATAATTGGCAGCAGATCAGTTTTCCTTTCAATAAGTTTTTATTAGGCATATGTACAGACAAAACATGAGATGTAACAGTACACATACGATTGATGCATATGTGGTGCAGATAAACTACAGAAAGAATAAAAACACAGAATATATGCATGCACAGATGGATAAGCGCAATAAGCATGCTGTACATTTTACCAGATTCAGTATTACCTTACAAAAATACCTAAAAGAAAAATACAATATAAAAACAAATATCTACAAAAAACTAAGACAGAGAGAGAAAAAAGGAGAGAAAATAAAGTAAAAGGAATAATGGAGCACATTAGGCTTGGGTTAAGTATAATTGGCAGCAGATCAGTTTTCCTTTCAATAAGTTTTTATTAGGCATATGTACAGACAAAACATGAGATGTAACAGTACACATACGATTGATGCATATGTGGTGCAGATAAACTACAGAAAGAATAAAAACACAGAATATATGCACAGATGGATAAGCGCAATAAGCATGCTGTACATTTTACCAGATTCAGTATTACCTTACAAAAATACCTACAAGAAAAATACAATATAAAAACAAATATCTACAAAAAACTAAGACAGAGAGAGAAAAAAAGGAGAGAAAATAAAGTAAAAGAAATAATAGCAAGCGGCAGATCTGTTTTGGGCACAGCTTAGCATACAACCTCACCATGTACTACCTGATAGGATCTTACACATACCGTTGTTTTGGAAACCCTGTACTAAACCATGAATAGATGGTCCTGTTTACAAAATAGAGGCTGCAAAGAACAGACTCTGTGCACTGTCTGTGTAGCTTACAGATGGTAGCCTGGTGGAAGCAGTGGGTAATTCAGAGCAAGATCAGGGGCAAGATCTTTTGTGTTTGTGGTGCTAAGCAGCAGCAGGTACAATACCATGCTTGCTTCCCAGACGGGCAGGCTGATTCATCATTAGCGGCAGGTAGCGACAGATGAGCGTCTGTATAGCGGTGCTATGAACGGCCGCTAGTGGCCGCCACGATCATCCGTCAGTCGCTATTACAGGGCTCCTCAGTCACTACCTACCGTTATTGGTAATAATGCTGCCAATGTTAAATGTGATGTTTCAGATGTGCTTTAGAGGTGCTGTTGAGTTGTTACACCTTATTCAATAAAGTTATTTTAGGACTAGGCCCAGTCCCAATGCTCAACAAGGACCCAGAACTCCCACCACACCTCTTTCTCTGTTAAAAATGTTTTAGAGCTTTATTGAAAATTTAGTCATAAAAAAAACAACCTTATGGATCAATAGGATATGTTTTCATTATACATTCATAAAAAATACAGAACATTTTACAAATATTAAAATCTCTATTTGATTGCGCTATGGGCATCCTTTAGGCAACATTTGTATGGCCAATAATTTCATCTTACTGGTGTGGTGATCAGTATCAGGGCAGACATGTTTCGCCGGATTGGCTTCTTCAGTGCCCTGATTTAAATATTAAAGAAATATATATATTTTTTATTATATATTTTCAATATAATATTCCACCATAATGCATGCAGATGTATAACATTCTAATATGAAGGAAACACATAATGTAGTGTAGCTTATCCATAAGTGACCAATCATTCATGGTATTTAATTTCCTATCAATAACTTATGGTAGCCCACCTGTTTTATCCCAATGCGGGTCTCAAATTTATAACTCAGGAAAGGATTGAAGTGTTTTCACTGCTGTGATTGTGTTGGTGGGTTCAGACTACTTAGATAGTTGTACTGCGTTTAAAAAGATTGTTACATTGGAGGGAAAAGTACTCTGTACTTTTAAAAGGTTACCTTAGTGTTACCATTTAATATGTGTCTCTGTGCTTTATGCGTGTTTACTGCTGGGTTAACAGAACCAGCTTCAGTCGTCTAATCAGGATTAAGCAATGTTGCTTCTAAAAATAATATAGAATGAAATATTAATAACGGATCTTCCATTTCTATATTGAGGGCAGTGCAGATTATAAACCCCCCAGAATAGATATGTCCAGTACCTGTGGTTCATTTCTGCTGTGATTTCCGCAATAGTGCCCTTGCTTCACCGGCTGTCCATCAATGTGCAGCTTGTCAGAGGACTACCCCATTTGGGCGACCGAACTGGATTAGGTAACTGTAGTTGGTGCGCATGTGAACGCACTGGCACCCGGAGCACCTCTGTCAGCGCTCCAAGCGTTATCCCATAACTCCCAGAGTTATATAGGCCAACCTGTGTACACAATCAAAATAAGAACAAGGGTATATGTTTACACAGATATCTGTACAGAATACAGATATCTTTTACTTCAAATATCTATATGAAATACAAGATATCACTAAGCTATTAGTAATCATGGAAAGTTCCTGACATCACTTATAATTAATTATGTTATATGGTGTACACGGTTAGTTTGCTATATGTATTTACAGGAGCTGCATTATGTGCATGTGTCACATTAGTGAATGTGCCACATTAGTGAACTATCCTTCAACTATTCTATACTATCCTGTTGATCCCCATCTTTGTATGTCTCATGGGTAGTATATGTCAGAGTCTTTTTGGCCTAAGATCTATAGGTCTTACTGGACTCTCACTTTTGATTATGATGTCATCTAACTTTTAGCTATGATTTCCTCTAGAAAACAGTGGTCTTGATTCTGATTGGGGAATCTGCCTTTCTTTTTCCTGAGTATCCTATGCTTTTGTAGGTATATGGTGATAGTTAGTTCCTCTGTCCTGAATCTCCTGGAGTCCACGCACTCCTGGTCACAGGTACGGAGCGAAACTTATAGTTTCATTCAGACCTGGGATCTTGTGTGCCTAGAGATGGAAGATCCAGCGCGTTTCCAATTTCAAGGTTGTTTTTTCCAGGTCCCCTCCCCCCCAAACGATAGATGTATTCTGTCCAGGTCTTGGACTTTCAGGGTGGCCGGGTTGCTATTGTGGTATTTTAAAAAGGGACGTCCTATCGGTGTTATGCTATTTGCTGTCTTGATGCTGTAATGGTGCTCGTAGACCCGCTTTCTCAGTGGGCGGTTGGTCTTGCCAACACAAAATTTGCTGCATCCACATGTCTGGAGGTATATGACATGGCATGTTTTACAGTTTATAAAGTGCCTGGTTTTGTATTATCTTTTTGGTTCAGCGTAATTTCTGTCCCTGACACCATGTACTTGCACATACTGCAATTCCCGCAACTGAAGGTACCCCAGACTTTGCAACATTTTTCCTTCTGCTGTTCCGAGAAGTGACTATGCACTAGTCGGTCTTTGATATTATTAGGGCGTCTGTAAACTATCCTCGGTTGTGAAGCCAGGAATGTTTTTAGATAAGGGTCATTCCGTAGGATATGCCAGTTAGATTGACGAATGTGCCTTATGGATGCGTGTGCATCGGTATATGTTAGTACCAGCACGGGGCCCCTGTCTTTCTTTGCCAGTCTTAGTTTATATAAAAGTTTTTGTCTGTTTAGACCCCTGGCTTTCTTATAAGCCGTTTTCAGGATTGGTCTGCTGTAGCCTCTTGCATGCAGTCGTGCCCAGATCTTAGTGGCTTTAGACTTAAAGCTTTCTATCGTAGAGCAGTTTCGGCGTGCGCGTGTAAATTCCCCGTAGGAGATACTGCGTAGGAGGTGAGTGGGGTGGGAGCTAGTTGCCCTTAACATGGTGTTTGCCGATGTTTCCTTACGGTATAGGATAGTGCTAATTTGTCCCTGCTGGTCTTTCTGTATTTCAAGGTCTAAAAAGGTGACTCTTTCTTGATCAAAATGACATGTGAATTTAAGATTCAATTCGTTGTTATTGAGGGTCTGAACAAAATCCTTCAGGTCCTCCCTCGACCCCTCCCAGATGACCAGGATGTCATCAATGTACCTTGGCCATGCCGAAACATGGCACAGGTACTTGGCCTTTTCGTCCTCAGCCCACCAACTCCCCTCCCACCAGCCCAGGTACAGTTTGGCAAACGATGGGGCACAGGTCGCCCCCATCGCTGTCCCCTGCACCTGGTGATACAGCTGGCCGTTGAAGAGGAACAAGTTGTGGGTGAGGACGAAATTAAGGAGCCGAAGGAGGAACAGATTGTGATTATTCTCAGAAACATCCAATTCGTTGAGAAATGTTTCTACTGCTTTTAGTCCTTTGATGTGAGGGATACTTGAATACAGAGCCTCGACATCCAGAGTGACCAGGAACGCCTCAGGATCCACCCATAATCCGTCAAGGACACGTAAGATGTGACCTGTGTCCTTGACGTATGAGGGCAGGCTCATGACCAGGGGCTGAAGATGTTGATCCACATATCTGCTGGCGTTCTCACCTTATTCAATACAGTGCCTGAGCGATTCTTTGATGTTTTATAGAAATCAATCTGTAAAAGTGAAAAATCTGATATAGCATTATGCAAATAACACATGTAACTAGATAATTTTATGAATTTTGCTATTTTTATTTAAAGAAGCATATATTTTTTTTTTAACAAAAAAAGCAGATATTCCTATCTTCATGGTGCCTGTAATGGAGACAAAAGTGTAGTTAGTTTCTGTTGTTTGTAAAAAAGAAAGTAGCAAAAACACCCTTTGTTTTGTGTTTAATAATTTAATTACATAAAAACCACCTTTTAACTTTATAGAATTGAATCAAGGCACTTTGTATTAATCAATGTAAAATACCACCCACATATATTTTAAAATTAATGTAAGCTACACATTTTTGTTGTTATTAATTTTAGACCACCCACATATTGTGATGTAATGTTTAGAAGGGCTCTGTAGTATAGTAGTTGTAGTATAGTTAAGATGAGCTAGCTTACCAAAAATAAGTGCTAATCATGCTTTGCCATCACTCAAACCCAGTCTGGGTGTCCTTGTTACTGTCTGTGGCCATGTTGAGTACTTCTGGCACCAGTGCTGTTTCCTCGGGGCGTTCAATTTGGCGACATATGCAAATATTGTATAGGACACAGCATGCGAGGATGATTTTGGAGACCTTTTGTGGACTGTACAACATCTCTCCTCCTGGGCGTGCCAAACATAGAAAGCGTGCTTTCAGCAGGCCGATGGTTCTTTCCACAATTCATCTGGTTTTGCGATGTGCGGCATTGTAGCGTACTTGGGCAGAGGTCTGTGGGTTTCTGAGTCATTAGCCACGTTTTCTGCCCATATCCCTTGTCCGCTGTCGAATAAACAAAGTGAGAGAGAGCAATTAGTAAAGTACCATGAACATAATGTATACATTAAAGCTTCTGGTATCTACTTTTGCAATTTAGGTGTCAACATATTTAGCTTTTTATGTCAAGGATTATTAATTACCCAGTAGCCATCCAGGTGGCATTTCATTGTTCTCAAACTTCTGGCACAGGACTGATTGCTGGAGCACATAAGAATATTGGCATGAGCCAGGGAAGCCAGATCTCACGGCCCTCAGCTTCGTGTCATAGTCACATACCACTATGACGTTCATGGAATGGAATTGTTTCCTATTCCTATAATGCAGCTCCTGTGCACGGGGAGGGCGGAAAGGGATATGTGTACCATCCACGCACCCTAGCACAATAGGGATCCCTCCCATGCGGTAGAACGCACGTTTAATATTGGCAACCTCATCCTCAGGAAATTTCATATAAATGGGGATAAGGTCGCAAATAGCCAGGACTACCTTGTAAAATGAGCGGCTCATTGTAGCCTGGCTGATCCTGCTGAGGAGGGCAGAGGTTGCCTGGAAATTCCCCCGTGCCACTATATTTAGCATGGCACATAGGCGAACTATTCCAGGGATGGATTGGGTGCGTCTGGTGGATGGATCGATTTCGGTCTTAATCTGATCATATAGGGACTGTAGTGCTGCACGATTAAGACGAAATCGACTTCTGATCTGCTTGTCACTTAAATCCCATACAGAGAGGCGGATGCCAAAGGATCGGGGTGCCCTAAGCCTCACAGCACCCTCTTCCCTTGACTCCTGACCTTCCTCTGCGCTGCCACAACAATACATCCATACCCAAACATCACCCCCACATCCATCTCACACTCACTGGCCATAGCTCATGCACTCCAAAAATCAAAAGACAACAATCTCAACACACACACAACCAGTCCACATACACAATCACAATCCTCACACAATCACACAAATGCAGCTCACCACAAAACCAGATGTATAGTGTTTAGAACTATCAGCCTGCTGAAAATATTCTTTGGCACAACCAAGAGGGGAGTTGCTGCACAACCCACAAAAGGTCCACAAAACAATCCACACTTGCTGTATCCTACAAAATATTTGCAGATGCCACCAAAACAAATCTCCCAAATAAACAGCACTGATGCCAGAAAAACTCAACAAAGCCACAGACAGTAATCAAGAAACCCAGCAAGCCAGTTTCGGTCAGCTAGGGCAAAGTAACAACAAACAAACACCACAGCCTTTGCCACAGTGTATCAAGATAAGAATGAATAAAGTATTTTGAATTTATACTTAACTTATATAAAGGACTGGTCCGCTTAGCCGCCTCTTGCCTTTGTTAGCTGTTCCCGGTGTGTAAATAGCTTACGACAAGTGTTGCGGAAATGCCTAGCGCATCCATAATAGCGTAGTTGTGCGGATCTGGTTGCACAGACATCTATTGGCCAATCCAAGGTAACCTTGGAAAATTTCAAATAGCCGTTTTTTAAACACCATTTCAAATGTTGTTCAGAGACATGGATCCTAGTCATTGGTAATGTCTATCTGGCTTTGTAAGTAGCTAATTAATTACTGACTTCAACAATTTTGCCTGATACATCATTCATTGTAGTCAAGATGTATCTAAAAACACCTGTACAGTATGTCTCAATCAATTAACTGGCCCTGTTTGTGATTGGGTAATAAAGCACATAAATACTGGAAAACACATTCAGCAGTTGTTGCCATTCTGTAGTTTGCATGCGTCCTTGTGTGTTTGTTGTTTGGTGGTGTGTGCAGCTACAGGATGGAGCCAAATTCTGGACATCTGCCGGCCACTGCTGTGTCTCCTGGTGGTCCCAGTACCAGTGGCGTGTGTCGTGGCCGCAGACCTTCCTCAAGTAAAAGGGCACAGGCTGAAGGTGAAGCCCCACCCAAGCCAAAGCGTGCCTATGCCAAGAGGGAGCCAAAATTTAATTTGGCGGATAATAATACTCTTGTGCGTCTGACACTGGCTAAATGGGAGTTATTATTTGGCTCCCAAAGTTGTTTAGGCAAACAAGAAAGGAGCAAATTGGGAGATGCCATTGGTGAGCAGCTTACTAGCACTGCTCAATATCCACGTAGTGGCCCAGCCTGCAAGAAACGCTTCTACACTTTGCAAAGGGCCCTTATGCTAAAGATGAAGTCTGATCTTCTTGTAGACAGTGGGATGAAGCAGGGTCCAAAGAGTAAATACAGACCATGTGAGGAGATGCTGAAGTGCAAGATTCCACTTTGTCGGCTGCAGGGTATGGATGCTGAGGATGACACCACAGGTTGGGGTGAAGGTACAGTGTGATTACCTTGGAAATTATTTTTGATAATCATGTATACCCATTTCTGTAACTAAACTCTTTATCATCCTAAAAGTAGGTCAGGGTAAGTTTCACATTATACATGTCATTTTTTAAAAACATTTCTCTTTGTTTATGCATAGTGGCACATGAGGACTCGCAGGAGTCGGATAATGAGGGGTCCCAGATTCCTGCCCTTCTCCCAGCCTCAACATTAACCTAGTCTGAGGTTGAAGGTAAAGAGTCTTGATAATGTGATTATATGGTATTGGTGTGGATGTTTATTTTCATAGCGCACATTAACAATGCCTAATTGTTTGAATTTGTTTCTCATAGATGCCCTCAGAATTGCACCAGCATCTCCTCATGAGTCCACATACTCTTTCGATGCCAGTAAGTGCATGTGTCAAGGTGGCTTTTGCTAAAGTAATTTAAATGTGTGAATGTAGCTCAAGCATGCTTTTCATTTGCAGGCCAAGTCCCAGCTTCATATTTGGACCCCACTTCCTGTGTTGCAGGCCTACAGGACCCTGTTGGTGTGTATTGCAAAGCACACTGTATCCTTTGTGTATTTTGTTTTAGAATGTGTATATTTGACAATGTCAAAATGGCAAACCGTGAGACCTCACATTCCAAGCTGGATAGTTGTTTCTGTTTGTGCAACAAACGGATACTAGTTCAGAGTGAACAAACAAGGAAACTGTTAAATACATGTTTTGAGATTTTGGTGATATTCTATTCAATTTACATTAACAATACTATGGCAGCTTAAAGTAATACCAATATGCTTTCTGTTGTTAGGCCCAAATACAGGAAGGGCTGGTCCTGAAAGGGCCCTTAACAGCGCGGCTGCTAGGGATGAGGGTAAGAATGTGTTTGAATTTGGTAACGTAAGGATGTTGTTTCTCATAAAATGTTGAGGGCCTCTTGACATTTGGTATGAACCATGAATTTTTAGGGCAAAGCTCTAGTGACGGGCTAAGTCTGGACATCTCCGATGTGGCGGGTATGTGTGTTTTTATATATTTGATTATGATCTGTGGAAACACAATGAGTTTACCTTGTTTGTTTAACAAAGATCTTTCTTCCGAAAATCTCAAAAATGTAAATGGTGTGTGTATTGACCAATGGGTAACATTTTACAGGTATTGACTCTATACTGGTTACACAAAGTAGACACACAATACCAACAACAAAACAAATAACACAGTTTTTTTGTTTAGCATATGTGATGTTGCCGCCACTTTCAGATGATGATTTGCGCCTTCCTGGCAGCCAGACACATGTACTATTTGAGGAGGAGCATGCTCAGGTACCATTGATAAATTGGTTATCGTTGAGCAACGTTTACATGTTTTTGGGACACTCATGTAAACCTATGTAGCATACAACATGCTTTGATCTTAGGAGGAATCCTTGACGGCAGTCATGTGGTCAGGCTACAGAGGCAGCACCAACGGTACATGTTAATCTAACCATAGATGTGTTTGTTAGAGTTTTATCTGCAAAATGCATTCTGGAATCTCTCTCTCTGGAATATCTTGCTTTTTCTTTTAGCCTGCACAACAACCAACTGCCAGAGCTGCCCCCACAAGTGCCGAGCTATATGAGTTAGGGAGCCGGATGCTGGAGGCCTACAGTCGCCAACAGCTGTGTGATAGAACCCAGGAGCGCATTGCGGCATTGGAAACACAATAGCTGGTGGATCAACAACAAATTTGGGAACTGAGGCAAGAAGTACGTGATCTGCGAAACCAACCCCAGGCAGAATTGATGCATGCCATACAACAATCTATTGAGCGCCAGGACGAAACTTTGTTATTGTTACATCAGCTAATAGAGCAGCAGTCTATTTTTACTGCACTGTTGGATCCCAACACCGCCCCTACAAATGACTCGGCACCAACCAGGCCACCCAGGGATTACATTTTCTTTTTTTTTTTGTCAAATCGAATGAGGCAAAAATTTGGTTTGACTTTATTTAATGTAATGCATTTTTGTGTATCTTGACAAATTTGTGTTTGGTACGTAATTACAGAGATAGTAACCCATGCATTAAAGCGGTCCTTCACTCTGAATAAAAGTATATCTTATATGTTTCCCACACCCTGCACCCTGCTCACATTAAAAATCATCCTACCTGCATCTACTGCATGTTATGAGCCTTTAAACATCCAAGATGGCGGCTCATGGAACATCAGGCAGCCTGCAAACAGGAAGTGCCTTCTGAATGTGCTGCTCTGCATTCTGGGATTGCTGACCTTTGCCTGACCCCAGCTCTGCTCTGTCTGAGCAAAGCACAGCTATAATCTGCCCCCCTGTACTTCATCCCACTTGCCTCTCCTCAGTAAGTGTGATGCTTCTGAGTCAAGATGGCGGCGCCCGTATCCTAAAGTCCTTAACAGAGCTGCAGCCCAGTGGGGGAAAGAATAATAAGTGACTAAAAGCTTAAAATATATTAATTTTAGATGCTGGGGAATAGTTTTTTAAGGGTTTGGGCTTTTCAATAAATCATGGTGAAGGTCCGGTTTAAGACCTCTCTATATCTATATATGTGAATGTGTTTTAAAAATTACAACAGTAATAGGTTGGGATACATTTGAATGCTTCAAGAATGTAAGGGGTAACAATGTGTTTCACAATCTAATAACTAATAGGTTAATGTTAACTTAAACTATGGTTTCAAGGTCATGCTAGTGCACTCAGATGCGCTAAGATGTTTGCTGCTTATTCAACAACAGCGACTCTTGGCATTACAGGAAATTTCAGGGCAAAAAAAACACATGTAGCAAAAGCACAGCGCCACAGCCAGCGACAGGTAGCGACTGGTCATAGCGACTGGCCCTCGCCGCACTAACCCAGATTCAACAAGAAATTTCTATGAAACAGCGTGGGCGCTGTTTTTTGGCTGACTGCGGGATAGAGCGCCAGACACGGTTAGTTTAAAGTTTTTTATTGTGGTGGAAAAAAAAATAGAAGCTGTAAAAATAATGAGAATGACATTGGGGTAGGGGTGTGAGTTTAACATTTAAGTGGCACACTATAAATTAACTTAAAAAAATATATATATATATTAGAAAACATTACATACAGTTCAGGAATAATGTCTAACACAATTGTATTTTGAAAAAAAACCAAAAAAAAAACAAAAAGGACATAAGAAATGGGATTTGATGCTCTGCCATAGAAATGTATGGGAGAGCGACAGGTAGCGAGAGGTAATACGTGGCGCTCTGCAAGGCTGAGTGCAGGCGCTGTTCTCTGAGGCTTGGATAATGATGAATCTAATTCTACATTGCGTTCTCCCAGTCGCTAAACAGGATCGGCTTCATAAATGTGTAATTGCGTGTTGGAGCCGGCGTTCTCTAGCCGATACCTCTCGCTACCTGTCGCTAAAGAGTCACTACCTGACGCTATCCCTTCTTAAATTAGGGCCTAAACCTTTTTTCTTTTTTACCCAGTAACGAGTCCGGCAGAAGTAAACTGTAATTACTTCCCCATACTATAGTAAGAACTGGATAACAAATATCACAGTTGTCAGCTGTAACCCTTTCTGGGCAAGATAATGTTAAAAAGAATCAGTATGGCTGTTGCCAAGCTAAAAGACTAATGATTAAAAGGAGATGACTTAGGCAGTGACTGATTTTTAGAAAAAGAAACTATTTCAGAGATGGTTATCAGAATTATCCTTGACTCACATTGCTAAATGAGCATTGAGCTTGAGAAATAGAACTTTAACACAAAGCTACTGGCTGTGACTGATATAAGGTACCATTACACATACCCAAATCATCTCAGGTAGTGTGCCATGTTTGTGGGTGAGAAACAAATTGCTTTCTAGTTTAGGATGAGAGTTAACATGATATACTTTTTATTAAAATCAACCTAGATGAGTAAAATCTATAATATCAATAAAGCAACAGCCTATTGGATTGGTGATTTTCACAACCCTGACCTACGGACAGGTATGGCACCAAAGCTATATGGGCCAATGAGGAATGGAGCTATTGAGAACCCCTTTATGAGCTGAATCAAAGCAAACTCTGACGCCCAAAAATAAATATAGTTAGAGTGTGAAAAACAAACAAAACATAAGAGAATTGGCAGAATGTAAGTAGCCCCCAAAAATATATAGACTAAGTGCAGCCCCCAGCAATATAAAAAAAGTGTAAACATACTCCTAGCTCCTGACTACTCACTATTCATTCTGGATCTCATGCATCTGAAACTCAGCAGCAGCCAATCAAACAGCTTTCATCTTCTAACAACTAGGCATGGCTGCGATTGGCCAAGCAGGACACATGACCCCTCTGCATAAGAAGGGGGGGGGGGTCACGCATCCTTGTGCTGTGAGAGTTGAAAAAACGTGTTCTGTACAGTTAGGTAGGGACAGTTGGCGGCAAGGACAGTGAGGGGAGGGTCACTAACTACTGTCATTTTCTGGCAGTTAGGTAGGGATAGTTTATTTGTTTTGATTGTCCAGTGGTTTAGGCCACTTGCACAGTTTTGTGTAATACATTTTTTTGATTGTCCGGTGGTTTAGGCTACTTGCACGGACAGTTTTGTGTCCAGCAATTCAGGCCACTTGACATGCTGTTATGTAATATAAAAAAATGTTGCTGAGTGTCCAGCAGTTCCGGCCACTCGACGTGCCGTTGTCTGTTAATAACACATTTTGTTGGGTGTTCAGCAGTTTAGGCCACTTGACATGCAGACCAATCTATTTGTTGGGGATTACCAATAACTGGTTTCCCCACTTGTGCGGCCCTTTTTACACCTGCGTTATACTATTCTAGAGGATGGTACATAATCGAGCTAATAGAAATCTGGATTCCGGGATTAGGCTACTCCGGTTGCATTTTTATATCACTGATTATGACCACACACATTATTAAAATGAATTCAATCACATTTATTTAATTCATCTGCATTATAGTCATTTCATATCAATGCCAATTTCATTACAATATATGTACATGATACAAATCAGCTGGATATTGCCTTTTCATTACTTTTTCCTTATTGATCTCAATACATTTTTGGGGTACCTTTCTGATGGTCAGACATGTTTCGCCTCATATTTAGGCTTTATCAATGCCCTTATATAGAAAGAAAGAAGATGGAAGTGTATATTAGATTCCTATTTGTAACATTTGTACATGATATATAACTGTATATATTAAAAGATAGTGGTAATAAAAATACCTCACAAGAAATTCAGTGTGTATGTCTTGTTGTTATTTACAATGTATATGCATTCCAGGGTAAGTATTTTTTGTCCCCGAGAAAATCCTGGTGTGCACACCCTTTTTGGTATCATGCATCACTAGCCCTTAAAGGACTTCTGCTGGCCCTTTAAAAGAGACCATCCGGCATTTCCACATATATTTCTATGTATATAGATATGCTGGGGTTTCATAAGATCATACCTTGTCAGGGGCAGTATATGAGCTTCAAAGGGTGTGTGTTGTTATTCTGCTTCGGTGGCTGCAGGACTGCAGAATTCATTGTGGCACCTGACATGCCTGCAATGTGTTTGAAATGGCCAATGTCATTTACCTGTTGTAAAGGCTCTGTATGTTTTGTCCGCAGCTGTAGCGTGGGAGACACGGGCGGCTCTCTCCTTCCCTTCTCCGTCTAGCCCCCGGACCCCATGCAGTATAGGCTCGTTCGTCTGAATGGGCTGACCTCGCGCTACTCCGGTGACGCTATATGTGCCTTCCGGGGCCCGGAGCGCACCGCCCCGCATTCCCCGGCTGGCGGCCGGAAATGATGTTG
The DNA here is from genome assembly GCA_027917425.1 of Gastrophryne carolinensis. Classification (NCBI taxonomy): domain Eukaryota; kingdom Metazoa; phylum Chordata; class Amphibia; order Anura; family Microhylidae; genus Gastrophryne; species Gastrophryne carolinensis. The sequence goes on along the minus strand of CM051242.1, from coordinate 71,241,977 downwards.
TGCGCTCCAGGACCCGGAACGCAGATATCGTCACTTCGGTTACTAACCGGAAGTGACGTTATGCGTCACCGGCCAGCTCACTTACCTTAGTAGCGCCAGTAGTGTTACTGAGAGGCTTCCATCAAAATGGAGCCTTACAGTAGTGAAGCTGCACGGTCTCCGGCAAAATGGAGCCTCGCAGCAGACATACACTAAGGTAAGTGAGCTGGCCGGTGACGCGTAACGCCACTTCTGGTTAGTAACCGGCGTGACAATATCTCCGTTCCGGGTCCTGGAGGAAGGCACATATAGCATCACCGGAGTAGCGCAAGGTCAGCCCTTTCAGACGAAGGGGGCGAGACGGAGAAGGGAAGGAGAGAGCGGCCGTGTCTCCCGTGCTACAGCTGTGGACAAACCATACAGAGCCTTTACAACAGGTAAATTACATTGGCCATTTCAAACACATTGCAGGCATGTTAGGTGCCACAATGAATTCTGCTAAGTGTAGATGATCAATATCCATAAATTCTTTACAGTGCCTCTAGTGAGGAAGCCACCAAAGCAGAATAACAACACACCCCCTTTGAAGCTCATATACTGCCCCTGACAAGGTATGATCTTATGAAACCCCAGCATATCTATATACATAGAAATATATGTGGAAATGACTTAATGCCGGATGGTCTCTTTTAAAGGGCCAGCAGTAGTCCTTTAAGGGCTAGTGATGCATGATACCAAAAAGGGTGTGCACACCAGGATTTTCTCGGGGACAAAAAATACTTACCCTGGAATGCATATACATTGTAAATAACAACAAGACATACGCACTGAATTTCTTATGAGGTATTTTTATTATCACTATTATTATTATTATCTTTTAATATATACAGTTATATATCATGTACAAATGTTACAAATAGGAATCTAATATACACTTCCGTCTTCTTTCTTTCTATATAAGGGCATTGATAAAGCCTAAATATGAGGCAAAACATGTCTGCCCATCAGAAAGGTACCCCAAAAATGTATTGAGATCAAAAAGGAAAAAGTAATGAAAAGGCAATATCCAGCTGATTTGTATTATGTACATATATTGTAATGAAATTGGCATTCATATGAAATGACTATATTGTTTTCAAAAATGCAGATGAATTAAATAAATGTGATTGAATTAATTTTATAATGTGTGTGGTCATAATCAGAGATATATAAATGCAACCGGGAGTAGCCAAATCCCGGAATCCAAAAAAGATCACTTGACATGCAGCTATCTGTTAATAAAAAATGTTGTGGCGTGTCCAGCAGTTCAGGCCACTTGACATGCAGTTATCCGGTACTAAAAGAATGCGCCGAGTGTCTTGATAACAGCTAACAGTAACTGTTAATGTTCATTTCGGCTAGAAAAGCATCTACTCCTTGTTTGAAGCTGCCGGCTGTTGATGCTGTAACAAGCGTCTATGGGAGGCTATTCTACATATTTATAGTTCTTATAGTAAAAAATGATTGTTGCCTTTGGAGAGGTGCCCCCCCCCCTTAGACATCTTCTCTAAAGACTAATAACAAACTTAATTCCTTACTTAATCTTTCATCATAACTAAGATCCTTCATTCATCTTATCAGTTTGGTGGCACTCCTCTGCACCCTTTCCATAATCAAAGCATTCTTTTTATGAACTGGTGCCCAGAACTGGACGGCATATACCAGGTGAGGGTGCACCAGTGTCTTGTGAAGAGGTAAAATTACTTCCCTATCTTGTTATTCTATGCATCTTATAATGCATGACAATATCTTGGTTGCATTGGAAGCAGCTGCTTGGCATTGCATACTGTTATTTATTCTGTGGTCTGCAAGTACCCCCAGATCCTTCTCAACAAGTGTTTCTCCCAGTTTTACTCCCCCTAGGACATATGTGGCCTTCAGGTTAGAAGCGAAGATCATGATGACTCTATATTTCTCTACACTGAACTTCATTTGCCAAGTGGATGTTCAGACAGGCACTCAAAGTGTCCAAGTCAGCCTGAAGTGTGTGAACATCTACAGTAGACTGCACTGTGCTACATATTTTGGTGTCATCTGCAAAAATAGAGACAGTGCAATTAATTCCATCTTCTATGCCATTTATAAACAAGTTGAATAATAGTGGGCCCAGCACTGAACATGCTTACAACTGCAGACCATTCAGAGTAGGTATAACCACAACTATCTGCACCTGATCCTTCAGTCAGTTTTCAATCTGGTGACAAACTCTGTTTTCTAGTCCAAAAGAACCTAAACCTCCCCAATACGCATCTATGAGAAATTGTGTCAAATGCTTTTGCAAATTCCAGAAAAAACATTTCTACAGCCGAGCTGAGTTCTTTGAGAGCTCTTGAGTGAAGTCCATCTGGTTCTGCAGTCTTATTCACATTTAAATGTTTCACGTTTTTATTAGAAGATATCTATGTTTAGCAGTGGCATAAGTAAATGTCACAGGGCCCTGGTGTGAACATTAAATGGGGTCCTTTCAAGGCTCATACAGCAAGCTTGTTTCTGTCTTTGAACTAAATAGGATACAGCTAGACTGAAGACTTAATACTGAAGACTTAAGACTAAAAGAGAAAAGACAAATAGTGCTTCCTTTCTCTAAACAATGCCAAGTGAGCACAAATATGATAAAAAAGGTGGGGAAGCAACAATGATGGGGCCCTGATGTGATCGCATCCTCTGCACCCCCTCAAGTTTAGCCCCTGATGATTAGCTTGTTGAGTATTATTCTTGGTGTATTGCTATCAGTGGCTTCTCCTGTTTTAAATCCTTGCTTGTCTCTTGAGTACACAGAGCCAAAGAACCCATTTAACAGCTCCACCTTCTCTTCATCCCTAGTGACCAATTCCCCATCATGATAAATTAGGGCACCTACCTATTCCGATTTAGTTTTCTTTAAATGCATATATGTAAAGAAATGTTTAAGGTTGGTTTTGCTTTCTCTGGCCACATCTTTTGCATATTATGCTTTTGCCAACTTCCTTTCTTACATGCTTTATTTACTGCTTTCAGTTTTTCAAGGGTTACAGCTGAGAGCTCAGCCTTGTAATTTTTAAATGCCCTTTTCCTGTTCTTTATTGCACGTTTAACCCTAGATGTCAGACACGTGGGGTTTAATTTTAACCACTTATATCTGTTACCCTTAGGAATACATTTTGCAATAAGTGTACTCACAATTGATTTAAAGCACTCCCATTTGGCACTCCCGTTTGGCATCTGTATCCTTATTGCTCAACAAATACTCCGCAGCCCCGATCCTTGGGAAGTTAGGTTTGCTAAAATTCTGTGTTTTTTTCCTCCCAGGCAGAAAATGTTTCTTACAGTTTATGTTCAATACAACTATATTGTGGTCACTGTTTCCAAGATTTTCATGGACGGTTACAGTCCCTACCAGATCATCGTCGTTTGATATTACCAGATCCAAAAAAGCATCCCCTCTAGTGGGTGCCTCCACAAACTTATTCATATAGTTATTTTGTAGCAAGCAGAGGAATGTTCTTTTCCTTGTAGGGGAAGCAGAAACATATCTCCAGTCGATTCCTGGGTAGTTGAAGTCCCCCATCACCACCACTGTACCAGCCTGTTTTGCCCACTCTATCTGTTTATGCAGCTGACCCTCGATTTCATCAGTTTGGAGGTTTTTAGTTTACACCAAATTATATTTCTACCCACAAGGATTCTACATCTTCACAATCTTCTGCTAGTATGCCCCCATTAATATATGCTATAAATTCTTGTTTTACATAGACACCCCCGCCCCCTTTCCTATATGCTCTGTCTTTTTGAAAGAGCGTAAAACCTTGAAGATTGACAGTCCAGTCATGTGTGGAGTCTAGCCATGTCTCAGCCACACCAATAACATTAATATTTTCTTCCAGTACCAGAGCCTCAAGCTCCCCTACTTTACTAGCCAGACTTCTGGAATTTGTGACGTTACACTTTAAGCTACCATCCAATTTTACACATTGAGCTTTAGTATCACTAGCTTCTGCAGTATAGCAGTCCTCCCCCTTTCTATTTCTCCACCCACCATAATATGCTGTCCCTTAAGTAACCTGTCTTCCCATTTGTTTACACTTTTGCCCTCCCCCTCATCTCTAGTATAAATACCCCTCCACCCCTTCTAGCATCCTCTTACCCAGCACAGCAGCCCCCTTCTATTCAGGTGCAAATTATCCATAGAATACAGTTTGTACCCCAATAAAATGTCAACCCAATACTCTAGGAACCCAAATCCTTCTGCCCTGCACCTGGACTTGAGTCATGTATTTAACTCTCGAAACTCCCACTGTCGGTCCTGTGGAGTTCATGGCACAGGCAGTATTCCAGAGAATGCAACCTTGGAGGCCCTTCTCTTCAACTTGTTGCCAAATTCATTAAATGTATTCTTACGGAGCCATAATCTCCCATTAATTCTGTCATTGGTCCCCCACAGGGATGTGGCTGTGGTGCTGTTGCTGATGGAGCAGGTGCTGCAGAGTGAGGACATGTTTTTTCTGTGCCTGCTACGCCTTCCTCTGGTGCTAGCAGGTGCAAGGGCTTGAAGCGTATTTTTGTAGGCCTCCAATACCGCTACCATAGAGGTAAGGATAGACCAAGTTGAAGCAGTCGTAGGTTTTATAGCACACAGTGCTACCAGTTCTATGGGATTGTCTTCCACCCACTCCATTTCTGCCAAAGAGCACTCCATCTCACCCCCCCCCCCTTTAAGGGATACAGAGGGAAAAGACAATTGTTAGACTATTGTGTCGGGCTACATTTGGCACTGTCCTAGACTGTTTTCTGTTTTTGTGCTTGGCCCTTGGCTCTGTGATGCCACATAATCATTATTATGGGTGGGGGCTGTAAGACAGGCATTCTCATCACCCTGGCTGTTCACCCTCTCTCCCAGTGTCCACAGTCTGATGATGCAGAGCTTTAGATCACCAGCTTAGCCCTATTCATGAGGGTGTGCCACTATTCTTTGCCTTGTTTTTCTTTCAGGAACAGCTGTGTGCTGACAGGAAGGGAGAGGGCAGCCATGATAAGGTGAGCCACTGAATGACCGTTTATGCACTTTGCCTACAGAGTCCCTTTAAAGCAAGGCTGCCACAAGTCATGAAGTCACTAATGCTATTTGTTGATACTCTTAGCTTGGAAACCATGGGTCATCCATCTGCCCTGCCCCAGTTGCAGACCTAGGGTTCCCAGATGCCGAACAACTTTTGTGGGAGGATGAGGGCATGGCCAGCAGAACATCGCAGGACACCTACTATGAGGATGAAGCCCTAGTGCCGACTACTGTGGCATTCTGCAATGTGAAGGCTAAGAGGAAGGGTCGCATGGGGGAGGGGGTGAAAAACAATCCAAGGGGTGATGACGAAGTGCTAGACCCAACATGGACTGAAGGCCATAAGAGTTGGGAGGAATAGGTGGTGTTCACGCAGCCACAGGCAGCCAGCAGAAGATGGAGAAGGATGCAAACCCTTAGAAGTCAGCTTGTAGCTACTACTGCCCATTACACCCAGGGACTGAGCACGCAAAATCTGGCTCAAAGGATCTCACCAGCATGCTATTTTTTTCAAATAGTGTGGAGATGACAAGACACGGGTCATTTGCACAACGCACCACCAGTCCCTGAAGCAAGGGAAAAGTCTTCACCTACAATCCATACACAAACTACAGTGGCAGAAACACATAAAACACATGGAAATGACTGAGGCTCCCTCTGATGCTTCGGTTGCCTTAGCCTCTACCACCACTTCCAACAAGGCTACCTGTGAGACTACCACCACCAGCAAGACCATCACCAAGCTTGTCCACACCATCCCAGGGAAATGTTCAGCAGTCTATCCCTCAAACAATGGAGAGAAAGTGGAGGTTTGGCCCATCTCACTTTTCAAAATTGCTGACCTTTGAAATGCTCCCAGTTTTAAAAATCTGATGGTGGTGGCTGTTCCACAATATGCCATTTCCAGCCACCACTAGTTTTCTTGGTAGGCCATCCCTACCCTGAACCAGCAGGTTGGGAAGAAAATTAGGTGTGCACTGTGCAATGTCTTAGTTCCAGTGTCCACATCACATCTGACAGGTGGACAAGGAAGCATGGTGTCATGTTCCGTTCCTGCATCCATTCAGGCATTCTGGCCGGGTGACATGTCCTTATTATTCCAACAGCTACGGGAAGATCACAGGGCTGGGTGCGCTCTGGCGCTGCACAGACGCAAGTGGCGCCTATGACTTCACAAGCATGGGAGCGGGTTGCATTGACGTATGACCCAGAGGCTGCAGCATGTGCACACGCACCAGGCGCCATGGCGCAAGTGCCAGGCTCTACCATTGATGCACGGTCTAAACGGATTGTGTAATGACACTAGGTCTTACACAATCCATTCCCCTTGCCGAGGACACCTTCATTTGGTCAGCTGTTCTATCAAATCAGACATGTTGGGGGATACCGTTCTGACTCTGCAGCTCAAGGAGGGTTCTTCCCTTTGTTGGCCACTATGGTTCCCATTTGCAGTTTTCATGGAGTAAGCCATGATTTCATTTCTTGATTAATGAGTTTTAGAAGTTCCTCCCCTATGGAACTCCATTCGCCAAGGCAAACCATGTGAAGAACAGTGTGAATCTGCCGTGCCATGCTGCTGCCAACTCCAGGGTGTGTCTTTCAGGCACTATATGTTCTCTTCTTGCTGCTGCCAACTCCAAGGTGTGTCTTTCAAGCAATATGTGGTCTCTTCATGCTGCTGCCAACTCCAGGGTGTGTCTTTTAGGTGATACGTGGTCTCCTCATGCTGCTGCCAACTCTAGGGTGTGTCTTTTAGGCAATATATGGTTTCCTCATGTGTCTGCTTTCCAGGGTGTATCTTTCAGGCACTATGTGGTCTTCTGATGTTGCTGCCAACTCCAGGGTGTTTCTTTCTGGCAATATGTGGTCTCCTCATGCTGCTTCCAACTCCAGGGTGTGTCTTTTAGACAATATATGGTCTCCCCATGGTGCTGCCAACTCTAGTGTGTGTCTTTCAGGCACTATATGGTCTCCTCATGCTGCTGCCAACTACAGGGTGTGTCTTTCTATGATCTATGCCTATGATCTGCATGTTACTAACCCAGCACGCAAAGCTGCTCTTTGTAAATTTGCATCTCTTTGTATCTCCACCCGGCAGACTTTCAGGTTTGCAGGGCATGCAGAGCAGGGATGCTGCTGAAGGGCCACACATGCACCTTGGGATCCCATTTAGGAGTGCTTATATGAGGACACATCCCAAATCAGAAAGCCCCAAAGGCAAGCTTTGATTCAGCCCTAGAGTCTAAAATAGACTATTCAAGTCTTTGTCCAAGCTTCAATCCACGTATTTATGGTTAATTCTTATGGGGGTGAGGAAAAATATTTTATCTGCAAAAGCCAGTGAGTAAGCCACATTTCTAAAACTCGCCCCCGCCATGACTATCACCCTGAAAACAAGTCTCCAAGGTTGGCATCTCTGCACTTGACTCTGATTCATCCAAAATCACATTCCTGCTCATGTCACCTGCACCTCAAATATATCTTCAGAATCCACCCCCTTGTGACTGCAGAAACCAGCAGTTTGCATTTCCTGATGAACCCTGCTGAGCCTGCTCCTTTATGCTGACTCCCCTTTCTCAGTCTCCAAAATTAATTCACTTCAGAGAGAATTGTCACACAGAAACATACATGGATAAGTCATCCTCTGCTGCTGAGAAGATCCTGCAGAAGGGAGGAAGTTCACTAGGTCTTATTAAGAAATATAAAGCAGGCTGAATAAAAGATGCTCTCACATTCAGAATGGAACGAGCAGAGGATAGCCTAATTGAAACCTTTGCCTGGAATGTCCCTTTAAAGTTTTTGTCCAAGCAATATCTTAAAAGGTTATATACTCACCTTGCAGTTCCTCTGTGCAGTGCTGGCATCTTCATACTTATCAATGAGGGAGAATAAGTGATTCCATCCCTGGGCAGACATGGTGGCATCCATCACCATGGCTTTATATACCCTAACACTCCTAGTCCATTTATTGCAATGGAGGGGGTGTGCCGAGGCCAGACAGGATGAACCTGGTTTGGGACCCCCCTCCATTGCAATTATTAGAGTATTAAACAAGGCTCCATGGACGCCTCCATGAGAGGCCACTCGTGCTGTAAATACAGAAAAGCTGTCTCTCTGCCACCCCCCATCAGGGACCCTTGCTGCATAGCAATGAAAGAAGCTGGACTGCTGCTGTCCCCCCTCATACAACCACTTGTTGCACAGGGATGGGGGTATCTATCTATCTATCTATCTATCTATCTATCTATCTATATATCTTTCTGCCTATCTATTTTTTGTATATAGAAAAAAAAATAAGATATCCCCTGAAAATAAACACTACCACCTTTTTCAGAGCAAAGAATTAATATAGGACCTGTCTTATTTTTGGGGAAACAGGGTATGTAATTAATTATTGTTTGTACATGAACCTCTCAGAATGTTTTTGCACTATATAGGTGAAGATAATTATTAGTATCAGAACTAACTCCAGTATCAATTGGCAAATGTTAGTGGCCAAAGTGCGAGCAGATCCCCCACCCTGACCCCAAAAATACTTGTATAGCATGTGGCAGTGGCCGACTGGCGACCAAAAATCAGCCCTGGATTTTACCAGTCCCAGGCTTGCCCGAGCCATCATTGCTGAGTCCCTCCCAACCATAATTCTGGGGATATAGCATTGAGGGCTGGGGTTCCTTGGCTTGTGGGTACAGCGAGGCTGGGTACAGGGGGCTGAGATGGAGTCTAAGGGGACAGGGATTTAATGTGGGTGTTAAAAACAGATTCCCAACTGCCCCAAAACAGTGTGACTTACGGGGCATTGTCCTGGGTCTCCCTATGGCCAGTCCGCCCCTGGCATGTGGAATACAACTCACAGAACTAAAAATGCTGGAGCAGGGTAAGTGCTCTACCATTATGCTGGCCCTCAGCAGAGATAAAAAGCAACAACCCCCTTGAATCTATAAGACCCTTGGGGTCTCTTTCATGAGCATCATGAATTGGGAAGCACCATTGTGTGAAACCCCCGGGGTCGCCCGACTCACCTCTTCCCCACATTCCCAGAATCTCTAGATAGGTGTGTGCCAATGGCAGGCCTTTCTGAAAGGCTGGCAACTGATAGAGGTAAGCGGGGATGCAGCTGGTGGCGCTCACTCCCTAAAGTTTTTTTCTGAATTGAACGAGCAATGCTTATTGGCTGCAGCATGAGGCGTTGGGTGAATTTATTGCTGATCCCAAGGGATAGACAGCAGTACTTACTTTTAAGCACAACACCCCCCTCCCCCCAACCCAGATTTTGAAACATAAAGGTACCTGCTCACCACAATCCATCCCGTTCCACACTGGGGAATCCTCCCTGATCCAGCTAATGCTTCTGGATTTTAACCAGTTCAGTGGAACAAGGGGAACTCGTCTGCCAGTCGCCATCGTTGTATTATAGCTGCCATCAAGAAGGGAGAGTACAGTGCAGCACTTCCAGCATAGGACAGGGACAAAAACAGCAATCAATTGAGTGTTCATTGCAATATCCAAATCCGACTTACCTTGGGGGAGGGGATAGAAGGGGAGCAGACCTAACTGAGACTTTAGCTCCTGAAAACATGCTCGGGAAGCCTTTAATTTAATTAACAGCATTCACTCTAAAAATGACATCCGTTATGTCACATCTGGTTGAATTAGCACATCCATATATAAAGCTGATTAACAGATACGTATCATTACTGCTCCCAGTGGTGCATTTGTCTTCTCTTTTTTTGCCAAGCTAATTAACGGATTAAAGCTACATCATGTCGGCTTTATATCAGCCGGGAACGTGATTTGTACCTACGTTCTAGATACAGTAGCATTTGATGGAGCACCAGATTCTTTGTATACGTGCATGGCTATAATTATAATGCAGATTCATGAAATCATAACTTCCAGTGCCTTGTAGTTTTCCGTCAATGTAAAGAGGAAATAGATAAAACAATAGTATTTTAGTGCCACCTAGAGGTTGTCTTAAATGTCCTGCATATATAAAATGCAGACACACTTCATATTAGCCTATCTCTAGCATAGAGGGTAATTCTGCTTTCAATGGTGTTTTTAAAAGTTTCCATTATTGTGTGGCAAAATTATGTCTTTAATGTAAATGTTTTTTAATTTTCTATTTGCAACTCGTTATTATAAAAGAAAAACGTTTTCCATAGCAACAAGCTGAACAAACGGGGGGTCCCCCACTAACCCCCCAAATACCCAAAACAAAGTAGCACCGCTCTTATAAAAGCATAGACTCAAATGTTTATTAAGCAATGGTTTTACACAACAGACTAATTAAAAGACTTTAAAGTGGACCAACACCCAGGATTTTCACTATCCTGGGTGTTGGTCCACTTCTGCAGGGCCCCGCTGTGTGAAACCCCCCAGAAAGCCCAAAAAAACTTACCTCGCCGCCGACAGACAAGCGACGGACAAGCTGAGGCCGCCGCCGCCTCTCGCGCGTCCCTCTCACAGGGAGCGCGCCTGCGCCGGCCGTTTGTGAATGGCTATAGGGACGCGCGGCGGCGGCCCGTGCATGCACCATTGGAACGGGAGAAGGTAAGGTTTGTGGGCGTCCGGGGGGGCTGTTGTCTGATCTTCTATTCTTTCTATAATAAACCATATCGATCCCTATTAACAAGGGCTACTACCAAACTAACAAATGTCCAATGTCCCTCACAAAAAAAGTGCATGTGCTAATTATAACTATAATATTATGTAAACAGTGATGACCCTATGTGCGAAATACAATATCCCTATAATCTGTGTAAATGCTCCATATACAAATGAGGACACATTGGGGAGAAAAGTGGGACAATAAAAAAAAACATATAAGGTCTTACAAATCCATGGTCAATGTCCAGTGCCAATGCGCTTCTCCCCCTGGCCCATAGCAACAATGTGTTTACCAATACAAGTGATTTCAAGTACATATCATAGACTTCCTCACTCATATCGCTAATCATCTTATTGGCTAAGGCATGGGTGACTGGTTTAACCCATTCTGTTGAAATTCAGCTTTGCCGTTTGGAACAATCACAGGCTTGTGTTCCAGTAGCAAGGGTAAATGGCTGGGTTCTCAGCTGGATATGTTATTAGGCTGCTTAGACTTGGCCAATGCTGTTAAAGAGTTCACCTGTTACATTGGAAGAATTGTGGGACTTGAAGTCCATGTTTTTTACTCAAGGTCATAAAAACTCACCCAACTCCCACTATAGCAAAACAGAGTCCCATGGATATGACAAACAGCATGCTGATAAGTAAATCATAGTTCTGGGGGGCACAACTCTAACATAAATGTTTATTTTACATTCCAAAAGAGGAAAACAATAAGGTACAACACCACAAACCCGACAAAAAGGTGAGATTTCCTTTAACTGTCTAGCACTTCAAAATATAAAAAGAATATCTGAAATAAAAATGTAAACAGCTTCTGACTTTGGATTTCCCACAGATCACAGACGTCCTTACTGGCCCAGTTTGCACATACCAATTAAAAATGTAACTAAGTAGATCATTTAGCCTCCATTGGGAGATGCAGTAGTAGCTTCTCCATAGTGCAATAATGAACTCTAACATCTTATGTGTAAAACACTTGACTCTAACAACACAAAAATGAAACAAGTGTCTATAAGATTCTATCTCTGGTTAAAGTGAACCTTCAGCATCATTTAACGAAAAACCCAAACCCATAAAAAAACCATTCCCCAGCATTAAAAATTTATAAATTTTAGGTCACTCAGTCACTTATATCATTCTTTCCCCCACTGGGCTGCAACTCTGTTCATGACTCTCAGATACGGGTACCACCATGTTGCCTCAGAAGCATCACATACTGAGGAGAGGGGTGAAAAGTACAGGGGGCCGGGTTATAGCTTTGCTTTGCACAGACAGAGCAAAGCCGGGGTCAGGAAATGGACAGCAATCTCAGAATGCAGAACGGAAAACTCTATAGGCCACCATCTTGAATGTTAAAAAACTCAAAAAACACAATAGGTGCAGATTTTTATGATGATCATTTTTAATGTGGGCAATCTGTATGTACACAGTGGGGGAAACACACAAGGTATGCTATTCAGGGTAAAGGTCCTGTTTAAATTCCCACCCTTGTGCATTTCTCTTACATCTTATGTGCAAAATACTTGGCTCTGACAACATGGTTATACACAACACCAGGCCTTTACTTTACTTTTAGTGTTCCCAACTGAAACAGTACAGTCCAATATACTCAAACGGATATCTGGGCTTTTGTGCTTCCTCTAAAGGTCCAAGTGATGGCTGTCTGGCCTAACCCTGGCTTCAGGGCTTCATTTGGCTATGGCTGTCTTCTCCTCCTATACATTGCTGATCCTCCCTCCTGCATAGGCCTTTCACCAGCTCCACTCCCAGAACAAATGACCTGGTTCTAGCTGCATTCCCACTTTTATAAAATCTGATACTTCCTTCTACATTTCTATGTGTGACCCAATAGTAACATTAACAGTGCAGGCACATGTCCCCGCATGTGCACAGACTTCTAGGCTAATCAAAGAGAGTCGAATAATGGGAGCTTTGTTCATGACCATGTCGACCTGCAGATCCATCAAAGTATGCATAACATCTTTCCTGACCGGAATATGATCACTTTTGTTGAGAAAAAAAATCCCTTTGGTTCAGAGTTCTATGAAAATGTCTAAATAACTTAAACACTTCTAGGGATCATGGTATGTATTTTATAGTATGGAAATGTACATGCCAGCATCCTCCCAGATTTCTCCTCTAGCACATGGAAATTAAGCTGACTTAGTACTGAAAAGTAACTGTTGAGTCTGGGGGAACTGTTCTGTCACCCACTTCTCAGTGGGACACTCCCCAAACCGGAAACCAAAGTTAAAAAGCTGTGTTGGAACGCTAAACTGGGTGAGTATTTTAACACAAGTTTAGGCTTCCTCTTTAATATAACACTCCAGGGTTCTTCAAACAGGTATGTCCCCTAGAGACCTTGCTTACAAGACCAAGTCTTTTTAGGTATTGATTCGGTATATCGTGAATGCACAACCTGTGGCCCGGGGGCCGCATGCGACCCACACTGCCCTCACTTGCGCCCCCAGCACTCCTAAGGAGTTAGCGAGCAGAGCTTTCCTTGCAGTGTAAGCTGCTGACCCCTAGAGAGCAGTGTGTCTCTAATTTCCGAAGCAGAAAATGGGTCACCGATAAACTTCTCTGTTCATTTTACCGCTGCCTACCTGCTAGCCGCAGGTGACTTGTCAGCCCCCTAAGCCTTGTGAACTGGTATAGAGGTCTCATAGATCCCCTCCCAGTTTACAAAGGGTTAAGTGTAAAAACACACACATGCACACAGAAAAAAATGGCTTTTATTCTTTTTTGTTAACACTCACCTCCAATCCTGTATCCCAAGGTGATTTGGTGTGATCACTGGAAAGGGGCTGAGGAGACAGGGGATCACAGCCCACTACCACTCCAACCTCCCTCCAGGGATCACCCTCGGCGGCTGACAGGTTAGTGGCAGGAACGGGATGACAGGATCACAGGGTGACATCGTCCTCCCCACCTACAAGAGGTGGGGCTAGTGGCAATGACGGCAGAGACAGCCACTTCCAGGCCATCCTCTCATCTCGGAAGAGCCTGAGGGGCTCGGAGCCCCCCACCCCCCCCCCCAGGTAACAAGGAGACCTGGTGAGAGGTATCACGCAGATAAGCAAATGTAATTTTTCTTTATTTAGAGTAAATGCCGGTGATGACTCAAGCATGGGAGCCCTATCCTGAGCCCTCTCCTGAAGCCGGAAGAGCCCCAGGGGGGATCAAAGGTCCCCCCAGGTGAAGACGGGACCCGGCCAGATTGATCGAGGGGTCAGGTGAGTGTCTTTTTTGGGGGGGGGGGGACGCTAGCAGGGGAGAAAGACAGGTACATAAAATGTATGTAGCTGGCAGTTAAAGCAGACCAACAGCCATAAATGACTTTCTATGACATAGTACTACTGTACAGGTGGCTTGTGATTTATAACATGCATTACTTCTAAATTCTTCTTTATTGTTTAGAATTAACCTATATAAAAATGCAACATGTGTATGATTACAGTATTACGAAAAATCAAGTGTCTGAATAATTATATTGTAAGCTAGCAAGGGGAGGGCTCTCTCTTCTAACATACTCATGTATTAATGTGTTTTGTTGCATTTGACATCGTAATACTCAATGAGTTATCGGCATTCCTTATTATATCTCTGTTATACTCATAATGCCCTGTAATTTATATTTTGTACAGCGTCTCTGAATACAATGGCACTTTAGAAATAAACAATAATAATAATATAAAACAGTGTACATTTTTTTAGGCAACAAAGTTATCTTAAGTAAACATTTTTTTTTAAAAAACACGAGTCATATAAAGGCAATATAGTCGGAGTTTGTTCCAAATTCCCACTTATTAGATGAGAGCTGTGCATGTGCTGGTAAAGCGGTGATAGATGAGTTTTAGTTGGCAAACTGGGGGCTTCACACAGCGGGGCATCCCTCTGGCTAGGTGTGGATGATCCCCCTTGGTCGCCATCAGATCTAATGAACGGTAATACATTGTGGGAATGTAGAGTTGTAGAAAGGGGTAAATAAATATGACTGTTGCGCAGTAAAGGCATGAATTAGTGATTAGATTAGAGATTCCAGATTAGAGTGCTGAAACTTTAATTATTAATATTATTATTAATATTTTTTATTATTATTTATATGTATATTGCACTTGCAAACATGACATATATTTTCTTTTGTATGTTTGCAGATTTTTGTGTTAAACTAGTTTCCTCCTTAACCATGCTTACCTTTGTCTTGCATTTTACACATCCAATTTACTTGACAATGGCACCACCCAGTGGTAAAATTGCATCCTTACAATGCAAGGTCTTCCTGTAAGAGCAAACTAGGTTTTTCAAAAGCCTTTAAGATGCAGTGCTTTTTGCAGTGGACAAAGGTAAGATAATATACTGTAAGTGCTCTTAATGCTTTTAGATACCCTCTAAAGTAACCGTGTGCTCTGGTTGACTTGTGTTGTTATGCTACTATTACACAAAGCAAGCAAAAATAAAATTCCAAACACTGGTTGTGAGGATGTACCAGTATGTGAAAAAAGAATACTGAAGTGATAGGCACATGTTTCTGTTACAAAGGGTCACATTGGGTGACACAGAGGAGTAGCAAGGCTTTCTGGCACCCGGGGCAAAGATTCAAAATGGTGCCCCCCTTCTGTGCTCAGGTGCCCCTTTGGCAGCCCTTACCTGCTGCACCCAGGCCATGTGCCCCCCCTGACCACCCTAGCTACACCCCTGGGGTGACAGGTACATTTTAAAAATTGTGAACACTTTGATTATAGAAATGTGAGCATGTTCGCTAATATACCGTATTTTTCGCCATATAAGACGCACCAGGATTTGGAGAAGGAAAACTAGAAAAAAAAATATTCTAAGCTAAATGTTGTGCTAAAACACCCAATTACAGACAGTGTGGTGTTCCCCCATCCCATTCCCATAGGCAGTGTGGGATGCCCCCCTCCCATAGGCAGTGTGGCATTCCCCCCTTCCAATTCCCCATAGGCAGTGTGGCATCCCTCCATCCCATATAGTCGGTGTGGCATCCCCCCTTCCATTCCAATATAGGCTGTTTGGCATCCCCCCATTCCCATATAGGCAGTGTGGCATCCCTACCCATTCCCATATAGGCAGTGTAGCATTCCCTCCATTCCCATATAGGCAGTGTGGCATCCCTCCATCCCATTCCCCATATAGTCAGTGTGGCATCCCCACTCCCATTCCCATATAGGCAGTGTGGCATCCCTACCCATTCCCTTATAGGAAGTGTGGCATCCCTATCCATTCCCATATAGGCGGTGTAGCATTCCCCCATTCCCATATAGGCAGTGTGGCATCCCTACTCATTCCCATATAGGCAGTGTGGCATCCCTACCCATTCCCATATAGGCAGTGTGGCATCCCTACCAATTCCCATATAGGCAGTGTGGCATCCCTACCCATTCCCAAATAGGCAGTGTGGCATCCCCCCATTCCCATATAGGCAGTGCATCATTCCCCACTCACATATAGGCAGTGCGGAACCCCCCTCCCATTCCCATATAGGCAGTGTGGCATGCCCCCATTCCCATATAGGCAGTGTGGCATCCCCCCCCCCTTCAATTCCCCATATAGGTAGTGTGGCATTCCCCCCTTCAATTCCCCATATAGATAGTGTGGCAACCCCCCCCCATTCCCATATAGGCAGCGTGGCATCCCTACCCATTCCCCTATAGGTAGTGTGGCATCCTCCCTTCAGTTCCCCGTATAGGTAGTGTGGCACCTCCCCTTCAATTCCCCATATAGGTAGTGTGGCATCCCCCCATTCCCATAAAGGCAGTGTGGCATTCCCCTATAGGTAGTGTGGCATCCCCCCTTCAATTCCCTATATAGGTAGTGTGGCATCCCCCCATCCCCATATAGGCAGTGTGGCATCCCTACCCCTTCCCATATAGGCAGTGTGGCACCCCCCATTCCCATATAGCTAGTGTGGCATTCCCCTATAGGTAGTGTGACACCCCCCTTCCATTCCCCATATAGGTAGTGTGGCATCCCCCCTTCCATTCCCCTATAGGTAGTGTGGCATTCCCCTATAGGTAGTGTGGCACCCCCCTTCAATTCCCCATATAGGTAGTGTGGCATCCCCCCCTTCCATTCCCCATGTAGGTAGTGTGGCATTCCACCCCTTCCATTCCCCTATAGGTAGTGTGGCACCCCCCCTTCCATTCCCCAATAGGTAGTGTGGCATTCCCCCCCTTCCATTCCCCTTATAGGCAAAAGTAAAAAAAAAAAAGTAAACTCACCTTTTAATCCTCCCCGTTGTCCCCGCCGTCTTCACACACACACGACCTTATACAATGGTGGTCACGCCCACTGCTGTATAGTCCGGGTGTCTCTGTCTGCTGGGGCCATGGAGAAGTGACAGGGACAGTGCGAGCGGCGCCGCAGAGAGGAAGCGATGAAGATAGCTGTATCTGCTGCCTTCTCCACAGCGCCTGCACGTACAGGTGCCGCGGAGGAGGCGGCAGATACAGCTGCCTCCGCCGCTTCCTCGCTCTCTGCAGCGCCAGCACACAAAGCGAACACCCGGCCTTGGTGGTGGGCGTGGGAGATGCTTGAGCCGCTGCCTCCACCGCTTCCGGGACAGCGCGAGCGATGGAGAGGTGAGTTAACTTTTCCTTTTTATTTATTTTTTTCCCACATTCGCCCGATAAGACGCACTGACATCCCCCCCCCCCCCCACCCACTTTTGGGGGAAAATAAGTGTGTCTTACAGGGCGAAAAATACGGTAATACTACTTCTGCTGCAGCCTGCAGTAAACACAACTAGTCACTAGCACAATTAGTCTTCATAGGGAGTTGTGACTTCATTCACTAGGGTTTAGCCTTAAATCCCCCTTTGAGTAATACCAGCAGATTTTTTGGACAGAGGAGGTATTCACAACTGTCCATCTATCCCATAAACTATGTGCCAACTCCTCACTTGATCAATCACTTAAAGTGGTCTAACAGTCTAACAGACATATGTAGCAGCAATAACCCACCACCTGTTGTGCTGCATGTTGCCATTTATATGTCTTTCCCACTTTCCCATTAAAGTGGACCAAAACCCAGGATTTTGACTATCCAGGGTTTTGGTCCTTGCCTGACATGGGTAAGCACCCTGCTAAAGATACAGCAGGCAGCCGCTCATGCTTGCGCATACGCCGTTGGATCAGGGAGAAGATAAGTTTACAGGGCGACCTGGGGGTTCTGCATATCCCACAACCAATCAGTGATCCAATGCAATACCATGTGGTCCATTCCATTTTCCTTATCGCTGTAAGTGCCATCAGTTTGTCCATGACCGCAAGCAAGCCTTGCGAGACATGAGACTGGGCTAGTGCAAGCACTGTGTGTCTATTCGGGAATCTAGCGCATGCACACTTTGTCTCTCCTCCCTGCCAGATACCACACTGTCCATGCTACCCATTCAGTATCATGGTCAACACAGTTGGCTGACAGGGAGGAGAAGAAAAAGCACATATGCGTGGCACCTCGGGAAAGCTGGTAAACAACTAAGCTCCTTGAGGGACAAATATGGTGGCGCCCATACCTCGGCTGCTGTGGCCTCACATAAATGAAGGCATATGTTTTGTAAGAAGACAGGCAAATTACATTTAAGCACATGCGTGTGATGGAGGGATATTCTGGAATAAACAGGGTCTATAGATTTCAAAACAGAGGGAAATGCAATTGCAAAAAGAACACAATATGGCCAGGGATGAGCTTTGGATCTAGGCCAAAGGTATGTTCGCCCTGGATCTTGTGGATTCAGTCTGATTGGCTCTATGCTGGATAGAGATAACTCCGGGTAAACTCATCCTGAATTGCCAGTCCTCCTCCATTGGACTCCTCACCAGTTGAACAGTAAAAGAAACACACTGGCGCCGACTTACAAAACATTTGAAGAGATTACAATAACCATACTTCCACCATGCTTCCATCTGCTGTCTTCTTCGTGGCTGGGTCAAAGTCCCGGGCAGCTCCTTGGTCTGCTGGTGACTCCTGTCAAAGAGGGTTGCAAGCCACCTGCCCGCCATGCTGGTGAATTGCTTACCCACACCACCTGCCCACCCAATACCTGCACTCCCACCAGCCAGGGGGTGCGGAAGAGCCCAACGCCCCTCAGCATGGGCCCGTATTCTTGCAGGGGTGGGGGTACTCCTGGGACTGTGGTCCGTAGTTATCAGTTCAGCCCTTGTTCCATAGTTTACCAGTTCCATCCATGCCCCTCCCTGCTATTGACGCTTTAAAATAAAAAGAATGGCCCCCTCCCCAAAGCTTACCAAACCGATGCTCCAGACATAGGGACTGGCTCAAGCAGTTACCAGCCTTTATGCCCATCATTTCCCTGGCACCCCTGGAAAAACACTGGGCCCGTGCCGAAAGAGTGCAGGTAATGGAGCTGGTGGTATAGGCAAGCCACCCACCATCATGTCGGACAGGCAGCTTGACCCCCAACTTACCAGTTCAAAGGTAATTAAAGTAAAAAAAGACTCCAAAATATTTTAATAAATTGAATTTAACTTTACTCACCCCATCCGCACCCCCCCCCCCCCCCCCCATGGGCGGCATCTTCTGACTGGAATTTTTAAATCAAGGAATTTCCCCCATGTGAACCTTACATCACTGGAGAGGTGGGGCATGGAGAGAGATACACTAGAAAATCCCCTACAGTGACATAAGTGGAGGTAATCAAAAGATGTCCTGTCTCTGTACTATAAAAGCTTCTCTCCCCAGCGGCTAGCATTTCTGACCCTTGACTATCCCAAAACTATGTCTTTACCTACACTTTTTAAAATCCCTTCTGCTTTGGGTATAAACTAGGCAACTGGACTGGTTTTAATATCAATATTTAATGTGTCACTAGAGATCCAACTGGCTTCAGAATGACTTGCTCATGAATCTAGCAGCATCATGTAGTAGCTCCAATCCACACCATATGTTTATCAAAAATAATATGGAGATAGGATGTTAATTGCATTAGCATGATTGGAGTTATGGAGTGTTATTAAGCCATCTTGTCTACTGCTAACAATGATGTGTTAACTCTGGTCTTAAGGTGCCTGGAAGGTGGTGGAATAACACCCCAAAGCTTCAGTCATGCTAATTATATCAACATTTTTCTTTCATAGTGTTTGTAGTAAGGTGGTGAGAATTAGGGCTACTGCATGTTGCTACAAGATTCCCTGAAAAAGGTACAAAGTTTCTAGGTTAAAATGCCCCAATTGCTGTTGTAACTCACAACAAACATTTGTCTGAAAAAAAGGCAGAACTTGCACTATTACTTTTATTATTATGATGATTATTATTAATAACAACAATAATAATAATAATTAGGGTTTCGCAGGTAGCAACTTTAAACCAAAACGATTATTAAATGGTCACAGATTCTAAAAGATGCTGGGGGAAGGTGAAACTGCTTACCCACTGTGTGAAACCCCCGGGCTATTTACCATGATCCAGTGCAGCACATGGAGCATCCCAAATCATGTTAGTTTGACAGTTTGCCTGGTGTTAGTCTCTGCAAAAGTGGGGCTCCATGCTCCCTGGTTCTGCCATGGGATTAGGTCCCAGATCAGACTTGCTGGGGAAAGGGTGGGAGACAATTGCTTTTGCTGGACTAAACTGGACTAAACTGGACTACCCTTGGGTACTTTGTGCCAATGATGGTCATGGTCTGTTGAGACACTAACCTATCTCTTCTTGACACATGTGATCCCTGCATTTTAAAGATTGTATTGGTGGGATATGTCCACTTTAGAGAGGAACAACACCAAGTAAATTATTTTGTTTTGGGTGTTGTTTCTCTCTGGCAGAAAGTCCTGATTCGGGACGTCAGTCTGTCTATATCCCCACCATTCACCTAAAAATCTTCCCACATGGGCTGCTAAGCTAATCAGTGCCATGCATTCAGTTTAGATTCCCTCTGCCACACTGACATCATTGCACCTTGGAGTGGTGAATCGATTGGGTGTTCTGGGGGGGTTTTCACACACTGGGGCATCCCAACTCAGGATGCCCTATAAATAGGTAGAGAAACCCCCCTAGAAGTCTTATAGACTTGAGCAGGGTGTTGCTGCTTCTTAAAATTGTTCTTTGGTAATGAATTTCATGGATGATTTACAGTAAAGTAAAAATGCATGTTGTGCTGAATACAGATACATGTAGTTTTAGCGCCTAGACCATGTATAATTACTTAATCCAGTATATAAATGAATAGTGGTGAAAATTAGAAGTGCCACCCCTGATCTATGTGTGAGGGAGTGAACTCCCTCTAAGCTGGGTCAAAAGACTTTTGACCTGGGCATAATCTGTCCAAGGGCACATCCCAAATGTGGAAGCACTGATCGCCAGTTGCAAAATCCTGCCCTGCCCAAACTCAGCTATGTGCACTCACATCAGCAGATCTGCTGATCTGGAAACAATGAGCAGAGCTGGAATGGGGCTGCTCTGCTTGTTGCTGGATTTAAGAAGGACAGGATCCTGGAACTAGTGGGCATGGCAATCAGGCTGGGGGGGTGTCCCTCGACAAGAAAAGTGTGGGGCATCCATGTTTGCTATCCCCCCTAAGATATATACTCAGCGGACCAAAGGCCTATTTAGACTATTTTTTAAGCACCCTTTTCCTTCACCTTTTACACTAAAACAAATACAAAATACGGCTATACCTCTGGGAGTCCAAAAATAAAATGAGGAAGCCATTTGGTAAAGTAGCAAATCATCTTCAAGAAAATAAGGTGGCAATTTTCTCTTACAGTAATTCCATTATTTGGAAGAATAGAAACATAGTAGACTTTTGTTGTGAGACTTGCTGACCAGAGCTACTCTGTATCCTTCCTAAAATAATCCCCCGTTCTAGGTGGCTACCCCAGTTCTGGTTTTGATCTGGTGGTCCATAAGCTTCTGAGGTCTCTGGTGGCACCTCTTTCTCGCTCAATTGTAACTAGGTGATGGGACAGCAAATAGCAAAAAAGAAAGTAAAAAAGCAAATAGCACCTCCTGCACAGCCATCAACATTTATACTTTTAGGTTGGGTGCTGGACAGATCCAAAGGAGCCTGATGAGCAGTAGGGGTGTGGCATTAATAAATGAGCCATTTGGTAATGCTGGGTTCCACACTTTAAGCTTATAATATCTAGCAAGCTGACCACAGCTGATGCAGTTACAATAAGTAAATCAATATTTCATGAATGCAGATTGTTTTCATTTTTTTAATATGGTTAGTTTTAGAGATTAACTTGGCCTAATTAATTCCAGAAAAGTATTTTTTGTCTAGCAGTGTCTGGTTTTGGAACATTATAAAACCTTGGTCCACCCAACAATATAATTATAGAATTAGATTCGGACAATTCACTGAATTTCTGCAAGAAATTCAGGTTCGTCCGAATCGAACCTTTAAGAATTGCTCATCTGTAGTGGAATATATACAGTAGAGATGAGCGAACTTTTGAAAAATTTGATTCGACTGATTCGCCGAATTTTCCGACAAAAATCGTTTCGACCCGAATTTATTCGCGACGAATCGCTATTAAAAACGGCTATTTCTGAGCCTCCTAGAGCCTCAATAGGGTTGTAAACCATTCTGCCTTGCTGTAACACGCACAGGATGCGTGCTGGGTTAGTTAAATAATACTTTGAATAAATATCACATGCAGATCAGAGGCATCGCTAATAGAATCGCAGAGCGGCACAATTGCAGAGAGTTGAAGTGGCATCACTATGAGGGGCAGGAGCCCAAACATTGCTTTAAAGAGACACTGGAGTTGGCAGCAGCAGGAGCCCAAAAATTGGATGAATCACACCCTGGAGTTGCAAGCAGCAGCAGGAGCCCAAACATTGGCTGAAAGAGACACTGGAGTTGGCAGCAGCAGGAGCCCAAAAACCCTGGAGTTTCAAGCAGCAGCAGCAGCATCAACAACAGCAGCAGCAGCAGGAGCCCAAACATAGCTTGAAAGAGACACTGGAGTTGGCTGCAGGAGCCCAAAGATTGGATGAATCACACCCTGCAGTTGCAAGCAGCAGCAGCAGGAGCCCAAATATTACTTTAAAGAGACACTGGATTTGGCAGCAGAAGCCCAAAATTGGATGAATCACACCCTGGAGTTGGCAGCAGCAGCAGGAGCCCAAACATTACTTTAAAGAGACACTGGGGTTGGCTTCAGGAGCCCAAAAATTGGATGAATCACACCCTGGAGTTGGCAGCAGCAGCAGGAGCCCAAACATTACTTTAAAGAGACACTGGAGTTGGCTTCAGGAGCCCAAAAATTGGATGAATCACACCCTGGAGTTGGCAGCAGCAGCAGGAGCCCAAACATTACTTTAAAGAGACACTGGATTTGGCTTCAGGAGCCCAAAAATTAGATGAATCACACCCTGGAGTTGGCAGCAGCAGCAGCAGGAGCCCAAACATTACTTTAAAGAGACACTGGAGTTGGCTTCAGGAGCCCAAAAGTTGGATGAATCACACCCTGGAGTTGGCAGCAGCAGCAGCAGCAGGAGCCCAAACATTACTTTAAAGAGACACTGGGGTTGGCTTCAGGAGCCCAAAAATTGGATGATTCACACCCTGGAGTTGGCAGCAGCAGCAGCAGCAGCAGGAGCCCAAACATTACTTTAAAGAGACACTGGAGTTGGCTTCAGGAGCCCAAAAATTGGATGATTCACACCCTGGAGTTGGCAGCAGCAGCAGCAGCAGGAGCCCAAACATTACTTTAAAGAGACACTGGGGTTGGCTTCAGGAGCCCAAAAATTGGATGATTCACACCCTGGAAATGGCAGCAGCAGCAGCAGCAGGAGCCCAAACATTACTTTAAAGAGACACTGGGGTTGGCTTCAGGAGCCCAAAAATTGGATGAATCACACCCTGGAGTTGGCAGCAGCAGCAGCAGGAGCCCAAATATTACTTTAAAGAGACACTGGAGTTGGCTTCAGGAGCCCAAAAATTGGATGAATCACACCCTGGAGTTGGCAGCAGCAGCAGCAGGAGCCCAAATATTACTTTAAAGAGACACTGGGGTTGCCTTCAGGAGCCCAAAAATTGGATGAATCACACCCTGGAGTTGGCAGCAGCAGCAGCAGGAGCCCAAATATTACTTTAAAGAGACACTGGAGTTGGCTTCAGGAGCCCAAAAATTGGATGAATCACACCCTGGAGTTGGCAGCAGCAGCAGCAGGAGCCCAAATATTACTTTAAAGAGACACTGGAGTTGGCTTCAGGAGCCCAAAAATTGGATGAATCACACCCTGGAAATGGCAGCAGCAGCAGCAGCAGGAGCCCAAACATTACTTTAAAGAGACACTGGGGTTGGCTTCAGGAGCCCAAAAATTGGATGAATCACACCCTGGAGTTGGCAGCAGCAGCAGCAGGAGCCCAAATATTACTTTAAAGAGACACTGGAGTTGGCTTCAGGAGCCCAAAAATTGGATGAATCACACCCTGGAGTTGGCAGCAGCAGCAGCAGGAGCCCAAATATTACTTTAAAGAGACACTGGGGTTGCCTTCAGGAGCCCAAAAATTGGATGAATCACACCCTGGAGTTGGCAGCAGCAGCAGCAGGAGCCCAAATATTACTTTAAAGAGACACTGGAGTTGGCTTCAGGAGCCCAAAAATTGGATGAATCACACCCTGGAGTTGGCAGCAGCAGCAGCAGGAGCCCAAATATTACTTTAAAGAGACACTGGAGTTGGCTTCAGGAGCCCAAAAATTGGATGAATCACACCCTGGAGTTGGCAGCAGCAGCAGGAGCCCAAACATTACTTTAAAGAGACACTGGAGTTGGCTTCAGGAGCCCAAAAATTGGATGATTCACACCCTGGAGTTGCAAGCAGCAGCAGGAGCCCAAACATTACTTTAAAGAGACACTGGGGTTGGCTTCAGGAGCCCAAAAATTGGATGAATCACACCCTGGAGTTGGCAGCAGCAGCAGCAGGAGCCCAAATATTACTTTAAAGAGACACTGGGGTTGGCTTCAGGAGCCCAAAAATTGGATGATTCACACCCTGGAGTTTGCAGCAGCAGCAGCAGGATCCCAAACATTACTTTAAAGAGACACTGGGGTTGCCTTCAGGAGCCCAAAAATTGGATGAATCACACCCTGGAGTTGGCAGCAGCAGCAGCAGCAGGAGCCCAAATATTACTTTAAAGAGACACTGGAGTTGGCTTCAGGAGCCCAAAAATTGGATGAATCACACCCTGGAGTTGGCAGCAGCAGCAGCAGGAGCCCAAATATTACTTTAAAGAGACACTGGAGTTGGCTTCAGGAGCCCAAAAATTGGATGAATCACACCCTGGAGTTGGCAGCAGCAGCAGGAGCCCAAACATTACTTTAAAGAGACACTGGAGTTGGCTTCAGGAGCCCAAAAATTGGATGATTCACACCCTGGAGTTGGCAGCAGCAGCAGGAGCCCAAACATTACTTTAAAGAGACACTGGGGTTGGCTTCAGGAGCCCAAAAATTGGATGATTCACACCCTGGAGTTGGCAGCAGCAGCAGGAGCCCAAATATTACTTTAAAGATACACTGGAGTTGGCTTCAGGAGCCCAAAAATTGGATGATTCACACCCTGGAGTTGGCAGCAGCAGCAGCAGGAGCCCAAATATTACTTTAAAGAGACACTGGAGTTGGCTTCAGGAGCCCAAAAATTGGATGATTCACACCCTGGAGTTGCAAGCAGCAGCAGGAGCCCAAACATTACTTTAAAGAGACACTGGGGTTTGCTTCAGGAGCCCAAAAATTGGATGAATCACACCCTGGAGTTGGCAGCAGCAGCAGCAGGAGCCCAAATATTACTTTAAAGAGACACTGGAGTTGGCTTCAGGAGCCCAAAAATTGGATGAATCACACCATGGAGTTGGCAGCAGCAGCAGCAGGAGACCAAATATTACTTTAAAGAGACACTGGAGTTGGCTTCAGGAGCCCAAAAATTGGATGAATCACACCCTGGAGTTGGCAGCAGCAGCTGGAGCCCAAACATTACTTTAAAGAGACACTGGAGTTGGCTTCAGGAGCCCAAAAATTGGATGATTCACACCCTGGAGTTGGCAGCAGCAGCAGGAGCCCAAACATTACTTTAAAGAGACACTGGGGTTGGCTTCAGGAGCCCAAAAATTGGATGAATCACACCCTGGAGTTGGCAGCAGCAGGAGCCCAAACATTACTTTAAAGAGACACTGGAGTTGGCTTCAGGAGCCCAAAAATTGGATGATTCACACCCTGGAATTGGCAGCAGCAGCAGGAGCCCAAACATTACTTTAAAGAGACACTGGGGTTGGCTTCAGGAGCCCAAAAATTGGATGAATCGCACCCTGGAGTTGGCAGCAGCAGCAGCAGGAGCCCAAATATTGCTTTAAAGAGACACTGGAGTTGGCTTCAGGAGCCCAAAAATTGGATGAATCACACCCTGGAGTTGGCAGTAGCAGCAGCAGCAGGAGCCCAAACATTACTTTAAAGAGACACTGGGGTTGGCTTCAGGAGCCCAAAAATTGGATGAATCACACCCTGGAGTTGGCAGCAGCAGCAGCAGGAGCCCAAATATTACTTTAAAGAGACACTGGAGTTGGCTTCAGGAGCCCAACAATTGGATGAATCACACCCTGGAGTTGGCAGCAGCAGCAGGAGCCCGAACATTACTTTAAAGAGACACTGGGGTTGGCTTCAGGAGCCCAAAAATTGGATGAATCACACCCTGTAGTTGGCAGCAGCAGCAGGAGCCCAAACATTACTTTAAAGAGACACTGGGGTTGGCTTCAGGAGCCCAAAAATTGGATGAATCACACCCTGGAGTTGGCAGAAGCAGCAGGAGCCCAAAAATTGGCCTAAAGACATAAATATGTTTTGCACCATTTGGAAAGTGTAAAACGTGGCACCATGCTGAATCTAGTCGCATGCATCAGGCATTGGTGGGTGGAAATCCTGGCTGCTCCATCCCTGATTCATTTTGACAAAGGTGAGTCTCTCCACATTTTTAGTTGACAGACGAGTTCTCCTCGCCATAACTATGGCCCCCGCCGCACTAAACACCCGCTCAGATGGCACGCTACTTGCCGGGCAGGACAGCTTTTCCAGGGCAAACTCTGCTAGTTGCGGCCACAAATCAAGTTTGGCTGCCCAGAAGTCCAGCGGATCCTCAAGGTGTGTTGGCATGGTCATGTCAAAGTATGACATGACCTGCTGGTTGAGGTCCTGCTCCAGGTCTTCCTGCTGCTCATGAGTAGCCTCACTATGCGGGTGTAGAAAGCTACTCATTAGCGACTGAAGACTGAGGCTGCTGCTGATGGAGCTGCTGCTGCTGCTCCTGCCAACCCCCCCAGCAGCCATGACAGTGGAAGGTGAGCGCAGAGGTCCCCTCGAGTCAGACCTGCGAGAGTATGGACCATGGCGCAGATAGGCATCGGCCAACTGCCTACGTAGAATGTCTTTGTAGTAGTTCAGTTTGTCCTCCCTCTCGGTGGGTTTAAAAAATGCCACCATTTTGTGCCGGAAGCGAGGGTCCAATAAGGTGGACAGCCAGAAGTCATCCCGCCGACAGATGGAAACAATTCTGGGGTCACTACGCAAGCACGTGAGCATGCTTCCTGCCATTTGCGCAAGTGACTCGGATGGACTACCTGTCTCCATCTCCACTGCATACTGCCACGGTGTGCCCGGGTCCTCTGTCTCGCCTTCCTCAAAAACCTCTAGCTCCTCTGGCTGCTCCTGCTCCTCCTCTCCTGTCCGCTGACTAGATAAACCAGCCATTTCGCCAAGCCTAAACTGTGTTTCGCTGGGCAACTCCTCCTCCTCTTCCTCCTCCTCCTCCAGTTCAGCTCCGGGGTTCATGTGGCCGTAAGATGTAAACGCCATGTCTCCAGTGCCCTGACCAGCCATGGTTTCCAACATGTGCTGTAGTACATGAAGCAGTGGAATCACGTCGTTCATCCCGTAATCCTGCCGACTGACAAATAAAGTGGCTTCCTCAAAGGGCCTGAGCAAACGGCAGGTGTCACGTATGAGCTGCCACTGGTTGACATTGAAGTTACACAGGGGAGTCCCCCTATCTGCTTGGATCATCAGGAAATCCGTGATGGCTTTTCTCTGTTCATATAATCGGTCCAACATGTGAAGGGTGGAATTCCAACGGGTGGAAACATCGCAAATCAGACTATGTTGGGGGATACCATTCTGACGCTGTAGCTCAAGAAGGGTGTGTTTGGCGGTGTATGAGTGGCTGAAGTGCATGCAAAGTTTCCTTGAAGTTGTTAGGATGTCTTGCAGATGGGGGGAACACTTCAGAAACTGCTTGACAACCAGATTGAAGACGTGAGCCATGCAGGGGGCATGGGTCAGGCTTCCTTGGCGCAGCGCAGACAAAATGTTCTTCCCATTGTCGGTAACCATGATTCCCATTTTAAGTTTTCTTGGAGTAAGCCATGTTTGGGTTTCCTGATGAATAAATTTAAGCAGTTCCTCCCCTGTGTGACTCCGTTCGCCAAGACAAACCATGTGAAGCACTGCGTGACACCTCCGTGCCCTGCACACATGGTAGACTGGAGGGGCACTGAGACTTGAGCCTACAGTGGAGGGTGCGGAGATGGCGGAGGATGAGGAGGCCGAGTCGCACGGTGTCACAGGCCCAACGGGCAGGGAGCGCGGAGGCCGAAGCGGCGTGACCTGTCCAAGTTGCTGCTGCTGCAAAGGGACCACATTCACCCAGTGGGCCGTAAACGACATGTACTGTCCCTGACCGTAGTTACAGCTCCAGACGTCGGTGCTGCCATGCACTTTGCTACACACCGACAGGCTCAAGGACTGGCCCACCTTCTGTTCAACAAAAGTGTGCAGCGCTGGTACTGCCTTCTTGGCAAAGAAATGACGGCTTGGGACTCTCCACCTCGGCTCGGCACAAGCCATCAGTTCTCTGAAAGGTGCAGAGTCCACCACCTGAAAAGGGAGCGACTGCAGCACCAGCAACTTGGACAGGAGCACATTCAGCTTCTGCGCCGTAGGATGAGTGGGCGCATACTGCTGTCTCTTGGACATGGCTTCGCTGATGGATTGCTGGCGGGATGCATGACTTGGAGGAGGAGGAGGAGGAGCAGGAGCGACAGAGGATGGGTATGACGCACAGCTGCCTTCGGCTGAGGTGCTGGAGTCTTGGCTGGCAGAAATTGGGAGCGGCGTGCCACTCGGTGAGGAAGCAGTCTGGCCCACCTCTCCGGAGCCTAGGTTCTCCCAGGCCGCTTTATGGTGACGCTGCATATGTTGACGCAGGGCCATGGTGCCAACATTTGGACCCTGGCCACGCTTCACCTTCTGCCTACATATCTTGCATGTGGCCATGTTACCCTCCTGCGGATGCTTCAGGAAAAACTGCCACACTGCCGAGTAGCTACTTTTCCCACCCCCTGGCCTCACTGATTCACTGCTGCTGTTGCCAACTCCAGGAACCCCTGCCCCACTACCTCCCGATAAGGTAGCCTGCCACGCAGCAGGTGCTCTACCCCAGCCCCGGCCCCGTGTGGCTCCAGGCTTTACAATTGTGCCCCCATGCTGCCTGCCAACCACGCTGCTAACACCTTGCTGCCTGAGCTGCTGACTCCGGGGCAACCTGCGCCCCTCTTCTCCTGATGATGACGATGAAGCCCCTTCATCACCCGGCTCCCAAGTGCGATCGGCTTCATCGTCATCATCATTATCACCGAGTTGTGGCTGTACGTCACTGATGTTCGTGGATTCGTCAACAGTGTCTGGCGCAGGAGCTGGAACGCTCGCAGCACCCACGACACTGTCCACATCACTATTTGTCTGCCTAGCTAAAGAAGCCACCTCCATTTCTTGGCTGGGCAGTAGCTGCTGACTGTCCTCTATCTGATCGTCCTCCTCACTAAAGAGTGGAGCTGAACCCAAAGCATAGGATACGTCGCTGGGGGAGGGAACGGCGTAGGACAGAGGCAATGGGAGGACAGGGATTGCTCTCGGGGCATGCCAACTCAGGGTTGTGTCAGAGGAACCTACCGACCCTAGACTGGGGGTCTCAGACGTAAGTTGTGATGATGTTGTTGATGAGCGCGTCAACCAATCTACCATGGCAGATGCGTTACTGGTGGAGACCCGACCGCTAGCAGATACTGGCAGATTAGGTCTCTCAGCGTGACTCCTGCTGCTACTGGCCCCCAGTCTGCTGCGAGCTCTGCCTGCAAAATCTTGGCCTCTGCCACTCCTCTTTTCACTTCCAGGCACTTGTCTGCCCGACATAGTCTAACTGGCGTGGTAGTAGGTGATATTTTAAGAACCCCCAGGCAGCGGTGGGTCTATATGAAACAGAATATAATGCACACCAAAAGTGAGCAGTAACACTCAGCCTCCAACAGGCCTGCTTAGTGTAAATAAGAGAGCTGCTTAGTGTAAATAAAGAGGGTATGGTATGTTACAGAATGGGATGCCCCAACAGCAGAGCACCTGGGAGCAGTACTACTATGCACAGCAAAAGTGTCTTTATCAGGCCTAATTTCTATTAGAATAAGTGCAAAGGGTTATAGTATTAAATAGAGGCTGGTGTAGTCACATAATGGGATGCCCCAACAGCCAGCAGTGCACCTGGCAGCAGTACTACTATGCACAGCAAAAGTGTCTTTATCAGGCCAAATTTCTATTAAAATAAGCGCAAAGGGTTATAGTATTAAATAGAGGCTGGTGTAGTCACAGAATGGGATGCCCCAACAACCAGAGAGCACCTGTGAGCAGTACTACTATGCACAGCAAAAGTGTCTTTATCAGGCCTAATTTCTATTAGAATAAGTGCAAAGGGTTATAGTATTAAATAGAGGCTGGTGTAGTCACAGAATGGGATGCCCCAACAACCAGAGAGCACCTGTGAGCAGTACTACTATGCACAGCAAAAGTGTCTTTATCAGGCCTAATTTCTATTAGAATATGCGCAAAGGGTTATAGTATTAAATAGAGGCAGGTATAGTCACAGAATGGGATGCCCCAACAACCAGAGAGCACCTGGCAGCAGAACTACTATGCACAGCAAAAGTGTCTTTATAAGGCCAAATTTCTATTAGAATAAGTGCAAAGGGTTATAGTATTAAATTGAGGCTTGTGTAGTCACAGAATGGGATGCCCCAACAGCCAGAGAGCACCTGGAAGCAGTACTACTATGCACAGCAAAAGTGTCTTTATCAGGCCAAATTTCTATTAGAATAAGTGCAAAGGGTTATAGTATTAAATAGAGGCTTGTGTAGTCACAGAATGGGATGCCCCAACAGCCAGCAGTGCACCTGGCAGCAGTACTACTATGCACAGCAAAAGTGTCTTTATCAGGCCAAATTTCTATTAGAATAAGTGCAAAGGGTTATAGTATTAAATAGAGGCTGGTGTAGTCACAGAATGGGATGCCCCAACAACCAGAGAGCACCTGGCAGCAGAAATACTATGCACAGCAAAAGTGTCTTTATAAGGCCAAATTTCTATTAGAATAAGTGCAAAGGGTTATAGTATTAAATTGAGGCTTGTGTAGTCACAGAATGGGATGCCCCAACAGCCAGAGAGCACCTGGAAGCAGTACTACTATGCACAGCAAAAGTGTCTTTATCAGGCCAAATTTCTATTAGAATAAGTGCAAAGGGTTATAGTATTAAATAGAGGCTTGTGTAGTCACAGAATGGGATGCCCCAACAGCCAGCAGTGCACCTGGCAGCAGTACTACTATGCACAGCAAAAGTGTCTTTATCAGGCCAAATTTCTATTAGAATAAGCGCAAAGGGTTATAGTATTAAATAGAGGCTGGTGTAGTCACATAATGGGATGCCCCAACAACCAGAGAGCACCTGGCAGCAGTACTACTATGCACAGCAAAAGTGTCTTTATCAGGCCAAATTTCTATTAGAATAAGTGCAAAGGGTTATAGTATTAAATAGAGGCTGGTGTAGTCACAGAATGGGATGCCCCAACAACCAGAGAGCACCTGGCAGCAGTACTACTATGCACAGCAAAAGTGTCTTTATCAGGCCAAATTTCAATTAGAATAAGTGCAAAGGGTTATAGTATTAAATAGAGGCTGGTGTAGTCACAGAATGGGATACCCCAACAACCAGAGAGCACCTGGCAGCAGTACTACTATGCACAGCAAAAGTGTCTTTATCAGGCCAAATTTCTATAAGAATAAGCGCAAAGGGTTATAGTATTAAATAGAGGCTGGTGTAGTCACAGAATGGGATGCCCCAACAGCCAGCAGTGCACCTGGCAGCAGTACTACTATGCACAGCAAAAGTGTCTTTATCAGGCCAAATATCTATTAGAATAAGCGCAAAGGGTTATAGTATTAAATAGAGGCTGGTGTAGTCACAGAATGGGATGCCCCAACAACCAGAGAGCACCTGGCAGCAGTACTACTATGCACAGCAAAAGTGTCTTTATCAGGCCAAATTTCTATTAGAATAAGAGCAAAGGGTTATAGTATTAAATAGAGGCTGGTGTAGTCACAGAATGGGATGCCCCAACAACCAGAGAGCACCTGGCAGCAGTACTACTATGCACAGCAAAAGTGTCATTATCAGGCCAAATTTCTATTAGAATAAGTGCAAAGGGTTATAGTATTAAAAAGAGGCTGGTGTTGTCACAGAATGGGATGCCCCAACAACCAGAGAGCACCTGGCAGCAGTACTACTATGCACAGCAAAAGTGTCTTTATCAGGCCAAATTTCTATTAGAATAAGCGCAAAGGGTTATAGTATTAAATAGAGGCTGGTGTAGTCACAGAATGGGATGCCCCAACAACCAGAGAGCACCTGGCAGCAGTACTACTATGCACAGCAAAAGTGTCTTTATCAGGCCAAATTTCAATTAGAATAAGTGCAAAGGGTTATAGTATTAAATAGAGGCTGGTGTAGTCACAGAATGGGATGCCCCAACAACCAGAGAGCACCTGGCAGCAGTACTACTATGCACAGCAAAAGTGTCTTTATCAGGCCAAATTTCTATTAGAATAAGCGCAAAGGGTTATAGTATTAAATAGAGGCTGGTGTAGTCACAGAATGGGATGCCCCAACAGCCAGCAGTGCACCTGGCAGCAGTACTACTATGCACAGCAAAAGTGTCTTTATCAGGCCAAATTTCTATTAGAATAAGTGCAAAGGGTTATAGTATTAAATAGAGGCAGGTGTAGTCACAGAATGGGATGCCCCAACAACCAGAGAGCACCTGGCAGCAGTACTACTATGCACAGCAAAAGTGTCTTTATCAGGCCAAATTTCTATTAGAATAAGTGCAAAGGGTTATAGTATTAAATAGAGGCTGGTGTAGTCACAGAATGGGATGCCCCAACAACCAGAGAGCACCTGTGAGCAGTACTACTATGCACAGCAAAAGTGTCTTTATCAGGCCTAATTTCTATTAGAATATGCGCAAAGGGTTATAGTATTAAATAGAGGCAGGTGTAGTCACAGAATGGGATGCCCCAACAACCAGAGAGCACCTGGCAGCAGTACTACTATGCACAGCAAAAGTGTCTTTATCAGGCCAAATTTCTATTAGAATAAGTGCAAAGGGTTATAGTATTAAATAGAGGCTGGTGTAGTCACAGAATGGGATGCCCCAACAACCAGAGAGCACCTGGCAGCAGTACTACTATGCACAGCAAAAGTGTCTTTATCAGGCCAAATTTCTATTAGAATAAGCGCAAAGGGTTATAGTATTAAATAGAGGCTGGTGTAGTCACAGAATGGGATGCCCCAACAGCCAGCAGTGCACCTGGCAGCAGTACTACTATGCACAGCAAAAGTGTCTTTATCAGGCCAAATTTCTATTAGAATAAGTGCAAACGGTTATAGTATTAAATAGAGGCTGGTGTAGTCACAAAATGGGATGCCCCAACAACCAGAGAGCACCTGGCATCAGTACTACTATGCACAGCAAAAGTGTCTTTATCAGGCCTAATTTCTATTAGAATATGTGCAAAGGGTTATAGTATTAAATAGAGGCAGGTGTAGTCACAGAATGGGATGCCCCAACAACCAGAGAGCACCTGGCAGCAGTACTACTATGCACAGCAAAAGTGTCTTTATCAGGCCTAATTTCTATTAGAATAAGTGAAAAGGGTTATAGTATTAAATAGAGGCTGGTGTAGTCACAGAATGGGATGCCCCAACAACCAGAGAGCACCTGGCAGCAGTACTACTATGCACAGCAAAAGTGTCTTTATCAGGCCAAATTTCTATTAGAATAAGTGCAAAGGGTTACAGTATTAAATAGAGGCTTGTGTAGTTACAGAATGGGATGCCCCAACAACCAGAGAGCACCTGGCAGCAGTACTACTATGCACAGCAAAAGTGTCTTTGTCAGGCCAAATTTCTATTAGAATAAGTGCAAAGGGTTATAGTATTAAATAGAGGCTGGTGTAGTCACAGAATGGGATGCCCCAACAACCAGAGAGCACCTGGCAGCAGTACTACTATGCACAGTAAAAGTGTCTTTATCAGGCCAAATTTCTATTAGAATAAGTGCAAAGGGTTATAGTATTAAATAGAGGCTGGTGTAGTCACAGAATGGGATACCCCGACAACCAGAGAGCACCTGGCAGCAGTACTACTATGCACAGCAAAAGTGTCTTTATCAGGCCAAATTTCTATTAGAATAAGTGCAAAGGGTTATAGTATTAAATAGAGGCTGGTGTAGTCACAGAATGGGATACCCCGACAACCAGAGAGCACCTGGCAGCAGTACTACTATGCACAGCAAAAGTGTCTTTATCAGGCCAAATTTCTATTATAATAAGCGCAAAGGGTTATAGTATTAAATAGAGGCTGGTGGAGTCACAGAATGGGATGCCCCAACAACCAGAGAGCACCTGGCAGCAGTACTACTATGCACAGCAAAAGTGTCTTTATCAGGCCAAATTTCTATTAGAATAAGTGCAAAGGGTTATAGTATTAAATAGAGGCTGGTGTAGTCACAGAATGGGATGCCCCAACAACCAGAGAGCACCTGGCAGCAGTACTACTATGCACAGCAAAAGTGTCTTTATCAGGCCAAATTTCTATTAGAATAAGCGCAAAGGGTTATAGTATTAAATAGAGGCTGGTGTAGTCACAGAATGGGATGCCCCAACAACCAGAGAGCACCTGGCAGCAGTACTACTATGCACAGCAAAAGTGTCTTTATCAGTCCAAATTTCTATTAGAATAAGCGCAAAGGGTTATAGTATTAAATAGAGGCTGGTGCAGTCACAAAATGGGATGCCCCAACAACCTGAGCGCACCTGGCAGCAGTACTACTATGCACAGCAAAAGTGTCTTTATCAGGCCAAATTTCTATTAGAATAAGTGCAAAGGGTTATAGTATTAAATAGAGGCTGGTGCAGTCACAGAATGGGATGCCCCAACAACCAGAGAGCACCTGGCAGCAGTACTACTATGCACAGCAAAAGTGTCTTTATCAGGCCTAATTTCTATTAGAATAAGTGCAAAGGGTTATAGTATTAAATAGAGGCTGGTGTAGTCACAGAATGGGATGCCCCAACAACCAGAGAGCACCTGTGAGCAGTACTACTATGCACAGCAAAAGTGTCTTTATCAGGCCTAATTTCTATTAGAATAAGTGTAAAGGGTTATAGTATTAAATAGAGTCTGGTGTAGTCACAGAATGGGATGCCCCAACAACCAGAGAGCACCTGGCAGCAGTACTACTATGCACAGCAAAAGTGTCTTTATCAGGCCTAATTTCTATTAGAATAAGTGCAAAGGGTTATAGTATTAAATAGAGGCAGGTGAAGTCACAGAATGGGATGCCCCAACAACCAGAGAGCACCTGGCAGCAGTACTACTATGCACAGCAAAAGTGTCTTTATTAGGCCTAATTTCTATTAAAATAAGTGCAAAGGGTTATAGTATTAAATAGAGGCTGGTGTAGTCACAGAATGGGATACCCCAACAACCAGAGAGCACCTGTGAGCAGTACTACTATGCACAGCAAAAGTGTCTTTATCAGGCCTAATTTCTATTAGAATAAGTGCAAAGGGTTATAGTATTAAATAGAGGCTGGTGTAGTAACAGAATGGGATGCCCCAACAACCAGAGAGCACCTGTGAGCAGTACTACTATGCACAGCAAAAGTGTCTTTATCAGGCCTAATTTCTATTAGAATAAGTGCAAAGGGTTATAGTATTAAATAGAGGCAGGTGTAGTCACAGAATGGGATGCCCCAACAACCAGAGAGCACCGAGCAGCAGTACTACTATGCACAGCAAAAGTGTCTTTATCAGGCCTAATTTCTATTAGAATAAGTGCAAAGGGTTATAGTATTAAATAGAGGCTGGTGTAGTCACAGAATGGGATGCCCCAACAACCAGAGAGCACCTGTGAGCAGTACTACTATGCACAGCAAAAGTGTCTTTATCAGGCCAAATTTCTATTAGAATAAGCGCAAAGGGTTATAGTATTAAATAGAGGCAGGTGAAGTCACAGAATGGGATGCCCCAACAACCAGAGAGCACCTGGCAGCAGTACTACTATGCACAGCAAAAGTGTCTTTATCAGGCTAAATTTCTATTAGAATAAGTGCAAAGGGTTATAGTATTAAATAGAGGCAGGTGAAGTCACAGAATGGGATGCCCCAACAACCAGAGAGCACCTTGCAGCAGTACTACTACTATGCACAGCAAAAGTGTCTTTATCAGGCCAAATTTCTATTAGAATAAGTGCAAAGGGTTATAGTATTAAATAGAGGCAGGTGAAGTCACAGAATGGGATGCCCCAACAACCAGAGAGCACCTGGCAGCAGTACTACTATGCACAGCAAAAGTGTCTTTATCAGGCCAAATTTCTATTAGAATAAGCGCAAAGGGTTATAGTATTAAATAGAGGCTGGTGGGGTCACAGAATGGGATGCCCCAACAACCAGAGAGCACCTGGCAGCAGTACTACTATGCACAGCAAAAGTGTCTTTATAAAGCCAAATTTCTATTAGAATAAGTGCAAAGGGTTATAGTATTAAATAGAGGCTGGTGTAGTCACAGCATGGGATGCCCCAACAACCAGAGAGCACCTGGTAGCAGTACTACTATGCACAGCAAAAGTGTCTTTATCAGGCCAAATTTCTATTAGAATAAGCGCAAAGGGTTATAGTATTAAATAGAGGATGGTGTAGTCACAGAATGAGATGCCCCAACAACCAGAGAGCACCTGTGAGCAGTACTACTATGCACAGCAAAAGTGTCTTTATCAGGCCTAATTTCTATTAGAATAAGTGTAAAGGGTTATAGTATTAAATAGAGTCTGGTGTAGTCACAGAATGGGATGCCCCAACAACCAGAGAGCACCTGGCAGCAGTACTACTATGCACAGCAAAAGTGTCTTTATCAGGCCTAATTTCTATTAGAATAAGTGCAAAGGGTTATAGTATTAAATAGAGGCTGGTGTAGTCACAGAATGGGATGCCCCAACAACCAGAGAGCACCTGGCAGCAGTACTACTATGCACAGCAAAAGTGTCTTTATTAGGCCTAATTTCTATTAAAATAAGTGCAAAGGGTTATAGTATTAAATAGAGGCTGGTGTAGTCACAGAATGGGATGCCCCAACAACCAGAGAGCACCTGTGAGCAGTACTACTATGCACAGCAAAAGTGTCTTTATCAGGCCTAATTTCTATTAGAATAAGTGCAAAGGGTTATAGTATTAAATAGAGGCTGGTGTAGTCACAGAATGGGATGCCCCAACAACCAGAGAGCACCTGTGAGCAGTACTACTATGCACAGCAAAAGTGTCTTTATCAGGCCTAATTTCTATTAGAATAAGTGTAAAGGGTTATAGTATTAAATAGAGGCAGGTGTAGTCACAGAATGGGATGCCCCAACAACCAGAGAGCACCTAGCAGCAGTACTACTATGCACAGCAAAAGTGTCTTTATCAGGCCTAATTTCTATTAGAATAAGTGCAAAGGGTTATAGTATTAAATAGAGGCTGGTGTAGTCACAGAATGGGATGCCCCAACAACCAGAGAGCACCTGTGAGCAGTACTACTATGCACAGCAAAAGTGTCTTTATCAGGCCTAATATCTATTAGAATAAGTGCAAAGGGTTATAGTATTAAATAGAGGCTGGTGTAGTCACAGAATGGGATGCCCCAACAACCAGAGAGCACCTGTGAGCAGTACTACTATGCACAGCAAAAGTGTCTTTATCAGGCCAAATTTCTATTAGAATAAGTGCAAAGGGTTATAGTATTAAATAGAGGCAGGTGTAGTCACAGAATGGGATGCCCCAACAACCAGAGAGCACCTGTGAGCAGTACTACTATGCACAGCAAAAGTGTCTTTATCAGGCCTAATTTCTATTAGAATAAGTGCAAAGGGTTATAGTATTAAATAGAGGCTGGTGTAGTCACAGAATGGGATGCCCCAACAACCAGAGAGCACCTGTGAGCAGTACTACTATGCACAGCAAAAGTGTCTTTATCAGGCCTAATTTCTATTAGAATAAGTGCAAAGGGTTATAGTATTAAATAGAGGCAGGTGAAGTCACAGAATGGGATGCCCCAACAAC
Organism: Gastrophryne carolinensis; assembly: GCA_027917425.1. Lineage (NCBI taxonomy): Eukaryota > Metazoa > Chordata > Amphibia > Anura > Microhylidae > Gastrophryne > Gastrophryne carolinensis. The sequence continues at coordinate 71,203,807 of CM051242.1, read as the reverse complement.
CAGAGAGCACCTGGCAGCAGTACTACTATGCACAGCAAAAGTGTCTTTATCAGGCTAAATTTCTATTAGAATAAGTGCAAAGGGTTATAGTATTAAATAGAGGCTGGTGTAGTCACAGAATGGGATGCCCCAACAACCAGAGAGCACCTTGCAGCAGTACTACTATGCACAGCAAAAGTGTCTTTATCAGGCCAAATTTTTATTAGAATAAGTGCAAAGGGTTATAGTATTAAATAGAGGCAGGTGTAGTCATAGAATGGGATGCCCCAACAACCAGAGAGCACCTGGCAGCAGTACTACTATGCACAGCAAATGTGTGTTTATCAGGCCTAATTTCTATTAGAATAAGTGCAAAGGGTTATAGTATTAAATAGAGGCTTGTGTAGTGACAGAATGGGATGCCCCAACAGGCAGGAGTGCACCTGTGAGCAGTACTACTATGCACAGCAAAAGTGTCTTTATCAGGCCTAATTTCTATTAGAATAACTGCAAAGGGTTATAGTATTAAATAGAGGCTGGTGTAGTCACAGAATGGGATGCCCCAACAACCAGCAGTGCACCTGGCAGCAGTACTACTATGCACAGCAAAAGTGTCTTTATCAGGCCTAATTTCTATTAGAATAAGTGCAAAGGGTTATAGTATTAAATAGAGGCTGGTGTAGTCACAGAATGGGAGGCCTCACAGCAGACTTGAGATCCGTTCAGTATATATGCACAGTAAGTGTATAAGCAGCCTGAAAACGCTAACAAAGCCAGTCAGCCAGCCAGTAACACTCAGGCTGGATGAAAAATAAAAAAAATCTCCCTGTGACTGCCTCCGATTTTTCCTAACTTTCCCTTCTTCTCGCTGACTTCCTGCCTTTCTCCTGCCTGTCTTCTGTCTGTCCCTGTCTGTCCCTGGCTCTCTGTCTCTCCCTCACTACAGCAGCGTCCTGTCTCTCACGAATGCAATAGAGAAATGAGGAAAAGCAAGATGTCCGCCGCCTTAAATAGCGCTGTGACGTCACCGGGCTTGCTGGCTGCTGATAGGCTGCATGTGACTGCCCCAGCTTGCACTGGCGCGGGGTAGATGTCTGGACATGTCCCGTCCGCCATCTTAGAATGCCTGTTATGTAAATGAATGGATGTTAAAGGAAAACTTCGAGCGATCGAATCGCGGGGAAATTCGGATTCGATCCGAAACGAATTTTTCATGAAATTCGGATCGAATCCGGGTTCGTCCGGATCGATTCGCTCATCCCTAATATACAGCACGGTGGGAGCGAGGGAGGCCGGCCGCACTGTCAGCTGTGAAAGTCAGCTTCCGCCGTGCACTGACAGTGCGACCTGCCTCCCCCGCTCACACACGGCTGTGTGTATCGCACACTTACCTACATGCCGGCTTCCCCGTCGTTCTGGTCCCGCGGCTGGCTGCGGGCGCAAGTTGGCTTGCATAATCTTAAAATTCACTTGGGAGCCCATTTAACTATCTATCCAAGACTAAGCAAGGAAGTGCTAAATTGTGGTAAAACAGAGGTCTGGGATTTCTATACTATTTCTATACTATACTATTATTATACTATAACCTCAATTGCCCCGCTTTCTCCCTTTAATGCTAAAACAAACACCACACTATGGGTCTTTAATGGTGCAGAAGACTGGGACCGACCACATATTTTAAAAGCTACTTTGCATTGGACCCCAAGGCCAACTGTCCAGACTAAACGTGGGTTACTCTTGCCCACACACAAACCTATAGGATAGATAACAACTTTTGAATACATCTATCTCACCCTACCTACTCTTACAAGCCCCCTATTCCACCCTGGCATGCAATACCCCTAGAGGTTTGTGTAATGGGTATCACAAGGTCACCTAACAGCTATTTCTTTATGCACATCAGGTAGAATAAGGGCATTTGACACAATATTTCACAATCAGAAACCTTTTGATACCCTTATCGCATTGTTAAAAAATGGAATCCATCTTTTTGCAGATTGTCTAATTTCTACAATATTCTTCCTTTCAACTCACTACCTAATCCAGTAGCTAAGCATAACTACAGAGGAACATAGAAGCTTAGATGTATTTAAAGCGGTCCTTCACTCTGAATAATAATAATATATTATATGTTTCCCACACCCTGTACATACAGATAGCTCACATTAAAAATCATCCTACCTGCATCTACTGCATGTTATGAGCCCTTAAACATCCAAGATGGCGGCTCATAGAACATCAGGCAGCCTACAAACAGGAAGTGCCTTCTGACTGTGCCGCTCTGAATTCTGGGATTGCTGACCTTTTCCTGACCCCAGCTCTGCTCTGTCTGAGCAAAGCACAGCTATAACCCGCCCCCTGTACTTTACCCCACTCTCCTCTCCTCAGTAAGTGTGATGCATCTGAGTCAAGATGGCGGTGCCCATATCCTAAAGTCCTGAACAGAGTTGCAGCCCAGTGGGGGAACGAATAATAAGTAAGTGACTAAAAACGTTAAATATATTAACTTTAGATGCTGGAGAATAATTTTTTAAGGGTTTGGGCTTTTCAATAAATCATGGTGAAGGTCCAGTTTAAGTATTCAAGGCCACTTCACTACTCTTCACCTCTCCTCTTTTGGCCTACAGGGAGCCATTCCACAACTGTCCTAGCCTAATAAAGTATGTCTACTATTTTACTTGCTCTTTTAAACACTTGCTATACGTAACTTTTTTTTCCTATAGTACTTTGGTCCTCTATCAGAATCTGTAATTGGATAACCTGGAAGCTTGTTATAATACCCTTTATTTTTTGTTTATCATACAAGAAAATATTGAATATATTTTTTGAATGCCTTATTGAGAAAGAAAACATGAAAGGTCAGAATCTGACATGAAGCTGTAAGTGTGTGGATTAGGTTGCCAGGAAGGTCAACTGTAAAGACTGTAGACTCCACTTTTTAGCAGGATTTCAACTAGATTTAAGAATATGACTAGATCTGCCCATTGATACAAAAAAAGCATTAATGAGGCCACCCAGTGATTCTGAGTATAGCCCTGCCCTCAGTAAACTATTCCTTTGTGAGTTTCATCTTGTGCAGAGGGACATTGTAATGCTGAAACAGATTTGTCACAAACATCAGACACACATATTGATCTAGAAATGAAAGCTATAGATGAAAGCCTTCAATTTGCCTAAAATATAATGCATGTAGTAAAAGCCTTCTTATTCTAACTCATTCATCTGCCTATGGGAAGGGGGAAATTACCAAAGAATGCATCCAATGCTGCACCGCTAATGGCAGGATGCAATATAACACTCAAACGGATGCTTGACATCCAGCCTAATAAGTAAGTCGGAAGAGACGAAACGCGTTGGGAGGGGCTTCACCACATCGTCAGTACGCTCTATCTAGCAGCTGCGCACCTTGAATCTCGCCTTTACAGCCCACGGCCGGGGCAGCGAGGCATTAAGGATTTTTCCTTTCGTTAAGAGGGAATACAAGGCAAGATCTTTTGGCACTGAGGACAGTGTTTTATATTGATTATTGCGTGTTAAAAAAGCTTCTATGGTAAGCACAATAAATCTTTTCTTAAGGCTTTTGACACAAGCGCTATGTTTGGCCTTTTTGTTTCTCCCTTACAATGAGCTTATAGTTATACCCACGGAGAACGATAATATGGGATTAAGAGTTGATTGATCAATTATCACTACTTCACTTATACTCATATGATGGGCTTGATTGCAAGGATTTATCTGGTACGTGCATTTTAATTTTTGGTGGCTGGTCACACATGGAAGGTTTTTGAGAGAGAGAGAGAGAAAAAGAGAGGACTAATTAACCCTTGTCATCCCACGGAGTCTGTCTGTTTCTATACATAGTATTTTCCTTTAGGATGCTTGACATTGCATTTATTAGTTTATGGCTAGGATCTTGTGTGCAGATGATATGCAGAAATAATGTGCAGAAATATCCACAACTACTAAATACTTTAATTTGCTGGGAAGGTGGGAAGCTATTTAACAACATGATTGGCTTCTTCAGTGATTTAGAAAAGTGCCTGATGAACTGCAAGGTCAAATGCCCCCATGAATAGAGACAAGAATAGACACCATCAGTTTTTTGTAACTTTTATTGAACACAAGTATTTTGACAGAATGCAAAGTTTTCCGTTAGTACTCAGTATTTACAGCAGTGAGAATGGGAATAAAGTTGGTAGTCAATGATTCACTTGGTAAAAAGTTTTGTAACAAGAGAGAAGGCCCCAGAAATAGGGAATGCTGGGTAGGGATGTGAATGGAGGCATTTGAACAGCATAAAACAGTAGGCCCATGAGGAAACCTAGGCCTTGTGTGAGTGTCCTGTACATAATAGTTCTTCTGAGAACCTGAAACCCAAGCAATGGACATATATTTTGTGTCACAGTAATACAAAAGAACATTTGGCTGTCTGAAGGATGCAGTGTGAGCTTGCTCTCCCCTGTTGGCTGATAGATATACAGTGTCCAAACATAGTAATAATACATAAGTACCTATTCATGACATTTTTATCTAGAACTAGACATAGGAAGGAATTCTTGGTCCCTTGAACATGTCACAAACCCATTCAGTGCATCAACAAAATATGAGGCATGGCGTCACATATTTGTAAGTAGTCCTCCTACTGTAACTTCCTACGCTTGGCGCTTACACAAGGATACACAATCAGATGTTCTGTTTGTACCTTGCATTGCTATTAGGTTAAGGGGAGATGATTTGTAGATTGTTATGTTTTGCCAAACAGCATATTCTAAAATGTTATACGAGTTCAGATGGGGGGGGGGAGAACATCTTGGTTGTATTCCAAAAGCAGATAGGGAATTACAATTTGACAAACAGACAGCTGGACTGTACAGCACATAAGAAGAAGCTGACTCTAAGACTAACCAGTAACAAGTTGAAAGGTACTGACACTAAGCTCACTGATCTCCATTTCAGTGTCCAGATGCATGGAATAAAATGGATATAACCATAACTTGTGTTGTATGTCTAGGGGATGTTGGAGGAATGTCAACTTTTATAGGCAATGCGTCACACAATAGCTCTACATTTTCAATAAACATTGTTTAAACCTCATTAGAACAACATGTTGTGATTTGCTGTCTATCTGTAGTCAATTATTAAACTTATGACTAGCAACTATACTGGTGGCATATATACTGTGACTTAAACCAATATTATTGAAATTATGTTTTAATGGTTAACTAGAAACTATGAATAGCACAATAGTCGTGTTACCTCTCAAGCCAATGTAATTTTGATTCATTTTGCTGTATAAAATTGCTTGTATACAGTTCATAGTTTTATTTTACAACAGTCATTATTTTTGGGTCCTGAGAGAAGCAAGCCTGTCTAAATAAGGTAGGTGGGTGGAAGGTAACATATTATCTCCTCTGCAGACAGCCCTATCCTCTGTATTTCACATAGTCAACTGTGCTTCCATGAAGCATCTGGGAGGCAGTTGGAGCACTCAAAAGACTGTTCCAGTTTGCCATTACCTAGCTATAAAAGTGGGACTGGCAGGCTGTTGATGAGAAAGTGGTGCCAGGATGGTCTTTCAAACACTCTGCTTCTCTTTTTCAAAGTCTTATGGGATCATTTGCAAATTGTTCTGTTTTCTAAGAAGAAGGGAAGAGGGTTGGATGTAGGGGAGTAACGTTGTTGCCTATAGTTGGGCATAAATATGTTCTTATTTTGAAAGCTAGAGGGGCAAACAAAGAATGCAGAGCAGAGGAATGACATTCTACAAGAATACTTCTTTCTAAATCTATTACAAATAATAAACATTCAAGCCATAATCTGTTAGAATGATATCCCCCACTTGGTGTTAAATATTAGGCAAATCCCTCCATTTTCATCCCTATTCATATTAGAAAGAATGCAAAAAAAAGAACAAAAACAGTAACAAACACATAGCAAAGTGACAAGACCAATTCTTCACAGTTTAAATTTACTTAGCGATGTTTACTGTCCAGATGCAGTCATAAAAAATACTAAATAAAAAACTTAAAAGCCCATTTAACCAAATGTCCATTCACTATTAAAGGTGTGGAAACGCAATACAGCGGAACCTGTGAATCATCACATAATCTAAGAATCAGAAATAAGGGATTGGCCAGTGTCATTTACACTGCAGTTTCCACCAACTATTATTCCACCACCAACTATACTGTTTGTTTGTTTTTTAATTAATGATACTATGACAAAAAACGCACTTCACACTAATATTCACGCATTTACTGTGCACACATTGACACAATTGAGGAAAGGGAATTTCATTTTCTTTTAAATTCTTTAAATATAAATTGTAATTTTAATGTTATAGTGTTTACTAAAGATAGAATGAAGCAAAATAAGTGTACATAGTATCACCCTTAGAGTCTCAAATTGATTAAATGGCGTGAAACAGAGGCACATTTGAAATGGTTCTGCATCCTGGCAAAATGGATATAAATAAAAAAATAAAATGAGTAATGCTTCCAATTTATGGATCTACACAATATTCACAAAATGTTAATGTGAAATTTGGGATTTTGTTATATTATTCTACAAAGAACATTTTCATTATTCCCATAAGTTTTACTTGTACCTTTAACCTGCAAGAGTGCCCATACATGTATTCACTTTTAACAGACCTAGTAACTGTTTTATCCAACTTACCCAACTGACTTACCCAACTTACTTCTAGAAAATATACACAGTCATTAAGATTTTCCCCAGAAAAAGGGGCTGTGGTACAAGTATATTCACAGGGCCTTTCTACAGCCAGTGCAGATTTGAAGTGTTGCCATTTTCTCTATGCAGGAGAGGTCTGGCTTGAACACTTACAAATACATGATTTCCACTGATAACAGGGTTTTCACTCACTAGTGATCTACAAGCTAGGGTTCAATCTACTATATAATGACCAATATATGTAAATGCAGGCACATGTTAGTGTTAGGATTTGAATATCTGTTTTACAGGATGTCAAACATATTCACTTGTTAGGCACATGAAGCTAAGAGACTTTCATGAGTGCTCCACATAACTGAGAAGCAGTGTTGCCTATAGAAACTAACAGGATATGGAACAACCATGTCCTTCGAAAACTAAGCCTTGCTGCCTCACTAATTTGCTGTGCTAAAAAATCACCTGCATAAATAAAAAAAACAGGAGACTATTTTTAAGTCATTGCAAGCAGGGACCCGGAGGTCTGATGGAATTGCCTGTCTCAGAAAGGCAAATTATTAGACACATTTGTCAGGAGTAATGACAAGGAAACCATGCTTTTTAAAACATCACAGGATATTGTCTGGCTCTAATTATGGGATAATCAATTAATAAAATAAATGTGTTTATAGCATCATTTTTGCTTTCTTGTTTAAAAGGGATGATATAAAAATCACGTCCATCTGTATTTGTACTGACATGTAGATTTCTTTGTCAGACAACTTTAGTTAGGAAACCAGTTATCCACTGGTATAGTAAATCTGAGAACCAATCAGGTTCTGTCAAACTGGAAAATGAAATCAAGTGCTCAGGTGACTGTTATATAAACAGCACCTTCACTACATAGCTTTTTTTTACATTTTGAACAGCTTAATACAGATTAATATGAAAGTCTGATCATCTACTAAGTGTTTTTAAATGCAAGGAATACTCTTCTATTCATGTATCTGAATAATATATAGGCTAAAATATTAGGTACTTCCAAAAAAGAGGAAGTTTTTTTTTCCCTTTTCCCTCACATTTTTGGATTGTGGGGACCTGCTTATTTTTCCTTGTACAGTTATCAATATGTCACGCAAAATGTACTGGGTAATCCTTCATAACTGTCCCTTCTTAGGGGGGGAGAGGCAACCAGTAAGAGCTCATGTCGTTTTTACAATTCTTGCCACTAGTGGATCCAAGGACCTATGCATTCGATGACCATGTGGCCCTGAACAACTTAATAAGCAGCCCCAAACCTCTTCTGGTGTCACCACCTATAGTGGTCCTGTGGCATATTAAATTAAAACACGAAAGGTTATTGGGATAATTTCACATCACAGGTAAGCATCAGCCAAGGACCTGGTGGATGGATTTAGAGGGACACTGGATGAATATTCAAGGTAGTACATTGATGAATGGGCATTATGATGATGGAAGATTAATATCATATGCAGACCACTAGTATTATCAGAGGCTTTAATTGAGGCCTAAGGTATACAAAAAACCTATGTTATCTAAATGATCAATATATAGCCATCTATTTTGAAGCTGTTCATAATGTTTAACATGTAAATATAGTATTTAGGGTTATAGGCCTGCACATTTTCCTCAAAAGGGCAAAAGGCAAATGTACTATAGGGTCTCCAAAGCCAGGCGTTGATACCTGTTTAGTGATTACTGTTATATTCATTCAATTATAGGGGCTGATAACACTACAATATCCCAGCCAATTTGATTTTTGTTTTCATCCAAAACATATGTCATATATACAGTAATTTCTTTAATGTAGACTAGAATGTTCTAACTTGTAAAATAACTCAGGACCAGTACCTTGTAAACATTCATTTTCCCCTCACAACATCTCATTGCAAAGCGCACATGCAAATATTCTAAAATATAATATTTATATATTCCATGGCTATTGAGAAATGTAGCTACACAAACTGTTGAAAAAAGAACACATGAATGTAAAAAAAAAACAAAAATATTTGTGAACATGGAAAAAAAATACATATACAAAATAACTAATCAATGTGCATGTCAATACTGTAAATTGAAATATAAAGTAAAAGCAAAAAAAATATACATTTGGCATCCTAGTAAAGGAAAAAAAAATATACATATCCCGAGCTGGAAGCAGTTGTACGTGTAACCAATGTAGCCCATATTCATACATTACAAAATGTTTTCAGTGTTGTCTACTCTTTAACCATTACTGTGCTACTTGCAGTAGTAAGTAAACAGTAAACTGCCTTGTGCATCATTATTGGTGCTTCAAGAACTCTTTGAAGACTAAATAAGACATATACATACAAATATAATTTGATTCAGGTAGGTCATCAATTTCCTTTACATTCACAAGCCAAATTGTCATATATTTTGCCAGTCTCAAGATTTGAAAGTTAAGATGTTTTGTGTAAATATTATAGGGGTAGGCTAATGTATGGTTGCCATTCTTCCCTGATGTTAGACCCTTCTAAATATTAGATTTTATGCACTGTATGCGCAGAGCAGGTATTATAATTTGTAGCAACACACAAAGGGCCATAGTGCCTAAATGATTAGAAATAGTTAAAAGTAGAGATGTTGTCCAGCACTTGGTCCAGTTTATTAAATTCCTTCATACAAGTCCACAGCAAAAATCAATCATAATGCCACCATGGCCAGAAACTAGACCACTGAGTAGTGGTGCAAGCTAGGTAGCTTTGGGGAAACCTCCAGTTTGTTTTTCTCTATTCTTATTGTGAAATTACATATAAAAGAACAACATACAATAAGTAGACAAAATAGGATATATATGCTTCCTTTATACCCGCCTGCAGCCCCCTACATGACCAAGTGTATGTACATGACTAGAGAACTAATGGCCAGATATTTAATCTCTGATTTAGGGAAGAATTTGGCAATGTTGATTGTAAATCTCTACTAGTCTGATCTCTTGGCTAACTACCACCCTTTTAATCCCTCTAAAATAGTTTTCTTTCTGCAGGTTTACAGATCCACTGGGACACGGAGAGTTTTCTTACTTCAAAAAGCCTCAATCAGAACCCCTTTTTTTCCCTATACTGCTCTGGAACATGTACAGAAGTTTCATACACAATGTTGTAAGCTTTCACCCGCCTGTTTGACAAAGATCTGTATTATATAAAGGCATTTTACTTACGCTGTTGGGATGTTAGGTGGGTGTAGTTTCCACAGATGTTACATAAAGGGCTACAAAGATACATGATTAAAAGCAATAAGCCATACTAGGACCCTCACCTAAGAAACCAGACAGTTGGGTAACTTTTAAGACACATACAGACTTTTTTCACACTTTATCATTTTTTATTTACCTGTACAGTGGTGGGAAGTGACTTAGCTAAACCTTCACACTGCCAGCTGTGCAAGTAGAGGTTTCTAAAATGCAAAAACTCAGGGCAAAAACTCCTAGTCATTTTGTACAGTGTACTCAATATTAAGAATACCTAGACCTGCTTGCTGAACACCTCCTTGGATGACTTTAGATTTAAGAGTCCATGATACATCTAAAGGCAATGGACTGTCTACACCTTATGTGTCTTAGATGATAAATAAAAAGGGCACTGTCTGGGCAAAGGGCAGTGCATGAAATACAACATCTTAAATTAGAAATTTCCCACTTGGCATCGTTCATAAAAAGCATATACACAGGAGATGAATCCATTCAATTATCTCACAAAACATACAGGATTTTTCAAAAGAAAAAAACAAAACAAATATAATAATAACCATGAAGGCCAAAATTTGAGAGGAATGATGAAGTGTTTATGTGTATGTATCTCACTCTGTAAATGGCTAGCATGAGGCTCTTCAGACGTTATTTTTAGTATCCACTTTCCCTTTCCCACGAAACACATCCCCACCCCCAAAGACAAATCATGCTTTGCTCTCGCTTGCATTTGTTTGGGTGGCTTCATTGGGAACTGTTTTCACTTCTGCTGGGGTGTTCTTGCTGTCTGATTCATCTATCTTCACATTTTCTTCTACAGGGGCCTTCCTGGTAAAAGACAATAGTGATACAGGATGAGAATAGTACAAAGATACCCAGCATACACCTACTGGCTGATAAATAAAAAATACCTGTCCTATTTCTAGAATTCTATAGAAAGTATACCTAAAGCAGACCAAAAAGCCATATTAGTAGAAATACCTAATTTTTGGGTGGGCTTACTAAAAGGATTTTTGTGAATGGACATCCTGTTTTGATTGAGGGTGGCATCTGTAGGCAAATATTAAAATTGTATTTGTATTTTATTTTTATTCCCCCCCTTAAACTTGCATCTCTCTGGCCACTTTATAACATAAAAAGTCACTAAACAGTCACTGAAGCTGTCTGTAGTAGCCCTACTATCGACGGATTGGGATTGCCATTAGACTGGGCAAACATATGGTTTTTTTTTTACTGAAATGCTACTTTAAAAATAAACGCTGTATATTCGATCCCACCCTCTTAAGGGAGACCTCTCTACCTTTTTGTCCACTTCCTTTGTGACAGACAGCTTTCTTAGACCAGCAGTACTGTGAAAATTCAGCAAGTAAGACCAAATGCTACATCACCTGCTTTTCATTCTTGCCTCTAAGATGACAACAATGCTCATTTTCTTACTAAATGCTCTCTGATCAGCAAAGATCAAGTATATTTTTATATTTTCAGTACTCATGAGGATGCAGAATGTGTGGTTAGAATGCATTCAGAATTCTGTCTGGAGGGGTTGCCTACTTCCCGTGTGACCAAAAACTCAGCCATTCAGTTATGAGGTTCATTAGCAGAATAGGTCCAAATGCTAAATCACCTGCCTTGCTTATCTCATGCACACCCCAGGTCATTTTGAGGGTCATGCTAATTATTTGGCGAAGCAAGTGTACCTTTTGGCATGCTTTAGGTGAGAATTGCACTGTGCATGTGTTAAAGTTAAAAGATCATTCATACCCCAAATCACACCCTAACGGTAATTATTTGGTACAACAAGGTACCTTGTATCTCAGTGAGAAGATTTTTTCCAATTTTATCCTCTGAATTCGAAAAAAAAGAACACAGAGCTAACTTTTTAACCAAATAATCCACTGGCTCTTGAGCCAGTGGATTATTTGGTTAAAAAGTTAGCTCTGTGTTCTTTTTTTTCACATTTTGATTGGATATATTGGGATTATTCCAACACGTTGAGCTGTTCTTTGAGGATTCTTGTGTATTTTTAATTTTTAATTTAATTTTCATCTTAATTTTGAAGCGCGGTGTTGCACATTTTATTTTATTTTATCCTCTGAATTCCCTTACAGAAGAAAATAAGAAAATATAGAGCTTATAAAGAGGTATGGTAACATGAATTATGCAGGGGGTAAATTTTAATATTTGGCTACAGATGTCAATGATAATAATATTCTTGACTTGAACATGAAAGTAAATCAAGAATGTGATTACTATAAGCAGCACAACATGCACATGCTTTTAAGGAAAGCACATTATTATCAATTATTCTTTCTGATATATGCTATAGTGTAGTACATACAAAATATAATCACATCAAAAGGTTACAGAAAAGTCATGGGTGGCAAATATGGGCCACAGGGGTATCACTAACATGGGAATTAAATATTTTGTGCTGTTCACCAATGTTTGTTTTATTTACTTTTTGACCAATGAGGCCACAGAAAGAATAAAATGCATATTAAATACATTATATTTTTACCACCCTGATAATGCTAGAGCAAAGCTTTAGCTGAAATTGTAATTTAAATTACATCTACACTCTATCCGGGAAGCTGCCCTGCTGCCATGGCTGTCAGCTTAGACAGTAACAGGAGGTTTGGATACAGGCTTCCCCTCAAAACTGTGAGCTTTAGGTAAATCGCTGGATATTCTTCCTGAGGCAGGCATGCTATTATGAGTTTTCAATGGGACTCAATGGGGAGGCCGATTCATTAATAGTGGCAGGTAGCCACAGTTGAGCGACTGTAGCGGCATTTTCAGAGCGCCCGCTAGTCGTCGCTGTGCTTGGCCGTTGTTCGGTTGTTGACTCAGTTGGTTTGCCGTAATGTTGAATATTGGGTGAGGAGTCGCTATTTGACAGGTTCCGCGCTGTATGGGAGCGCATGATAGCGACTGGCCCTAGCGACCGGCTCCCACCATATTCATTAAAAAATCACGCTCAAAAAATTCTCGCGCTGTAAAATGCATGTTTAAACCCCAGAGCGCTGGCGGCGATGGGTTAAAAGTAGTTTTTTAACCCCCAAACAACCCAAAGTTTTTTAAATAATTTTGTAATATGAATACATTAATATCAGACCTGTAATATCAATTCTGTAAATTTTTTTTTTTTACCTTAAAAAAATCTAAAATGGCAGAAGTGGAAACAGAATTTTTCACATTTAAAAAAAAAAAAAAAAATTAATAACAATTAATTATGAATATTTAAAGATTGTTCCATTGAAATGCATTGGAGAGCGCCAGGTAGCGAGAGGTCATACCTGTCGCTGTTCAAGGTCGGACGCTGGCGCTGTGGGCTGAAGCTGGAATAATGATGAATGAGTGGCTATCTGGCGCTATCTCAGTCGCTAAGCAGGATTGGCTTGATAAATGTGTGATTGTGGTGGGGAGCCGGTGTTCTCGTGGCGGGGCCCGTCATTACCGGCCGCTCACCAGTCGCTACCTGTCGCTATTCTTTTATAAATAAGGGCCTAAGAAGGTACTTTGATGGGCTTTTGTATCCAACTGAATTAAATGTGCCCAGACGTGAACCTAGCCTCTCACTTCCTGAGGCGAACTTTTGAAAAACCCAGGGGGTGGTGGAGATGCACTGTAGCTGCTGAGCCAGCAATAATTGACTTGAAAATGATGCTACGATTTCCACTGAACCACTAATGGCTAAAAGTGACGAGTGAACACACTAAGGCCATACCACTCCACTACAAAGATAGGCATCTCATCAGCAGAAATTTTGATAGTCTCTTAAATATTTTGTACAAAGACCTGATGCCTCATTCTTACAGCAATAGGTGTCTGCACATACCACTAGTATCTAGTACTAAAATAAACAACCTCAAATGTCAAAGCCCTCACAGGTGAAGAAAAAAGATAACTTGTATTGAAAGCTTCAAGCAGACAGGAAAATTTTTTTGAAGAGCTGACACTCAGCAATATAATTTGTGAGGAACTATTAATAAATAATACATTTACTCCCCAAAGTTTAGCCATGAAAAACAGATCAGCAAAATAAATTATAATGAAAACACTGGGGGGAGTGGAGAGAAATTGGAGCTCATCATTCACATTATGCACTGCAGCAGTAAGAGCTGTCAGCCCAGTGACATGTTTAGCAGGAACAGTAAACATTATTCAGTGCACTGCTACACAAACAACAACAAAAAGTTGTGTTGATTTCCATGTAGTAACAAAACTAAAATGTTTTATGTTTTATTGCGTCTGGAGTTCGGTTTTAAGGTTAGTTTTCACATTACTATTAGTAAATCAGAAAATCAGATCACCCTGACTTCTTTTTAGCCTGCAGCAATCTCATAGGACCAACCACACTAAATATAGTTGGATATATAAATAGTTATTTAGCAGTGACTATATTTAGGTATATATAGAAGAGCTATCCGCCCTTTTTATTTGAGTTGGTTAACAAAAAAATAATAGCTAAAATGCACCAGGAGATTAGTGAAGGGCTCTTCTAAACAGAAATAAATCAAGACCTCTACTTTAAATGAAGTATCACAAACATTGTAGTGAAAAGCTCACAATATATCCAATATTTCAAGCTATAACAAAAGCAAAGTAAGGACAGCTCAGTGCCCGCAACAGTGAGAGGCAGGCTTTGGCCCACAGGTAATAAAGGTCAGGGCTATGCAAACTCAATATCTACATCCCATCGCTGCAGGTATGAAACATTATTTACTCATCTGCTCATTGATGGGGAGTGAGGTAAGTGCTGTGTTCAGCTTTCAGGCAGTGCAGAAAAACTTGAGTGACTTGTTAGCCAGCCAGCCACTGCTGAATCGCTTCTGCAGTGATTGTGACTAGAGATGAGCGAACTTCTTGAAAGTTCGATTCGGGCGATTCGCCGAATTTCCCCAAGAAATTCGGGTTCGCCCGAATCGAACTTTCACGAATCGCTCATCTGAAAAAAAAAATGCCGGCATGGTGGCAGCGGGCAGGCCAGCTACGCTGTCAGCGGACCGCCGCCGGCCTGCTGACAGCGCAGCCGGCCTGCCCGCTCCCACCATGCCGGCATTTTTTTAAAAAGCAAACACTTACCTGCATGGTCGGAGCGTGGAGGCCAGCGCCGCTCTCAGCTGTCATCAGAGGACGCGTCATCAGAGGGCGCCGGCCTCCATGCTCCGACCATGCAGGTACGTGTTTGCCTTTTAAAAAAATGCTGGCAGCGTAGCCGGGCTGCACGCTCCCACCATGCCAGCATTTTTTTTTTTTTTTATTTCAGGGAAAATTAGATCGGCACGAACCCAAAAAAATTCGGGTTCGTGCCGAATCCAATTTTCCCTGAAATTCGGAGCAAATTCCGGTTCGTCCGAATCGGTTCGCTCATCCCTAATTGTGACTAATGAGTCATTTGTGCTTAATGGCTGCTAGAAAAAAGTGGAGCTCTAGTGCCTTGCTTCTGCCATAGAATTGGAACAAAACACAGATCAGGCAAGTCTGCCATAGCTATATAAAACTAGGATAGATTATGTGCCAAGCAGAGACCCAGACCCTTCATCTGAGTAAATATATCAGAGTAAAGTAAATGTTAGTAAAAAAAAACACAGTATTACACAAGACAATCATAAATAAGAACACATTTACTGCACCAAAACTGACAACACAGGACAAAACCAACAAACAGGATTAAGAAATGCCATACTCGGTCTTTGAAGATGCAGGCGGTACAGAGGTGTCTGCAGTGGAAGAAGCCAGCTCAGGAGCTTTCCCACTAGCCACAGTGGCAGAAGAAGAAGTTCCAAGAGCTGCAAAAACATCCTTTGCAAGGTCAATTTCTGAAGTCTTGAAGGTCCCCCCATCAATTTGAAAGTCCTCACCCTGGGAGGGTTTTGTGTTGCTGACAGAACCTGCCTCATTCTTGGTAGCCTCTGTTGGGCTTTTCACTGTGCTGGGCTGTACTTCTTCCTTCTCTGGCTTTTCTGGACTTTTGGTACCTGATGGTTCCTGCTTTACTTGTTCAGGTGTAGGTGGGGGGCTAGTGGTACTTGGTGGTGGTACTGGAGGATTGGCAACAGCTTTGGGTGTCTCAGATACAGCTGTGGCAGCAGTGGGGTTCAGAACTGCTCCTTGGTTGGTTACAGCACTAGAAGAATTGTTAGTAGATGGGGTGTCACTGAGATCTACAAGAGGGGCCACCTTCGGAGAAGCCGCAGCAGGGGATGAAGTGGCTGGTGTGGCCTCAGTTTTAGATGGAGTTGGCTGACTGGCTTGAACAGACTCAGGTGCAGATGTGGGTGGTGGGGCAGTGCTAGAGGTAAGAGTTGTGGTTTCACTTGTGGGACTGTTTTGTGCAGTAGCAAATGTTTCAGTGAAGGTATCAGAATTAGTTGTGACGGTGGTTACAGAAGGCAGCATATCCTCTACAGTTGCTGTAGTGTCAGCTGGATGCCTGCGATAAGCACAAAGAAGAGGAAGAGAGAAAGAGAGGGAAAAAGAGAAAAGACAATGAAGAAAACAAGCAACACAAGAAAGTAAAACACATAAGCATGAGTACAGTGGTTTAGACAAAGGCAGAGTAACACCAAGACTGATTATTAGATTAAGACAAATAAACATTTGTTAGTCATATCAGACAAAGGCAAGGCAGAAGAAGAAAGTGGCTGCTTTGGAGTGACAAAGGTTTAAGATGGTATTTTACTCCTTTTATATATATATATATATATATATATATATATATATATATATATATATATATATAGTGTATAGCACAAAAGTACGTTCTATTTGATAATTTTATATTTTTTCAAGTTGACCTATAACTGAGACTGATTGCGGGCCATGCTGATTGTGGGCCTTGCATCTTTAAGCCATTTGGCATACTAACCTAACCATCCAACACATGTTTAAAGGTCCACTTTGAAGACCTCAAGATGCTGAGCTTATGTAGCATTTTTTTTATTTTTTTATGTTCGAAAATGTGTGTTTTTAGAATTTAGATACTTAAACCTAGGACTTATTTTTAGGAGAAATAAATGGCACAATTTTCAGTAGTGATGGTAAAGACTTATGAAATGGAACTTTTATAAATCATTGCATCAAGGGGGGGATTTATGCTCTCATTTGTAGGATAGAATTTGGAAGAGAAATTCAAGAACAATCATTAACCATTGTCTTAGTCAGGTTAAAATAGAAACCAGGGGCATTTCATTTTTTATTGGCACATGGTGGACAGATAAATGAATTAGGGTGATGGGGTTGTACAAATATTGCTGGGGATTCTGGGTGGATCTTTAAAGACAAAACCACAGTGAACTATGGTGGATAAAAATCTCGATCACCGCTAGGACTGAATGAGGACTTCATGTTCACCCCCTTCTCAAGGGAATGCTGAGGTTCAATGCAGTTGGGTACACAATTTTATGGAATGGAAGGCTCATAAAATAGTTGAGAAATATAGTTTGTTGTAGATTATTGGAGAGCACTAGTTATTCTATTAGCTCACATTGTGTGATTTGATTATACTGTAGCTACACATATTGCTTCACTCAAATGTATGTCTTTTGTTCTCTTATTTATTCAATATTTTTTGCAATTACTCTAGGATTGTTGCACATCATGGGTGATAGATCAGTTGTTGGTCAAGGGTCCACTGAAAGGTGGCCTTGGCAGATACATCAAAAATTAAGAAACTGTTCCAGTGAATAATCAAAGTTCACTTGGATGAAAGCATTAACAGATTATACTATAACTATAAAACTCTGTGGAAAAGAAACATCCACTGAAATCAAGGTTTGTTTTTCTCCCCTTGATTCATGACCACATCGAGAATGGTTTTGTTCACCTGGGACATGGAGGGTAAAATAACTTACCCAGTGTGGCATAGATATGTAAACAGTTTTGGTCTGTTTTGGTAATGACCAAGTTACTGTACCATCAATATGGAATTATGTGCATATACAATGAGCCCTCAATTCACTAAGATGCAGTTTTTGAGTTCTTAAAAGAATCCATGGAATAATCTAATGGGAATTCAGGATTGCCAGATATGAAGATGGTTAAGGTATCCTGCACCTACAAACATGGATATCGAGAACTGGCCTAGTAGAAAATGCAACTACCCACCATGACACTGATGTGCTATTTTTATCGGGAATAATCATGCCAGAGCCGACTCCAGGTTTATGTGGGCCCGTGGGCGGCATGGGCTCAGTGGGCCCCTTTGTGTTGAAGAGTCACATCACATCCCTGAGGGACGTCCCAAATCTGGATGCCCTCTAAGGATCATGCTATTTGGACCAAAACTCTAATTTTTGTCTACCTTGAAGCGCATCAAACCCCTTTATACCAGACCTGATTTTGGATGCCCCTGCGTGTGACCCCCCCTGTTCATTATTTTCTGGAGCTGGTGAATGCACCGTGGGATCGCCAGTTTAAGGTAACGACCAAACTGGGGGGGTTCTTTCACAAACAGCGGCATCCCAAATTGAGATGCCCCTGTAAAACGGACCAAAACCCAGGGGTGGAATTGCTTGCATAATGGGTATGCCAGCGATCCCATGGGGTTTCACACAGTAGGGTATCACAGATTGGGATAGGAAATCAACTGGGGTGGACAACCTGAAAGCAGCACAAAACCCAGCACTTCCTCCCCTGGAATCTAAATCGAGATGCCCCATTGTGTGGAACCCCGCCATTTGAGGAGATGTGGGCACCAGCTGTGGTGGTGCCCTCCCAGTCCGCTGTCGGTCAAGTGCCGTCGCACACCCCAAAGGCTGGCCCTGTCAGTAGGCCCCCCCAGAGAGTGGGGGCCCCTGGCAGCTGCCCCGCCTTGCCGGGTGCTGACGCCGGCCCTGAATCATACCACTATTAAATGATCATTAATATGAAACTATGTAGACTCATCATTGCAGTTATATGGTAAAATGTATCTTTCATGCTCACACGGGCTCTGTTGTTTCAATTTCTTCTGGTCAGGGAGAATATCCTACACATATTTCAACTTGCAGTATTTGTTTTACATGTGATTTAGCGCTATGTATAATAACCATTATATATGGCATTATATATAGCATTGGATATTTCACCAGTTGCAAATCTAATAGTTAAAAATAATATACAAATGCGGGTACATCTCTCTAAACTTCACAGTTCCATGCCTTTCTGATGATTGAAATATCACATTTTATATTTATTTGATTATGATCCTGTCACTTTGACTTGTGGTACATTTTCACAGAACAATTTTTGAATGACCAAAAGTTAAAGCAATCAAGAGTGTGCGTCATGCAAACAGATGACTTGTGTACGTATGTGGAAGATTTGTTGGCTAATCTTTGTTATAGTGATCATTTATAACACAAAGTACAATAAACTTTTTGCCAGTCAAACTGTTACGACTCTCGACTGATGATTGAATTTTCATTCATTGTTAGATCAGCTTGACTGTGTCCACTATTGTCCGTTTGCAGTCGCATTGTTTTCAAAAATTGCTCCATGGAAAGTGGGCATTATGTAGTGTAGTAGTTAAAGGAGCACTATAGCAAAAAATTGCTCAATAATATAAATCCATATAAATATGCTGGATGGTGAGAGGAGAGGTAACTAATACCCCCAGCATCAAGAAATAGCCAGCCAGACTTGTTTTTTTTTTTTATTTTAATGGATGGAAGAGGAAATCAGGGGTGACAGGCCACTCCTCGATTTTATTCCTACCATGAGAGTATAAACCACAAAACTAGCTGGAGATTTATTGAGTTCAGGTGTATAAATGACCCCTCCTCTCATTAGCCAACATGTTTATATGGATTTTTGCGATAGTGCTCCTTTAAGGCACAGTACTAAGGCGCTAATACATAAATAGACTTATCAGTCCAAGGTACTAATCTTGGAATCTCTTTCTGTGTCCTAGCTCATATAGTGGTTATGGCACTGCATAAGTATGTAAATAGTCATAAGGTTGACTGCTAAGAAACCAAGGTAGAGGAACCCTGTTTAACCTGCCCATAAAAATGCTAATCTACTTTTTATTGTACATGCAGTTGCTAATTCATGATCCACAGACACAGAATAGTTTTATACATACTCAGGCTCTGTCAATGGAGTGGTCTCATTAGGTTCTGTCTGATTGCTGCCATCATGGTTTGCTGTTCTTTCTTCTTCTGTGCGTACTTCAACAATAGGTTCTTTAGATTCATCTTTTCTGTATTTAAGATATATGCAGGTTGAATAAAATAATTGAAATATTACCCTTTAATATATATATAGCATACAAAGAGAAGTAAATTAAAAGTTGTGTGTGAAAGGTCACACACTGGTCCCAAAAATGTATATAATCTAAAAGCCAACAACAATGTATATAATCTAAAAGCCAATTTTTGGAATAAGCAAGTGAGGCAGAGAGGGGCTCTGCCCCACTTGCTTATTCCAAAAATTGGTAACACTTCACATAGCTTGAGCATTGATATCCATGTGACCCACTGGCTCAGAAATGTTTTAACCTACAGAGGGTGCAAAACCCTTGAGGTTCATCCCAGGGGTCCACTTTAGATGCCAGGTTTCAGGTTAAATGCTACCAACTAGGAATAAGAAAGGGGGTCAAAGGGTTTTGCGGAGAGATCAGAAATAAAGGAATAACAATTTTTTTTAAATGTCCTGTTGAAGATTGAGGTAGAGATCAGCCTGGAGACCCAGTGTAAGTTTAGCAGGTTTACTTGGTAAGCACTCTGAAACTGACTGTTATGCCATTTTGGGATGTAATCCTGGTCCAGATGGGCAGGTCTTATAACCACACACACTAACGAGGCCTTTCTTGTGCCTCTGCATATGGTCACTTCCCCCAGCCTTTTTTGCAGCTGTATTCTGATTGTGGGTAGAATCATTCTAAGGTAATATTTTGTGTTCCTTTTTTTCTGGGTTTACACATTTATAACTTTGACATATATATATATATATATATATATATATATATATATATATATATATATTACAATTCATAAAATATAAAGCACGCATATCAATGTGGAACATTCAATAGTCAACGCTATACTAATATAAATTAGGGATGCATGGCAAAGAATTCCATAATCCTGAAGCAATTAATAAAAGCAGTCCATTGCCAGCAATATCCATAAAAAATCAATTTATTGATAACTTGCTTTAACCCTTTAACCGCCAGCCTACCTGGAGATTTTGTCACCCTTTGTTGCCAGACCATTTTGCACTATTTTGCGCTCCCCATGTTCAACTGTGATTTTTAAAGAGATTTCCCGGGATTTCCCAGGAAAGTGATATATTGCTTTTTTTCAGCAGAGCCTGGGCTTTAACATGAAATGTCTTGTTTGTCATTTTCTAAGTGTATTCTCAATATTTTTTGGTGAAAATTGTGCAAAAAAAAAATAAACTATTTTTTACAATTTGTAGTGTTTTTCTGTAATAAAAAATGTAAGTTTGTCAATAAAATCTTATTGCGTGTGAAACCCCAATTTCTCCTGGTTACAGCGGTACCACATATGTATAGGTAGACACCCTTTCCTGCCCAGGAGACTCCCCCAAACTGAAACAATGCTTTAGGAGATTTTCAGATAAAATACAACTATGCTATGCAATATGCGCACCTTGCAGTTTTTCAAGAAAAAACAACCCTTTACATTTGAAATACCCCCAACAAACTATTTATTCCCTAGAAGTATACACCTCAGGCTTTCTAGGCGTACCAGGCTTGTTGACATGGGTGCAGTTTTCTGGAAGTAATCCCTCAATGTATTCTTTGGTTGCACAGGGTTTCCCTAAAAATGAATAAAAAACAGAATAAAAACCACATTTTCCTAAAAAATCTGAAAAAGCAAAATCCCCCAAACAGAACAATACCCAACATGCATAGGTTCTGGCAAGGAAGGAGTTGCCAAACACACCAAAGTAAATCATGTGTGTAACGGTAATTTTACTTCAAAATTTCAGCTCTGCAGAAATTTTGGACCCCTTACCAGTTCACAAAGGGTTAAAAGTAAAAAAAACAGACACACACACTTTTTCAAAATAACTTTATTAAAAAAAATGTTTTTTACTTTACTCACCTCCGATCTTCGTTTCCTGTGTCCCGCGGCGATCAGATGCAGGTGACGTCTGGGCAGAGGAGGGGGGAGGCAGGCAATCGGAGGATCGCCTACCTCCCTCCTCCTCTGTCTAGCTGTCACCTCCTCTGTCAACCTGGCGGTGACGTCATCAGCCCCGCCGCCGAGGGGCGAGGCTAGAATTCAAGATGGCGGCCGCCATCGGAGGGAGAAGGGCTGTTTTGCCCCCTCCAGAAGATGGAAGAGCGGGGGGGTGATCGTAGCCCCCCAACGTGAAGAGGAGAGCTGTCATTTTTTTTTTTTGCAGGAAATCCCGGCGGCTGCTGAAACGGGGGGGCACCCTATTTTGGGCACTCCCCTGCAGCCGGAGGAGCCCCAATGGGCGATCGGAACCCCTCTGGCTGAAGAGGAGACCCGGCCGGATCGAACGAGGGGTCAGGTAAGTTACATTTTTTTTTTTTTACTTTTTATGTTATTAGTGGGGAAAGTCAGGCACATAAAATTTACGTGGCTGGTGGTTAACTGCAGGGGAGGCAGCCATGTAAATTGGCTGACGTTTAAAGGGTTAAAAGCAGCAAAATTCTGGATCATAAGAAAATCAATGACAAACCACCAAAGGCAGGAACAACCAAATAGTTACGGCCTATCAATGTGCCATATTTAATCAAAGGCAAGTGTTTTCATAATATGATTTGGGTACTGGTCTCAGTTTAAAATGAAACCCTAAATAATTACAAATTAACTAATTAACTAATTATTGATACCATACAATTCATTAAAGAACATACAATATCTATCATTGTCTGAAGCACAGGAAGATAACTTTTCCTATTTATTAACTTCTGTTACTTTACAAAACAAGCAAGCATGGTAGTTTCAACATCAATAGGGTCGATTCATGGTTGGTGCGTAAAAATGCTCAGGCAAAGAGCAACCGATTCAGCATGTGCCTAGGTGCATGATTCATGGCTGCGGGTGCACGCCAGGTGCACATGTGAATTGCACCAACTGCCAAGTGCACGGATGAAGCACATGAAGCACAATTTGTGCATTTGGCCAGCTAAGCGCTTAATTGCTCTTGATTGTCCCTATGGTTCTTCACATTCCTTTACTGTTTGTCTATAGCGATTCGATCTCTGCGAAGCTCTATTTACCATTTCAGAGTGTTCTCTCTGGAGAACCTCTGTTCTCAAATTTTTGGGGGTGTTTTTTGGGGAATCCCTAAAAAGAATTGCAGCTCACCCTCATTGTTCAAAAATATGCAGGACGCTGTCGTCATGTACTTTTCTAAATGAAATTGGAATTGGCAGCTTCCTCCCCCTTTTTGCTGGAAACAATTCACTCTTCAAATTGTCATATTTGTGCATGCTTTTCTGCCCCCTAAACATACCATAAATCAGGCACCAGAGACAATTTGGTGTGCCAAAATGGTGCTAGCTGAAGGTTTCAGCTGCAAATTGGTGCACTGGCAAATTCTAGTGCGAAAGATGATGCCAAAACAAATGCACATCCCATTTTCATGGCCATAAATCAGGAAGAAGCCTGATTTCAATTTGGGGCTTCAAATAGCATCAGCAAAGTCACCGGCACATGACTATGGATTGACCCTTAAGGGTCTTCCAAAGATTAAAAGCAATTTTTTATTTCATTGTAACAGGAACAGTAATTCATTTAAAGATCAGCAGCTCAGTTCTAGGTCTTGATTAAGTTCAAGGCATCAGTGTCTGTAGAAAATGAAGGCACTTATTTTTCTTTACTCCCAGACACTTGGCAACAGCACCCATGGGACTGACATAATTTGCCTGCCTAGGCAGAAAAGAGATAAACAGGTAGCCAGTAGACATATGTAACTTAATTTAATTTAATTTATTTTTTGGATCCAACAGGAATAACTATTTAAAAATCTTTATAGATTCTAAATATTTTTCATAAGAAAGTATTACTTACGAAAATGCAGCTTTTCCTTCTTCAATGTCCTTGCCCTTGGCTCCAGGTCCAGCCTTTCCACAGAAATTGACAGCAATGCACATAAGCAATCCGCATTTGTTCATGAAGTAGCAGGTCACATCAACAGCCACCAAGAGAAGAACAAAGACGACAATAAGAATACCAACGATGGCTCCAGTGCCCAGTCCAGAGCTGGTGCTTGTAGTAGCTTTGGGGAAACAAGACAAAAAACCCAGTGGTTAATATGAGCAAATATGTTTTAAATCTGATAAAAAAAAAAAAAACAATCATCAGTAATACTAGAGTAATTGTCAGTACATAATAAGACATGTATCATCATACAGAATAGAAACCTGATCTGTAATCTGTATCATCCTACAGTAAGCAACTTGCAGCATATTCTACTGACCTATGCTGTAATTAGAAAGAGATTTTCCATTTACTGGAAAATCTATGGTGCTTAAACCGGACCTTCACCATGATTGAAAAACCCAAAACCTTAAAAAACTATTCCCCAGCATCTGAAGTTAATATATTTTAAGTTTTTAGTCACTTAATTATTATTCTTTCACCCACTGGGCTGCAACTCTGTTCAGGACTTTAGGATACGGGCGCCGCCATCTTGACTCAGAAGCAGCACACTTACTGAGGAGAGGAGAGTGGGAAAAAGTACAGGTGGGCGGGTTATAGCTGTGCTTTGCTCAGACAGAGCAGAGCTGGGGTCAGGAAAAGGTCAGCAATCCCAGAATGCAGAGCAGCACAGTCACAAGGCACTTCCTATTTGCAGGCTACCTGACCTTCCATGAGCCGCCATCTTGGATGTTTAAAGGCTCATAACATGCAGTAGATGCAGGTAGGATGATTTTTAATGTGAGCAATCTGTATGTACAGGGTGGGGGAAACATATAACTTATTCAGGGTGAAGGTCCGCTTTAACTACTTGCAGACCAAGGATTTATGTATGGCTTGTCTAATCCAATTATGCAGACTAAAGAAAAAGGGTATGTAAAAAACACCTGTAAATGTACAATATGTTGACCCCCATCTATAGTAAAATATATTTGCCTATTATCAGTTTGATATCACAAATTAAAAAATACAAGTCCTTAGTGAATTCTTTTAACCGTCACACCATTTGTCATCATACTGCAAAAATGACTGAGATTCTGTTTCTGGAAACCAGTGCAAAGAGCATTACATATTTAGGTTATTCCAAACTCAGAGCTAAACTTACCATTACTAGAAGACCAAAAAATAATTTTGCCATTCTGTCATACTTTGTTCTAGTCCAGGTTCCATAGAACATTTTTACTCAAAAGATGATGGGTCTTTACTGACACATCTAAGATTATTTTCTTAGATATATGCTCTGTTAAATGAGTAGCCTATTTATTGTTCCATCAGACACACTTATTTTACCCCAAAAGCAGGGGGTGGGGGTCTGTGCGTCTTATGGCGTGAACGTTCACTCACCGGCACTCCCGCCCCACTGATTGTCCTGCCCTGGCAGGCTGCTGGAGGACATTCATATGCAAGACACGGTGGCGAGAGAGTGCTGGTAAGGTGAATAGACAGGACAGGGGGGTTAAAAATACAACTTCTCTGTGTGTGTGCCCTCCCAGCTATTCAACAGAACACCTGTGCTTCTGCCCATGCACTGTTGACATCACTGGATTAGCAAGTGAAGCAAGGAGTATTTTTTTTTTTAATTAGTTGTCACTCTTTAGGAGATTTCCCTAAGGGCATCCATATTCACAGTGTATGGATTCTGGATTCTCTGTAAACTTACCTCAAACTTCAGTCCCACAGCTATGGCTAAGCTAAGCCATTCTCTGCAGCAAACCCAAAGCATATCTATTCCCTCTGGACAGTGCAGAAATGCTGGCAGACAGGTCTCAGAGAGCAGAGAGCACATTTACTGAATGTTAAATTAATGACCACTGTAGAATCCAAACTCTCTACAATACTAAACTGTAGAGAACATTTTTATGTGACGTTAAGAAAGATGAAAAGTGCTCTTTGTACCATAAAAAGAAACCCTCTATTTCGACTCAAAGTTTTAAGGACATTTCATCACATACCATGTCTGACAATTTACTACTTATTGTGTGGTTAACCTCTTTTTCTATTACATGGGGTTTTTCTTTGCCAAGTAACATGTAAAATGGATTACTGTTCAGACCCACCCTTAGAAATGTAACAGTACCTTACTGAAAATAATACAAGATAAACAAAAACGGGAAAGTGTCAACATACAGTGGCAAGAGCACAAATTAAGAGACTGTCCAGCCAAAAATAATAACTGTCGCTACTCACATTTTGTCGAGTGTAGCTCCACTGCCTGGACCCAATTATGTACAAGTCGAGATTTAGCACCCTGGCAGACCTCTCTGGCTCAAAATTGTGGCCACAAAAGTATCAGGTTTTCACCCCGCAGCATGCCCAATTCATTGCAAAAAATAAAGTGTGTGTGCTTCAGAGGGTAAAGAAAACACATTTATGGCCACAATCTAGGATCGGAGAGGACTTGCTGGGCGCTCAATCTCCGATTTCATAAGTTGTAAACAGCGGGTCTGGGTGGTGGAGCTGAGCTGGACATTTTTTGACTGGACAATTCCTTTAAAGATTGCAAAAAAGTTTCCTAACTGGAAAGTTGCCATGAAATACTAATGTTTTTTTTCCTCAAAAGATTTAAGAACCACAGCACGCAACATGCATATTTTTTTAGAGGTTTATTAATAGGAAATGTTTCACCAGTGAAATTAACTGTACACAATATAAGTATATGGCTTTTTGCATCTAATGTTTTTTCTACATACATGCTCATCCATTCCTCTTAAAAAATCACTCACTAACTGGTCCTTTCAACAAGCACGAGAAATTATTTAGCCAAAGTGTGGAAGGAAAACAGGGAAGGCTTTATGAAGATTATATAGCAAAGTAAAGCTGTTTTAAGTCAAAGGTGTCTGACTTACTATCATTTTCTCTTTAAACACATGTCACTTGTGTGTTTAAATATATGGTTTATTATTGTGTATATATCTTATGTGATTGCACATGGAACTATTTTGTTAGAGATTACTAGACTGTCACATAAATGCTTTTAAATCAAGAACATCAACCAAGGTGGGAAAAATAATTTACATATTAACTTGTGTCTATCTAGATCAAGAATTTCCTGCAATTGCAACTTGCAAAACCAGAGGTTTAGTTCAAGGGGTTTTTCCAAATGATTGGAGAGGATTGGAGTTTAGAGAGTCAATCTTAGCTTTCCACAAAAAAATCTTCTATATAAAAATAAAAATTTATGCAAATGTGGTGGGGCAGTTCTATGGGTGAGGTGCAAATGTATTTAATGGGATAGATATTTTATTTTAGAAGTTATAAAATAATTGCAGCCTATGGGAAATCAAAACAACATAGGGCTCTACTCATTTTTAACGTGTAGGCTGCAATTATTTTATAACGTCTAAAAAAAAATATCTACCACATATATTACATATATTTTGCATGCTCACACTTATTTTCTATTTTACTTTATTGTGTAATGAGTAAGTTTTTAACTGCCTCTCCTAGCTTAGCCTCTGCCATATCATTTGGACAACAGAAAAGTGCCACCAAACGCATAAGGGAGTATCTAAATGATTTTGAGAACCTCTGGAATGAAGAGAGACAACTTTTTTCTTCTAATTTAAGAATGAAAAGTGTTTTTTAGTTATTGTGTGTTTAGTGAGTAATTCTCTCTAAGGCTCACTCAACTAAGAATGGCACCACATATTTTATTTTCCTTTAATAAGCACTTCTTCCTCTCTATCTAATGTATTGTGTATTTACACAAATACTGTATGGTAATGAAATTATTATATTTCCTATTTTTGTTGAAGAAATAAAAACTATGTACACATATCTATAAAGACAAAACACATACATGTTGGCACTTTTTGGGACAAATTTTACATTTAAAATGATACTTGTGTCACTTGAATGCAGCTGTCAGTTTCACAAAGTGGCAAAAACATATCATATCTGCTCTCAGTATTTTAAGTAAATAATCAACAGGAGGAGCACTTTATCATTGTCTTTTTGTTAAATGGGTTATTTACTAAGGATTGAAAATTTACTCTGCCTTAGCTTTAAAAAATGGGTAACTAAACGTTTTTTTAATTACATTTTGATGAAGAGAAACCCTATTTGTGTTTATCTTATCAACACACAGAGTGGGTATGTTTAAGAACAAGGCCTTGATGGACAAAACTACTTTTCAATAATTCAGTTTCAGATGAAGTGCAGCTGTTATGGAATATATAAAAATAATTAAAGGGGTAACTATTTTGGGCTGTAGCTTTTCCACCCCGCTTTAAAATTGTCTTACTGCTATTTTCAAAACTTAGAATATTGCATGCAGGTTTCAGTAGTCAGTATTAGAGATGAGCGGACTTTCTAAAAATTTTGATTCCGGTGATTCTCCAAAGAAATTTGGGTTCGTCTAAATCAAACCTTTGAGAATCACTCATCTCTAGTGGAATGTGTGATACACGCTGCCCGGTGGGAGCGCGGGAGGCGTGTCAGCTGTGCAAGTCAGCTTCCACCACGTGCTGATAGTGCGGCCAGCCTACCCCGCTCCCACCGTGCTGTGTGTATTGCACACTTACCTATATGCCGGCTTCCCTATCATTCTGATCCAGCGGCTGGCTGCGGGCGCAAGTTGGCTTGCACAGCTGACAGAGCAGCTGGTTTCCCCACTCCACCCCTTCTGGGCAATACACACAGCATGGGCAGTCAAGGAGTGAGACAGAGTAGGGCATGAAAAGGACATAAAGGGGCATATTATATCTGTTGATACTATCTTGTGGGAGCATATTTGGAGGAGACAACATTAATAAGATGCTGTGGTGGGGGGAAAATAAGCACATTTGAAAACACTGATCTTCAAAGTCATATGTGTATTCATTTTTAGAATGCTTACCAATAGAAGGAACATTCCAGGAACATTCAACACTCACCATGTGTTCCTCTGCAGCATCTTTGGCCTACTTCTTAAGAAGGTCATTCAGTGTCCTGGCATATTCCTACTGCCCCCTACAGAGGGCACACAACAAGGTGGTGTCTGGCATGCCCTCTCTATTTGAGTGAATGAAGCCATATGCTTTAAAAAGCCAAAGCTGGACAAAGCTGCTGTGGGGAACAAGTCTATATGATTCCTCTAAAGTAGAAGTCTTACTCTTTTTAATTTAGTTTCCAAGAGAAAGATTAAATGTTAAATTCCTTTTTTCAGACATATTACTCCCTGGCATGAGATACAGATGGCATCCAATGGGCACAAAGTTATGCTTACAACAAAGCCATTGGTGCTATTAGGAAAGAAAAGGTTGTGAGTTTTCCAAGTGTGATGATTTTTCATTAAAACCCGGTAGTAGATCCAAAACCACTTTCTTTAAAGCAAAAATTCTGAAGAGAGTTTTCCATTACCCATGCAAAAATTACAAGCTGTTTTTTTAGTCTCATTACTACTGATCTACTGATCACATTGGAGATTCCACCAAGTTCATAGAAAACGTTATGACTTTTGAAATCCTGCTAAAAGCTTTTTTATTACTACCGACAGCACATATATTAAAAATGAGCTAGGGGCTCCGACTTTTTAGGGATAATGTATTGCTTTTAAAATGCCACAATGATATGATTATTTGCGTTAGTTCCTCCCTAATGCTTTTAAAGCCAACAAACATATTACCATTTAGCATGACCACCTTTCATTTAAAATGAGCATTTCTTCGTGTGAATTAAAAATGATATTTCAAAATCATATAAAATGAAAACAAAGAAAATAATAACACATAGCATTGGGTTGCTTTGATAAGCATTTCTCTCTTAGAGAAACATCTACAGAAGTGGAAAAAGTCTAAAATAAGTATACAGTCACTAATAAGGCGAGCAAAGCTGCAGAGGTGGATGACACCGTACAGCTTCCGATATTGGCTGCTGATGTAATGAGTCCAGGAAAAGTGGTTGTTGGCAAAGATATTTGGTGCATGTAGAAGAATGGATGTCCAGGGCAGTTGAAGTGACATAAACCACAGACAAGGGAGAGTTCAGGGATAGAGGAAGGAGGTGGGAAAAATCATGGGATTGAAAGGAAGGAAAAAAGAGAGAGAAGAGAGAAAGAAACAGATAAGAAAATGAACAGGTCACAAATACAGAGAAAAATGTAGCAAATAAGATCAACTCAATAGCCAAACAAGGAAATGAAACTAAATGATGTAGGCTGTTAAAAAATGGCTTAAGTTAATGAAGCAAGCCCAGAAGCAGAAGCTGTTAGCAGCAAATTAGAGCTATTGATCACATATTAAGCACAAGACACCAAAGCAGGATCTAAATGTAAAGAGAAAGCCAATTTCATAGATATTTAAAGGTTTACAAACTAAGTAAACATGTTTTCTTCTTGTAAGTAATTGGATGCTATTCTGTCCTTTAAGAGATGTACAACATTAGTAATTATGAACAAATGACTGGTTAACTAAAAAGATTCAAAATTGTGCCTCTCTTTATTATATGTAGGAGAACCCAGCTCCCCATCGAGCGCCTATAACCAACAAAACCTTTATTTCTTTCACCAATAAGTTATTGGGACAATAGGATGCTATGGCTCTGTGGTAAAGTTATTAGCGTGTTGTCATCACTTGCCAGTAGCTTTGGACAGTGGTGGTAACCCAGCGGGCATAAACAAACGATAAGATTAACTAAAGAATGGGGCCACAAGAAAGGGGTAAAAAGTGTCCCTCCCATTTGTCAATGAATGAGCTATTCACTTATAGAAATGGACTAGATAAAGCCATAAATGTGTCATACATATAAGTAAGCGGGGGTTCAACTAGTTTTTTGTTACTAATTCACATTAAATTCATACTGCTCAAGTTTTTCAAAACATATACCAGTGTTTTTTATACCAGCCTCTTCTGCGGTGTACAGTATTTTTGTTATACTTGTGCTACACCATCTGTCTGTAGCTGAGAAAGGATTCATCCATGAAGAATGATCACTAAAATAGACTTACTTAAAGCAGTCCAGTTTCCCCTGCCTTGCCACCATGCTCTGGTGAAGCGGTAGGATGGGGGTTACAAAGAAAGAAAACCCTTACCTCATCTATGTTCTAGTGCCTTTTGTCCAGAGCTCCGGGTCCTGGGCGCAGCAATCATGAACATTAAGCAGATAGTGACTTCCCCCAGTCTGTGCACAACCTTTGCATCACTTGAATGGGCAGATGGGAGTGTGCACATAGTGGGGTATGTGCTGGAGCCTCACGTAACTTAGGGAACAGGGCTGGTGACTGGACATCCACTTTAACAACTTGTAGGAGGTAAACAATCAACCTAAAGAGGGAATTCCTTTTTTTTGTAGCAACCCCTTATAATTTCCAATACAAAAAGCCATACTACTGTTTAAACTGAAACTGTAAAATAATCCTTTATTTATATTTGTAAGTGGAATATGTTTGACAAATGCAGCTGAAGTTAGCATGTCAAAATTGGAAATTGGAAGAAAGATTGAAAACGTAATAGTTTTATTTGTGTGATAACATTTAAGTTATTGCCCAAGCACAGATTGCGTAGGGCCAAAAATGGCAATTTTTTAATTTTTCCTTTTAAAAATGAAGATATATTGCCAAAGAAATTATAAAATAATGTTTCACCTCATGATGTGCTGTCCTCTGTGATAGGAGTGGAAGGGTTAAATGATGCAAGCACACTGTAAAGCATTGCATTGGAGTAAGCTGGGCTTCATTGACAGCATAGAGGTTTCTAGCCTATGAGTAAGATCTGACACAAGGCTTTGATCTGTAGTCAAGATCTGGAGGGAGGCGCTGCATGCAGAGGAATAAGAAATTCCCCTTCCTTGTGGCGACTAGAGAAAGACACAGCGCGGGGCAGACACTGCCAATCCCTTTAATACAATCAGGAAAAAGACAATCTTACAATTGTTTTTTAGAACAAAAAATGGCATGTGCGCATTTTAATAAGAATTGGGCATGCTTTTCAGATTTTAAAGTGCCCCTCCAATATTTGATAGAGATTGGTATACTGTGCTTTTTGCAAGTCTTTCCAATTCAACACTCTGCACAGTGATGTTTTTCCACTTTTGTAAATACCAGACGCCTATAATGCTTTTCATTTAGGATGGAGAGGCCTGGAGAGACCCTTTAAATATAAACTCCCCTAAGACAAAGCAAACAAGGAGGTAATCTAAACTTTATGTTCTGCTCTTTTATTTTTCTTCACTTGAGAAAAGAAGGAAGATTGGAGCCCCTGACCCCTGTTATAAATTCAATGAAAAGTCACTGTGCACCACTGTATTACAACAAAATACAATATACACATGGGTGCTGTTTTTCAATCAGAATTTCTAAGCCATGCAATAAACAAAGCACTGAAGCAAGGGGCCTTTGTAATAAAACAGATAAATAAATAGAACAAATAGGTGATTAAATATTTGCCTATCCTTGCAGATAAAATAAATGAAACAAATTGCTACTAAACAAAATCAAACTTTTCCGTTAATCAATTTCTGCTAATATTGTACTGCTTTCCACATACTTTGCTAATACAAGTGCTTTTTGTCTTGTCTAGATACTTTTACAAGCCATTCTGGGTGCTTCTATTTTATACTATCCACCCATGGGAATCTAAACAGATCTGATCTCACCACTGACAAGTCTGATCTCACCACTAATTCTTTTAAAAAAGGGGTGCTTGGTGCTAAAGAGGTGCTAAAGGTCAAAATGTCTTATTATTCCACTTCAAGGGGTCGCAATGAAATGTAAGCAGAGAAAAAAGCAGTTTACTTCACCCCATGCCTTCACCTGGCATTGTATATGCTTTTATATGTATGCAGAGATGATGTGAGAAAAAATTGGCAGGGGTGAGGAGGGAAAAGGTGAGGTGGGCAGATTTTGGATGGAAGTATGGTGGAAAAGATAAGATGAGTAGAGATGAAGTAAACAGAAGTGGGGTGGGAAGAAGTGGGCAGAGGTGAGGTTGACAGGGGAGGAGAGTAACTGGTGAGGTGGAAAGAAATGACCATGGGTTAGGTGGGAGAAGGTGAGGAAGAAAGAGGTAAGAAGAGTAGAGGTAATGTATATATAGAGGTGGGCAGACATATATCTTTTTCTCATACACAGAGATAAAAAGATATAGAGCTAAAATGTTATCAAGTCATTATATCATATCTCGCTGTTCATCTTCTACAGTCAGCATCTGCATAGTAATTTAGATCCATCACATTCACAGGCAAAATACTATTGAAAAAAACGGCTTGTAAAATAAATGCTGGGTAATACTTTTTTTCTGCGTTGGATAGTTGAGTGAAATCCACTTTGGATTGGTCAAACCAAAACTTTGTTGGACTTTCCTACAGTCGCCAAAAGAGGAGCACCCAATGGTAAGAGGCTTCCCTGCTTACCTACAGCTGCTCCTGCTGCATCTGCAGTGCTCCTGATCTGGGATCTAAGGGGAAGTCCACTAAAGTTTGGCTTGACTAATCTAAAACCATCAACTTTTTTATCATTAATTCATTTGAATGGTATTGTAATATGAGGAATGTTCTCCAATCTTCTGAAAGATGGAGGTACATTATATTTGGCACTCAATGATGAAATTGTGTTTTATAATAGTAAGATGACCAGACCTATACTATACTTAACTATAACTGACAATTTATCTTATTTAGTTTCTTATGGTAAAATAACTTTGCTGAATATTTTCTGGTACTGTGGTACTTTTAACCACTTTTTTTTCCAGGCATACCTGGCATCATTATTTTCTCAGCCTATTCCAAGGGTTATAGAGACTTATATACAGAGTTAAACATGTTGAGGTGGCATGACCTGGACATAGTGGCAGCTTTTGAAAACCTCTCCATGTAGTAAAATGTTTAATAACAATTTTCTTCATTGCTTCCCAGGCACATCTAGGAATCTGGAACCTTGACCAGGAACATCTGTTGGTCTAGGTTTAGTGATATCACACACAGAGAAAATAGTCCAAACTAAAACTGGTTCCTCCATGATCCTCTAGAAGTTTAAACTAATGCATCTTGTACTAATTGTATATATATTTATCAATATATACAGGAGTCTCTTAACTATTTTCCAAACATTTATGTGTAACCAAAAGATAGATTCATGGTGCATATGTATTATGTAAGTGTTATAACAAACTATTAGTATACCAAAATGAAGTTAAAAAAAGTTTATGTTTAAAAAGTAAATAGCAGATTGAAAAAAGTAAAAAAACGTGTCTGAATTTGTTGATATAATAGAAAAACTGAAAAAAAGAATGACTAATAAAACATTAGGAGCTTTTGGAGTGTTCGGGTAAGGATTCTGCATTATTAACAAAATGTTAAATAATGAGCCACGGGAGAGACAATTAACCATATTCCCTTAAGCATTATATGTCTGTATCCAAACTGCTAGTCTGGACCATCTTAGAAAACAATATGACCATGATTTTATTTAGATTCTAAATCTTAATTCTAGCCAAAATTATTTTAATCTAATGTCATGACTGATTTGCCCCCTGCTAAGGTTTAGCCTCACATCCTGAATAGGGATTCCTAAAATTCATGAAAAAAAAAGATATTGCTATCACTCAGACTAGAAGGCTGTCCTTCGCACAGGTCCCTATAACACCCACAAATGTTTATTTCAAATTGTGTTGCTGTTTTTGATCCCACTAGATCCCATAGTCGTCACGGAGAGGTGATGCCCAGCATAAACTAGTAAAGCCACTTGCACTAACGTCCAGTTTCAATAAACGAATAAATTGATCAACTATTGAGTGAGCGAATGTAAGATACAAACATATAGCAAGCGTTTGTGATATCCCACGTGCTGTGTGCTCAATGTCCTATTTGTGGTCGATTTCTGTCAACAGTTATGAGTCGAACAAAAAAAGTTATGTCAGCTAAAAGGATATGACGTTCAACCAGTGAACTAAAACTTGTTCGTTGCTAGATCGTAGTGGTCATTTCCTTGGATCCATAATTGTCTAATTTTGTTACATATAGCGATTTTTCGCTAACAACATATAAATATCACACTTGTTTTTTGGCTGGATGACTAATTTCTTGTTCCTGTTTAGGAACACGGATAAGAAGTGGGGCTACAGTTCTAATACCATCATAAACAGTAAAATTAAATTAAATTAGGCCTTCCTGCTCCCTTATATTTAAAAATGATTACAGATGTAATAAAATATGATTACACAAATAACACATTACACACAATGTAAATTCATAGAGCTGCAATTTCTTTCATTTAGCACGCTAAAGGAAAATGTATACTCGCCTGACTCTATTGCTAGTTCCAGGGAGCGGCGATTGTCCAGAAGGTTTTTAACCCTGACAAATTGTTGCAGATTCCTATTCTGACTTTTCAGGCCAAGGCAGATTGGGGGATGCTGACTTAAAATGTGGCCAAGCTAGGAGAGATTTCACCAATGTCGCATCATTAATGGAGTCCACTGGGGTCAGTAAATAACTAAAGAATTCTGCAACAGATGTGTCCTGAGGCAGGAAAAGTGGTAACCATCTACCCCCAGATAAGTCAATACTATACCATGGTATCCTGGTGAAGATTCTGTTTAGGAAATGTCACTGAAGTTAAACTTTAACCAGTGATCAACACTTGCTCTACTCTCCCAAAAGAATGAATGCATCTGTACCTATTATCTATCTTCTATGGCTTAAGAAATAGCTTATAGTTAGAGATGAGCGAACTGATTTTACCACATATGTATTTGCTCCGAAATTCGGTAGGAAAGCAATTTGGCTCAAATACGAATAGCTTCTCCTCCGGGAGGGGAATAAGGTTCGGCTGTCCAGTATGGGACTGAGGGACTGACAGAAGACATGGACAGAAGGCTGGAGACCAGCGTGGAACACAGGTGGAGGATGAGGACATCGTCTGCCACTGGATAGCAAACAACGGGTGAGTATTGGTGTGACATTAGAGAAACTAACTTAAATGCCACTGAAGGGTTTTCCCGGTCGTCTCATACCTTGCCTATAAATAGACTCTTCCTGCCACAGGGAGTGAGCGGCAAGTACGAGGAAGAGGGTCCGTGTCCTCCCATCTCACTGACGATGCGGAGACCTGCCAGGTGCTGTCCTCATATGAGAGAAAGGTGAGCTGGGACGACCCTAAATTGAATTTTTAACAAATTCCGTCATCTCTAGTCATACTCATAGTAAATTGCAATACCGACCAAATGTGTAGCATGACCTCAATAAAAAACTGAGAAACAAAAATGGTCAATAGGTTATATGACCGTTGATAGTCAACAGTTTTATCAAAAGATTATTTAGAAAAATGAGTTCTTACTACAGGGTATTGAAGAGAATGTGCCCATATTCATATGTATTCTCGTTTTTATTGCAAGTTTAGATTTTATGGAATTTTATATTGTATTTTATATTGCCAAAGGGTGGGGCCTTCTTTCCTAATATACAACTGTCTCAATGTGTTTTTTGTTGAATTTCTGTCACTTTCTTTAAACATAATACTGTGTGCTTTATCACTTGTCTTGCACGCCTGTATTTTTTGGCCTTGTATAGCGCAACTGAAAATGATGGAGCTCTATAAATAAACAATGATAATAATGTCATTTAATCTGTATTTTATATTTATGCTGATCATGCACCCCCCCCCAGATGGCATACAACATAAAGCTGTTTATTATGAATCTAGAAAAAAAAAATATAAAAAAATAAAAACAGTGACTTCTTAAAATCAAGTGAGGATGTTTTTACGTTAACATGATTTTCTTAATTTCTCATGCTGAAATAACCCTAGGCTAATGCTAAAATGTAAGTATTTAACGATAGTATATGATGTTGCAGTTCCAAAAATATAACAGAATGAACATACATTACTATAAATGTGATAAAGCATGTTGTTTAAAACATAGTTACTTGCAATAGGTCGGCCTGAATTGATTTGCCCCCCTAGTCTTAATTGGGGATTGCTCAGAGAAACTTAACATTTGTGGCCTGTCTGTATGGCTGTGCAGGTAGCCCTTAGAATACAGCCAGTAGGTAGAAGAGCAAGATCATTTTTCTGCTACAGCAGTTTTTAGATTTTGTTTGTATTTTGTAATATGCTCATCATGTTAATCAAGGACCTATTAAAACATATTTTAAAATGTCATTACTAATACAGTCGTAGAAGGAAAAAATTGTATGAAGAATTTGTCTTTTGTTTCCTTAACCCTTTGGTTGCCAAGCCCGTAACACCTACGTGCTGGCTTGGCTGGGCGTTAAGTGCCAAGCACGTAGGTGCTACGGGCTTGACATTCACTCACCTCCTGATGATCGCTGCTTGAAATCTGCCCGGATACCGCCTTGACGTTGTAGCAGGGTCATGGGGGGGTCACCTGGAGGTGACCCTGAGCTCACCCCGGCAACAGGATCGTCGCTGGAGCCAATCAGAGGAGGGCGCACGGCTGCTGTCATCAGCCGGCGCCTCCTCTATATAAACTTCTGGCGGTCTTCTCTTCTCCTGTTTCTTGTTGGCTTGGAGGTAAGTGGCTGTGTGTGCGTGTGTCTGGGGGTGTGAGGGAGTGTGTGAGGGAGTGTGATCGCCGCCGATCGCCGCCGTGGGTGAGTATAGTTTATTGTCATCGCCACCCGCCGCCGATCGCCACCCGCCGCCGATCGCCACCCGCCGCCCGCCGATCGCCACCCGCCGCCCGCCGATCGCCACCCGCCGCCGATCGCCGCCGATCGCCACCCGCCGATCGGCGGGTGGCGGGCGGCGAACGGGCGGCGGGTGGCGATCGGGCGGCGGGTGGCGATCGGGCGGCGGGTGGCGATCGGCGGCGGGTGGCGATGACAATAAACTATACTCACCCACCATCATCATCAAGCTCTGGGCATCATCCCCTTGCTGTCAACCGGTTCTGGGGTCTGCCATTGTCTTCTCATAATGCCTGCTTCTGCTGGTGTTTGCAATTTAGGAGGACAAACGTACCCGCTCCTTGCAGCCTGGCTCCTACCAGGCACTGGGATTTCCCCGCCGCAGGGATGGGCAATACTACTGCCTCTGGGAATCTTCTCCTGTCCCTTGCTGTGCAATGGTGCTATGAAGAATCTCAGGAAATCCATGACCCATGGTATGCCAGACTGTTTGCTTTACTTTTTTCTACTGTTGTAAGCTGGTAAGGTGTCCAAGGGACCCCATACCAGTACACAGGGTGGGAGGGCTGGAATGTTACCTGCCAATACCAACAGGTAACACACAGGATGATTTGACCTGATCTTGCCGATACCCGGGATGGGGAGAACTAAAATGAATTGGCATGATTCAGGTTGAATCTAGGCCTGATCTAAAGTTCATCACTATTTATGATCCTGCTCCACTCCTCAAAAGTAAAACATACATTTTAACTGGTGTTGGACTTTTCCAATTTCAGTCACAGATGGGTTTTCTATGTGCTTACTGAATTTCAATATGCAATAGCAAACAAAAGGCTGATGATCAAGATAATTAAGAGGAATGTTTGTCTTTACCCTTTGGTTGCCAAGCCCGTAACACCTACGTGCTGGCTTGGCTGGGCGTTAAGTGCCAAGCACGTAGGTGCTACGGGCTTGACATTCACTCACCTCCTGACGATCGCTGCTTGAAATCTGCCCGGATACCGCCTTGACGTTGTAGCAGGGGTGAGGGAGTGTGTGAGGGAGTGTGTGAGGGAGTGTGTGAGGGAGTGTGTGAGGGAGTGTGTGAGGGAGTGTGTGGGGGAGTGTGTGGAAGTGTGGGATCGGGGTTTTTTTTTGGGGGGGGGGGGGCCCGCCGCCCGATCGCCGCCGATCGCCACCCGCCGATCGCCACCCGCCGATCGCCACCCGCCGATCGCCACCCGCCGCCGATCGGCGGGTGGCGATCGGCGGCGATCGGGCGGCGGGTGGCGATCGGCGGGCGGCATGTTCCTGACGGGTCTGATGTTCGGCTCGGTGGTCATCTTCATGCTATGCTACAAGGAGCGGGTACTGGACACGCAGCTCAGTGTGGAGGCCAGTGTGGGCATTGGTTTGGGCATTGGCGTCCTCTGCGGCCTGGTCACCATGTTGGTGAGGAGTGTGGGACTGTTCATGGTGGGCCTGCTGCTTGGACTGTTGATCGCTATAGCCACTTTGATTGTCATGGAACAGTTTTACCATCCACGCACCGTCTGGGTCCCGGTGGCACTTCTGCTTGGGATTGGAATGCTGTTTGCAGTGCTAACCTTACAATGGCAACGCTTCTTCACCACGCTGTCCACTGCTGTCTTCGGCAGCGCCATCATGACTGTCACTGTGGACTACTTCATTGAGCTCTTTCAGCCCTGGAATCTGGATGCCCTGTTTGCCACAAAATAAATCTTTGCCCTGTCTCCCACAACGATCTGTACAATCTGGCCACAGCACTGGTGACCGGCGGGTGGCGGGTGCTGTCTGTACAATCTGGCCACAGCACTGGTGATCGGCGGGCGGCGGGTGCTGTATAGTGTCTGGGATCAGTGATCACTGTACAATCTGGCCACAGCACTGCCCACCACTGGCGATCGGCGGACGGCGATTGGCGGGTGGTACTGTGTGGGACCGGCTGATGGTGGAGAAGAACTGGGGGTCCCGGGGCTTCCTGATGCCGGTCACAGCCGCCAACGAGACGGTAAGAGAAAGGGGTGGGGTGCACCCCACACCCCAATATCCTAATGGAGGCAGGGTCAGGGGGAGGTCACTGTGTGCTGTGTGGGGGATCAGGTAGTTATTATCAGGCATTTAGTTCACCCACACTCCCTAATCTTAACTTTTTCCTTTTTTCCTTAGGTGTTTTGGATTTTGGTGAATTGTTGGCCCCTTCCTTCTTTGGAGACGTTGGCCCCTTCTCTGCTTAGCTGGGATCCCGTGACCTGCTGCTCCTGACTCCACCACTTCTCATCGGGTTGTAACTTTTATTTCTATTTTTGTCTGTTTTTTTGCTTTGTTTTATTGTATTGTATTTTTTGTCTGTTTTTTTGCTTTGTTTTATTGTATTGTATTTTTTTGTAATTTGTCTTTAGTTGTAGCCTTTAGTTGTAGCCTTTAGTTGTAGCCTTTAGTTGTAGCCTTTAGTTGTAGCCTTTAGTTGTAGCCTTTAGTTGTAGCCTTTAGTTTAATTTTTTTTAGATTTTTTCTTGCATTGGGGTATGGCTGGTAAGCGGTACACTGCACAGGAAGCTGCGGCTTACCTGATGGCGTCTGACTCGGAAGATTTTAGTGAGTCAGGGTCCGAGTTCTTCCCATCAGATAGCGAGTCAGACAGTGTATACTCTACTGAGGACACACAGCCGCGCAGTGCTGCCAGTAGTAGCCACCTTAGAAGGGATAGTACCGCACAAAGTGAGGCCACGCTTCAGGCGAGTGTAGTGCAGGGTGAGGCATCGAGTGCTGCAGCTGGTGAAGGAGCGTCTGCGTGGAGGCCTCCTAATAATTTTTCCCCCGAAATTCCCCCTTTTGATTCGGTCCCCGGGGTCAATGTAGACACCACAAATTTTGGTGTCATTGACTTTTTCAAATTGTTCCTCACAGAAGCCATCCTAATGGATATGGTCTTCTTTACCAATCTGTATGCCGAGCAGGTCTTAGCGCAAAACCCCCAGCAGAGGCACGCCCGAGCTCAGGCATGGCATCCCACAAATTTGAGTGAGATAAAGAAATTTTGGGGGCTCACTCTAGCAATGGGTATCCTAAAAAAATTTAGTATTTCGTCCTACTGGGATACCCAAACCATATTGGCAACTCCATTATTTCCGGCCGTAATGTCCAGAAACCGCTACCAAATTTTACTGCGGTTTCTGCATTTTAACGACAATTCCACTGCTATTCCCCGTGGTGAGCCCGGTCACGACAGGCTGCATAAATTACGGCCCCTGCTCAACAGCCTGTCAGATCGCTTTGCAGTAGTGTACACCCCCGGCCAAAAATTATCAATTGACGAGTCACTACTGCTTTTCAAAGGGCGCATTGTTTTTCGGCAATATATCCCTAGCAAGCGTGCCCGCTACGGGATTAAATTTTACCAATTATGCGATAGTGTGACCGGCTACATCAAATATTTTCGAATCTATGAGGGAAAGGACACCTATCTGGACCCCCCTGGTTGTCCCCCTGATTTGTCAATAAGTGGAAAGATCGTTTGGGACCTCATGACTCCATTGTTGGGTAAAGGTTACCACTTATATGTGGACAACTTCTATACCAGCATCCCCTTATTTCGCGCCCTTTATTGGTTGGATACCCCGGCCTGCGGCACCATCAACCGTAAACGCAAAGGGTTGCCCAGGCCACTACTTGAAAAAAAATTAAAAAGGGGGGAGTCTTATGCTCTAAGAAGCGATGAGGTCCTGGCCATGAAATACATGGGCAAAAAACATGTATTCCTTCTGACAACACTCCACGATGAGTCAGTTGTGAATGTAAGGCAACGTGGTCCCCGAGCCCCTTCCCAAAAGCCACGTTGCATAACCGATTATAATAAATTCATGGGTGGCGTTGATAAAACGGACCAAATATTAACTTATTACAATGCCACCCGAAAAACTCGAGCCTGGTACACTAAAGTTGCCATTCATTTGGTCCAAATGGCAACTTACAACAGCTTTGTTGCCTTCAAGGCAGCAGTGCCAGGCTCCAATTTATCGTACATAAAATACCAGCAGCAGTTACTCCCTGCTTTGTTGTTTGGGGATACTGCGGAAGCACCAGATCTGGCTAGCAATGACAACCAGGCCAGATTAGTAGGGAAGCACTTTATAAAGTTGCTTCCCGAAGTTGGTAGAAAGCGGTATCCCCAGAGAGCTTGTAGGGTTTGTAGGAAGCGTGGCATTAGAAGAGATGTGCGGTATTATTGCCCGACCTGTCCCAGCCAACCCGGGTTATGCCTCGAAGATTGTTTTGAGGTATACCATACTCAACTAAATTATTGAGCAATGCATTTTTTTTTTGGTAGGTAGGCCCCTTTTAGGAATTAGGTATCTTGTGTTCCCATTATATTATTTTCTTTTTGTTTGTTTTTGCTGTTCCGATGGGAAATGGTGGAGCAGGAGCAGCTGGTTACTTATGGCATGTGATGATAAAATGTGACCAATTTCAGGTTCTTGATTCCTGATATTGGTCATTGATCACTGCACTGATCTTATAATGGGATTCCTCAGCTATATCCTATAATATGATGTTACGGCTGCAGTAAAGAGTATACAATCAATATAGTCTGAAGAAATGACCCGCTGCAAACAAGCCCAGTAGGCTTCGAAAGCTTGAGGTATGTACTTTCCAAAAATATATAGTTTGTGGGGGGTATTGCTAATGTAAAGGGTTGTAAATTTTGAGAACTGCAAGGTGCGCACTTTGTGTGCGCCGCTGATTTTTGCAAGTAAAATTACCCTCAAACGCATGCTGGACTTTGGGGTGTTTGGCAACTCTACCCTTCAAAGTACCTATGCATGTGGGGTATTGTTTTTTTCAGCAGACCTTGTGCTTTCAGATTTACAGCGTTGGTTCTTGCTTGCTTATTGTTTTTATAGGAAAAAATGTTTTGCAATCTGCTTTTTGCTT
This sequence comes from Gastrophryne carolinensis, assembly GCA_027917425.1. NCBI lineage: Eukaryota > Metazoa > Chordata > Amphibia > Anura > Microhylidae > Gastrophryne > Gastrophryne carolinensis. Next base: position 71,161,297 of record CM051242.1, on the reverse strand, counting down.
ATTTTTTTAGGGTAAACCTTTGAAAGATGAGATTCTGCCAATCAAGAGAGTCCCAAGAAATGATGCCCTGCAAACAAGCCCAGTAGGCTTCGAAAGCTTGAGGTATGTACTTTCCAAAAATATATAGTTTGTGGGGGGTATTGCTAATGTAAAGGGTTGTAAATTTGGAGAAACTGCAAGGTGCGCACTTTGTGTGCGGCGCTGATTTTTTCAAGTACAATTACCCTCAAACGCATGCTGGACTTTGTGGTGTTTGGCAACTCTACACTTCAAAGTACCTATGCATGTGGGGTATTGTTTTGTTCAGCAGCCGTTGTGCTTTCAGATTTACTGCGTTACTTCTTGCTTGCTTATTGTTTTTATAGGAAAAAATGTTTTTCAATCTGCTTTTTGCTTATTTTTTTAGCGAAATCCTTTGGAACCAGAGATTCTGCCAATCAATATATTCTGAAGGAAGTCCCAGACGTCAACAAGCCCAGTAGCCTTAGAAACCTTGAGGTATGTACTTTCCAAAAATATATAGTTTGTGGGGGGTATTTCAAATGTAAAGGGTTGTAAATTTGAAGAAACTGCAAGGTGCGCACTTTGTGTGCGGCGCTGATTTTTTCAAGTACAATTACCCTCAAACGCATGCTGGGCTTTGTGGTGCTTGGCAACTCTACACTTCAAAGTACCTATGCATGTGGGGTATTGTTTTGTTCAGCAGCCGTTGTGCTTTCAGATTTACTGCGTTACTTCTTGCTTGCTTATTGTTTTTATAGGAAAAAATGTTTTTCAATCTGCTTTTTGCTTATTTTTTTAGCGAAATCCTTTGGAACCAGAGATTCTGCCAATCAATATATTCTGAAGGAAGTCCCAGACGTCAACAAGCCCAGTAGCCTTAGAAACCTTGAGGTATGTACTTTCCAAAAATATATAGTTTGTGGGGGGTATTTCAAATGTAAAGGGTTGTAAATTTGGAGAAACTGCAAGGTGCGCACTTTGTGTGCGGCGCTGATTTTTTCAAGTACAATTACCCTCAAACGCATGCTGGACTTTGTGGTGTTTGGCAACTCTACACTTCAAAGTACCTATGCATGTGGGGTATTGTTTTGTTCAGCAGCCGTTGTGCTTTCAGATTTACTGCGTTACTTCTTGCTTGCTTATTGTTTTTATAGGAAAAAATGTTTTTCAATCTGCTTTTTGCTTATTTTTTTAGCGAAATCCTTTGGAACCAGAGATTCTGCCAATCAATATATTCTGAAGGAAGTCCCAGACGTCAACAAGCCCAGTAGGCTTAGAAAACTTGAGGTATGTACTTTCCAAAAATATATAGTTTGTGGGGGGTATTTCAAATGTAAAGGGTTGTAAATTTGGAGAAACTGCAAGGTGCGCACTTTGTGTGCGCCGCTGATTTTTTCAAGTAAAATTACCCTCAAACGCATGCTGGACTTTGGGGTGTTTGGCAACTCTACACTTCAAAGTACCTATGCATGTGGGGTATTATTTTGTTCAGCAGATGTTGTGCTTTCAGATTTACTGCGTTACTTCTTGCTTGCTTATTGTTTTTATAGGAAAATATGGTTTTGAATCTGCTTTTTGCTTTTTTTTTTAGGGAAATCCTTTGGAACCAGAGATTCTGCCAATCAATAGAGTTCAAACCAATGGACCCACGCCAACAAGCCTAGTATGCTTAGAAACCTTGAGGTGTGCACTTTCCAAAAATATATAGTTTGTGGGGGGTATTTCAAATGTAAAGGGTTGTATTTTTTGAAAAACTGCGAGGAGCGCAAAGTATTTGTATTTTATCTGAAAATCTCCTCTAGCGCTCTTTGCAGTTTCTGGGGTCTCCTGGGCAGGAAAGGGTGTCTACTAATACATGTGTGGTACCGTTGTAACCGGGAGAAATGGGGCTTTTACTCTCAATATGTTTTTATTGAAAAACCTTTATTTTCGATTAAAAAAAACCACTGCAAAATGTAAAAACGTGTGTATTTTTTATTTTCTTTCACATATTTTGCCCAAAATAATTATGATAAAACTACAAAATTGATAAACAAGAGATAGGATGTTAAAGCCCAGATTCTGCTGAAAAAAACAATATGTAATTTTTATGGGAAGTCCCAGAAAATCCCTTCAAAAATTACAGTTGAACATGGGGAGCGCAAAATAGTGAAAAATGCTCTGGCAACAGGGAGTGGGAAATGCTGCAGGTAGGCTGGCACTTAAAGGGTTAATCATTAATGTTAGACTGCATTAAAGCAGTCCATAATAGGATTTAGAAGTAACAGCTTCACAGACCACACATAACCATTTGATGAAAAAAAACAGTAGATGAACTAAAAACAGTACAAGGATTGTATATGTTTAGAAGAGATTATGTTACTTATAAAGTAACATATTAATCAGAAAAATGAGTTGCATTGCAAGGAGGGGAGACCTGTGGGGTATGATGCAATACTGCGCAGCAGCTGCTTTTATGATTGGATAAACATGCAGGAAAATGTTATGCTGCAAGCAATCTAAATATAAAAATAATATTCCAGTTTAAACCCATAGAAAAAGTCCTTTACTTTTTTTACACTTACATCTTGGAGAGGGTACCACAGCCTGCGCATGCATATCAGGTCTTCTGATGGCTGGTGGATTGCACTTTGTAATTTTGTGTGCAAGTACGGTGGAGGACACAATCTCCCTCACCCTACCCTTCTCTTCTGACTGAGGCACAGTTTCTGCATACAATGTTTTATTCACTTTCACGTGAATCTAATATAGTAGTAAATTTGTTTGCTTTTTTCTGCGCATACGTATTTTCAGCTATACTAACAGATATATATATATATATATTGGACTCCCCATAGTTGTATTTACTAAGTCAAATTCCTTCTTTTTCTGCTGCTATACATTCAATGCTCATGGATATCATGCTGAAGCTGCTCTAATGTACAGAGGTGGAAGAAAGTACCGTCCTTCTTTACTTTTCTTTCAACATAAAACAAGTAAAAACAAACTCATAACTATAATGAAATACTTTCCTTGAATAACTATTATATCCATTGGAGTAGTCACTGTTAGTTCTGGATATAAGGCTATTAACAGTAAAAAATTGTTTTTAAAAACAATTTAAAAACATACCAACGCCACTAGCTCCATCCATTAACTTAACCCACAATCCAATCTATTTTTAACTAGGCCTTTAACCCTTTAACCCTACCAATGGCAGGGCAGGGTGATTCCAACTATATTAAGAAAAAAAATTTCTATTGTCAGTCTTATCAAAAGGGAAAATACAACTCTGTGAAGAACTCATCTGTAGAGTTGATATTATATGCATACAGCATGTCCTGCTCCAGATATAGTAATAACATGTGGGTAATCCTCCGCTTCCGGCGCCGTACACTGCAGACATGTAGAAAACAAGCTCCTCCCAGCCTTACATATACCGAGGGACCTCCCACAAATCCCCAGCATTGAAAAGCAGTGAGAAAGAGAGGCCAGGAGAAAACAACCACCCAAAACTGTCAATAATACCATAGATAACAATCACCAAACAGGGGATCCAGAACAAGGTGAAACAGGGTGGGGTAGAGCAGGACGTGCTGTATGCATATAATATCAACTCTACAGGTGAGTACTTCACAGATTTTTATTATTCTAAGCATACAGCACGTCCTGCTCCAGATATAGTAATAACATGTGGGACATCCAATAGCAGTGTCCGTAAAGGAGGGTGGGATCCCCAACAGAAGGCAACAGCAAGCAGTTTAAGCTACTGCCTCCTGCAAAACCTTGCGGCCCAACACAGCGTCAGCTGAGGCCCTAACATCAACTTTGTAAAACTTCGTAAAGGTATGAACGGAAGACCAAGTAGCGGCCTTGCAAACTTGCTCCACAGAGGCCTGGTGCTGAAAAGCCCAAGAAGCCCCAACAGCTCTAGTAGAATGAGCAGTAAGATGAAAGGGCGGAGTCTTCCCCTTAGTAGTATAGGCTTGAACCACAGCCTGACGAATCCATTTACTGATGGTAGACTTGGCGGGAGCCAAACCCTTCCTAGACCCATGAGGCACAACGAAGAGAGCATCCGTCTTCCTAAAGGCCTGAGTGGTAACCAGGTAAGACTTGACACACCTAACCACATCCAAGGAATGCAAAACCCTTTCCTTAGGGTTACTAGGATTAGGGCACAAGGAAGGAAGTACAATATCTTGATTTAAATGAAATGCAGACACAACCTTAGGCAGGAAGTCTGGCTTGAAGCGAAACACCACCTTATCCCGGTGTCTCTCAAGGTAGGGAGGCTGAATAGACAAAGCAGCCAACTCAGACACACGTCTAACTGAAGTGATAGCTACCAGGAAGACAACCTTGAGCGTGAGCACCGCAAGAGCGGCCTCATGAATAGGCTCAAAGGGAGCCCCCTGCAGGGCCGACAACACCAAGTTCACATCCCAAACAGGAACCATAGGTTTCCGAGGAGGACGCACATGAGTGACCCCCTGAAAAAAAGTCTTGATAAGAGGGTGCTGGGCAAAGGTCTTCTGAAAGAAGATAGACAGGGCCAAAACCTGGCCCTGCAAGGTACTAAGCTTAAGACCTAAGTCTAGACCATGTTGTAAAAACTCCAGCACCCTGGAGACTAAGAATTCCCGGCAGGGAAGAGACCTGGATTCACACCAGTCAATAAGTAAGAATGCCATACTCTATAATAGATAGCAGCAGAAGTCTTCTTCCTGGCTTGCACCATAGTAGCCACAACAGATGCAGACAAACCCTTTTCCATTAAGATGAAGGTTTCAATAGCCAAGCCGTCAAAGCCAGAGTTAGTAAATTGGGATGGCGTAGAGACCCCTGAGTTAGAAGATCTGGCAACCTTGGCAAATCGTACTGATCTACTGCCATTTGAACCACGTCTGCGAACCACACTCTTCTTGGCCACCTTGGGGCCACCAGAATCGCGGGTACCCCTTCCAGAGCGATCTTGCACAGCACTCTGCCCAGAAGGGGAATTGGTGGAAACACATACAGGAGCTGAAACTCCCTCCAAGACATTGACAGGGCATCCGAAGCCAGAGCCAGAGGATCCTGAGACAGGGATACAAAGCTCGGTAGCTTGTGATTGTGACGTGAGGCAAAGAGATCCACGTCTGGCACGCCCCAACGGTGACACAGGGACTGAAATACCCTGTCGCAGAGGGACCATTCCCCCTGACGGGACGACCCCCTGCTCAGAGCATCTGCTAGCAGATTTTTCGCCCCCGGAATGTAGACAGCCGAGATGCATTGGACATTGGTCTCTGCCCATGTTAGAATCAGAGACACCTCCTGGAGAGCACCCTTGCTCCGGGTTCCTCCCTGATGATTGATGTAGGCTACCGCCGTCCTGTTGTCTGAGCGTACCTGAACCGCCAGACCCTTCAGGTGCTGGGTCAATCGTTCCAGCACCAATCTGACCGCCCTGAGTTCCAGGACATTGATAGGAAGATGGGCCTCCTGAGGGCCCCACCTCCCCTGGAAGCGCAGGGACTTCCAGAATCTCACCCCGGCCCGAAAGACTGGCATCCGTTGTGACCGTCTCCCAAGAGGGAGCCAGGAAGGATCTGCCCCTTGTCAAGTTCCTGTGGTCCAACCACCACGCAAGGGATTGTCTGGCCGAGGGGGGAATCACCCAGATCTCGTCCAAGGACGCTGGGTCCTTGTTCCATACTGACAGAAGGTGAAGCTGCAGGGTTCTCAAATGAAACTGGGCTAAGGGCACCGCCTCAAAGCTTGCCACCATCGAGCCGACCAACTGCATTCCCTGCCGGATGGAGGGATGAGGGTTCGAGAGCAGGGACCTCACCTGCGTTGTCAGAGCTTCCACCTTCTGTGGAGGAAGGAATATCCTTGACTGAACCGAGTCCAGAATCATCCCCAGAAACGGGGTCACTGAGGAGGGGGACAGAGAGGACTTTGGGTAATTGATCACCCAGCCGAAGGACTCCAGGGTGGACACCACCAACCGAGTGTCCAGCTCTGCCTGCCGCAGAGACCGAGAGGTGATGAGTATATCGTCCAGGTAGGGCAACATACGTATGCCCTTTAGTCTTAAGAGAGACATCACCCCTGCCAGCACCTTGGTGAACACCCTGGGAGCCGACGTAAGGCCGAATGGCAGGGCCACGAACTGATAATGCTGATCCAACAGCGCAAATCTGAGAAACCTTTGGTGCCCTGGAAACACCGGAACGTGCAGGTAAGCGTCCTTGATGTCCACAGATGTCATGAAGTCCCCTGGGCGCAGCGAGGCAATGGCCGAGCGCAGAGTTTCCATACGAAAATGCTTGTTTCTGACAAATCTGTTTAGGATTTTCAAATCCAGAATGGGTCTGACTGACCTGTCCTTTTTGGGCACCGTGAAAAGGTTGGAATAAAACCCCATGCCCCTGTCTCTTAAGGGGACCTTGCAAATGACCCCGAGATCCAGAAGGTCCTGCACAGCCAGCATCAAGACTCGAGCTGAGGCAGGGTGTGGGATCCGGGACCCAACGAACCTGGTAGGGGGCAGTACAGCAAACTCTATCTTGTAACCGGAGGACACTACCTCCTGAATCCACCGGTCTGGAACAAGGCGTCTCCAGACATGCTCGAAGTGCTGTAGATGTCCCCCCACCCTGACGGGCGAGGGAGACCCTTCATGCTTGGGGGGTCTTGGGGGGGCTTTGGACTTGGGCCCCCAGGAGGAACCAGGACGGCGTCCTCTGTTCTTGTTCCAGGAATATGCGCGAGACCCAGCGAAGGACACCCCTCTACCCTGCTTGGCCCCACGGTAGGGGGTCGAATGGGAGTTTGGGCCATGAAAAGGCCGAATCTGATGCTTGCACTGGGGCAACTTGCCACCCTTGGCAAAGATATCTAACCTTTCTCCAAACAGGCACAGCGCTTAAAATGGAAGCCCCGTAAGGGCCTTCTTGGCGACATTGTCAGCAGCCCACTGGCGTAACCAGACCGCACGGCGTATAGCATCGTCCGATGCAGATAGGATATAATTCACAAAGGTCTCACAGGTGGCCAGAGCATTGGCGGCATCAGAGGGCAAGTCATCCGCCCCTTCCAGAGCAGTCTTAACCACAGTCCTGAGCGCCACCGCCGTGATGGCTAAGGCGCAAACCGGGCGGAGCGACGCTCCCCCAAATGCAAAGGCATGACATGCCAATTGATCAACTCGCCGATTCTCTAAATCCCGCAGCGTAGTAGTGTCAGGGGAGTGCATAATAGAGGTATTGGACAGACTCAGAATTGGGGCATCGACCTCGGGCGGCGATGTCCAACACTTAACCAGATCGGCAGGAAATGGATACTTCTTATCCACAGCTTTGGTAATCCCCTGGAGTTTGCTGGGATGTTCCCATTCTTTCAGCACAAGGCTATTAAAATGAGTTTGTTCGGGAAACTCCAACCGCACCCTAGCGGTATGAAACAGATCACCCCTTTGCCGAGGAGCCGCGGGAGGGGAAGAGAGGGATAACACATCAAAGATCTGGGTCAGCAGTCTATCAATGTCATCCTGGGACCAATGATCAGACCCAGACTCATCCTGACTCCTGGACTCGTCGTCGTATGACCCTGAGTCAGAGAACAGTTCCCCTTCCTCTGATGGGGAATGTGCATAGGAAAGCAGTAAATCGTCAGATTCTACAGGAAGAATAGTAGATTCAGGATTCAAATGACGCCTCTTGGCAGTAGCCTTGCGCGCCAAGGAGCCAGCAATTAAGTTTTCCACACTAGCCAGTCTAGTGGCCAAATCAGCATGAGAGTCCCCACTAGTATTGGGGGTTAGGCTCAAGCTTGGGGGAGTAGGGGAAGCAAGGCGAGGTGCGGACCCAGCCTCGGAAGAGGTGGGGAGACCGGCTAGCGCCTGCTGGGCACAAGGGACGCAGACCCGTGCATTTTCACCGCTGCTAGGTAAGACCCCACAAGCTACACACAGACGGGCTTGTCCCGAGGGAACCCCGTTCACAATATCCTGAGATGCCTCCATATGGTGATTATTAAGTTCAATATGCCAGTAGGGATTGACACTATAAAGCAACCCTGGATGCCCCAATAACCCGCTGGGAAGTGGGAGTGATTTCTTAAAATGGTCTGGACCGGGCGCTACACCGGGCCGGGAGAAGCCACGAAGTCCGCAGTCTGAAAGACACAAGGGGAACAGGGATGTCAGAGCCAAGCGCGAAGAAGCAAGCTAGGGAAAAAGTCGCCCATGAGGGCACTTACAGAACTGCGAGGGGAGGACCGTCTTCACCACGTGCATGTGAGAAGGAAATGGCGCCAAGCGAACCTCGAAGGGCGGGCCAGAGCGGGTGATGACGCGGAACGCGCCAAACCGAACCACGCCCCCCCCGGAGAGCGCGAAGCTCGAAGGCGTGCAGCCAATCAGAAGAAACAGTAGTTATGCTAGAAAATCACCTCAGAGAGAGAATCTGACAGGGTGAATACAGGGATAAAAATGTTGTAGCGGCAGAGCTGCCGTACGCGCCAAGTAGAATACAATAAAAGCGATGCGGTTAACTAAAAACTTTAATGTGAAGTGCGCTCTGACACCCGGTAACCGTTAAAGGCTATAGGTCTCTAGTGTAATTAGGGCAAAGTTAGGCCATCGTACACACGACCCCCCCCTCTCTTTTCTCCCCACTAACGGGGGAATCTAGGGAGGAAGGTGACCCAATATTCGGGGTTCACCGTTACACGGGGCGTGGGGGCACTGGTGCGGGAGGGGCATCCAACTGAAGGCTCACCATTTGCCTTAACCGCCTACCCTATGGTGGGGGATTGCGGTGGATTCTAGCTCCGTAAGCACACTAGGTGCTGCCTACCTTCACCCGACCAACGCAGCCCAGGCTGGGAGGCATTAATTCACAATGAGGACGGGTGGAAATAGTCCCGCAGGGCCTCGGGCTGTCAAGCCCCGCTCGCCTGCGAGAGCGTGATACTTCATGTCTTCGCAGTTCCAGCACTGCAGAGAAATCTGGGGATTTGTGGGAGGTCCCTCTGTATATGTAGGGCCGGGAGGAGCTTGTTTTCTACATGTCTGCAGTGCACGGCGTCGGAGGCGGAGGATTACCCACATGTTATTACTATATCTGGAGCAGGACGTGCTGTATGCTTAGAATATAGGGGCATGCAAATGTTTTTTTCTGAATATCGCTTTACACTACACAAAATATAAGAAAATAAAGCAGTTACAATGAATTAGGGATTTGAAATAGTCAATTTCAAGTACTATCCCAAGGATTACTAAAGGTACATGCTGTCTACTAGTGTCTTTTACTGAATGACTGATTAGGGTGCCAGAAGTCTAACAACCTGCTCTTAAACAATACAAATTACCAGACCTATGTACAATTCAACATTGTTGTTATGCTTGGTTTTGTGAAAAGTTACAGTACAGTCATTATAATGCATCACACACTAGCCATTATCAAACGGTCATGGCACAACGCAAGCTGTGTATGCAAGACCAGGAATTGTTTTAGGTTATAAGCAAGCAGCCTGTCCAGGCATATTCAGGCATGTTAGGAAAGAAGCAGCTCAATCGCGTTAATGGTTAAGCAGAAGGGATGAAAACATTAAAATACAAATGGTACCTGGAATAACTGTGGGCTTTGTAGTGGTTCTAAAATTGAAGAAAGCTTCCTTGGATTTCCCCTGTTGGTTCTCAGCTACCACAACAACCTCATACTCAGCATTCCAGTCAAGCGATCGCAGAATGACATGATCACTACCTGGTGCTATCTTCATCTCAGGTTTCCAGTCCAGAGAATTTTTCTATGGAAGAACCAAAGATGAATATTTAGGGCCCTAATCAACATTTGATAAGCAACATAAACAACTAATGCATACTTAACTAGAAACCATATAATTTAGTCAAAGTAGAAGACAACGACAAATGCAATGGTTTCACAGACCAGAACACACTTGTTGCAGCTTCTGGTGGAAACACTACCAGCATATGGTATAACCACCTTGAATCAACCCTGATATTGGTAACATAAATGGGTGGAATAACTGAGTTCCTTGGGCTTTGTCTAAAAGACATTCTAGAGCTAAGCATATATTTAGGAGGGCCATGTGGATTTATTATAGATATATACAGTCTGCTACTAAATTACATGGCTGAAACATAGGGAAAAAACATCTCCATTAATAAGGAGCTACATAAAAAAGATCAGTCAAGATATCAGAGGATTACTGGAACAATTACTAAAAGTCACTTACAGCTCTGAAACGGAGTAAGTAGTGGTGGATAGGAGAACCACCATCATCCTGCTTGATCAAAGCAACTTTAAATGAGTTCCCATCATCTCCAACATGGCCTGCCAACTTTGGAGCAACTGGTTCCCCTAAAAATAAGTAGTCATTGTAGGATTAAACAATTCTAGAGTCCTTAGTAAAAGCACGTTTAACAAAACCATATCAAGTCCCTTTCCAAATTCAGTAATGCACTCATGTAATGACAGGGTAAACATGTTTATTCCTATAACATAAAATGTTAAATTTTCTTATGTACTGATCACCATAACCTGCTAGATATGAAATGTCCACATTTCTGTTAGTCTATGCTAGTGCCACTTTGCTTGTATCATCCTTTCTTCAACATTTAATAAAATATGACATTTGGGCTTATGTTTTAGTCTTAGTAAATACAGTACTTTTTCATACGCTTCCTGGTCAGCTAGCATATGGTATATGACAAACATTTTACTACTAAATGGGCCCTAATAAATGTAAGTTAATGTAAGTTTTATGGATCTATTCTGTGCCATTATAAGAAGATTCTGCACATAAGTAAAGTATGTGCTACAGCAATATTAAATCTGGCTGGCTGGCCTGCACCGAGTGTAAGGGCCAGGCAAAATATAGTGATGTCTAGTTCGTAACAATAATGACAATAATACAATGACATTTGCCTATAAAGCTTTATATAACGTAGGCTGGTGATGGATCCATATTTACTAGTATGCATGGTGTGGCACAGCCCAACACAGCTGAATAAATTGTACCACCAAATAGTCAATGAAAGAACAAACAAGATAATAACTGGATTCTATATTTGGCTTGACATGTTTGGACATGTCAATAAGTTGTGTTACAACTTTAGATTTTATCAGTTTGTTTTTAATATAAAGGGGGTACATTTTATAAATGTAGTTTAGCTCATTGTAGCTCATTGTAGTTTATTTTTTCTTTATTTTGTGGGCATGCTGAGGGAAAATCCTTTTTGGAATACCATTTTCTGTGTTATGCATAGATGGGTTCAGCCACTGTAAATCAGGATACAGTACTTTTGATGATGTTCTTTGCTATTGGCTCTAAGGCATTTACATTATTACTAATATCGGAAATATCACCAGCCAAAATTTCAATTCAATTCTTAGATTTAGCCTAACTGCTATATCACTAAGGTCTGTATAGTGTTATTGAGTTAATTATGACATCTTCACACCATATAGGTTGATGTGCATTAGTATCTGCAATACTGTAACCAATCAAAATCAACTAACCAACAATAAAAATGTTCCAAATGTAATAATTTAGCCAGGACCTTTAGAGCTTAGCACATTTTGGAAAAACTTGTGAAATAGCACCAACATTTTTTGATGTTAGAGCCTTTTGCCAAAAGGTTGTAAAGATTATTTTAGGTAAATGTAAATAACAAAGCAATATTTTATTTTGAGTAGATCTTTAAAACTTTAGTGATCTAATTATCGGGCAGCTAAAGCAAGGTCAAGTGAATGGAGTTATTGGTAGACACATGACGTACACACAGCTCGATAGGCAAGTTAATACAGCCTAGTTAACACATTGTGATGGATCGTGACATTTTATGCAGAAGTCACAAAAATATTTGAAAAATCTTGTCAAGCAAGCCTTTGTGACATATAATTGGTAATTAATCATAATGATATACTGTAGGGTATGGCACTTCAAAACCTGCATAACTGCAATACAATGGCAATTTATAAAGCTAAATTATACACAGTGTTTGTTTCTAAAGCCAAACAATTTAAATGTCATTATGTGTTAATAAGAGTCCACCAACATCTTCAAAAACCAAAAAGTAAAATTTTTAAGAGAGAACGTTTTAATAGCCATTTACTTAATTTTAATCGTTCAGACCTGTGAATGTTAAGGGAAAAAAAACTAAAAGAAAAAAAAATGACCTATGTCTAAAAAAGTAAATTAACCAAACATGGGTGGTTAGTGATAATGTGGGTAATAAGGAAAGAAAATTAGTGAGGAGAAAGTGAGAGATTAGTCAGTCTTAGAGAGGAAAAATCTTCAAAAGTCTGAGGGAGAAATGTCACCGGAACACTGCTGAAAGCACCATTTTGTGGACTGGAAAGAGAGAGCTCTGCAAAGAAAAAAATGCTTGGTTGAAGGGTTGCTGCTTCCAACGCCCAAGCATGTGGAAAAACAATAAAAAAAAATTCAAATTCCCACCCCGGATTAAGTTTGTAAAGTCAAAATGGGCCCCAGAATACAGGACTTCCATTTGTAACTGATCAATGATAAGCCTGAGAGGTTTCCCTCAAGGGGAATACATAAATGGATGTCCACAAGATGGAAGCCTTCACTTTAAAGATGTCCACATTTTAGTAAACAAGTTATGCATTTTCTGGTGAGAGCTGATGAGAAAATGTGCGTGAAAACATGCAACCAAATCTAGTTGACTCATGCAGAAGCCAAGGCATGCCATTTCATGCATCCTACACAGGAAAACATTGCTTACAACAACTCAGCAATCCTAATAACTTTGCTCACATCTCTTTGGATGGCACAGATTTTCAATATCAAAGTAAACCAAAGTTAATTTAAAGTCAAAGCTTAATGAGGACCTAAACCCTCTTTTGCAACTTTGTGCTAGGAAGAATTCTGGCTCACATTGATACAAAACCTACCTCCTCATTGGGGCTTACATTGAGCGGAAGTTGATGAGACCTGGACCCTACCTGGCGCAGTCAAAACGGTAAAAGTAGCTTCTTTTTCTAGTCTGCGTGCTCTATTTCTCATCTACGGCATTCTGTGTTGTACTATTATTAAGGTAACAATTAGGCTCTGATTACACCTTTCCGTTGCTTTAAAAGTAGGTGTTTTGTAAGTATGCCAGAGGTACATTGTATCAAAACAAATGCTGGGCTTTTGAAGTGTTGGCAATGCATTTGTGTTGCAATTTTGAAAAGAAAATATAACACATGGTCGGGCTGTAGTGTAGTTTTTTGTTTTATGTGATAAACGAAAGTTGAGCTGCTGCAGGTATATCATAAAAATTAGATATTGTGAGGTATGGACTTTCTATTTATCAGTGGTTAACCTGCAGATTTATATGTGGGTTTCCAAGATATTCCTGAAGTGAAAAAATTCGTAAAGGGCCTGACTGGGATATCAAAAGTGGATGCTTGAAACCTTTTAACTAGAAAACACTAATAAACTTGCAAACTGAAATGAATGCTACCTTTACAGTTTTGACTGATATTAAAGAGTAAAATGAGCTAGTTTTCAGCCTGCAGTCAAGTTGTCAAACATACAAACCACAAAGTTCCCCAACCCGAACTTCAACCTGAATCAACCTGAATTTCAGCATTTGGCCCGAACACGGAAAAGCAGCCCATCAACCCAGCTTATCTATGCAGAGTGTGCAGCAGAAAGCAGCTGTAACTTACTTGATCCCCTCAATCTGGTCCTTGGACGTCAGTCAGCATTCCGGTTATCAAATGGGCTATGGCCGGGGCCACAGAAAGATGGCAGCTGCTCCTATGATTGAAGACACTGGCAGCTGGCACTAGAAGTGCTGGCACCAGGAATGTCCTCACTCATGGGAGCAACTGCCATCTTTCTGTGGCCCTGGCCGTAGCCTATTTGACAGCCGGAACGTCCACTGCCAACCCGGGAATGGATTGCAGGGCTCAGGTGAGTTACAGCTGCTTCCTGCTGCACACTCTGCACCCCCACACACACCCGCCATCACAATATTTTTTTCAACCCTGATTTTGCCTTTGGTGGCCCTTGACAGGTGGTCCTCCCTCCGTCTGGGTTGGTGAGTTTGAGGGGTCAGAGGGGCCCCCAGTGGCAAAATTGTCCCCCAAAGTTTGGGACCACATTGATTTCAATGGATTGGGTTCTGGCTTGGGTCCATAAACCCGTACTTTTATTCAAAGTTCGGCCAAACTTGCCAAACCTAAATCTCAGGTGTTTACCCAACACTACTACCTAGACAATAAAATGTTATTTAACTTTTTAGTGCTGTTCAACTTCTTCTTGTACTTTTTATTTTCCCACTCCAAAGCTTTTTGTTATATACTGATCTTATAAAAGCATTTTGGAGCAAATAGTACTGTATATTATCATATCAAAGTCGGTTCATTTAAGTTGTTAGGTTCATAGATAAAACAAACACCCATGAATACTAATATTACTTTAAATGGGTTTCAACGACACATGGGAATACACACGACAAAGGTTTTATAAGGAGGTATAATAACAGGGTTGTATGAAGAGAAAGTAGGTGGACAGCACTGAAAACTTGCTAGTAACAGACAGTAAGGGGATAGGGGAAAATCAAACAGAGCAGGCGGCTTCTTTGTTCTTTGTTTTAATGTCACTGCGACATGGGGCATTTGCATGCATTCATTAGTACAGATTATTTATTAGGATTAGTGATGCTGCTATATTTAAAAAAACACCCTTACTGTGCAATGTATTGAGTTTTTTTTATGTGTCCTATGATTTTAAAAGGTAAATCACTAAACACTAAAGTTGAGTCAACAATGTAAAGAGGAACTCAGTCAAAACTGACTAGAGCTCCTAGCCTAGCCTGTGGCATGCACATCCCCTGACAGGGAGCCCTGAAAGTGGCTGGGCAACTGACACTCACTGCATGTTTGTTGGTTGAAGGTACCCATTTGTCTGGCAGTGGAGCTTTGTACCTCCACAGAGCAATGACAGAAAGGGAGGGTATTTCAGCCATGGATATACTCTTTGTAGACCGTAGTTGAACCAAATGAGCTACTGTCTATGCAGCAGGAGTAATACTACAGATGAGGGCTTTCTTCAGAGTGAAAAGTTTGACAAAGTGCACCAGGAGCAATAAGTTGCATGTAAGGTAAGGTGCCCAATGTAATATTACCTGTACATATGAGCAAAAAAAATGAATAACTGAATGTGTGACTGGCCAAAATTTTCTTACTTCTATCTACATTTTTCCCTGAAAGTAAAAGACTTTTTGGAGAAATGTTTCCGTTGCATAATCGATAAGATAAGCAAACTGACAGGCAGGCTAGACAGCCAGTTTCAAAGTATTATCAAGGACAAATGTCAAGTGCATCTCAGAAACGCCTGTCAAGGGATACCTTGCAAGTATTTCTTATTTCAAAAGTGCCAAGCTATAAGGAAAATAATTTATGGCTGTCTGTTATACCTCCCTCACCAGCTAAGAATTTTAACGGGCAGGCAAATTATATTTTATTGTTTGTTTTCACTAACAATCAACCTAAACGTTAAAATAAAAAAATAGAAAAAATAACTCCCCCGTATTAAAAAGAAATGTTGAACTTAGAAAATACGGCCTATGTCTTAATCAATTTATTATGTAGGAAAATCTCCTAAGTCTGTGAGAGCCTAAAAGAGATTATGTTTTGTTCAAAAATATGTGCAATGCTTCCAACCTTGCCACAAACCAACCAGAACAAAGAATTTTACCTTCTGTTCACCAGCGAGGAGGACATCAGCAGCACCATGCAATTCACATGACAAGTCACATGATACGCACGCACATGATTGGTTGAAAGGAAAGAGGAGGGAGGTCACATGGAAAATATAAAAAGAACGTAAACAATGAGAGAGGGGGAATAACTTATTACAGGGCTAGATCAAGGGAAGGTAACATAAAACAAAACATTAGATGACAAAAAGCTGAAAACAGATTAAAAATAAATTGCAACTGGGAATGAAAAGAGGCAATTTTTTTGCGGAGAGATGAATAATATAAGCACACATTATTCCTGTTTGTACACTGGGTCCGGGTATGCAGAGATAGCTGAAAGATAAAACATGTTAGGTTTTGAGAAAGTTGGGAACACTGCAGAGCTTGGGGAAGAGGGGAAGAGTCCATCCTGTAAAAATAAAATGTAATAAACAATTACATCCAAAGCTACAGATTCACCAATTAAAAGGACCCACCCCCTTCTTTGACATTCCAATCAGACCTCAGATCAGAAATGCCAGAGGGGCACAAGTTTTACCTGCTGGTGCTCCTGCGGCATCCATCCTCCACCTAAAGAACCTAGTGTGACAAAGCTCAGACAGTGATCCCATAGAAAAATAATAGATGCTCAGTATTAGACACTGAAGCATTCATGGGTGCTTTGTGCCACTATAGAACCCCTGATTTTAGGTCTGATTGGAAGGTCAAGGAAATGTGGAATTTCTCTTTAAGGAAATTAGCCCTGATCTTCAGTCACAGTCCTGATGGCTCCTAGGATCTGACCGGGGCCAGAGCAGAAGTGTGGCTGGAGTTGTCTTCCTGTCTGTACCCTGTTCTATCCACAAATCTTTCATTGAGACAATGTTCCCGTAGTGTGGGCCGAATAAAAAAATCTGGTGTTCATTAGCATTGTAATAATAATAATAATAATAATCTTATTAAAGAATCATTTGCGGTGCTGCAGCATTGATTTTAACAGAATAATATATGATTGTATCTCCATTTTAGCATTGTAGTTTGCATATTACTGCCTGCTTAAGCCCGACATATATCCCTGTACAGATAATGGTTGATTGAGCACCGTAATGTTTTTACTCATGTTTTTTTCTCATGGCTCTTCTATCTGTGCAATTCTGCACCATATTTAGCTGTGCATTTATTTTAAACATTTGCACATCTAAATATGATGCTGAATTGCACTGAGGAAAAAAATCATAAGAAAAGTGTTTACTCAGAAATCAACCTTGTGTATGTAGTGTATGTGCCGTTTTTCCCAACAAGATGGAAAATGTTATTTAGACAATTCTGTGAACAAGAGACATGCTGCGGAGAGAAATTAAGTGAAGTGAAATGAAATGAGGTGTGAACTTACATTCTAAAGTAGGGGCTGATTGGTGAAGGACTCCCCTGCACTCAACAAACTACCCAGAGATATCAATCCTCCGAAATATCAGAGCAGCTCAATAAAATACATGAACAAATACTAAACTGTGCTAAAGAATCTAGTGGCCGATTTATAAAACGAGGATAAAATAAGACTAAGCAAAGCAACCAAAATAATTTTAAAGTGGAACTCTAGGCAACAATTTAAGGAATATTTTTCAATTATTTATTGGCATGTTTCTCCTCACTTATTCGGAAAAGGGTGCCAAGCTTGTTCACTTCTGTTATGCAGGAGAACTCACCAACTTATGTTTCTTAGTTGGCCAGTATTAACAAGCTCTCATCCTCAGCACACAACATAGTGCAGCATTTTATTTTAAATTGCGCATACTGTATAGTGTTTTAGGGTGGCATTTCGCTGAGGTAGACAGTAGGAGGGCAATAACTAAAGTGAAAAGCATTTTAATGATTTGAAGTACCAGCCACAGAAGATGACAAACTCTTCCACATGGTAGGGCTGGTGGTTCTTTAAGTCCCTATCTAGGCACAAATTCCTCCTACCTTATCTCCCTTAGGAACAATGTACAATGAGCCATTTCAAAGCATCTCAAAATGTAAATACTTCATGTATTCGTAGCGTTCTTAAGTTGGTTTTTCCACCTAAATTTCTGGGTAAAATTCATTTCAAAGACTAGGAACAGGAAACTAAGGTCACGGCTACTACCATTGCTTTCAGCAGTCAAAATGTACATAAGGCTTAGTATTAGTTTAGCTGCCTGTGATCTATCCACACTTCCTTTTAGGTTACAAGTGCAAGTGGCACTGCTGTGAATGATAGCAATAGCTGTTCCTCCACCCAAGAATGTCACAAAAAGCAAAACCACACAAGTTAATTTAAACAGAACTCAAGAAGTTAACGGAACTAAAGCAAGCCCTGGTCATACCCCCCATTCATACACCATGACCACCCCAAAAAACAACCCATTAACTAAATTAAAGGCTTGGTTTCCAATCCCAGATGTCACAAGTTTGCTACTAAAGAGAGAACTGATATTCTAAATGATCGGACTCAGTGTTAGGTCACGTGACTGGAGCCATGTCATATGACTTATCAAGAAAGGAAATCTGACTGTACTAGTTGCTTGAATCAGTGAGGTAGTGAGGAGGCCAGCCAGGCATTGTATAACACCCACAGCCGGTTTCTGTAGGTATAATTGGAGTTATGGATTTCCTTTGAACAAAGATTTCCCAATTCCTGAGGAAAAATACCTGAGAATTTCACTTTAGTAAATCACTTGATAGGAAGACAATGAAAGTCAGTGTAACTACAGAGTAAAAGGTAGTAAAAAGTGCAATACTTTTCTCAGGGGTAAAAAAGTACCATTGACTTTCATTGTATTCCTATCTGGTGATTCACTAAAAGTGAAAATCTCAGGCTTTTTTTTCAAGAACTACATTTTTTACTACCATGAGAATATTTTTCAATTCTTAGTAAATCAAGGCCCATGTCTGAAGGTCTAATCTCTTTCTAGTTAACTAAAGCTAAACATTTTGGCCAAAATGTCTTTCCATAAAAAAAAATATTCATTTTCATTGTAAAATGCACCATTTATAATCATATTGTCAGTCTATAAAACAGCCAACAGATTGCTATTGTTGACTCAGATAAAAGTAAAGAACAATTAATTTCATTTAAAAAGTGGAAAAATAAATATATACGTGCACACATGAATGCTAGAAGGCACTATACCTATATGACTAAATTATAATTGGCATGATGATAAGACTTTTTCCAAATTACTTAACTGTTACTATATGTAGGTCCCATTATTGGGGCAGGTGAGCTGTAATATGGGTAATTGTAATGAATAAAGGCTTTACTTTAATAACTTTTTAACAGTTTGATGTTTTGGATCTAGATGGAGTTATGTTGTTTAATAAATTTAAAAATGATAATGGGGGAGGGGCATTAATGAGGTAGAAATTGTCTCTTCAAGTAAAAAATTTACAACTTTCAGCATTAGAGCTGAAACTGCTAGCCCAGCCTAAGACAACAAGGAATTGAGTGGCGGGTGGTCATTTTGATATTCAAACCAGTAGAGGAATGATAAGTAATAAAAAAGAAAGTCCTGGATTTGGCTATAAAAGTAATATTCCAAAAATTGTGGGGACCCTGGATTTAGGGGTTGTAAAGTTATTAATTTTATATCTAGCAAGCGACAGAATAGCATTTTGCTCTGGGATAAGATTCCAAGATGTTTATATGGCAAGTATACCACTGACGCTTCAGATTTAGGTCATATATCCTTTTAAAGGCATGTATCCTGCATCAGCATTTCTTCAGCAAGTCTATGAAAAGCTGACTTTCTTTTTATTCTTTTTGAAGGTACTGGCACTTTATCTTTTGAGCACCAGGAATAGACACTAAAGCACATATTTATTTGGTTTTATATGTGGTTTTCTTCCTGGTTTAGGAGACTGTAAATCACAGTAATTGATCTCTTCTACCCCATGCTTTAAGGATGGATCACATTAAACTGTGATCACTGCTCATACTGAATGGCACACTATATCTTCCTACTAACACACTCTATCCGCAGGCTTTGCTGCATCAGCCATGCTGTACAAAATCCTAAAGTATATCTGTTACCAGAACACCAGCAATGAGACTGTTTGGATCACACAGTATACTAAAACTCATAACCAGTTAAATATTATTGACTACCCTGCATTGATAAAAGGGACTGTCCATGCAAATAAAAACAAAACACTCCACATTTTCTCCCCCAGCAGGAGCTTCCTCATAGTCGGCATTTTAAAAGTTACTTGTATAGAAGAATAGGTCCAGTGTCGTGCACAGTTATGTTGAGTCTTTGGGGGTTCATTCACCAAATTACTAGCAAACTGGCGGATGAGATCCCCCTGGACCAATCACAATGACTGGAGGGTGCTGCCCTATTAAATGTAAAGCCAACGTTATTGTTCTTAAACCATAATTAAAAGGGATCTGCATGCTAAGTATGAAATCAAAACATACTTAGTTTATTTGAAACACAGCAGAGCAGAACAGTGCAATTTGAACAAACAAAATACCGCGCTGTCTTTAAATCAAGACAAAGCTCAACGTGCAAAAACTGGAATCTCCACCCAGAAAGTGACAAAAATAAAAGAAAAAACAAACACAGAGCTAAATCAATTGTCCATTAAAAGTCCAATTAAAGTAAAAAAATCTTCCAGAAGGCGGAACACCAAGTGAATATCTTCAATTCCAGTGCCTAATCCACCACCAGATGCACAGGAGGCTTACCAGATATAAAGCATTGGAAAGCTTTCTTGAGTAGATATATCCCAAACTTAAACGATAAAACCCATCTCAACGTGTGGGGAGGTGAATCTAGATGGCCGGGAATCCTCTCTTCAAGACAAAGGTATCCAAACTCCAATCCCTCCAGTGCCAACACTCATATCCCAAGGATATATAGGAGAATAAAACATAGAGATAGTGCAACACCGCTAATACACACAGGTATTTATTTAAAAGTTATTGCACTCACATGGTTTTAAAAACAATAAAGCATTATATATGACAAAGCTGTCTGCGACTCTCACCGCCAGGCATCAAAGTCCAATGTTAAAAACGACCCAGATAGTAATCTTGTTTCCAGAAGCTGCTTACCAACGCGTTTCACCCCTGAGTGGGGCTTTAACCAGGTTTGCAGCTCACAGTAAGAAATAGGTTTAAGTATCCTATCTCCGTCCCCGCCCGGAAGTGGAATAAACACTTCCGGTTCTTAACTGGTTCATGTAATTACTTCATAATGCACCCCTCATATCCTTTAGTATGCACAGTCATCGCCGCAACGCACCGATTATGCATTATAAATAAACCGCCATTGAATGTTAAAAAAATTATAAAAATTACCTGTAAACATCGCGATGTCGGCGTCCCGGTCACCCGGAAGCATATTAAGTGCTTCCAGTCCCTCCAGGTAGAGTTCAATGCGCAGGTGCCAGCTATGTTAAATCTCACAGGCATCAATGCGCAGGCGCCGTCCAAATCCATCAGTGCGCAGGCGCCGGTCAAGTCTATCAGCGCGCAGGCGCCGGCCAAACCCGTCTGCCGTGCCGGTCTTAGCAAGCGCCAATGCGCAGGCGCCAGGGTCCCCCACCATAGGCGCCAATGCGCACGCGCCGCTCTCTCGACACAACAACCCCGAGAGTGGACCACGCACGCGCCGACAAACAAAGCCCCGATACGCGCCGCCCACACCGCGGCCGCCTGATGACCCAAAAATACACTAATGCGCATGCGCCGACTAGTACAGCGGCGATAATCCTCAAACCATTAGTAGTTCTTCCACAATAAAGGGCAACAATCCCCTGGGCTGCACATAGTGGAACCTCACAGTAGTCAAATTGCCATTAAAAAATAGTAGCACTGACAATCACAGCATAAAGGCTAAGCATGCACCAAAGATAGCTCCATCCCTAAAAGGCGGCATAAATGTACAATACTTTTTAATTATTTTAAAATAATGACCCCAGTGTTTAATGTCAAACCTGGACTAAAAGAACCTCTAGGTGAGTCCAGGTTTGACATTAAACACTGGGGTCATTATTTTAAAATAATTAAAAAGTATTGTACATTTATGCCGCCTTTTAGGGATGGAGCTATCTTTGGTGCATGCTTAGCCTTTATGCTGTGATTGTCAGTGCTACTATTTTTTAATGGCAATTTGACTACTGTGAGGTTCCACTATGTGCAGCCCAGGGGATTGTTGCCCTTTATTGTGGAAGAACTACTAATGGTTTGAGGATTATCGCCGCTGTACTAGTCGGCGCATGCGCATTAGTGTATTTTTGGGTCATCAGGCGGCCGCGGTGTGGGCGGCGCGTATCGGGGCTTTGTTTGTCGGCGCGTGCGTGGTCCACTCTCGGGGTTGTTGTGTCGAGAGAGCGGCGCGTGCGCATTGGCGCCTATAGTGGGGGACCCTGGCGCCTGCGCATTGGCGCTTGCTAAGACCGGCACGGCAGACGGGTTTGGCCGGCGCCTGCGCGCTGATAGACTTGACCGGCGCCTGCGCACTGATGGATTTGGACGGCGCCTGCGCATTGATGCCTGTGAGATTTAACATAGCTGGCACCTGCGCATTGAACTCTACCTGGAGGGACTGGAAGCACTTAATATGCTTCCGGGTGACCGGGATGCCGACATCGCGGTGTTTACAGGTAATTTTTATAATTTTTTTAACATTCAATGGCGGTTTATTTATAATGCATAATCGGCGCGTTGCGGCGATGACTGTGCATACTAAAGGATATGAGGGGTGCATTATGAAGTAATTACATGAACCAGTTAAGAACCGGAAGTGTTTATTCCACTTCCGGGCGGGGACGGAGATAGGATACTTAAACCTATTTCTTACTGTGAGCTGCAAACCTGGTTAAAGCCCCACTCAGGGGTGAAACGCGTTGGTAAGCAGCTTCTGGAAACAAGATTACTATCTGGGTCGTTTTTAACATTGGACTTTGATGCCTGGCGGTGAGAGTCGCAGACAGCTTTGTCATATATAATGCTTTATTGTTTTTAAAACCATGTGAGTGCAATAACTTTTAAATAAATACCTGTGTGTATTAGCGGTGTTGCACTATCTCTATGTTTTATTCTCCTATATATCCTTGGGATATGAGTGTTGGCACTGGAGGGATTGGAGTTTGGATACCTTTGTCTTGAAGAGAGGATTCCCGGCCATCTAGATTCACCTCCCCACACGTTGAGATGGGTTTTATCGTTTAAGTTTGGGATATATCTACTCAAGAAAGCTTTCCAATGCTTTATATCTGGTAAGCCTCCTGTGCATCTGGTGGTGGATTAGGCACTGGAATTGAAGATATTCACTTGGTGTTCCGCCTTCTGGAAGATTTTTTTACTTTAATTGGACTTTTAATGGACAATTGATTTAGCTCTGTGTTTGTTTTTTCTTTTATAGAACAGTGCAATTGCTGAATTATAGGCTGCGTTCTTTATCTATAACCCCCCAGCTTTCTCTCTAGTCAGATTTTCTGCTAGATGAAAATTGGCCTAACTTGCCCATTCTTGTCTTCGTATTTTTGGAGCAGCTACATTCAGTGTGTGCATGGTGGCACCTGTCTCACTGCCCGTTTGTTCCAGCCTACTTGACAGTTCACTAACAGCAGTACTAATATGGATGCGTTGTTACGGCCGCAGTGAACTGTGCGGAGAAAACAGACAGGGAGAAGTGACCTCATGCACACTGAGAGTTGAGCTGCTTATACGTAGTGATGCTGGATGACGTGGGATTCTAGCTACTGTTTGTTCTTAGGTGTAGAAAATGGGCAAGAAGTCAACGTCTAAACCATTTTGAGTAAAATACCTACAGTAGAATGAACAGCTGTGCATGCTTTAATTTCACGCATAGCTTACAGATGTAGGCTTTCAAGTTTTTATATTGATTGCTTCCTCATCAATGATCCCAACAATCCTACCACCTCTGCAAGTCTTAAAGGGTTTATCCTGCAGTGGTCCAAATTCTCTACTCATGGTGTACTCCCTATTGTTAATCAACAAGGGAGCATTTTCTGGTGACTGGCAGTCATCAAACCTGACTGCTTTAGCCATGGGATCAAACCTGCAGGCTATTGTGTATTTTTTTTTCCCGGACCAAACATTTAATCTTCTGGGATTAACCACATCCAAAAATGACACCCATAATACTGTAGATATCACTAACTAGCTGTTGCAACATGAAATAGAGAAAATGTTGGGAATACTGAAAATAAAAAAATGCTCCTAAAAAAAACTTCACACATACCACATATATCTCAGCAATCCAAACTTGGTTTAGATTTGTTAGACATGCCATCAGGTCAGAGCTAATCCAATGGTTTTAACTATTTGTAACTTTATAGAAGGACCTGTTATGTTACGTTAGTAGCATGTTTAAAAATAAAAATGCAAAAGATATGTAATAGGCTCTAAAGATGACCTTATTCAATTCACACAAACTGTTAAGTCTATTTAACATGCAAGCAATACACTGCAAGCATTTAATTTCTTTTCTACTCACTGGTATACACAATGGTGGCTACTGTAGTTAGCTCTGTTCCTAGAATACAAAAGCCTTTATGTTTATAACCTGTTGTGTTTAGGCAGTCATTCATAGTTTACTAGCTCTCAGCTCTCAGTCAGGGGCCTACATATCATAGGAGCAGTGCAGGCACGTGCCCCAGGGCCCATGGAACAAAGGGGACAGCACAAGCTGCCTCCACAGCCTCTGTGGTAGGTACCTGCAGCACATATTTACTTACCCATGCTTCCTCCCTGCCTTCTTCTTCTTCTCTCTGGAACGAGGGCCCTGCCTTTATGTCGGGGCCATACGCAGGCCCTGTCTCTACATCAGTGCCTCGTGCTCCTCTCCTTCAACAGAGCCTAAAGCAAGGAGCCTTTGGCTAGAGTCACCTTGATTTATTTACTTCAGTAAAAGTTCTTGAATCTCTAAACTCGGTGGGATAATTTTTTTTCATTCTTTACAAAGAATTACAATGTTGCATTGCTCACGGATTAGAGCTTATAAAATCACAGTAAGGAGCTGCCGTCTACTACTTTTTGTTAGTTATCAATGCAAGCTCTGCTTGGGAAAATAAGAAGGAACAGGAACCTAGAGCCAAAAAAAGTTAAAAAGATGGCTACAGAAACAGGCTATTTTTATTTAAAACACAGAATACTATCAATATCTGCCACACACATCCTCATCTCTGTATTCATGTAACATGTCAGACCAGCATGCAAGTTAAAAGTTTTGCTCAGCTATTTATTTGATGCCACCTCCTAGTAACTGTTGAAAATCTATAGCAACCAAATTTTTAAAAAATGAGATAATACAAGGAAATTCTAGTTGACAGTTTTGGGTCGCTGCACTTCAAAGAGTACTAATATTTATTGACTATCTAGTAAATCTTGTTTTCTTCCTTAAAGTGGGGCAATCACCACCTAAAAGATTCCAGGGGCGGCCACTAGCCTGACCCCCTGGGCCAACTATACTGGATGTCCTGTTGTGTGAAACCCCCGGGGCCGATAATGTTACCTGACACCTCCTGTAATGCTGTCTTCATTGGCTGCATCCCCAGCTTCCCTGTGGCTGTGCGCGCTCCCCGTACCCAGCCATTCAGATAGGTCAGGCACACAGGAGTGCACACTCCACAGGGGAGCCGGAACTGTGGCCACCAGCATCACCTTTGTTGCTGTAAAGTTTAAATCAGCGGCTTTATGACACGCATTAGTATGCACCACATATAGCGAGTGAAAGTGGGTGATCTGGGGGGCTTCACACAGGGGGCATACTACATTGGGATACCCCAGGGGCAGGAAACAACCACCAGGTGACTGGTCCACTTGAAAGTCAAACTTCAAACAACTGAGTTGAGTTGAACTTCCTCACCTTTCACTACCAAGGCTTAAGCAATATAAATACATACCTCTCCTAAAATACAGTATTTACATAAAATAATAACTGTCCAAGCAAGTGGGTCACATGACCATAAGCTCAAACATTAGAAATAGTAACTGTAGGCACTAATGAGGCATAGGCATCACTCTCATGTAGTCCATCTCATGGACAGGGATTATTATAGGGTTTCGCTATTCATATGCTGCCAAAACTATCCAGAAAGTTTTGTGTTAGGGGGATAGGGTATTTATCTCTGTTAAAGACCTTCTGTTTTCTTTTTTTATTTATTTGCAGACAGAATTAATATTTCCACCTTATATTACAAACTGTATTCAAAAACTGCCGACAGTTGACGATAGTAATGTATTAGGATTATCTTCTAAATATCTACAGAATCGATGCAAGATGTTGCATATATAGTGTTGAATTAAAATGAACACTAGTTTAAAATAAAACATTTGAAAGGAAGATTTTTTTCAGAATCCCAGCAAAAACCAGACAGAAATGCTGCAATTGTTCCAATTTGTAAATAAGATGGGGGAAGGGGAGAGCTTTACCCCAGGCTTTATCTATTAGCCCTCAGTAAGACAAATATGATGTTAATTCAAAGAAGAACAAAGTTCTTTCAGTGCAGACAAGCTATTTCTTTATATTTAATGGTCCAGCTCTCAAATGTCCAATGCCTTTTGTGTTTATCTCATTTTCTGTCATAGAAACTGTGTGCAGGGGCAGCCAGGCTCAATCGTGCAATGGATGTTACAGGAGAAGAAAGGAAGAGAGATTTCAAAGAGACACTTACGTGGATGTATAATATCTGCGGATTTCCAATGGATTGCAGACAGATGGAAAGAGCAAAGATGGTTTGAAAATAAAAGAGAATGCAAGTGAGATGAAGCCAGACAACAGAAAAAGAAAGGATGAGTGCAAATTAAAAATGTACACATAATGTGTGATGAATGATGTTGAATTTAACTGAAATCAGGAAATGATAATGATGCATTTTATTACATAACCTGTATGCCACCATCATTATTCAGTACATGATGCTAAACTAGACTTAGACAACTTTTTTTTAATGTAAGCACTAGAATGAATGCAAAAACATTGCCATACTGCATACCAGCGCTCACTGCAGGCCATGTTCATTTACTAAAGGAAACCTCAACATTTTTGTCCGAGAACTCAAAGTGAAGTGCATTAAGCGTACAGTCAGATAACTAATTTCCAATTAGCTGTTCTGGAAAAGAACGCATCCTATTAAATTAAACTCTAGTAGGAATTCAAAGTCAAGAATGTTTAGTCTTAATGTTAATCTTTTTGCAGCTAGATGCAATTCACAATAACATTTTCCACATCTTTACACCCTCAGAAAACCAATGTTACCTAATTGTATATAGTTTTGCCAATTGCAAAACCATGATAAATCATTAGAACTCTAGACATCTTGTAACAGATAACTAGATTTACATTTTTATTGAATTCCACATAATTATTTTTTTTTCATGCATGTTTTAGAACAATGCTTTATTCAATAGCAAATGACTTCAGCAAACCAAATAGAGAGTAAATGAGTAAATGTCTGAAAAGAAAAATATATATGCTTTTGTTTTCTGTATACTTGTCCTTAGTAAATATGAAAACAAAAGGGTAAGTAATCTCTTCCTTAACAAAAGGAACAATGGACTAATGATTAATATTTCCAAATAATTATTCTGCATATCAGATATTACTTTTTATTTTACATACTTGGCCAATTGCTGGAATGTAGAATAATGCAATAACATTTTAAACAACATGTTTAAAGACTTTAGCTAACTGCTTAATGCTTAATGTATTACTGTGTCATACAAGCTTAACATCTAAGTATGTAAAAAATACTGTCAGGGGGTAGTTCTCAAGACACATCTAACTTAAACATGTATCTAACTGGGCAGAGAATGGTATATTATTAGTCACTTTGAATGTAGACTAACAAGATGAGTCTTACACATTTTCTATTCCACTCCCCAACAGTAAGAAAAAGGTAAATGCCTTGCTTACTTAATGTTATTTTACTTGTCTTATAAAATTAAAAATGCAAAAGCCTCATCAGAGTTTTTTATACTGATAGGTAGATTGTCAGATCACATTTTAGTCTGAAAGATTGTTAAAAGAATGTTATCAAATATTACCAAATCTCATGAGAATTTAAGTGGCGCTGTGTGGCACTAACACTTCTTAAATAAGGCTCCCCATATCAAAGCAATTTATAGAAACAATACAAAATGTTACATGTGTACTTACGGACTGGCTGGGTCACAAATTCAAATAGGGGGGAAGAGTCGCCTATACCCTTGCCATTGACAGCCGATAGTTTCACAACATAAGATGTTTCGGGTCTCAGGCCAGTTATTGTAAGGGTACCTTCTGAGCTGTCTGCAAATACATAAACATCATACAAATCAATAAGGTGACTTTAACAAACAACCAAGGAAAGTAGTAGTAGTAAGTACAGTAGTGAATTAAATATATATTACAGATCTTTTTTTAATACCAGTATTTAATTATGAAGTAAACCCAAAAGTGTTTTCCAGGGTCAACCAGGTTGGGGTCAGTGAAACTGGAGTTAATGATTTAGTTATGGTTATCACAGCTAAGGACCAAAAGGCAAAGGCCTATTATTTAAACCGGTTGTTTTTTGTTTGTGAATAGCTTAAAAATGCATTTCTAAATCTAACTAGAAATGCATTTTAAGGTGCATAAAGGTCATCAATATCACCCACTTTCTTAAATATTTTAAGGGCAATTTTAAGAACAAATCACTGATCATGCCTGACATTGTTAGAATAAATGTAGTTAAATACTATTAATCAATATGGTATGTTTAATTTGGGTTTAAACTTAAAACCTTAAATTAATTACCAACATTTTTATTTAGGTGTGGGGTTAGAACGATCATGATAGAAAGGATCGTTGTTAATTACCATGTGCACTGAAATTGGCAGTTTTCCATGTCTCTGATTCAGCTTTTCTCCATTCTGCCTTGTATTTAAGAATTGGCACGCCACC
The DNA here is from genome assembly GCA_027917425.1 of Gastrophryne carolinensis. NCBI lineage: Eukaryota > Metazoa > Chordata > Amphibia > Anura > Microhylidae > Gastrophryne > Gastrophryne carolinensis. The sequence goes on along the minus strand of CM051242.1, from coordinate 71,132,680 downwards.
TGTAGAATCAGGTTCTTCAAACTCGACCCTGGCAGTGCTAGAATAAGGTTCCACTCTGAGAATAGTTGGTGATGATGGGGTCTCTGCCAAAAATAAAGAATGGTTATATGAGAGATGATAGATGTAAAAACATTCTTATGTTCCTTTGATTAAGCCATTTATAAAATAAAACTTGTCTGTTTTAAGTCTGAAACATATTTTCACTAGTCATCCAACTGTGAATTGAGAAAGTCAGTGGGATGATTCATTGATTTATAACTACAAACATAGCATGAGCTGGATAAATCAGAACTTTTACAGACAATTTTGTGGCTTTTAAAACATTGTCATACTGGGACATAGAGCAGACATAATTGTTAGAAAAAAACATTTGATTAAGCCACAGTATATTTATGATATGTTACTTGAGTTCTACGTTTTTATTATTATTATTATTATTATTAATAATAATAATAATAATATGTAATAAGAGCAAATTCACATCACAAAACACACAGCCAGCTTTTACTAACCTGCTTGTACAAGAATAAACTCAGAAGACTCTTGGCCAACACTGTTGACTGCAGTGCAGTTGTAGTTTCCAAAATCACTTTCAGAGTCTGGGTTGATCTGGTGGCATAAACACAAGATGTTGAGATATAAAGTCCCAAAAGCTTTTGGACCCATTTATTTATTTACGTTATGGAAAACTATGCAAATGAATACATTTGATGTGTTATTTGGAAAATTTTGTGCTGAGTAGAAACAATGTCAAAATTTACACTTGTCAAAGTGGTCCTTTTAGCTTGAGTAATGATAACTGAAATGTATTATGGCAAGCAAATACAAATGCTGTTACGCCGCTGTATTTATACCTCAAGGCTGCTAACTAAAGGAGCGCTGTAGATCTTGATGTTGGAGAAGTTGGAGCTCGGGAGAAGTTGTCCATCCCTAAGCCAAGACACTCTTGCAGTAGGATAGGCAAGGACCTCACAAGTGATATTAACTGGGTTGCCTTCCCATGTGTAAACCACCACAGGGCCCTTAATCTTGGGAGCATCTAAAAAAGAAAAAATAAATTCTGTGTGAGAAAATATAAAGTGACAGTATATTCATTTGGAAAATGATAATGTCTGAGACCTTTCTATTTCAACTAAAGGATAAAAAGTTAGTTATTGTATAAAGTAAACTTTGTACTGATCCCTCTTTCCACCATCCAGTGCCAGCATGTAATAAATGGTTCAACTAAATTCAGTGTGTTTACAATATTGAGGTTTTAGCATTGCCTAGCCTAGCTCAGGGAAGAAATATATTATTTTCATACCAGCTATTTCTTGGGAATGGCACATGGTATAACACTGCCCCTGTAACCTTAAGCCAACATTGCACTGGTAATGTAACAAAATAGTGAAATCAATGCACCTGAAAAAAGTAGTGGTTAAAAATATCTCAGGAAGAGTATATGGAAGAGTTTAAATTGTAAATTCCAGGTGTTGCTTTCTAGAACTGCATGAGCATAACATCTAATGCACTTATATGTGCATTTTTATGGGTGCAAAACAACTGAAAAGTGCAGAAACATTAGATGGTTTAACCCCTGCTAGCCTACCTGGAGATTTTGTCACCCTTTGTTTCCAGACCATTTTTCAATATTTTGCGCTGTACATATTCAATTTTTGAAGGGATTTCAAAGGATTTCTCAAGATTTTTGGGTGAAATATGAACAAATTAAAATAAATCTGTTTTTACAATTTTCTGTGTTTTTTGTAATACAAAATGTAAGTTTTTCAATAAAATCATATTGTGTGTAAAAGCCAAATTTCTTCCGATTACAACAGTACCACATATGTATTGGTAGACATCATTTCCTGTCCAGGAGACTCTCCCAAACTGAAACAGCGCTTTAGGAGATTTTCAGATAAAGTACAACTGCTATGTGCACCTTGCAGCTTTTCAATAAAGACAATCCTTTACATTTGAAATACGCCGCACAAACTACCATATGTTTCACCCTAAAGGAGGTACCTGCCCATAAGACACACCTAGGATACGGAGGAGGAAAATATTCTAAACTAAATGTTGTGCTAAAAACCCCATTATAGGCAGTGTGACATTCCCCCCACCCTATTTTCCATGGGCTAGGGTGTGGCAGAGCTGGAAGCCAGAGTGGGGACGTTGTCTGTCCCTGCTCTGACTTCTGGTGCCGCCACTGCCGCCAGAGCCAGGGGGAAACCAGAGTGGGGACGCTGTGTGACCTCCAGTGTGCATTGCGGTGTGTACTAAAACCTGCACCTCACCTGCATCTAGCGTTTAGACGCAAAAAAGTGAAAAAACTTTTTATGCCTGAAAATGACCTGTACCTGCAATGGGGCATTTTACAGGCGAGGTACATACATTTTTCTATGAGATAAAGATGTTATGTTTAGGTTTGGAAACAACATCAAATAAATGGGGTCATTCTTTTAACATGTCCAAAAGGGCGCTGCTATTTCCGTATATACAATGTAAAAAATATATATATTTACCGTATTGGATATATGATGTACCTAACCTGCAAAAATGTTAACACAAAAAAGCTCACCAGGATGCAGGTTACAATCTACACTACAATGCCCACTGGAAGTCACGCTGGCTTCACCAAATATTTAGCAGGACCCTCAATGCTTTGCCAGTGCTCAGCAATGGTTGCCTCCCAATACAATGCTAGCAAAGGTGTAATGACCATGTGCTTCAAAGACCTGTATGCAGTAGGATTTGACTTGTATATGACAATGCATCCACTTGAACCGTAAAGTATGCAAATGCTTTATGCTTCCTTCAACAGGGAAAGTAAATTAGCTTCAGCATAGTAAGACCTATTTTTCAGGTACATGAGGATTGTTGCTAAGTATATTAGCATATACAAAAAGGTTCTGTTGGGGGTTCATGTTATTGGTTGGATGAATGTCAGCAAGCTTAGAGTAGACTTCTTGTTCAAGCCGTTAGTTATTTTAGTCAAAATCAGATTTTATAATGGGAATAGTCTGGAATTACAGACTGTCTGTCATATAGGCTTATGCTTTTCAAGAGGCAAAATCACCCAATTATTCTGCAATGTGCTCAGTAAGAAGCTTTCTCAACAAACCAGAATACATTTAACTTCAACTATCATTTGGAAATACCTTACAAGTATTTTTACATTTGGCTACGGACAATATCCAATCAGTAAAGTAATTACAGTTTATTGCCTGGATATATAAATGACCTGTGAATATGAATATTGTAACAAAGGAATTTAGTAAATTATGGTGGCACATGCATAGCCTTGCAAAGACCTTTACTTTTCTGAGCCATGCTACTGATAATACAAAATATAGAAATTTTGACATCACAAGTTTTCGACAAATGATGTCTGCTGAGGGGCTGAACCAGCCATTGCCATATTGTATCATGACCTGTCTGTCATTTAAGGAGAGAAAGAAGGGGAGGGAGGAAATGTGTAGCCTTAAAGGGCAGGACCTGCTTTGTGCCACATCTGATGATGTAGAAGCCAAGGAATACTGCCGCTTTTCACTTTTCTGCTTTCATAGCGAGTAATAATGTCTAGGAGATATTAGGTTTATTTTGGTTTTGGTCATTGGTGGGTTTTGGTTCAATTTAAAAGCTACATACACCTTTGTAGCTTTTGGCAGCTGTTTCAATTTTACTGCCCTAAAGTTAATTAAGATTATTACTCTATTGTGTAGCCTACCCAAGGCATCCTGATTTCTCTGCTTTTGAATGAGACATAGGTCAAAATGGGATAAAAATTTAGCTTCAGCGCCCACCCATGCCAGATAATCCTGTAAGTAGTGGAAAATCGTTTCTAGATTTCCTAGGTCTTGTTGAGGAGTAGGGAATCCCACATTGAGATGCCCCACAGTGGACATAAGTCGTATTTGAACTTAGGTCAGCTTTAGTAGTTATTAAACAGCCCCGGGAAAGCTGAAGTCTTCTTAAGCCACCATATAAAACTGACAGAAATTAAAGAAAAAAGGACTATTGGGACAGTATGCAAGCTAAAGAATGCAGAAAAAAAAAATTGTGTGTAGTAGCCACTTATGTATGTATCAAATAGTCATTAACAAATGCTAATGTTTGTTAGTAAATAGGCCCCATTTACGGCCCCAGCTCAGCCACATCCAGGATATCATCCCAAAAGTATTTTAAAACCCTTTCTTGGGTTACTTAAGTTTCTGGCATGTCCTGATTTTATCTATAAAGAGATGTTAGCAGCAAATGGAAATCATTACAATACCAAACTTAAACTTTTTGACACTTTAGCGTAGCAAATAGAAAAATAAGTAAAAAACTTACACTGGACTTCAAAGTACATGGCTTGTGTGTCTTGTCCAATAGTGTTGCTGGCAATGCAGAAATACTCGCCAGCATCAGTGTATTGGATGTCTTTGAGAATAAGTGATGACATCCGGATATGTCCTTCAACAACTAGTCGTCCATCCAAAGTCTGTAAAGAGAAGAGCTGTGTTAACTCACATATGCTATTCAAATTTAGAATATTAATTGAAGAATAGTACTACAGAAACATCGATATATGTGATAAAGTAAAACAGTAATGCATACACATTAGGTCTCTACCTTCTGGTAAATCAAGGGATTTCCAGGTTAGAGAAATGTATTACTTCCTATGCTGCAGCCATTTCAGTCCTAAGAGGCCTCAAAGAAAAAGAAAGCCTGCAATACAAGTGTGCTTTTAAAAAGCACCAATTTCCATACTTTATAAATCCAGATTATGTGTTCTGGAAATGGTTCTTATTCATAATTTAATGTCAGTAAACCCTCTCAAGTTCCAGTATGACTTCATTGGAAATAACCCCATCTCCTTTCCTCCAGTTGCAATCCTCCTACAAATCAATATGTACCAAAGGGTTCCTTAGTGTTTGACTTAACTAGCCCCCAGCTGTAACGCATATGCATTTTAACAATCAGCTCAGTTGTGTGCTATATGCACACATTTAATAACACTGATTGTAAGTCATCTTGTAAATTTGTAAGTAAGTAAAGATGTAGAAGAAAACGTTTTAATAAAGTTCATATAAATTAACTTCCTACTGGATTCAGCTTTTCGGTGCTTTACCTGGACAGAAACATTAGCACTTTGTCCTTCTGTATAGTCATAAAAATCCTAAAAGCCTATAGTCATTAAATCTAACGCATCCCTAATTCTGCCAATGTGGTTCAGTTCAATCAGACCATATTTTCAAAATAATGAATCATTTGCCCATCTCTGTTTTTAATTAAAAAAAAACTTTAACTCTTGTGAGGCATCTGTAAATCTGTGAACATGAAAGCAGTCTCATTTAGCTAATTCATATATTTTGAAAGGATAAGATAATGCTGGAAATCTTTTAAATGAACAATTAATGCATTTTGAAGTGAAAAAATACATCTTCTTAAAATAATATAATTCCTCTTTTACTTTTTCAAAGCATCTGTACACAGCATTAGCAGTACCTGATAACACAATAACGCATTAATTTAATACTTGAGGAACCCTAGCATCACATATATATATATTTTGCTACCATGAAATGGAGATTCTTACATTACATTATTTGATGGAAAAGGGCAATGCAAATATATACAGATGTATACACTTAACATAACTAAAATTACATTATTTGTCTAAGCGGGGGGGCTTGCTTTTTTAGTTGGTACAATGGTCTCCAGAGATTTGTGTGCCATGCTATTACAGGCACAAGCAACATTTGTTACAAACACGGCAGAACTGTACACTAGCAGTTATCTGAAATAAGTTAAGAGCAAAGATGATGTGCAATGTCAAGTGTCTAGAAGTCGTACAAATTTTAGAATAAGGAAGCCTACTAAAAACAATTTATATAGTAGGCAGAATATTAAAAGCAGAATAGATTGTAAATATTCTCTACAGGGTCTCATTGAGCTGAGGTAAATGTCGATACATTGGTTACAAGGTTGGCTTAGTAATTCATAGTGCTCTAGCATGAACTATTTTCTTAAGTAACTTAGCACTAAATCATCTACTAGATAATATTTTTGCCAGAAAGCCAAGTTTTATTCAAAGCATCAAAGTGCTTTGTCTGTGTCTGTGGGTCTTACAGTGTACATGCACCACAGACATCCTTGGGCACATGACCTACATTTGCTGTCAGTCATGAGTCTGAACCCCTGCATCAGTCACAGTGTCTTGAACACCACCAGTACTATTCATTGCAATGGGCCCTAAACTCAGAAACTGCTATGTTTATAAGAACTAGATTAAGCTGCTTGGGGTAAGAATAAGGTATCCTTATTATTTTTGCTGTTACATTCCCTTTTTAAATCAGACCATTCCCCATTAAATAATTACATTAGATCATACTGATACCATTTCACACTAAACATCAAAAAACAAGAACTTAATGAAGCTAAAGTAAGGCAACATGTGAGGCAGAGCTGGCATCATGGGAGACAAATGAACACATAGGCAAAAGGCTCTTGCTAAGTGTGTGGAGTTCTATTGCTGGTCTTGTTTCTGTGTAATGGCGATCTTATCAGCTTTTTTACTTTTGGAGAAGCAGACAATATATAAGGTTCCAGTATGACTGCTCCTGTGCTAGAAGAGTAGAAGTAGGTATATCTTGGTCAGGTAACCTAACTCTATGGAATTATAAAATTATATTTTAATGTTGGTGGACTTACTATTACATCAGTTTAATAATAGCCCACTAGGCATGCCATTCACTTCAATGTGGCAGGCTCTCCCACTCATAACCCTAACTGATGCACTGAGTAGCTTCTCATTTGTTAAAAAACCATGTCAAAAGACACATCCCATGGTCATGCAAAAGATGTTAATCTTTTTCAGAAAGGTCAAATTATTGGCATGCATCAATCAGTGAGAACAAGGAGATTGCTGAAAATACTGGAGCCAGCTAGCGTCTTATTTAACACTAGCTCTGAAAAGGTCACAGCACCAGACCCTCTGGTTGAAGCAGTGCCAGTTGAAACCAGGTGCTGTAGGTCAAGATCCCATATAGAACAATGGGCAGAACTGGATTGAAGTGTTTATATTTAGAATTAATATTACACAGATTTATTTCTACAGAAGTTGCATTGTGACACTGTAAAGTTTGTCCCCTTTGTCCCCCACAGTGATTTCGTGTAACTGTAACGATGAAAAGCTGACCAGCGCCATACAAAGTGGCACTCACTGGCACTAAGATAATCAGCAGTCTGGTCCAACAGGCTCTGATACAGGCAAGAAAAAACCTAGTGCAATGATCAAAGCGAGTTAGTTAGCACTTGGCAATGTAACTCCTAGCATCATTGTAGTCCACAGTGCGGCGCCAGAAAAGACAAAAATGCTTGCACTCCAAAATTGGTGCTATAACCAGAAAGATGGCAAACACCATAAATAAGGCCGCTAAAATAGAGTTACAAGTTGTCCAACACTTTATTAAAAAAGCTGAAGAGCTGTGGGGAAACATCATCTAAACGTTTGGTGACATCAAAAAGGAAGTAGAAATGAGGGATATGTTTAATGGTGAAAGTGAGAGCATTTCCACATAGTCTAATGTGGAATTCAAGGGATTTGGGGCTTAACAGCTGTGTAGCCTTAAGAAAGCCACTTGTCAGTGGGGCTAACTGGCAAAAATGGCTTCATATAGTCTGAAGAGTCCAGATTTAACGTTCCAGAATGTTGGGTACATCAGGGTAATAAGTGAGGCGACTGAAGTAACGCACCCATCATGCTTGGTGCCTATTTTACAAGCCTGTGGAGACAATGCTATGATCTGCTATGAGTTGTTGCAGTTGGTCAGGTCTAGGTGCAGCCAAATTAATGTGCCCAAAGAATGAAGCCAGCTGACCTAAATATACTGAATGACCAGTTTATTCCATCAATGTATTCTTGTATCAATGTGTTCTTCCCTGATGACACAGATATATTCTAAGTTGATACTGCCAGGATTCATCAAGCTCAAATTTTAGTGGTTTAGGAAACATGAGACATCATTTTCACAAATGGAATGGCCACTACCTGAAACCCATTGGGAATCTTTGAGATGTTCTGGAGCAACTCTGGACAGAAATAAAAGTTGCAACATTTATGTGGAAAATATGGTAAAGCAAATATGTGCTGTAATAAAACCTAAAGGTGGTTTGACAAAATATTGTGTCACCTTTGGCCATGTAGTGTATATTCAGCTACCAGTGAAAGATGCAATGAAAAACAAACTTGATTGGGTTTTTAGGTTAGATATATTCTGGGGGAGGAGCAGATTTTCCAGTGCTTTGGGAAAGTTTTTTACATTCGATTAAAAAACATATTTAATAGTGGTTATCCTCACTGTGAATGACATACAGTGCCACTATAATAGCTGCTCCCAAAAACACCAATGCTGAAAAAAGGGTGTAGGGAGAAATTGGTAACTGAAATAAACAACAACCTTAAATGTCAGATATGTCTGTGAAGTTTATCATTCATCCTAGTGATGGTATATCTGTAATAATACACCCAAAAATTGGACTTGCGATAATTTTATATTTGATATAATCTTGCTATAAATCCAAGTGACTGTCTAGAAAATCAGTAGGATGTCTAGAGAAATCTAGTTCATATTTCAAGATAAGATGGGTAGGTGATACATACAAAATGCCAATTATGCAACCCCCAGGGGAGTAACTTGAGGGGATGCAGGGGTGAGACTGCCCTAGGGCTCAGGAGGTCAGGGGACCCCCACCATTCTTGCTCTTCCATCTTATTCATCATATTTGTGCTCACTCCCCATCATTTAGAGAAATCACTCTGATGATTCAGTATTTATTTGCCTAGCTGCAACCAATTAAGGGGGTTATTTAAGAAAGGATAGCGCCAGGTAGTGCCTCGTAGCGGCAGGCAGCATCTGATGAACGCTGGGCGCTGTATGCAAAACCACATTTATGAAAGTGAATCTGGTGAGTGTCTCTAACAGCGCCATGTAGTGTCACATGTATTAATCTAGGTCTCAGCGCGCCATGCAGTAACTTTCGCTCTGTAGCGCTCTCCAATATATTTCAATGGGCTTTCATTAGTTGTGTATAAATAGCGTGTTTTTTTTTCTCAAATCGTTGTGTGACCTCTCCTGGCTGCAAACAAACACTTTTAGAAACTATTTTGACTTTTAATATTTTTTTGTTTCAATTTGTCTTTATTGAGAGTTTACTTTTTGAAAAGAACTTTTACATACAGGAAAGAGAAAACAAAGAGTACAAGTACAAATAAGATCAAACATCAAACAATGTTACAGTGAACACTGGCATAACGCTCTTGGAATGGGAGAGACCCAGCCCCTGTAGTGGTGGAGTGACGTGTCGGGCCGACCAAAGTGCGCCATATTATGCATCCCTCAGGGGGGAACCCGATCGGGGCGCATTCACAGGACAACCCGCGGGGGGATCATCTAGTGATGGCGCCCGGCTCATTTCAGGGGGCCCAACATACCGACCTGGACCCCTCACCCGTGAAGGGTAACCCCCAACCCGACCCCGTCCCCTCCCCCCAAATCAAAGCCCCAGAGGCCAGTCATCTCCCGTTGAACCGCTGAAGAAAGAATAGAAACACTAAGGGAAAGAAGGGAAAGAATGGGGGGAAAGACAGGGAGGGGTAGACATCAGGGAACTACTAGCCCAGGAGAGGAGAGACAAGGACAAGACAAAGACAGCGACCCAGGTAGGGACCAAGACGTTGGCAGGAGCGTAATTGTAGGTATATGTTTAGGCAAGGTGGGGACAACAACCACAACCACACCATGTTAGGATCTTGGACTCACATCTCGCCCAGGCTCTGATTTCATCTGCTGTCCAGGGTGAGGTCATTAGGGCGAGGTATCAGATCAGGCCCATCAGCCTAGCAATTTCTGAAAGTCAGGGGTGACCCGAGAAACCTCCCACAGCGTCCATGTCTTAAGATATTTCTGGGTGCCCCCCTCCACCCCCTCCAAGGCCAACTCCTCCAGCCTCTTGATGCTCTCGACTTCCCCATACCACTCCACCAGAGATGGTACAGCAGGGGTGCGCCAGTGTCTTGGGATCACCGACCTCGCAGCTGTGAGTAGATGTCTCAGCAACCCCCTCTTACTGGATGACACAGGTCCAGGGATCATGGACAGGAGGGCGATCTGTGGGGTGTGGGGGATTTGTTCCAATGTTAAGTGTTCATATATCCCTAGAACTTTCTCCCAGAAGGTCCGTATCGGGGGGCACTCCCACCAGATATGTAGCATAGTCCCTGGGGCCCCGCTGCATCTCCAACAATCCCCAGTATCGGACCCTCCAAATTTCACAAGGTCCGAAGGACACTTATACCATCTCGATAGTATTTTGTAGTTTCGTTCCTGAGATCTAGAAGCAACCGACAGCCTATGGGTAAGTGTAAAGGATTTTTCCCAGTCATCAGGCCTCAACGTCTGTCCCAGGTCCTCCTCCCATCTCCCACAGAACCCAGGCAGCTCCTCGTCTTCTTCCTCGCCTCGAATAATCTGATAGAGAAGGGAAATCGTGTGCTTGGGAGGGGAAGGGTTTCGCAATATAGCCTCCAAAGGCGTAAGCGGGCGGGAGAGGCACGAGCTCGGTGTGATCGATTTGATATAAGCCGCTAGCTGGGCATGTAGGAGCCAAGATATATTCCTGGTCCCCCCATGAGTCCGCAAGGCCGTGAGGGAGGGAGGGCCCGACCCCGACACTATGTCCCCCAGCCGGACATCCCGGGACTCCTCCCATATGAGGAAGGATCTAGCATGCATCCCAGGGGGGAATGAAGGGTTGTCAAACAGGGGGGTAAGGGGTCCCGGTCTGTGGGATAGCCTATCCCGCTTCAGAAATCCATCCCATAATCGTAACAAGGGGCCCGCCAGATAGGGCAATTCTCGTATATCAGGTCTGGAGGAAGGTTCAATCCAGGGCAATGCCACCAAATTTAGGGGAGAAATGGCCTGCTCTACACCAACCCAACACTTGTCATCTTTATGGTGGAACCAATCTGAGAGCCTGACCAACAGCGAGGCGGCGTGATAGGCCCGAAGGTCCGGGACTCCCAGGCCCCCTCTCGGCTTAGCTCTAAGAAGTGTTTCCCTCCTGATCCTAGGTCGCCCGCTCCCCCAAACAAATTTGAAAAAGGCTCTCTGCAAGGCCTGGAAGTAACCACGTCCCGGGAGTAAGGGGACCGCCTGAAACAGGTATAGAAACCTCGGGAGTATGTCCATTTTGAGGATGTTAATACGACCCAGCCAGGAGTGCTGCTTGTTGCGGTATGAGTTAAGTCTTGAAGTCGTGGACTGTAACAGTGGAGCGTAGTTAAATTTGTACAGCAACCCCAGGTCAGCGGGGATCTGGACCCCCAGGTACTTAATGGCTTCTTTTTGCCACCTAAAGGGAAAGTTAGCTTGCAGAAGACGTTGAGTTTCGTCAGGGAGGGAGACGTTCAGGATCTCGGTTTTAGACAAGTTGACCTTAAAGTTGCTCACATCTCCAAAGCGCTTAAACTCCACTAGAACCGAGGGCATGGTTATATGGGGGGAGGTGATGTACATAAGTAGGTCGTCCGCGAAGAGAGAGAGCTTGTGTTCCCCTCCCCCGCAGACGACCCCCCGGATGGACGGGTTCGCCCTCAAAGCATTGGCCAGGTGCTCCATCACCAATATGTAAAGCAGCGGAGACAAGGGGCATCCCTGCCGGGTTCCGTTCCGAATGCGGAAGGTTCCGGACAAGGTGCCGTTGACCCTCACCCTGGCAGTAGGATCCTGGTATAAGGCCATAATTTTAGCTAGCATACCCGGCCCCAGGCCCACCTGCTGTAGCACAGCCCTCAGGAAGCCCCAATGCACGCGATCAAACGCTTTCTCAGCGTCCACCGCTAGTATACATGTGGGGACAGCCCGCAACTGCGCGTGCTGTATGAGGGAGATCGTTTTAATAGTGTTGTCTCTCGCTTCTCTCCCCGAGACAAATCCGACTTGGTCAGTGTCAATCAGGGAGGGAAGCAAGGGCTGTAGCCTAAGTGCAATAATTTTGGCATAGATCTTCAGGTCTACATTTATCAAGGAGATGGGTCTATAGTTACCCGGGAGGGTGGCATCTTTACCCGGCTTAGGTATAACTGTTATATGAGCCTCCAAGGACTGCCTCGGGAAGAGACAGTCCCCGGAGATAGAATTAAATATCTTGACCAAAAAGGGGGCAACCAAATCCCTCAATGTCTTGTAGAATCTGGGGGTGAAGCCATCAGGGCCCGGACTCTTGCCTGCAGGGGTATCCCCTATAGCCTTAAGTACCTCCCCTACGGTGAACGGATCCTCGAGCTGGTCACTGCTCTCCTGGGGGATAGCTGGGAGGGCGGTGTCGCTAACGTATTCCGCTATCTGGTCACTCCCCGACAGGCGGGGGCCCCGAGAGAGCACAGGTTCCAGGTTGTAGAGCCTGGAGTAGAAGGCCTGGAACTCCTCCGCTATCTGGGTAGTCTTGTGGAGCTCCGATCCCCCCCCCCTCTAATCATGGGGATGAATGTAGAGCCCTGCCTGGGGTGGAGAGACCTGGCGAGCATCCTGCCACACTTGTCACTATGCTCGTATATGCGGGCCCTAAATCTATCTCGGTATTTGAGGAAGCACTGGTCATATAGGTTCTTCAGTCTATGTCTAGAATCCAGTAGCTCCCTCAAGACCGTTTGTGAGGGGGTATTTTTATGGGTCTCCTCCAATTCCCCAATACGCTTCAGAGTAGCGTCAATCTGCTGTGCCCTGGCCCTCTTAAGCCTGGAACCGTGCTTGATAAAAACCCCTCGGAGCACACATTTGAGGGTCTCCCACTGGGTTGGGAGCGGGGTCTGGTCCTGCGAGTGGTCAAGTTGGAAGTTGGCGATGGAAGACCTAATTTCAGCTAGACATAGGGGATCCTTTAATAAATTATCATTCAGTCGCCAGTTGTACTGCCTGGGGGCAGCGTCTGGACATGGGAGGCTCAGAAAGACGGGAGCATGGTCAGACCACAAGATCCGGCCAATGGAGGCGTCTGGGTTTCTTGAAAGCGCGTGATGACTGAGAAAGATATAATCCAACCTACTGTAGGAGTTATGGGGGTGGGAGAAAAATGTGTAGTCCCTTGCCCCCCCATGTTGAATTCTCCAGGTGTCAACTACCTGGAGGTTGCGAAGCGCGCCCCTCAGCTTCTGTAGTTTGGAGCAGGGTATCCCCGATTTGCCCTGGGAAGAATCGAGCCGCGGGTCAAGGACTAGGTTGAGGTCCCCTCCCATCACCAGAACCCCCTCTGAAAACCCCTCTAGAACCTCAAGGATCCCAAGTCCAACCTCCACCTGGGCCTGGTTTGGCAGATATAAATTGGCGAGAGTGTATCTGACCCCGGAGAGGGTGAACTTGAGAAAAATATATCTGCCATCTGGATCCACCTTGGAGTCTAGCGGCTCCAGGGGGACACCTCTATGTACTGCAATAGAGACACCTTTAGACTTGTTCACCGGGTTGGGGCTGTGGAACCATCTATTGTAGTATTTGTTCCTGATATCAGGAATCTTCCCCACACAAAAATGAGTCTCCTGCAATAGGAGAACATCTACTCTTTCCCTGTGGAACCCGTATAGTATTTTAGCTCTCTTTTCAGGGACGTTCAACCCTCTAGCGTTAAAAGTGCAAAATCTAATCTCCGCCATGCTAGCCCAGCGGTCGTGCCTGGATTCACGGGGTAAAATGTCACAGAAACCAATGGGGCGTCAGTGGGCTGGCCAACCCCGTGTAGGCCAATGCTGGAGTCGGGCCCCGGAAGGACAAACACACACGATAGACAGGGGGAAGGGTAAAACACTAGGGAAGCAGAGAAGCACAGGAGCTAAGAAAAGAAAGAAAGAGCCCCTACCCTATAGAGGAGGGCAATGGGGGTATAGAGGGTAAACCCTCAAACCCGCGTACACCTATCGGCAGGTATTCAACCGGGTGTCGCGGAACAGTAGTTGTGGAGGTAGCCTAGCCATTCGGGAGCCTCCCCAATGTATAAAGGTCAACGAGGGTTAGATTCCTAAGCCCCGGGTTGGCTAAAGAGAAAGTCGCCACTAGCGGTAACAATTAACAAAAAACCCCATAACTCTCAGGGGGGGGTCTGAAACCCGCACCTCCCCTCCCCCCAGGGAGGGCCCAGCACACATCCCCGGGTTGGGTAACCTGAAAACTTGAAAACATATCTCAAATACCTATGGAAACACTGCTAATTTTCCAACAAAGGCAATCTCGGTATCATAAGCAAGCTCCCGGGGACTCGGCCCACCCACCATGGCAGGGCACCCCCGGAGCATCCCGCACCCCCGGGGCATCCCCAGACTCAGCAGCGAAACATCAAAATAGCAGTAGAGTGACACTAAAATAATGTTAAAGTGTACCCAAATGCACCCGCCCCCCCCGCCCCACGGACCCCGAGAAGGCCGGCAACCCACCACCACCCCGCGAGGGGGCGAGTAGCGGGGCCAGCCCCCCCAGGGGCCGAGGAGGGGGGGGGGAAGGAACCGCAGCCGGTGCAGGGCACCACGTAATAATGAATACATCATAATGAACTTCAAACAGTAAACAGTAAACCTGGAGTTACAACAGTGGAAGATGTGATCGGGGCATGAAAGCTCAGAGGGGGTGCGTCAGGGCCAAAGATACTGGGTCAGAACGTGGGAGCTAAAAGGGATGGGCCGAGCTAACGACCCCGAATCGGCCCAGGAGCATCGCCCCTACGACCCCTGGCCAGCCGGGGTCTCCTGGGCGCCCGCTGCGGCATGGGGGGGGAGGGGGGTCAAGTCCCAGCCAGTCCGGGACTGGGAAGGGGTCCGTTTCCAGAAAAATAAACAGACCCGGAAGGTCCGCCTTGCTTCTGAGAGCGTAAATGGAGTTGTCCCTTCGTACCACGAGGTGAAATGGGTGACCCCACTTGTAGGAAGCGCCAACTTCTAGAATCCGGTCGAGGAGCGGCCGTAACAGACGTCTCATCTGGAGGGTGCGGCGAGATACATCGGGTAGGATAGTAACTTGAGAGCCGCGAAATGAGATCCTTCCCCTCTCCCAGGCCCGTCGCAGGATTTCCTCCTTGACAAGGAAAAAATGAATTCTGCATAAAACGTCTCTGGGGGCTTGAGGGTCCCCCACTGGGCGTCCAGCCACCCTATGTATTCGATCAATAACCAGTTCAGCGTTCGGTGGCTTGCCCAACAGGTCGTTGAACAGTTCCGTTGCCCAGGTGCACAGATCTTCTGATCTAACGGATTCTGGTATGCCACGGAGTTTCAAATTGTTGCGCCTATTTCTATTCTCTTGGTCATCTGTCTGCAGTCTGATGTCAATCAACTGCTGCTGGTGCATCCCCTGGTTTCTTTCAAGAGCCGCCAAACGGGCCTCATAATCCGGGCGAGCCTCCTCTAGCGATGCAATTCTAGTATCAAGAGCAGAAGATTTCTGTTGGAGGTCTTCTATTTCTCTGCGTAAGGCCCGCTCGATTCTAGTAGCCACGGCCTCTAGATCTGCTTTGAGTTCAGCCTTTGTTGGAAGACATTGCAGGAGATCCCGCAGGCTAGGGTCGACAGGCGACCGCAGGAACAGCTGGTCCTCCGGGGCCCGGGGCGGGGGCATCCCAAATCGGGGCTCGCCCGATCTCACGGCTGAAGCAGGGCCCAGGGCACACTCCAGGCTCTCCGGCCCGTTTACAGGATTGCAGGGCTGAGGGTCAGCGGCTGGTGTGTCGGACCGGGGGCCCGGCGACCATCCCAGGGGCGAGGACTCCCCAGAGGCACTCAGACACCCAGGGTCACCCCTCCGACTCCCAGGGGGCAGATGAATCTCTGCATGGGTCAGTTGTGGGCTCCGTACAGATCCCCCTCCCCAGGCAGGGGAAGCAGACATAGACCGGGGCGGACTGTCTCCCCACAACTGGGGTATGGGCCGGGAGAGATTCGGCGACATCCATTCGGGAGCCGAGGGATCAAGCTGTGAGCGTGGGCTCCTGTGGGTGTGCCCCCCTGAAACCTCCAGGACCGGGTCCCCGGGGAAGTCCTGAGCTGGGGTATTGCTGCACAGCAGAGAGGGCGCAGGAGGGGCTGACATGTGTGAGGGAGAGGGCAGGGGGTGTATGCAGTCCTGATCCTGGAGCTCCGACCTCTCCCCTAACCCCGCACCAACCTTCATTTGCTCCTCTGGTGAGCTGGCCTCGGCCTCGGATACGGCGTGCCCCGGCGAGGTCTGCAGGTGCTCAGCCCTGTGAGTCATCAGGGCAGCGTCCCTCCGATCACGGTATGGCTCCACACTCCTCAGCCTGCCCTCCGCAGCACAGCCGCTCGGTGACGTCACGGCGGGTGCAAGGGGAATCACGGCTGCATCTCCGGCTCCAGGCTCCATAACAGGCATCTCGGCAGGTAGGAGGTCCTCACCCGCGGCGGGCCCCGCATGTTCCCTCATCGCCCCCGCAGCCATGCGACGGGTTCCCATGCGCTCCTCGCAGGTCGCGTGCCGGTCGGGCGCCATCTTGGGAGGTTGGGCTCTCTGCCCCATCGGATCTCGGCGGCCGAAATAGCTGCCTATGTCCTTCTTTGGGGGCTTCCTCGCCGACCCCCCGGTTCTCCTCTTCTTCCCGCTCCCCATCGCAGCAAACAGGAGGGATTTCAAGGATCTGGATCTGCTATAAGGTAAGGGAGGACAGCAGAGCTAAGGGCCGTGCGTCTCTACTCCTCCATGGCCAGGCCACGCCCCGACTTTTAATATTTTTATGCAGAATTATATTTACAGGTCTGGCACTAAAGTGTTATTGTCCCAGTGTTATAACAATGTCATTCCATGTGTTTTCGCTTTGTTACTGGTGTATATGTGTTCAAAAACAGACTTTAATCACACAGCATCTGGCTCTCTAGGCCACAGCGCCCAGCTATAGAGCGCCAGCACTCTGTGTCTAGTGTTTTCTTGAATATGGCGTGAAGCGCCGAGTGCCGGGCGCACTGAGCAGTCGCTACCTTTCGTTCCCTGCAGCGCTGTACTGTTGTTACAGCTCCCAACATACATCACATTCATCAATGCTGGCCAGGTTACTAGAGCGACTGAGACACTCTGTTACAGTGCCTGATACATCAGCTCTACAGCTGTACAGACGCACATCTGGCTATACCTGGCGTTAATAGTGAATCAGCCTCCACGTTTAAGACAGAAAAAATGTTAACGCATGAGCCATGAAAGGGCCCCATTTAATGTTCACACTAGGGCCACATCTCATTTAGTTACTGGCCACTGGCATTATCACATTCTAATAATCCAGTCTATGCAGGAACAGCATGTAATAGGGGGTATAGGGGTATACTCATTAATCATAATTTGAAAAACATGGCCTGTACAATATTTTTGTATTATTAAATGTTTCTTAAAGACATTTCTGAAGCTGTACATAAATGAAATGTGATGAGTTGCATCTCAAAAAAAAAAAATATTACATATTTCAACAATTCAGTTCAAAATGCAATCATTACACACAAGGTAATTAATTGATCGCTTTTTTAATTGAATTACTGACATTAATTCAATTTAATTCAATTAATGATATTCTAATTCATTGAGATGCACATATATAAAGAAATGCACATATATAAAGAAATGTCTGTCCGTCTGTCTGTTCATGCCCGGGAAGGTTAGAGTGAAGGTCCCGTCCTTGCCAGGTGTACAGGAGAGCAGGGGGATGGGGAAGACCGCCCCATAGAAATGAATGGTGACATAACCTTAGAGCTGCAGCTCCCCTTAGCAATGCACAGGTGAGGTAAATAGTGCTCAGCCAGAGCTCTAGAGCCATGAATGTGCAGATCCAAATAATCCAAACTACATGATTTGGCAGTATTTAAGCATATGGATATGAGAGAACAAGAGGAAATATAACACCAGGCCTGCTCGTAGTCCACAAGGGTTGGAAAAAACAGACCCATAGAAATAAATGGTAGAATGTTCTGGAGATCATATTTTATCTCACAAAAAAGATGTCAGTGTCTGACCACACCCTCCTCCTCACACATACACACACCAATCTCATGAGATTACTTCTTCTCTAGTGGCTGCACACACAGAGCAAACACTCGGTTTCATGCAGCGGGTGAGTGTTGCCAATGTTCGAGTGTTGGCCATACACCCCCACTGTATGGAGCCAGGTGTTTGCTTTGCGTGTGCAGGCGCCACTGGAGAAGAAGCAGCAGTGACAGCAGAGACAGCAGGGACAGTGCGTACAGTGGGGACATCGTGCAGGAATCAGTTGCCCTGCCAGCTACGCATGCCACTCCTCCATCCCCTGGCCTCCCGTGGCTGTGGCGACTTGGCCAGCAGCACAGGGGCAATGGATATGTGAGTTTACTTTTTTTTGCCTATGGGGAATGGGAAGGGGGAATGCCAAAATGCCAATGGGAATGGGAGGGGGAATCCCACACTGCCTATGGGAATGGGAGGGGGGAACACCACACTTCCAATGGGAATGGGAGGGGGAAATGCCACACTGCCTATGGGGATGGGGGGGTGCCACACTGCCTAAGGGGAAAAGGAGGTGGGAAGCCACACTGCCTATGGGAATGGGAGGGGGGAATGCCACACTGCCTATGGGAATGAGAAGGGGGAATGCCACACTGCTTGTAAGTCGGGGATTCTACACCTTGCCTATTATCTGGTTCTTGGGGGGGGGGGGTGTTTTATCCCATTTGGTTCAGAATATTTTTTTTTCTTATTTACCTCCTCCAAATCCTAGGTGTGTCCTATGTGCATGCGTGTCGTATAGGGTGGAAAAGGGTGTCTCAGGGCATCAGTGCCACTGTCTGTGCTTCATACCACAGTCTTGCTCTCAATAATTCTTAACTGCTGTGTCCCAGCCATTCCGATTGCTCTTTGGGATACAAATTGGCATGATATAGCAGATAGAGTTTTATATCTAGCTTGGCAAGAGGTCAATAACAAATTATACTGGAGGACAAAGTCATTCAAATGACTGTAAAAAATGAAGCGAGTTTGGTATGACCTCCTCAACAAGACTTGGTGCTGCTGTCATAAGCAGTAGCTAACTTAGAGGAACAAGTTATGACAAAATACAGTTTCAGCTGGACAATACTCCAGATAAGAAGCTAGCATATCACAGGCTACTTGTAATCATTGAAATGGCTCTGGAGGTTGCTTCTTTCTTAATGCCCCAGGTGTAACTGGCAGAACATTTCTTATCAACCTGCTTCTTGCCAAGGTTAGAAATATGGGTTGTATTGCTGTTGCTGCTGCAACATCTGGAATAGCAGCAACGCTACTGAGTGGGGGCAGAACTACACTCTTCACATTTTAATTGCATTTTAATCTTACAAGAGATGATGAACCAATCTGCAATTTCCCTGCAGATTCAGGAGATGCCAATATGTTCATTCAATGTCAACTCATTGTCAGGGATGAGTGCACCATGGCACATAGACATGCTCTGGAAGCATTGGATCAAACACTGATAGACTTAAGAGAAAAGACCCAACTAATGGGTGGGGCCTTGGCCTTGCTTGCTGATGATTTCAGGCAGACCTTTCCTATAATACCAAAGGGAACCATTGCTGATGAACTGAATGCACGTCTTAAGACATCGTCACTGTGGCATCAGGTTCAGAGGCCTACTCTCACAACCAACATGAGACCAAATATTTTTGGAGATGAATCTGCTCTGCAGTTCTCCCAATTGCTTCTGATCCTTGGCAATGGTGTAGTCCAACAAGATGCAGATGGCAATATATCACTCATTGCTGATTTATGCAGGGCTGTAGAGTCACTTGCACACCTCAAAATAGCAGTGTTCCCCGGAAGAACTCCTTACTATAACTGGAAATGTCAAAAAGCTATTTTGGCAGCAACAAATGACATGGTAAATACAATAAACTTACAAATTATTAAGGAGTTGCCATGATTTGTTGTGACACCACAACAGATTTAGAACCAACTGGAATACCTTCTCATCACTTGGATTAAAAGGTTGGTGCTCCAGTCATTCTAATGCGGAATTTAGATGCAACAAAACTGTATAAGGGAACCAGGATGTGCATTAAAACATGTCATCCCTATGTGCTGGAAGCAACTATCATTTCTGGATGGGAAGCTGGAGAAGTAGCTTTTATTCCATGAATTCCACTGATTAACTCAGATGAAACAATAATGTTTAAACGATTACAGTTTTCTGTTAAGCTATCATTTGCAATGACAATAAACAAGGCCCAAGGCCAATCACTGCAGGTGCCTGGCATAAATCTGCATTCTGCATGTTTTTCGCATGGACAGTTATATGTTGCCTGCTCCGGAGTTGAATCAGGTAAAAATCTTTATGTCTATGCACCTGGCAATAAAACTGCCAATGCTGTTTATAACCAGGCTCTGTCATAAAGTCTTATGACATGGCATCTCACTTTGGCTATTAGGTATTTAGGATGTTAATTTTTTTTGTTTATTTCTAATGTGCATTTCTGTTCCAATTTACATAAACAATGTATAACTGTCGGGGCATATCGGGAGATTTCCCTGTTAACAAAAAAAAATACAATTCTGTGATTATTCACCTGTAGAATTGGTATTATATGTATACAGCACGTCCTGTTCCAGAAGATATTCCTTACACTTGGGATATACATCCAGCAGATGGCGCTGACTGCAGAGACAGAAAAGTGGCTCCTCCCGGCTCCATATATACCAGGGACCTCCCACAAAATCCCCAGTTTTGAAAAGAAGTTAAAATGAGACCGGGAGAACTATAAACATTATATGAAAATTTAAACATAAGAACAATCACCATAAAGAGGTAACTAAAGATAATGATAACAAGGGTGGGGTGGAACAGGACGTGCTGTATACATATAATACCAATTCTACAGGTGAGTAATCATAGAATTGTATTACAGCACGTCCTGTTCCAGAAGATATTCCTTACACTTGGGACATCCAATAGCAGTGTCTGTAAGGTAGGGTGGGATCCTCAAAGTAACAGCAGACAGTTTAAACCACTGCCGCCTGTAGAACCTTGCGGCCAAAAGCAGCATCAGCTGAGGCCCTAACATCAACATTTTAAAACTTTGAAAATGTATGAACAGAAGACCAAGTAGCGGCCTTGCAAACTTGTTCAACAGAAGCTTGGTGCTGAAAAGCCCAAGATGCACCAATAGCACGAGTAGAATGAGCAGTAATGCGGAAGGGAGGCTCCTTCCCCTTAGCAGAATAGGCCTGTATCACAGCCTGACGTATCCACTTGCTGATAGTGGACTTAGCTGGAGCCAAACCTTTCTTAGGTCCAGACAGAAGCACAAAAAGAGCATCAGTCTTCTTGAAGGATTCAGTAGCCACCAAATAGAACTTCAGAGTTCTGACTACGTCCAAAGAATGCAAAACCCTTTCCTTAGGGTAACTAGGATTAGGACACAGAGAAGGCAAAACAATGTCCTGATTGAGATGAAAGGCAGAAACAACCTTAGGCAGAAAATCTAGCTTAAAACGAAAAACCACCTTTTCCTGGTGTCTCTCAAAATAAGGTGGCTTGATGGAAAGCGCCGCCAACTCAGAAACACGCCTAACAGAAGTGATAGCCACCAAAAAGACCACCTTAAGCGTAAGAATAGACAAAGGAGCCCCTTGCAAGGACTCAAAGGGAGACCCCTGCAGGGCAGGTAAGACCAAGTTCAAGTAACATAGGCTTAGGTGGGGGACGCACGTGAGTAACCCCTTGGAAAAAAGTCCTGACCAGGGGATGCTGAGCAAAGGATCTTTGGAAAAAAATAGCCAAAGCAGACACATGGCCTTTCAGAGTACTGAGCTGAAGACCCAAAGCCAAACCATATTGGAGAAACTCCAGAATCCTAGGAATAGAAAACACACAACAGGGAAGCGAGTGGGACTCGCACCAGTCAATGCAAGTACACCAAACCCTGTAATAGATGGAAGAAGAGGACCTCTTCCTAGCCCTGATCATGGTATTCACCACCGAGGCAGGCAGTCCTTTTTCCATCAAGCCAGGCCGTCAAAGCCAGCATTTGTAAATTGGGGTGGTGTAGGTGTCCCTAAGTGAGCAGATCTGGAACCAGTGGCAGGGCGTACTGGGCTACTGCCAACTGCACAATGTCTGTGAACCACACTCTTCTTGGCCAACAGGGGGCCACCAGGATGGTTGGCACCCCTTCCTGAACTATCTTGCGCAGCACCCTGCCCAGCAGTGGAAACGGTGGAAACACATACAGGAGCTGGAACCACGTCCAAGACATTGCCAGGGCATCCGTGGCCAAGGCCAGAGGATCCTGGGACAGAGAGACAAAGACTGGAAGCTTGTGATTGTGTCGAGACGCAAACAGATCCACGTCCGGCTGACCCCAGCGGTGGCACAGGGAGCGAAACACCCTGCTGTTGAGGGACCACTCTCCCAGGCGAGAGGTCCCCCTGCTTAGAAAGTCTGCCACCAGATTCTCCACCCCCGGGATGTACACAGCTGAAATGCAGGGGACATTTTCCTCCGCCCAGGACAGTATCAGGGACACTTCCTTGAGGGCCCTCTTGCTCCAGGTCCCTCCCTGATGATTGATGCAGGCAACTGCCGTCTGGTTGTCTGAGCGGACCTGAACAGCCCAACCCCTTAGGTGTGGGGTTAAGTGGGCGAGAACCAACCTGATTGCCCTCAATTCCAGAATGTTGATAGGGGCATGGGCCTCCTGAGGGCCCCACTGGCCCTGGAATTTCAGGGACTTCCAGAATCCCTCCGGCCTGTCAGACCGGCATCCGTGGTTACAGTCTCCCAGCAGGAGGCCAGAAAGGACCTGCCCCCCAGCAGGTTCCTCGAGTCCAGCCACCACACTAGAGACCGCCTGACCTGAGGGGACAAGACACACACCTGATCCAGGGACACAGGGTCCCGATCCCATACTGACAAGAGGTGAAGCTGAAGAGGCCTCATGTGGAACTGAGCATATGGAACCGCCTCTAAACAGGACACCATCAGGCCCACCAGTTGCATTCCCTGCCTGATGGATGGATGAGGACAAGGCAGCAGGAGCTGAACTTTCTCTTGAAGGACCTCCACCTTCTGCTGAGGAAGAAAGATCTTGACCTGAGCTGAATCCAGAGTCATGCCCAGAAAAGACTTCACTATGGAAGGAGACAGGGAAGATTTGGGGTGATTGATCACCCAGCCAAATGATTCCAGTGCGGACACCACCCTCTGAGTGTCCAGCTCTGCCTGATGGAAGGACTGAAAAGCGATAAGCATGTCATCCAGGTAGGGAAGAATGCGAATTCCCTGAGATCTCAGCAGGGCCATCACACCTGCCAGCACCTTGGTGAATACCCTGGGGGCCGAGGTGAGGTTGAAGGGCAAGGCCACAAATTGGTAGTGCTGATCCTCCAGAGCGAACCTGAGGAATCTCTGATGACCTGGAAAGATTGGTACGTGAAGGTAAGCATCCTTGATGTCTACAGAGGTCATGAAGTCCCCTGGGCGTAGGAAAGTCACAGCTGAGAGCAGAGTCTCCATGTGAAAGTGTCTGAATCTGACAAACTTGTTGAGAAGCTTTAAATCCAGGATAGGTCTGATGGACCCATCCTTTTTGGGCACAATGAAAAGATTGGAATAATATACTTTGCCCCTTTCCTTCAAGGGCACCCGGCAGATGACACCTAGGTCTAGAAGGCCTGGAACAGCCAGGGAGAGACACTGAGCTGACAAGGTGTTTTGAGCTAACCGAGACTTGATGAATCTTGGGAGCAGCCAGGCTGCAAACTCTATTTTCTAACCGGAGGATACTACCTCCTGAATCCACCGGTCTTAGACATGATGCCTCCAGACGTGAGCCAAGAGCCGAAGCAGACCCCCCACCCGGATGGGTGAGGGCGCCCCTTCATGCCTGAGGGGGCTTGGGGGAGGACTTAGTCTTGAGACCCCAGGAGGAGCCAGGGCGGCCACGACCTCTGCCCCTGCCCCAAAAATCTCCCTGGGTTCCAGCAAAGGAAGCTCCCCGTCCAATTCTGGAGCCCCTGAAGGAAGGAGAAAAGGCACCTGAACCCCGAAAGGACCGGGGCTGCCTTCTACGCTGAGGTAACTTGCCACATTTAGCAAACAAGTCCAAGCGTTCCCCAAAGAGGCGCAGCCCCTTGAAAGGAAACCCAGTGAGAGCCTTTTTGGCAGCATTATCAGCTGCCCACTGGCGCAGCCAGATCGAGCGGCGTATCGCCACCAACAAGGCAGATGCCCTGCCACACATTCTGATGGTATCATCCAAGGCAGAGAGCACATATGCAACAAATTCCTCACAATGCAGAAGAGCTCTATACTCTCCACTACCAGCATCATCGGGGGCCCCATCTAAGAGCTCCCTGAGCAGGCTTTTAATAGCAACAGCCGTGATAGCAGAGGCACAGACCGGACGGAGCGCGGTCCCAACACAGGCAAAGGCATGGCAAGCAAGCTGATCTATGCGCCTGTCCTCCCCATCTCTCAGGGTAGTAGAGTCAGGGGAGTGCATGACAGATGTGTTAGACAACCCCAGAACTGGTGCATCCATCTCTGGAGGACATGACCAACGTTTAACCATCTCAGCAGGAAAGGGATACCTCTTATCCCAACTCCTTGGTACACCGGGAAGCCGGCTAGGCCGTTCCCACTCCTTGAGAATCAGATTATTAAAGTGAGTTTGTTCAGGAAACTCCAAACATGGCTTAACAGTATGAAACAGCTCCCCCTGCTGCCGGGGAGCCACGGCAGGAGGAGAGATACAGAGCACTTTAAAAATGTGAGCCAAAAGTCTGTCAGTATCATCTGAAGCCCATGGGTCAGATCTAGACTCAGCACAACCCCTAGGCTGATCTTCAGATGATTCTGAATCAGAGAATAACTCCCCTTCTTCCAGGGGGGTATATCCAGTAATATAAAAAAACTGCTCAGCTTCCACAGGAAAGAAGGTAACGCCGGGTGCCAGATGCCGCCGCTTAGCAGGAGCCTTACACGGACCAGATCCGGCAATATGCCTTTCAATGCTTGCTACCCGGGCAGCCAAATCAGGTTGAGACTCCCCACTGGTATGCACTTCACTGGGAGTCAAGTGTAAACGTGGGGGGGTAGCCGAAGCCAGAGGGGGCGCAGCACTAGGCCCAGCCGCAGGTAACCCAGACTGCAGCGCAAGCATCTGCTGGGCGCAGGGTACACACAACCTGACATCATCACTTATAGGGGATACCCCACGCCACACACAGCCGGGCACATTATAATGAGAAGCCTGCATATGGTGATTATCACGGCACAACAGGCCAATAGGGATTGACGTTAATAATAGCAACCCGGGATGCCCCAATAACCCGCTAGGGAAGTGGGAGTAATGGAATATAATAGCCCTCCAATAAGAGTTAACACTTAATAGAGGGGATAGGACCGGGAGAAACCACAAAGTTTGACCCGCCTGCAAGATATAAGCAAAAAGATCCCATAAGCAATATGCAATACAGAAAAATATAAAATAAATCAGCCCGCAGGTGTATACACACACTTTGAAATGAGACAAATATAGAAATCCCTTATTTTTTATTTTTACCACAGATATACTATGATGATGATGAATTGGAAACGTCACAGACTGAATCTGGACAGATTATGGTCATACTAAGGCCCTTATTTATCAAGGGTTAGCGCCAGGTAGTGTCTCACTAGCGCCAGGTAGCGCCAGCTATCGGCGGCTACCGACTCCAGAACGCCAGGCGGCGGACACAATCACGCATTTATCACGCTAAATGAGGCTAGCGCCGGCGAGAGCGTCAGCTAGCACGGGATTCATCATGTAGCGGACTGCAACAAACAGCGCCGCTGCTAATCCCATCACAGCGCCAGGTATGACCTCTCGCTACCTGGCGCTCTCCAATGCATTTCAATGGAGCAATCTTTAAATATTCATATTTAATTGATATTAATGTTTTTTGTTTTTTTTTTTAAATGTCAAAAATTCTGTGACCACTTCGGCAATGTTAATTTTTTTTTTAAGGTAACAAAATTAAAAAAAAAAAAATTCTGCAGAATTGATATTACAGGTCTGATATTAATGTATTCATATTACAAAATGTTTTGAAAAACTTGTCTAATTTTTAAATGAAATAATATGGATGTTTGGGGGTTAAAATCTACTTTTAAGCCATCGCCGCCAGCGCTCTGGGGTTTAAACAAGCTTTTCACAGCGCGAGAATTTTTTGAGCGTGATTTGTTAATGAATATGCTGGGAGCCGTTCGCTATGACCATTCGCTGTCAGGCGCTCCCATACAGCGCGGACCCAGTCAAACAGCGACTCCTAACCCCGTATTCAACATTACCGCACACCGACTGAGTCGCTGTCAACAGCCGAACAACGCCCAAGCACAGCGAATACTAGCGGGCGCTGTGAAAATCACGCTACTTTCGCTCATCTGTCGCTACCTGGCGCTATTAATAAATCGGCCTCCCCCTAAAAATGACAAAAGCAACCCATATAAAAAGCATCTATTTCAGAGCCTTACAAAGACTGTAAAAAAAGTGAATAGCAGCCGTGTTGATCTTGAGGTTTGCAGGACTTCATACCCTGTAGTACCAGTAGGTTTCCTAATTTTAGTGTTATTTGTAATGGGAGAGAGAACAGCTTTGTTTTATTTAAAAATAGCACGTCAGCTGAAATTTCTGGTATCTGCAAATGAGTGCAGCCAATTTAGTCTATAATGTACATGGACTGGTTCATTTGACATTGCTAATTATATCTGAATGGCAAAAAGGGCAACAGCTGTTTTTATGACCCAAGTACTTATAGTAGTTAATTACCGAAGTCCATAAGATCCAAAGGTGAAAGCAGGAATGGACATCTATGGCAGCAGTAATACCTAATTAAGAAAAGGAAGGGTAGTATGCATTTCCACCTGAACATTTTCTCAATAACCTTCTTCATTGAGAACATGTGTCTTTCCATAAAGGTGCCATGAGCAGCCAAATGACTGTAAACAGTTTAGTAATTTCATGTAATTATATCAGAGACTAATGTGCTGTAACCATTCAGAAATAAAAAGTGATTGCAATTTACATTTTATGAGTCCTAAATTGGGCAGTAATTGACAGTCATATGTTCTGTTTCCTTAAAGCCCTTTTTTGTGATTACAGCAATATGACAAGAAAAACCTTGCTGAATACATAGTACACCTCTGCACTAAACGCTGAGCACATATTTTTTAATTTCTACTGTGATATCCTCTCTTAAGAATTATACAAACATGATAGATAGTATGAGGAGGAGAACCTCAAACATCCCAACTGAAAAAAAAAATCCTATAAAGCTTCTGTTTTTTTCTACTGGTAAAAATAAAATCCAGGGGTAATAAACATTTGAGCATACCATTTGAATGTTTTTTTTTTTTTTTGGGGGGGGGGCATAGGCTGTTGCCCTCCAAATGCTTGTTTCATAAGCCCCCATGTGGGAAACAGTGGCATTGACCACTTTAACATCAGCCCAAAGCTGATGTTGATGAAGCTGATGATGAAGTAAAAGCATCTACAAAAAAATATATTGCAACACTTTTTTGCAGCACCAACAGAGTTGGGCAGTTCTCCCCTGAGAAAAGCAAAACGCTAAGTTCTAAACATTACCCTTGATTCTTCTTTCATCCAGTAAAAGAAACAAGTTTGGCTGGAGTCTTATTTCTATGAAGGGATCTAAATATTCTATCTAGCATATTTATGTGGACTTTATTATCGGACCAGTTTGTTTTTATTAGAATTCCTTACCACTGAAAATAAGAAAAATAGCAAATGAACATTTATTGGGGGACAACCTGTAAAATAAATATATATATATATATATATATATATATATATATATATATATATATATATACCGTATTTTTCGCCCTATAAGACGCACTTATTTTTCCCCAAAAGTGGGGGAAAAATGTCAGTGCGCCTTATCGGGCGAATGTAAAAAAAAATAAAAAAAAAAACTCACCCGTCCCCGGCGCTCCCGCGTTGTCTGGCACACTGCGAGAGGCCAGAGGAGCGGCGGGGGCTCTGTCCCGGCCCCGCCGCTGCGATCGCTGTCTTTTCAGGCAGCGATGACAGCGGCGGGGCCAGAGACAGAGCCCCTGCCGCTCCTCCATCTGCTCCTCCACACGCGAGCACGAAGGTCCGGGCAGCGGGTGGGCGTGGCCTGCACCGGCGCAGGCCACGCCCACCCGCTGCCCGGACCTTCGTGATCGCATGTGGGGGAGCAGATGGAGGAGCGGCAGGGGCTCTGTCTCTGGCCCCGCCGCTGTCATCGCTGCCTGAAAAGACAGCGATCGCAGCGGCGGGGCCGGGACAGAGCCAGCTCGTGAATGGGGTGGGCGTGGCCTGCGTCGACGCTGCAGCGCAGGCCACGCCCACCCCATTCACGGAGCCGGCCGCTCAGCGCAGTGGTGTCAGCGGACAGGTGAGTTTAACTTTTTTTTTTTTTTATTACTATGGCGCCTGCCTATACTAACGGGGGGAGGGGGGTGGGAATGGGGGGATGGGGATGCCACACAGCCTAAGGGGATTGGGGGGATGGGGATGCCACACAGCATTTGGGAATGGGGGGGATGGGGATGCCACACAGCCTAAGGGGATTGGGGGGATGGGGATGCCACACAGCCTATGGGAATGGGGGGATGGGGATGCCACACAGCCTATGGGAATGGGGGGATGGGGATGCCACACAGCCTAAGGGGATTGGGGGGATGGGGATGCCACACAGCCTAAGGGGATTGGGGGGATGGGGATGCCACACAGCCTATGGGAATGGGGGGATGGGGATGCCACACAGCCTATGGGAATGGGGGGATGGGGATGCCACACAGCCTAAGGGGATTGGGGGGATGGGGATGCCACACAGCCTAAGGGGATTGGGGGGATGGGGATGCCACACAGCCTATGGGAATGGGGGGATGGGGATGCCACACAGCCTAAGGGGATTGGGGGGATGGGGATGCCACACAGCATTTGGGAATGGGGGGATGGGGATGCCACACAGCCTAAGGGGATTGGGGGGATGGGGATGCCACACAGCATTTGGGAATGGGGGGATGGGGATGCCACACAGCCTAAGGGGATTGGGGGGATGGGGATGCCACACAGCATTTGGGAATGGGGGGATGGGGATGCCACACAGCATTTGGGAATGGGGGGATGGGGATGCCACACAGCCTAAGGGGATTGGGGGGATGGGGATGCCACACAGCATTTGGGAATGGGGGGATGGGGATGCCACACAGCCTAAGGGGATTGGGGGGATGGGGATGCCACACAGCCTATGGGAATGGGGGGAGGGGGATGCCACACAGCCTATGGGAATGGGGGGAGGGGGATGCCACACAGCCTATGGGAATGGGGGGAGGGGGATGCCACACAGCCTATGGGAATGGGGGGAGGGGGATGCCACACAGCCTATGGGAATGGGGGGAGGGGGATGCCACACAGCCTATGGGAATGGGGGGAGGGGGATGCCACACAGCCTTTGGGAATGGGGGGAGGGGGATGCCACACAGCCTTTGGGAATGGGGGGAGGGGGATGCCACACAGCCTATGGGAATGGGGGGAGGGGGATGCCACACAGCCTTTGGGAATGGGGGGAGGGGGATGCCACACAGCCTTTGGGAATGGGGGGAGGGGTATGCCACACAGCCTATGGGAATGGGGGGATGGGGATGCCACACAGCCTATGGGAATGGGGGGATGGGGATGCCACACAGCCTATGGGAATGGGGAGAGGGGGATGCCACACAGCCCATGCTAATGGGGAGAGGGGGATGCCACACAGCCCATGCTAATGGGGGGAGGGGGATGCCACACTGCCTATGGGAATGGGGAGAGAGGGATGCCACACAGCCTATTCTAATGGGGGGAGGGGGAAACCCACACAGCCAATGGGAATGGGGGGAGAGGTGGATGCCACACAGCCTATGGGAATGTGGGGAGAGGGATGCCACACAGCCTATACTAATGGGGGGAGAGGGGGATGCCACACAGCCAATGGGTATATGGGGAATGGAAGGGGGGGATGCCACACTGGATATATGGGGAATGGGATGGGGGCATGCTACACTGTCTATGGAATGGGGGCATCCCACACGGCCTATGGGAATTGGATAGGGGAATGACACTGTCTGTAATGGTGCGTTTTTGATTGAAAATTTTTTTTTCTTATTTTCTTCCCCCAAATCCTAGGTGCGTCTTATGGGCAGGTGCGTCTTATAGGGCGAAAAATACGGTATATATATATATATATATATATATATATATATATATATATATATCCATATCCTTCTCCGAATACAGAATTATCCACTTCAGGGCCATCTGGATCTGGTGATGAAATCCATGGGATAGAATATAGAAATATATATTCCCCATTATTCTACCTGGATCAGCCTACCTTAGCCCCAAATTGGCCCGAAGTGTTGGGTTCAGTTTTGGGCATTTTTTAAAAATCTATGCTATGTCACCAGGCCCAGCATTGTAAATTGTTACTACATGTTATAAACAAATTAGGATGAGCATGTTTTTGAAGGAAGTCATACCTTTCCTTATGACTATACAAAATGGCTTTGTGATTGATTGCTTTTGTTCATCTCTGTTTATGCCCTGTTTCGAAATTCTCGGGTTTATTTTATATCAATTCTGCCTGTGTTTGAAGGAATCTCATATCCATATTGTACATGGATTTAGTGCTAATCTGTTCATAACCCAACTGCCAATCCCATTATATGGCGAACACAAAGGCAAATACTGGTATAGTTTCTGAACTCATTTAACCATTGTTAAATAGCCTGGAAAGCTGTCAACATAATATGCTGTCCATTTTTCTTCCTTACATTGATTTAGATGTACCAGAGCCCGTGGAAATATTGCTCCTTAGTGTATCTAGTGCAGAAACAGGAGATAATAACATCTTATAAACTGACCTTAGCTTACTATACTAAAATATTCAGGGCTTTTGGTTTCTCACTGTCTCTTGCTTTCTTTTAGCATGAATGTAGGCAAAGTTTTTTATTTTAAAAGCTGCGGTTTTAGGCTCCTTACACACCTAGCAGTTTGTGTTGTGTTGGAGTAGAAATACTCTAATGTTGGAGTAGCAATACACCAACATGTAACAAATTACATTGGTGATCTGCGGTTTGCAAAACGCTGCATGCAACACATCCCATAGAAGTCTATGGCCAGTGCATGGAAAAGCACAAAATAAAGAGCCATACTCACTGCCACCTCCCGAGCCATCGCCACTGTCCTAGCCTCTGTCTTCCAGTCCAGCATTTCTCTGCTCCAGCAAGAACCTAGTAAAATGACCACCTCATCCCTGCTGCCATCAGGTGCTCATGCCACCATGGTGGCATGTAGTGTCACTGCTCCACTGTACCAGAGGCACAGCACAGCGCTATGTCTGTGCATTTCCACCTCAATGTGGTGGAAATGCACAGTGTAAAAGGGGGCTTACAAAGGTTTTTAAATATGAACTTGTCATTCCTTATTCATCTCATGGCTAGCTAAAGAAGAGTCCTTGTATCTCTGTCTCAATAATTTTTTGTAATACTTCACATGGTATCAATGCATTGCATTGCATATTTTTCACATACAGATTTACATAAGAATATTTAATTTTATATCATTTTGCTGACTTGTCCTAATTTCTGCGTTTCTTGGGAGAAATTTACACATAAACAATGATTTCTTTTTACTCTATTGGATGCAGGGTATTAGCAAGATTTGTGAGCACATAACCATGAATCAAAAGAACTATCGACAAAAAAGGGGTAGGAGGTGAAGATTGTGAAAATAAAAAATAGTGTAGAAGAAGAGCAGTTAAGGAGGAAAGAAAGAGGAAAGAATAGCCAGCCCACCCTCCAGAGTTCTTGTATCTCTACCATTGCCCACCCACAACCCCATTTAATATTACTGTGTTTATGCTCAATAATTTGTTTCAATAAAAGGGATGGCAGTACTGTTTAGTATCTTTTTCTTTTTAGTGCATCTACAAAGAATGAGTTTAAAGAGATTTTCTTAACTCAAAACCCAATAAAGTCTAAAAAAAAAATTTTAATCCTAATGAGGCAATTTTCAATTTTAGAAAGCAGTCTATGGTATTATCCAAATGATTTTAAAGTCTGAGGCTGAGTATTAAGAGCCTTCGAGAGACTTTCCCACTAAACACAGCAATGAGACAAGCAAAAATACATTTAACAATTTATTTAATTCCTAAAGGTTTTTAGTCAAAGGTGGCCACACATAGGTAGGCCTCCCATTATAAATGGTGGGGGATGTCAGAGTTGTCTGTTGTCATTTGATTTATCCATCATTGTGCCCTGTAAAAAATATCCCTAATCTGCCTTTATTCTGAAATATTACACATGCTGATAGCAAATTATCACACATTTCTGTTTACGATTATAGCATTGGTGTTATTTTTAAATGGTCCATACCCATTGATCTTACTGTTTACGTGCATCAGGCTAAGTGAGATAAGGTGTGGATCTTTATATCGAAAACATCTCTAGCATCTGTCCCTCACGCATGGCACCAGTGAAATTCAGGTACATGCTTTGACCTAACCAGTTAGACTACTGCAACACTCTCCTCTATGATTTGCCAAAAAACAGATGGGCACCCCTCTTGATCTATTCTTAGCCTTGTCCAATTTCTGCCTCCAATGTTCCTCTGATTTCTCCAGTCTTTCTCTCCTCTGTTAGTCCCACCACTGCCAAATCTATAAAGCTGCTGAGGCCAAAAAAGCGGTGCTGTGTGTTGCTGACAGATTATAAATAAGGCTCTCTGTTTCAAATTCTAACTTTAACCCTGCAGCTATCCTGTGAACGAGTAAATGACCAACAGCACTTGTGGTATCACATAACCAGACAGACTACATTATTTCTAGCTATAAAAATGACTAGACTATTTATATAAAGAAGAAGAAGTTTACTAAAATGAAATCAGCTACATTGAAACATATTATATTTGAATATATGTTAATATCTAAAATGGGATGAAACAAGCTGGGTTGGTGCAAGTTCAGTTAGAAATCAAAACAAAATGCCTACTTGCTATTTAAAGCAGGTGAAAGTTTAATGAAATTGATTAAAAAAAAATATTTTTCCTTATCAACCACTACAGTAAATTTTACATTCTTCAAGGATTATAAATCTTTTAGGAACCCTATAAAACCACCGTAGCAAGCTATCTATTGTCCATACAGGGTCATGATTGCAGCTCTATTACATCTGGTTGACTAAAATTATTTCTTCAGGACTAAAGAATGACTGACCATAAAGCACAGCATGCATCTCATAACCTGGAGATGAGTTTACTAACCAAAATCACTTATTTTCTTTAGGAGAGAAAACTGCCTTTCATTTTAATTGTCTACCTTGGGGCTGATTCAGCACTAGGGATGAGCTAAACGAATTCCTAAAACCGGAGTTCAGTCCAAATATTAGGGAAAGTGCAATTCATCACAAACCCACATTTTTGGGGGTTTGTGCCGATGGAAGTTTCCCTGAAATCCTGACTCACGTTTCCTCCATCTGCCCCCGGTTGTCCCGCCATCATTCTCTGGTCTGTACCAGGCCAGTCTCCACAGCATTCATGCGGCTTCCTGACACCTCTGCTCCCCACCCCCTGCAAGTATAAATTGCCCCTCCCTGTGGTGGGGAGCGAGCAGTCATCGAGAGCAGGAGAGGCCGGCAGATGCTGGACATGTGCCCGGCGACCGTCAATCTCTTGAGCTGTCGGTGACAGCAAGCAGCAGATGACACAAGACACCATTTGGATTACTGTGGAGACCGTCAATAGATAAAAGGTAAGTATGAGAGGAAAAATAGAAGTAATAACATGTTTTTTCCTTATGTGTCTTATTGTGTTCTTATTGAAAAAAAAGACATGGAGTCCCCTCACCAGTAAAACCAGCCTGGGCATCAGCTATGTAGGTGTGTTAGCCCAAGTCTACCAGCTTGCATAGCCCACAGGCCACAGGCTCTTCTGCCCTGCCTTTGGGGAAGCAGGTAAATGGGTCAGTGGTTAATGGAAAGTCACCCCCTTATTGTAAGTCGAGCCCCTCGAGCCTTTTGAACTGGTATAGGGGTCTCATGGGCACAGGACCAGTGAAAGGTGAGTTAAACTGGGTGATCTGGGGGGTTTCACACAGCGGGGCATCACGCATCAGGGTGCCCCAGGGGCAAGGACTAAAACCTGGGATAGTAGTTTAAATAATCATAATCAGCAGAACCCTTTATTTACACCATGCTCATAGAAGACACAGCACTTAAATATTTTTTATATCTTGTTCCCTAAATTAAAATAAGGTAGGAAAGGGGTAATTTTTCCATGACCTCAGTATTACACAGTATCAATAATTCTCCCATAAGCCACCATTGATATTCCAGATGCTGTTTAAGATTTGCAAAAATTCCATAATGCTGAATAATAATACAATACTAAATTATCAGAAAGTGGATACTAGGGTAATTTCTGCAAATACCGTATTTGCCGGCGTATAAGACGACTGGGCGTATAAGACGACCCCCCAACATTTCCACTCAAAATATAGAGTTTGTTATATACTCGCCGTATAAGACTACTCCCTCTTCCGCACACCGAATAAAACGTAAAAGAACATCAGATTACACTGCAGCCGCATCCCTGCTCGCCTTTAGTTCAGTGTGCCCACACTGGCTATTCAGAATGCGTCCCAGCTAAAGGCATAGTAGGGATGCAGCTGCAGTATAATGTGGTTTGGGCTCTGGGAAAAGGGCCAGATGGGGGGTTTCACACAGTGGAGGATCACAATTTGGGATACTCCTGGAGTAGGGAAAAAAACCCAGTGGGGCCTCCCAAATTTGGAAGCCCCACTGTGTGAAATACCCCCGACTGGCCTTTTTTCCAGAGTGCATATCAGATTATACTGCAGCTGCATCCCTGCTCGCCTTTAGTTGGGGATGTGCCTGTGATGGCTATTCAGAATGCGTCCCAGCTAAAGGCATAGTAGGGATGCAGCTGCAGGGTAATGTGGTGTTGGCTCTTGGAATAGGGCCAATAGGGAGGGTTTTACAGTGGGGCATCCCGAATTGGAATGCCCCAGTGGGTTTGTTCCCTACTCCAGGGGCATGCCAAATTGGGTTTCCTCTACTGTGTGAAACCCCCCAACTGGCCCTTTTCCCAGAGCCCAAACCACATTACACTGCAGCCACATCCCTACTATGCCTTTAGATGGGACACATTCTGAATAGCCAGCACAGGCCCCAACTAAAGGCGAGCAGGAATGTGGCTGCAGTGTCATGCAAGGTAAGTACATTTATATGTATGTGACCCAGGAGCACCAGGCGTATAAGACGACCCCCCCTCTTGGAGGCATGTTTTACAGGGGGAAAAAGTCGTCTTATACGCCGGCAAATACGGTATATTTCAAAGACAGATGATCCAGACAGAATGGATTTTAGTGTACATGTCACCTCTCCAGGAGACTTAAAATCATAGTTTTATGTCTCTCTATATTACACTTGGAAACCCAGTCATTCCAAATGTCTCCAAAAGTTTTCTAAAACTTACACCTATTTTTAGACTGGCCCAGTTTCTCCTTCTTCTAATAAAGAATTGAGGCAGGTATTCTATGAAGCCAAATCATTAAAATGCAGATTAGAAAGACATTGCGGAATAGTAAATGCTATTCTGGTGTATATCACACCAGTATTTACCATTTTGCTCAGAACCAGAATTGTGCTGATGATGATGCTGGAACCCTATAATGATTGTTAGAACGCTTTTATTAAATGTTTTAATATTTAAAGTCTTTAAATAATTTAATATACTGAGACAACCCAAAAGCATCAGCACTACATTGGCCTGATACACATATCAGAGTTGCTTCAGAGCCCCTTTCTCAACATTTTTTGGAGGAATTACTACCAACAAAAAATCACACAAAAAAAAAACACATTTCACATAAAAATTCTTGCAGAAAAAAAGGCTTTGCTGAATCAGATGAGGTGGATAAATGGACGAGAACAGAAATTTCACACAAAAAAATGTTGAGAAAGGGGCTCTGAATCAACCCTATAGTACGGACATCAATGTCTATATGGAAATATTGCCCAACACCAAAAGAGCCTTAGTTTTCATCAGACATAGCTGGCATACCATAAAAAGTGTTCCATGAACATCTTTGATTTTGAAGTATATACATTCTGTTTTCAATGTATAATGGTACTTCAGTAGAGATAGACAGCAGAGTAGGGGTTGGTTCAAAATGTGGTATATAAGTACATATATCTAATCCATCCCCCATATATGACTATAATGATTTTAAGTTACTTAGCAAGTGTATGAATTGATCCCTAATGCACCACCATTCGATTTCACTTACAGTACAAATGTGTTACACCAGCTTTTTTTGCTTTACCCCAAGCAGGCTTCCAAGTGATTGATAACAATGGTGTAGCAGAAGTTTTAATTATATAATTTTAGCCTGGAATAGAAGTGATCTTAAAAAAGATGGCAATTACACCAAAAAAGTTACAGCTACTACTCAACAGTTTACTGAGGCCCATACAGAATTCCTGAAAAAACTTTTACATCATTGCTGATTTGAAAGAGGGCACCCGACATTTCCACAGAACTGGAATTATAGAAGGATATACTATACATATATATTGTGACATTAAAAAAATGTGACATGCATTCACTCTAAATAAAAGGGAATTGAATATACTAAATAATAGTATTATTAAACCTACAGGGCTGTATAGTATTTAATTGTTATTAGTTTAAAAAAATGGATATAATATATTTTGCTGCCAATCTTAGAAGAAATCTTATCTGTTAACATAACAAGATTGTGTTATTGGTTCTGTTGCTGTAGTCTGCTGGCTCAGTCGGGTTTATGCTTCTCCACATAGAGAGAAAACTGAATGATAGGCTGCATTTCTACTGCCTGCCATTTATTTAGTCGTACTGGGCTATTTAAAGAGATGGATAAACACTACATCTTGAGTGTATTGCCTAGCATACTCTAGGCATTACACTCAAGATACTCAACAGATTAGCAAAGTCTGAAAAATTCTGAAAATGTCCTTTATTTACACAAAACACCAAGGCATCTGAACATCTGTTTGGCATGGTGAGCAATGTTAACACTGGTTTACTTGGTGCTTTACAGTATTCAACTAACACCACTCTAACTAAAACTGATCTGTGGTTAATTTAGGATGTAAACACTGGCCCAAGGCTTGTTTACGGTTATTATGAAGGAAGAAATAATGAGAGGACTACCATATCCCAGCCAAGATGTAAACCACCCTTTAGATAATACATGATTTTCCTATATGAAAATAAGCAGTAAGTATCCATTTGGTAAGCGTATTTGGTAGAGGAAAAAAGTCACGGAATGTGTGTTAATTTAATCTTGCATTAGTTGTTATTCTGTGGCACCTCTTTTTTATTGCATTTCTTTCATTATAGGGGCACATATGAAGCTGCCGAGCCAGCACTGTAAACAAAGGGACCTTGGCCCTTGTATATCTTGATATCTAGTGCCTCTGGTGACTGGTCTAGCTAATGTAACATAAACAACAGCTTCTCCTTGCAGCTTTAGAAAAAAAACATCCCGGCCAAGCACTTGGATTCTCGGACGCCATCTTAATTGCAGTGTCTGGCAAAAAACCTTGTCATAGGTCCTCCACGTAATGATTTCACTGTAAAACACACCACACCCCTAAGTGTCAGAGGCCAGAGCCTCTGAGCCCAAGTATCCTATGTATGTAGTTCAGGTTGAACTCTTCTCAGGGAGGCTGCGCCCAAATATTGATTTAATATCGGAGGTGGAGGAATTCCGTCTTCCACATTTTTCAAGTCAGCTTTTTGCAAAATTTACATTAGAATATGATTGAAATGAATGTGGCAACACTATCTGGGATTCTATGGTAGCAATCCTATGGGATTCCACTACAACTTATTTTTCAGTTCAGTTTTCAAGCCTGGCAGCTAATAGTTAAAAAACACATGCAGTTGCAAAACATTCACAGAAACCGCAGCTCCAGCCAAGGAGGTCTGTGGCATGCATTATGGTACACTCCACCACTTCACCAAATGGGAAACCAGGTGACCATTGATATAGGGTGCTAGTTGCTCGAATAAATTATTGATATTGGCAACAGAGGGGTATTTCTTAATGTCTATGCCTCCTGTCAGTCTGATCATGTGTCAGAAAGAAGGTACAGTGACACAGGAGCAGAAGGAAATCACACCAGTTGCAATTCACACCCTAATGTGCAAGTTGAACTTAGCATTACTAAGTCTTTAACATGTAGTGGGAAGCCCCTCTGATTTCCAAATCACTGGGAGACCCAGTCTTAGCATCAGGCTTTAATGCCAGTAAACCAAAAACTCAACACTCCATATTGACACTTTTGCACAGTACAGAAGCCGTACATCAACTAATATCTATATGTTAACCCCAGAAATATGTGTCTCTAAAACAAAGTGAGGGAAAAAAAACAATTTTGTTTCAAGCGTATAATATTTACATTTATTACGTCATTGCATCACTTCAAAACATGTTGCTGTTGTTGCCAAGAAACACATTATACATGTCAAGATATTGGGACACATATAGCCATTTTACTAGCCCAAGCTGTGTAATATTAAGGCAGGCATGTTATTTTTAGTAAAGGTATGTTGGGGTGTCCCTACCTCATAACAACATAGACCATGGCAGCATTTTGGAATGACCTATTTGCTCAAATAATATTTAAATATCACTGAAAAAATACTGGCATGTGGGTGGAAAACGCCCACTATTTAAAATTTTAACAACAACCTAGCCCTAATAATTGATTCTACAAGAATAATCTGTATACATTTGTTTTTAACTTGTTATACCAACCAAGCTTGTTTGTATGTTATAAGAAAAAGGCTACAGTCTATTTCTATCTTTTGGTAGCTGGACTTAGTTAGATAGCAGGTTCTGGAATAAATCTAAGGGTTATTTATCTCTCTCTGAGTACAGCATTTCACAACTAATTGGTTTTATACCTCTTGTTTGTGGGGCCGTGTCCACGAAGCCTGGAGAGAACAGATATAAAACACAACAAACACAGAAAGCAATAAAACATTTTTTATGGTTATTTTTTATGGTTATTGAATATGTTTAGTCACAGTAGGCTGTGCATGCAAAGCATGCAGTTATGTGAAGGTCTAAGGTTCCTGCAACCTGGTTCTCACTGAAACTACAAGTCTTCTCAGAGAACTGTGAGCATCCACATAGACAGACGATAGCTGGTAGTGCATGCTGGGACTTGTAGTTTCATGTCAGGAAAAAACCCAATGATGCTAATTATTTCAGCAACTAGAATATAGAATTGTTTCCTCACAATGCATTATTGTGCTTTTTCTATTTCTAAAGCAGCAGTACTTTTGGGGGTTAACCTAAAGCTGACTTCCTTTATTAAAAAGAAAAGTATTGAGAAAATGGTCCAATATTAATAAACACATAAATATGCTAGAAATAATGTGTTGTACCATGCTAGCCATTGAGCGCAAAAGAAACAAGAGAATTAAGGCGATACCTTTTAAGGCTGAGTATATTTAAAATAAGAGAATACTTATCATTATGTTAAAACATTTAGTATGACAAAGAGAATTATGCATTCACAAAAACTTACCTTAAATATATTCTATATGCCATAAAAGGTATCTTTTAAAAATGTTAGAAGGTAAATTATGTCTATCTAAACTTGTTTTTC
This sequence comes from Gastrophryne carolinensis, assembly GCA_027917425.1. NCBI lineage: Eukaryota > Metazoa > Chordata > Amphibia > Anura > Microhylidae > Gastrophryne > Gastrophryne carolinensis. The sequence goes on along the minus strand of CM051242.1, from coordinate 71,092,900 downwards.
CCTTGTTGGAAGAAAGAAAACACACAATAACCGGGATTTGGACATGGGGGAAGTATCATTGCTCATTACTAGAGGAAAATGGCCAGAGAATCTAATTTAATATAACATATATCACCCTTTGTTTTTTAGTACCAACAGAACTGTAATAGATCTAGGGTTTGGGTTCTCAGGTTTGTGGGGGGCTATGTGCAAGGGGACATTGTGGTTGATGGCCTTACTCCCTTCCTCTGGCAAACCCTAATTTGGATATTCCAGGATTTATTTATCCCTCCGACCTCTTGAAGCCATGACCTGCTGCTCACCAAATCATTGTGCATGTCCTGCCAGTAAACAGTTTTAACAAAGCTGGACTGCATGTCTTTATTGTAGGAATCTTGGGGTCACTGGGAGGGACCCTAACCAGAACTGCTAGGGTGGGAGGTCGCAGGATGTAGGTCTGGGCTTGACCTTCCTTTTCTTAACATACTCCAAAAAATGATAGTATTTGATGAAGAAAGGTATCACAGTTTTCTTTGTTTTATAAAAAAATATATATAAATGTTAAATATATGGTGTGTCTGTTCTTCTGGAAGTATGATCATTATTTTTTTTGTCTAAAGTATTTCAAGTTAAAGAGGTTGATTCAGCACCAGGTGCAAAAGTGTACTTTGGAGAAAAAAGTGAACTTTAGGTGCAAAATAAAGTACAAATGCTATTTTTAAAACTGGGTGTTGAATTGACCTTTGGATAGAAAACGAAATGGAATGGCACTTTCTTCTCTTAAAAAAGTAGTACACTTTTGGCCCCTGCTTCTAAATCAATGGGGTGATTGAGATCCAAGTGTGAAAAAAAAACATCTGCTTTATTTTTAACCTTTTTGCACCTGCTGCTGGATCGATGGCAAAAAAAAGGCCTGGCTAGCCATTTCATAAATATTATTAACAACAGAGTGCTTTGTTTAACAAAAGGAAAAAGCTGTATTAGATGTGATTTAACAGTACTGCTGCTTCATCTGAATTAGAGTTTAAGCCATTTTTGACTAAAGGACAATATATAGATTGCGACCCTAAATGATAAACTCCAGATGTTGCTGGCCATAAATACATAAAACACCGTGAGCATGCACACACAAAAGTTACTTTGACATGCAAACACCCACATTCAGTGCACAGTGAAGGCATGCCATTTCACAATACATGCAGGTAATGCAATGAGAGGTCTGATTTTTACATCTTCCAGTATGTAAAGTACAATCAAAGCAGAACATGAGCTCATGAGTATTTGGCAGAAAAGCATACAGGTTATGTGTATTATGTATAGAAATAGAAGACAATGTAGAAAGAAATATGGAAAGAAGATTGTAAATGTAAGCCTAGGGCATCTGTAGGCTAAGTTTAAGATCAAAACATACAGTATTTATGTTAGCTCCCAGGAAGTTGATCTCGCTGGTTTGCTCTCAGAAAGGCATTAATGTTGAGTTCTAACTAGAGAGGCAGGTGGGGGCATGGCTCCAGGAACTAGAGCTCAGAGAACTAGATCTCAGCAACTACATTATTCTGAGAGAGCAGACCAGGGGGGCAGCTGACTGGGATGTATGAGAAGTATGCTTTGATTTTACACTTTACCAACAGAAGCTCTTCGATGAAACCACGTGGCCAAAAATGATGTCAAACTAACAGCTGGGGAAAAAATATTTATGTTCATCTCTGTCAGTGCTTAATATGTGCATGGAGCCAAGCAACCAAGAACTGATACGTTTCATGGTCTATCAGAGAGGCCTGCAGGTAGTAATAAAACAGAAATTGGGTATCACAGCACGCAGTGTGTGGTACATGGTTATAATCCAAGTTGTCAGTTTGACTAGCTTTTTGCCCCACTGATTTGATTACAACACTGGAACTGTAAATTTAATCTAGACTGTAATAATGTCAATGGCAATTCTGTAAAAACATCTGTTTTGGCTTTGGGCACAGCAAAGAATGGTTGTAAATTATACTTTATGCTGTCATTAATATTACATCATACTTCCTGTTTGAAGTGACCAAGCAGGAAGTTAATCTACAGCAAAACAATTTATGGTAAAAAGACTGTTAAAACACAGGAATCACATGTGTTGGTCACTATCTAATTAGTCCTGGTGACACTCACTGTGACCCAATGGGGATGAAAAAAAGCAAAACAAAAAATGTCCCAGTTTATCCAAAATGAAAATGTGTTTGGGCTAAAAGCTTATTAAAGGAAGGCTAGACAATTTAAGCTACACCTGTTTAAGGCATGTTTATTTCGCCAAATGGTTAAGTAAATCTTAATGGTCAGCAATGGGTTGTAACCTACATCACCCAACTAGATGTTTTAGACATATGTTAAAGTCATTTTTGTAACTGGCCATAGGCTGCTGATGTTTGTTGATCTGTCCAATAGAACTGACAGTTACTGGATTGTCCAAAATATCTAATCACAAAAACATTTTGTCATTGTCACTATAATTTGTGTAAGTGTAGTAGATGTATGCACAGCATGTGATTTGTCTGATTAGTGGTATTTCAAGAGCTCAAGATGGGTTCTGTTACTTGGAAGACAGATACACAAATATGGAGATGAACAGTAGTGCTGTGACAGGTGCCATTGGGGAGTGGGCAAAATATTAAAATATAGCCTTTCCAATTTTTTCTTGAGGTTGTTTGCTTTGAATACAAATACCCGGAGAGATTCTGATACCCTAAACATGGATGACTTCATTTTAAAGATACACTGGCGTTGTTAATTCTTTTTTTCAATACCCCTTTTATTAAATTACTTTTTAGAAAAATGGTTTATACATCAATTCCACCCAACAGGTCTTTATAGAAAAAATGGTGCAACATTCAAATAGCTATATATAAGGGGGCAAAATGATTTAGTCTTCTGTAACTGCAAATAATTTCCAGCAAAGCATCACACCAGCAGATTATCTGCCAGCATAACTTCCATGATTTTATAAACTGACTTTACTCCAAACAAAACACCCCTTTTTTACTGATGCAATGGCAATAGTCACATAAAGATAATTAGATTCAGCTCCCACTGGTTTCACACCAACAGCTTTCAAGAATGAAAAAAGAAATGACCGAAACTCTAGACATTTCAGTATGTTTAGTGTATGTCTTTGAGCCATTTAAAATTACAGCTCATAGAGGTTAGGACATGATTCCCCCCCCCGAGAACTTTTCTGTTTGCTTTTATAAAAAGTATTTTAAGTAAACTTCAACTTTTAAAGTCAGTAGATCTTTTTACCACCATGGAACACTATATTTAGGTGTTAATAATCAACATATATGCAGTTGTATGCATTTATAAACCTTTATGTTCTCTCTTCTTTGACCTTATTTTAACTCATGCCTAATTCTAAAATAAAGCATGGAATGGCCCTTATCTTCTTGAGATATTTTAAAGAAAGTTTACTGAATCAATACTATTGTTTTTAAAAAATGAATACAAACAAAAATCGAAATTCTAATTTTTAAAAAATGTTACTGGTGGCAGTAACTTTGTTAACAAACCAGAAATATGACCTGATGAGCAACAAGGTTGCTAGTATAGCATTAAACGCCGGGAAAGGAGTCCCACAATTGGCCGCCGGACGTGACCACTTAGCGGCCAATGGTGGGGCTCCTTTCGGGGTGCAGGCTCGTAATAAAGGTGAGTATTCTGTGCGATCTGTGCAGTTAGGTGTGAGGGGGCTCCAACATTCTGGATGCCCCCCCCCCCCCCCCCGAGCTCCTTGCTATCTGCAGAAAGAGGGACCGGTTTAGAGATAACCAGAAGCCCCCTGGGGCATCCTAGTTACTCATGCAGTCCACACCACTCTTGGGACCCACATGGCTGCTGACTACTATTTTGGTTTGCCAGATGCATGTGCAACCGATTGGTTTCTAGAGGGGAAGTGTGGAAAAAACATTAAACTCTTCTGCACTTAACTTGGATAACTTTGTCCCCTCAAAACAACAATGGGTAAGGGAGCTTTCAAAATAATTTTTATGTACTTTGCATGTAAAGGTAGAACATCTAAGTAAAAGGGCAGCATTCTATGTCTTACAGAGCTGAAGAACACCCATTTTTCAACTGCATGAGTGACAGCACCCATGTGATCGCGCTGGCCAATCAGGGAACCAGATTTCTCTGGGGAAATGAGGAGAAAGTATTTTTTCCCCTTAGTGGCTGTTTTGAAAAATGGATGTAGTTTCAGTTTAAATACAGTAAATTCCCCATATGATGATGCTGTATGTGGCAGTAGGTCTGGGTACATTTAATCTTAGTTTTTGCATCAAATCAAATTTGTAATATACAGATTGTATTTCACCTATTAATTTTCCTGCCTTTCCCTTAGAGGTCTTTGTATGGGTATGTATGGGACGGCGTACTGCCATCCCTGTTCATTACGCAGTGACTCAGTCATTTCAGACATCATTCATTGCAAACTGTTGAGTAATACTTCCAAGGAGAGCTCACAAATATGGCATGAAACAGGTAAAATGAGATCTTCTTTTCCAAAGGGCAGCTTCGTTTTTGAAGATTTCAGAAAAAAATGATACATCAGAATGCTTAGCAAAAACACAAGACATGCAGTTACATGTAAACACATTTGATGGGACAGCCAATCGCAACAGGACAACCAACAAACACAACAACCATCGGACACACTGACACTATGGCTATCATGGCAACACTTTAATACTAATGCTAATTTTGCTAGCTCAGTTAGTGTTGGCTACACTTAAAACTTAATGCACCTTACAACGGAAAAAGGGGGACTGTCAATTGCAGTAAAGTTTAATGGCATGCAATATGTTTTATATATAGTTCCTTAGCACAGCTATGGAGCCTGGTGCTATACATACCTTATTTATTTGCTACCATAACTATACTTAAAGTGGACTAAAAATGAGGATTTTCACTATCCCGGCTTCTGGTCTTTCCCCCTGGGGCACCATAGTTATGTGAAACCCCCAGAACACTGAATCCACTCACCTCTCCTTGAGCCCAATAAGCTCACTTTTGCTGTGCGCAGCCCCACACAGTCATTGAGTTGCGCTGGGCTGCGCACAGCTGAGAAGAAGACGAGTAATGCCAGCACAGGTCGCACATGCATCGTGGGCTCAGGATAAAGGTAAGAATATCGGGTGCCCTGGGGGGGTTTCACACATGGAGGAACAAGTCTACTCTGCTGTCTCATAGACTCCAGGGTGGGTTTTGGTCCACTTTAATGCCTAACACTTTGGACCACAAAAACCCTGACACTTATTAATCAGTCATTAATATATATACAAATGTGGCATTCAACAGAGTTATCTCTTTATTGCAACAGTGTGAAAGAGACCACATTGCAAAAAGCTGTTAGTCAGCTGTGAGCAGATTACACTGTAATAGCAGACACATGGCTACTATACAATAAAACTTAGCAGGGAGTTACCATGCAGCTGCATGCATCCAGTTGCCAGCAGCCATGTGCTACATGAAAATGTGTCACAGCTGGTCAGCTTCTTGCAATGTAACTGCAGGACTCTCAGTCTGAATGTCATTACTTTGAGTCCTGATTCTTCTGTACCTACACAATCCAATATTATTAGTGGTGCCTACCTACTAACAGTGTTAAACTCATTTGGTTACACCTATATAATTTGGGTTTGCATGCACTTAGCACATACACACAAAATTAGGCTATGCCTTAATTCAATAAAGCATGTTACTAGTGGTGCCTACCCACTAACTGTGTTACATTTATTTGGTTACACCCACATAAGTGTGGTGTATGACCACCTAACAAAAAAATAGACTATGCCTAAATTCAATACATTTTGCCTAAAATATTTCATGAAATTGTGGATGTATTCATGCTTTATTTTAGGCATGAGTTAAGTTAACTTGTGATTCAGAAAACAGAGTTTAGAGGGGTGATTTACACCAAAAACTTTCATTACAGTAATGTGACAATTGATTTGATTTACTTTATTTCCACAAGATATTTTAAGAAAAATGTATTGAACCAAGGCCTACATTTTCTCAGTTGCCAACAGAAAATAAAATGTGAGTAGTTGAACCCTCTTCTACTAAAAATTAGCAAAAAGTTTAAAAGGTTTGAAAACTTCTAATAAAAATGACAATGCTTATCTTGTCTTCAGCAAGGTCGATCCCATGTAGCCTTATTTGAAGTTTCGCCGCATTTTTGCTGTCTAATCTAGTGCTAACCGAGTGCTCCCCAGACAGCTTCTATGCATGGCCCTGCTTCTAGTTATGAGGGAGCAGATTTCCTTGATGATTAGATGCATGGGTGCACCACATGGTAGATACGTGGAAGTGCACTGTCAGCACTGCCGCTGACAGCAGTAGAAGCAAAGTGAATGATGCAGAGCTGCGAGGGATCGGTTCCAAAGGAAGTAATGCACTGTAAGTATTATGATTGAATTGAAACACTACAAAAACCTAAACTTTTAACTTGGTTGCTCATTTTTACCATGCAACTCTCTCCTTTGCACACCCAGTTTCAATACAAGGTCTTTCAAATTTGGAGATTATATAGACAATGAGAAAACTGGGAGGGGGGGTATTTACTTTTAAAGCCTGGTCATGTTGAGAATCTATTGCACTTGATAAGGGTGTTTTAGTTGAGAATCTAAGTGAGTTAGAAAAGCTCCTCACGTTGTAAAAAGGAAATCTCCATTTACAGCCAGAATATTTAATTATATTGGCAACGCTTGTAAGAAAATCAAAGATAGAAAGGAGGCCAGTGCTACCCGGTGATGATAGGTGGCCGAAAATATAAATTAACTTTGTGATCCAAGCTATGCTTGATTACATATCATTATCTTTGGCTAATGATTTCCTTTTCAGTAAACATACTTAAACATGGTGCTGGGTTTTGTAAACCATCTGTGGAATAAAAATAGTACACATCTATACACCTATGCCCTACAGCCTTGAAGTGGTCACATCTGACCCTCTGTTGGCTTCTTGTCATCCAATCACAATCTTGAGCAATGGCGGTCATTATAAAAGCCCCCTATTCGCCATAAACGCAGGCTTAACTTTGGGAATGGCTGGTCTACTTTTTTGTTTTCTTGTCATAGTTGTAACAAGCCTGGGGTGGGGTAAGAGTGGGGTGCAGCAAGATTGGGGCCTTTAGGGCTCACAGCCTCAGATTCTACAGAACAGCAGAACCTCTGCCCTCTTCACTTGGGCTGACAGTGTGCTTTCTCCAGGTCAGCCTCTGTGAAGAGGACAGAAGACCTGTCGCATTTCAGGAACAGTGGCTATAGTTTATTTTCCACAGAAAGTCTTTAATACGTCCTATTCACACCTGCTATTCTGCTTAAGTGACCCCCCCAGCCAAATAAGAATGGAGGGTCTATAATATAGGAAGTGGGTGAGCATCTCTTTGAGAATACCTAATTTCTTATATTGGCGATAAAAGGCCAAACTCAAACCCTACTTCTATGTTACCACCCAGCCTTGCATCTTCATGTGACCACCTGCGGCTAGTGAGGTTTGTGGGATCAGTTTGTACCGTGCAGTGGGTCCACCTGCTTAGAGAATCTCACAGGTCCCCAGTGGTCACATGGCATTGCAATCTTGCATCCAAAACAGGAAAGGAGGTGTAGGAAAATCCGGCAGTTTTGGGAAATGTCCCTTTGTCCTCCAGTAATGTTTGACTTGGCAGTCACTTGAAGGTAATAATAATAAACAAAAAATCACACAGCATTCTTTAATTCTGCATATTTTTCTTTTAAGGCCACTCAGAAACAGGATTACGTTCTTTTCTTTCTTTTATTCATGATTGCTGTACTCAAAGGTTAAATACCTAACGTTAAATAAATGAAATAATTTTGAATTTTAGTTGTTTGTATATGTGTGTAATGTTTACAGATTAAAACTTTAATAGAAATATTAGGCAAACTGGAACAAAAAAATCTAATTCCTATAGATGTGGGTATAATTCCTAACTACATTCTGGCATGAGAGTGCTTCTTATTTGGGCCCCCGATATTCCAAATGTATTCTAAAACACAGGGACTATAAAGTAGACCAGGACAATAACTCAAGCAGAACACAGAGCAACAAGCACTGTATAGATTTCATTGGAACAGGTTTCTATCCCACAGTAACACCTGAGCTGTAACCCGCTCAAGACGACGCCAGACAGGAGAGGTGAGAGTTTCAAAAATAGTCAACAGTTTTGCAGATTGGCATAGAATCTGATGAGACTTCCAGTGAATTAAGAATTAATTTAGGTAACGGGGGACAACAAGCCCAATTTTATTTCACAATGGCATTTTTATATGGTGTGAAACATTTACATTGTTACTGTTTTAGCTTAGCTGTGTTACCATAAAATATTTCTATATATAGATACATTTTTGGAACCAAATGGCTTTTCTATGCTCACGTTAGCATTAAAGTTTAAAATGTAAAGTCACGGAATGAGAAATAAAGATTTTTTTTGGGAAGATGACTAGTGGATGTGGCTAGAGGAAAATGTGTTTTAGTAGCTCTCTGAACTGTATTTATATACCGTAATGCCTCCTAAGAAAATCTTTTCTTACTGGAAGTGCCGCCAAAACTACTGATTATTTTTGCCTTTGTCACAGTGACAATCCATCCGCACACAATTGCTGTGGTTCTTTGAGTACATACTTACATTTGTTTGTGAAAACAAATGGCGACCACTGAAGGAAGCTCATTGCGCTCCATTCTCAATCCAGCGTTATTTCATCAGCTTTTCCCTCCTAAGACCCAGTGATGATGTCACTGTACACTGATTTATTATCATTGGTCAGACCCAGTTATGATGTCACTGCACGCTGCCTTATTATCATTGGTTAGCAGGAAATATATTTGCATAATTTATATTCAACTGACAAAGGGTTATCCAAATGATTTTGAGAGCTTCTTTTTCAAGTGGTTCACTTTTGCAAGCATTTCTCACTCACAAATAGTAAATAAATATTTGTTTCCATTATAATATGTGTTAAAGTTAATTAACAAAAAACAAAGCTCATTTATCTGTCAGCCTACAGGCCCAACCCCACTCTGCAGGCAGAGCCAGTCTGGGTGGGGTGATATTAGCTCCAAAGCTGAGAGTATGTTCTTGAACAGTCCTCAGCAGTCCACTGCTGATAACATATATCAGTGGTAGACATTTGCAATAGCTCACCCCCCTAACAATCATTGAGGGAGCCTGCCCCAAGACTGGCACAGGTGTGCCCTGTCAACTCCAGCACTAAAATCGGTGGGCTGTAGCCCAGAGTAACCAAAGGGATCATGTCTGTAGGCTGACAGGTGACTAAGTCTTGTTTTAAATACCTGGAGTTACTTTATGTGAGCAAGCTCTCAAAAGTGATCCACTTCAAAATTTACAGAGGCTCTCAAACTCCATAATATTTACAAGAAGTTAAACAAAATGTCTTCCCTGGGAATGGTGCCTATATGTGCTGGCACAGATGCTACCTAAGGGCCAAATTAAAAAAGGTTTCAATCTTTTAAATATATATAAATATATTATAACGTATGTATACATTTTTAGTACATTTATACAGTGCAAGACAGTATGACTTTTAAGGCACAGGTCACATTTAAAGCAAATATGTAATCCCTTTTATATATGATATATATAAGATAATAATAGTAAAAATGTTGCTGCTAATTTTGCTAGTAAAAAAAAGTTGCTGCCATCCAGTGACATCATAAGCCAGGAGTCCAGTGACATCACAAATCAGTGCCCCATGGGAGGTAATCAAGACACAAATACCTTTTCCTCTTCGCTGATGTTGCGGGTGGCAGTTTTCCAAGTGATGCTGGGTAGTGGGTCTCCAGAGGCTTCACAGGTCAGGGTGATCTCATTATCCAGCTCCACTGCAGTTTTGTTTTCACTATAGGTGATTCTGGGTTTTGCTACATGACAAAAACACAGTACTGAAAATTATATCTGAAAATGCAACTCCTACATTTATATTTTTACAGAAACTGTGATTGCTCACACCATACTGGCTAATGGTTTTGTTACAGTTTATAATATACATATATATAAATCAATAGGCAAATGTTGAATAGGGATCCAGGAAGGATTGTTTTCTATAATAAAGTAAACTGACCACTTCTTTGTGTTTTTTTCTTTCCTATGGATCAACAACGCTCCTTGGTTTAGCTTGATCTACCTAAATAACTATGTAACTATACTGTAACTAGTTGCATCCACAGTTGTACAGTACAGTTGTACAGTACAGTAGAGAAAATAGTATTTCCATTGATCTGTAGATACATATTTATGTTTTTAGGTTGTTAGAACAATTGCCCTGTTTTAGGTGTGTCACAGCACCCATGACCAGAAGGCATCACTAACTACACACTTTAGCACATAGAAGAGGACATTGAAACTAGAGATGAGCGAACTTCTTGAAAGTTCGATTCAGGCGATTCGCCGAATTTCCCCAAGAAATTCGGGTTCGCCCGAATCAAACTTTCACGAATCGCTCATCTGAAAAAAAAAATGCCGGCATGGTGGGAGCGGGCAGGCCGGCTACGCTGTCAGCGGGCAGCGGAAGCCGGCCCGCTGACAGCGCAGCCAGCCTGCCCGCTCCCACCATGCCGGCATTTTTTTTAAAGCAAACACTTACCTGCATGGTCGGAGCGTGGAGGCCGGCGCCGCTCTCAGGCGCCCTCTGATGACGCGCCCTCTGATGACGCATCCTCTGATGACAGCTGAGAGCGGCGCCGGCCTCCACGCTCCGGCGCCGCTCTCAGCTGTCATCAGAGGACGCGTCATCAGAGGGCGCCTGAGAGCGGCGCCGGCCTCCACGCTCCGACCATGCAGGTAAGTGTTTGCTTTTTAAACAAATGCCGGCATGGTGGGAGCGGGCAGGCCGGCTGCGCTGTCAGCATTTTTTTTTTTTTTTTATGTCAGGGAAAATTCGATCGTCACGAACCAAAAAAAATTCGGGTTCGTGCCGAATCGAATTTTCCCTGAAATCATTCATCCCTAATTGAAACATATAAGCAGGAGTTGTATTGCAGTTCCGCTCAATCAAGTAATCAAGCCCCAATCATGTCAATAATGCACATTTATCATGTAGGCTGTGTGCCTAAACATGTCTTTAGGGAAATGCCTAATAGAAAGGCAATCCAAAACTACAGTATATAAACAGTTCTTTCAGGTATTTGAAATGAAGTGGTTAAATCTCACCATAGACTTTGAGAAAGATGGTGGCTTCACTGTCTCCAGCCTTGTTTTCAGCAACACAGTTGTAGTCGGCTTCATCATCTTTTTCTATTTGATTAATAGTCATCTCAGACCTGTCTTCATTGTAGGTATATTTATCCTCAGCATCTTCTATAATTTCTCCTTTTCTGCAACACACACAGAAAAATGTTTTTGTTGCTGTTATGCATTGGTATTATGCATTGCATTTGTATAATCCTCAGGATTTTTTTCATCAGAATAACACTGTGGTTGGTCATCATTCAAACACAGTGGTTTACATTTTCACTATAAACAGCAAAAAGAACACTAAATGCTAGTGATAATAATAGTGCAATAGTGGCCATTGTGTGCCAACGCACACATGGAATTTCTTCTACACATTTTACCCATCCGTACACTGTAAACAACACAACTCTGTGTACACACCAGTGAATGACTATACACATATAAGTGAATTACAAACCAAGGGGCAGTGAAGTGCACATGTGCCCAGAGTGGTGGGCTGCCCTAAACTCAGCACTCAGTCATGTCCCAATCGAACCTGCCACCTTCCAGTTGCAGGCCTGTTTCGATACCTCTAGGCCATAAATGCCATAACTGCTTCCCCAGCTCTGTCCAAAATGTGAAAGCTGTCTCACACCTTGCAGGGAGGATGTGCAAGGTGCCCCTCGTGTCTGGAGGGGCATCTTCAATCGGGACACCCACCCCCAGCACAAGCTGGTCCCAGCCCTACATCACTGCACTTGGTCACGTGTGTGAGAACCTGAAAGAGGAGTGTGGAAGAGGAGGTGAGTTCCAGGTTTTTGTGTTTGGGGAGCTTGGTCACCAACCGGGGTGCCGCTCTTCACGGGTCCAAGCTGCATTCACCACAACAACAAAAAATGATCATATGATGTGGTATTGTTTTAATATAGGTAATATAGACACATTCTAACTTACTTTGTCCAGCTTATTTCAGGCTCAGGAAATCCATCAGCTTCACAGCTTAAGGTAACTGATTCTCCCAGATTTGCTGTGGCATTTACAATTTCCTGCCTAGCTCGTACTGTAGGAGGAACTGTGATAAGAAAAACATAAAAAACAGCAAAAAATAAGCACAAGGTGAATTATGTCACACTCTTAACTTTTTTGTAAGGTAAAGGAAATAATATGCATTTAAAGCTAAGGACATAAAAGTAATGTATAACAAAATCACAAAAGTTCAGCAAGCAGTTCTGTGCAGTTCAGAAACTTAGCAGCAGGGCCAGAAGTGAGGTGGAGGCCCCTGGGCACTAAATCTGGTGGAGGCCCTAGATACAGCATTTTCCTTTAAGATAATAGTCCAGCTAAGTAACTGATTGGTGGTTGTCTAGCACCCATCTACTTACAGGAACATTGATCGATCCATAGATCAAGTCCCTTGTGCCACCCTTGTGTGGGTGCGTGCTACTTGGGAATTCCTGCTTTTGTAATGGGTTAGTGTAGTCGCCCAGCTGGTCCAGCAGAAAAAAAGTTCCCTGCATTGGGCTGACAGCGGCTGCGCTTGGTGGCTTATGTGCAGTGAGCTGCCACCGATTGACAGCTCTGCACCCACCCATCACTGTAGCGTTGCTGACGGCAGCTTTGCTGCTCTTGACTTTCTGCCCTGCACTGTGGTGGATGCAGGTTTGTAAAAACAAAAAATCCTTGTCTTGCCCAGGCACAGGGCCCCAACTGCAACCAATTAGTTGCTGGCCCAGCGGTTTGTCAGACCGAAGACTGGAAAGCCTCCTGGACTAGACCACAACCCAAAGGTTAGTGGAGGCCTCCATTGCAGGGCAAGTGGTGGAGGCCTGGAACATGCACCCCTTGTGCCCCTCTCATGATCTGGGTTTGGTGCTCACCACAGATCACTTTTCTGAATCTGCTACTTCCCCAAATGAACACATTAGGATCCTGCTTTTTAGCCATCCAATGAAACTGGGAAAAAACTCACGATATGTAAACATACTGTATGAATTTAGATACTAAGCTTGTCAAGAGGAATCATCTTCTGACTCCACTTTGCCTGACCTTACACCAAACACAAGTCAGCCAGGTACCAAAATAGATCTTGAACAAAAATTACTGCACAGCTACTAATGATCCTTAAACACAGGTGATACAGTGACTATTGTGATCATGTTTTGTGTCCATCCATCCAGTGCAACTCATTTCTTATTTCCTCTGTCTATACCTGAACCATTTATTTTATGTTATGATATGATGGACAATACCTTATTTAAATAAATATAAAATTACCTTACCATTGACAACAACTTTGATATCTTTATAGTTGATCTCTCCACGTGCTAGGATTCGTCCTTCACACCGATATGTTCCTTCATCCGACTTCTTAATACCCCGAATTTGCAAGTAATTGTTAGACAGCATAACAAATCGAACTGTGAAGAAGGAGTTACCACGGTTATGTGTGACCTACAGATCAGGTGGATTGTATGTGATAGGTAACATTACATTCAGAATGCACTGCTTTGGCATTATATTGCCTTGAGAATAGCAAAATGTTTAGCGAGCACAGACCTTTTGAAAACTAATCAAAGTTTTCCTCAGACGGCACAAGTAATGGGACATGTGCTACATGTGTAGTGATCCTGGCCCAGCATCAATGCTTCTGTTTCCTCTAGCTATTACCCATGTTCATCAACGTATTGAATGAAGATGTCCTGGAAATCCCCATGGTGATTTGGACCTCAATATTATCTTAATTTCAAGGCTGCAAATACTACCATGTCTTCGGGCCTGGAATTTTTCTGAGCTCACAAAAATATTTATACTGACTAATGATAAATGATCTACTGTAATATCATGATTTTGAGGACCTGGTTAAATTACATCAGAGCCTGTAACACCTTCGCTTCCTAGATGATCCTATTTTTATTCCTTCCTCTTAATGCCCTTATTCTCTTCCTCTAAGTAAAAGGCAAGCCCCTTGTTGACCTATTGTCTCGGGCTACAAGTTGTACTGTCACAAACTTCAATCCACTTTCAAAAAGACCCTGTAGTTCCTATGTTATTTGCAAAAGTATTAGAGCATTGGCGATGCGACAAAAAATGAGGAAAAACAGTGGCCGTGGCTACAGCAATGTGATGTAAGCACACTGTGTGCTTTACATATATCATAGTAAAAAAAAAAGTGTGTTGTTGTGCCTCTAGTTATTACTGCCAGCACATAATGTGATCAGAAAAAAGTGTGAGATGCTGCAGGCTAAGAGCGTCTCCAGCCTGACAGCACATATTGTGACTAGAGAGGAGGGAGGAGGGCAAGGTTTCATAGCTGCAGAGAGAGGCAGCCAATCAGGACAGCTGAGGAGGGAGTGGGGGTGTTTCCATTCTCGGCCCACTGAAGGTTGATTGAAGGACCAGGTCAGCAGGGAAAACTGAAAGCTGAATGAGGATGTAATTTACTCACTAAACAGACAGACATAGCAAGAAGGAGAGTGCTGGAAGGCTTCAATGTAAAGTAAGCTACTGATATTTATTTTTTACCTTTTGTCTTGACAATTACATTAAAAGCTAAGCTAGGTCCAGGCTTTATGTTACTATAAGGTTGTCTATAAGGTGACTAAAGGTTCTAAAAACTCAGCCTCTCCAATAGCATCGATAATCGGGATAACCCTGTGTGTGTTGGCTCTCAGAGCTTAATATAGTTTTATGTGTTATCATTACTGTATGTGAAATTGTATATGTTAAAAAAGCCTGACTCTCCAGACATGTTTCCCTAACCCCTCCCTACAGTCTATTAAATAATTTAATATACTGTATTGTTCTCTGTAGGCTGGTGGACCCTCAACCAACAGTCCTAATGTTTTAACATAGGAGGTGGAAATCTCCTGGGATGACTCCTGGGATGACTTGGATGATTCAAAGTCTCTCCACAGTCAGCCACCTCACGTGTTTAGGTTGATGGTTACAGGACAGAAATCCTTTAGATGTAATAAACTGAATAACAGCAGAGATACTTTACCACAAGGTTAAGCTGTCAATATAATTGAAGCCACAACTAGAAGTTTCATAAAGATCGGTTTAACACATATTTAACATTCTGCAATCACATTATTAAGTGTCAGAAATATATCATACACAAAATGCTTTCTCACTTACCATCTTTCTTAAAAGTCACATCTTTGCCCTTATGCTTCCAGGTAATAACTGAGGGAATAGAACTCGATACATCACAAATGATAACAGCATCTGAACCCTCAGTGAACTCCTGTGGGGTGGGTGCATTTTTGAAAGTCAATTTCTCTGAAAAATAACAAGACAAAAAAAATGTACATTATACATGAAAACAGAGTGAACATCATTCGGGGAGGGGATCTTGCACAGGTACATAGCCATAAATATATACCCATTGTATAAATGTTGTTGTGAGTACTACCAAACTAATGTTTTGAGAAGAAAGTAACAAAGGCAAGTGCCTTTGGAGACAAGAAATTAAGTCCCTTCGCTTGTCATGGATGTCCAGTATGCTTTAAAAGGAAAAAAAGCACAGGGAACAGTGGACTTTATTATGAATTTATATAATTTATGTATATTTTTATATATGGTTTACTTGCAATGTTTGTGTAATAGTACCAAACTGTGCTTTCATAGGTTACAACTAGAGATGAGCGAACTTCTTGACAGTTCGATTCGGGCGATTCGCCGAATTTCCCCAAGAAATTCGGGTTCGCCCGAATCGAACTTTCACGAATCGCTCATCTGAAAAAAAAAATGCCGGCATGGTGGGAGCGGGAAGGCCGGCTACGCTGTCAGCGGGCGGCGGAAGCCGGCCCGCTGACAGCGCAGCCGGCCTGCCCGCTCCCACCATGCCGCCATTTTTTTAAAAAGAAAACACTTACCTGCATGGTTGGAGCGTGGAGGCCGGCGCCGCTCTCAGCTGTCATCAGAGGACGCGTCATCAGAGGACGCATCATCAGAGGGCGCCTGAGAGCGGCGCCGGCCTCCACGCTCCGACCATGCAGGTAAGTGTTTGCTTTTTAAAAAAATGCCGGCATGGTGGGAGCAGGCAGGCCGGCTGACAGCGTAGCCAGGATTCTGGCCTGGAGGTTCCTGGAGGTTCCAGAAGTGTAAGCACTTTAATCTTAATGATGTTCCTTACTTAACGTTACATAAGATACTGAACGGTACACCGGTATTGTGAAAATGTATGATATGTTATTATAACACATTACATAAAAACAATCCTTGAATTTCTGAGGCTCCTATAACTTGTAATCTTTGCTGCACTAAAGTGAATACCCATTGCTAAAACATACACAAAAGAACAACAGAGGGTCTCTGTGTAGCTTACATTAATAAGTAGCACCTAAACAAACCAGAAGAATATTCTATGGCAAATTAGGCAGAAATCTTACGGTAAATCTGTAGTACAACAGTGCTTTCTGCTCTTCCTTCTGGAGCAGTAGCAATACATTTGTAGGTCCCGGCATCCTGGATGCTGGCATTATATATGGTCAGCGTAGATGAATAGTCATCACTTTTCACTACAGAGATTTGCTGCTGGTTGATCAACTTTTCCCCACTGGGTGATTCCCAATAGATCTCAGATGCTTTACCAGTTACTATGACACAGAAAAGAGAAAAAGTGTTAAAACACATTTGTTTCTATATTTTTTAAACTTAGGTACATTTTATTTATTGAATACACAATATAAGGAATAGAGAGGGAACTGTTAAAAAATAGCCTCCTTGTTGTATATATAGGGGTAATGAAATAGAAGTCTACAATTTTGAACCTAAAAATTTTGAAAACAGAAGTAGATACAGGCTGATTCATTACTAACACCAGGTAGCGACAGATGAGCGTCTGTAGAGTGGATTTCAGAGCGCCCGCTATTAGTCGCTGTGCTCGGCATTGATGAATATGATGTGTGAGTCGCAGTACTACGCTGTATGGGAGGGAATGGTAGCGCCAGCTCAGTGCGACCGACTCACACCACATTCATCAAAAAAACAGCCTCAAACATCGCCGGCGCTCAAAATCATGTAGTTGTAGCCCATAGCGCCAGAGGCTGTGTGATTAAAGGCTGTTTTTGAACATGTATCCACTAGTAACAAAGCAAAAACATATGGAATTATATTGTTATAACATTGTAACATAAACACTTTAATACCAGACAATTCTACATAAAAATATTAATAATGCAAAAAGTTTTAAAAAATATCATTTTCTAGGGCAGGATACATGTCAAAAAATTGGGATCAGGAAAGGGATTTAAGGATCTTCCATAGAAATGTATGGGAGAGCGCAAGGTAACGACAGGTTAGACGTGGCGCTCTGCAAGGATGAATGCCGGCCCTGTACGCTGAGCCTGGGATAATGAATCGTACGCTACATGGCATTGTTCTTGTCGCTCACCAGATTCGGCTTCATAAATGTGTCATTGCGTGCCGTCTCTGGTGTTCACCTATCGCTTCCTGACGCTACCTGACGCTGTACAGGCACTACCTGGCGCTATCCCTTCATGAATAAGGCACTAAATCTTAGTTGTCCCACTGTCATAATTCTTTATTTTAAATGACCAACAGAGTAACATAGTATGTAAGGCTGAGTACAGACTTAAGTCCATCCATTCAGCCTGTATAGAAAAGAAAATCTCCTACTAGTGTTGTAGTAGTGTTTTATTATCACTTTGAACTGGGAGAAAGGCTAATGTTTTATCTTGTATTAATGATGCCGGTGGAAAATGTTTTTGAGAGATAAAAAAAGCCTTTACTATAAGAGAGGGGTATGATTTTTGTGATATGTTTCACATTGGTCACATAAACTATTTAAAGGAGCAATATCACAAAATTGTGTAATACTAAAAAGCAATAAAAACACCTTGGCTAATGAGAGGAGGGGGTCACTTATACACCTGAACTGAATAAAACTCCTGTCAAGATGGGTTTTTTTCTCTCTCATGGTAAGAATAAAATCCACAGATGAAAGGTTTAGTCTATCAACTTTCTTCTTTCTTCCATTAAAATAAAAAGAAACAATCCTGTCTGGATATTTCTTGATGCCGGGTATTTAATTGATGCCTCCTCCGGACATTCAGCATATTATAATGAATTTTTATCATTGGCTCATTTTTCACAATAGTGCTCCGATTTCCTCTTTCTGTGCTTAAATTCAAAGGGCAAAGAAACCCCTGGGGCAAATGACTGTAAAGACATGTGTCCCATCCTTCAAGATGACTATTCTTATTTTTATTTAATCCTTGTCTAATGTGCAGATGTATCCTCTTTCTGACAATAATAATATTGTCTTCATCACCTTTTAAATTGCAAAAAAAAGCCTACCTGCCACTCCAGTCAGGTGTATGACTGCAGTTTCTAGACTGTTAATGACTTAGCAACATGACACCTTACATACTGTATTTGTATATGATTCCTGCCTTTTACGACATAAGATGGAATTAAAACTACAAACATACCTTGACAGAAGAAAAATTTGGATTCCCCAAGGCCTATTTCTCCTTGATTAGGAACAATGTCAACCTCTAGAGCTGCAGAAAAAAAAACACAGCAGATTGTTAACCACAAAACATATAAAGTGCTTTTATATAGGTTTCGATAATATATCCACTAAATATTTATCTTTATCTTATTAAAGGTTAAAAATAAGTGAACATTTAATACTAGGTCAGTTTGTTAACATATGCAGACAAACCAAAGCATTTTGTAAATTACCAAATTACTGGGTTTTATTTAGCTAGGAACATTGCAGCATACATATTTTAATTTTGGCTAATAAAGGTATCTGAAGACATTTGCAGAGTTATCCAAATGCATTTAAGAGCCTCTGCCTTTTTGGAGACCTTTAAAATAGATAAGTATGTTCCCGGATAGGAGTGTTTAATGTTTCTGGGTCTACCGCTTAGCCTCGGATGCTGCTGTTGGTTCAGTGGTGGCCCGGTTTTCAAAGAAAGCATAGCTTTTCTACCACTAAAGCCACGCCCTGCAGCACTTTTGAGAGTGCCTAGCCACAGGAGCGGGCATGGCCGCAGAGAAGCCAGGGGATGTGGCCGCCGGCGTAGATTGCGTTGGGGGACCTGTGGAATCAGGTCATTGGTTCCCTGTGAGGGTTTCACACAGTGGGACATCCAGTGTAGGATGCCCCTGGGCTAGGCTAGACCTGGAATCTTTTAGATTCTAGGGCCTGGCCGCATGGGTTTTAACTCATTTTAAAGAGCAATTCCACTTTCAAATACATTTTTTAAAGTTTCCATTATTGTTCTCCCTAGTAACAATGTGTTTACCATAGCAAAGCACATCAACTGGTGCATTTGATGTACAGATCAGAGACTTCTTCACTCTGGCTTGCTAATCATCTGATTGGTCAAGGCAGTGACGACAGGAGGGAACACAATCTTGTGTTCCAGTAGCTAAAGGGTTACTGGCAGTGTTCTCACCTGGAGAGGTGCTAAGCCTTAGCCAAAGCTGCTAATTAGCTCATCTGCAACATTGGAAGAACTCTAGAACTTGTAGTCACTAGTTTTTTACTCAAGACCATGAAACCACTCCCATTGTAGCAAAACAGAGATATTTGGAAACAGCATGCTGATCAGTATGGGGCAGAATCCTCACACAGATGTTTAGTTTACATTCAAAAAGAGGAAAACAACTAGGTATAAAACCAAGAACCTGACAAAAATACAATTCTGTGATTACTCACCTGTAGAATTGGTATTATGAGTATACAGCACGTCCTGCTCCAGATAGCAATTCCTTACGTTTGGGTTATACTGAACTGCAGAGACAGCAAAAAGTGGCTCCTCCCGGCCACTTATATTCCAGGGACCTCCCACAACTTCCCCAGTATTGACAAGCAGTTAGCAAGAAGCCGGGAGAATAATAACCATTATCAAACAATTTTAAACATGATAACAATCACCATACGGAGGCACTAAGAACAATGAAAAACAAGGGCGGGGTGGAGCAGGACGTGCTGTATACTCATAATACCAATTCTACAGGTGAGCAATCACAGAATTGTATTATTCTAAGTATACAGCATGTCCTGCTCCAGATAGTAATTCCTTACATTTGGGACATCCAATAGCAGTGTCCATAAAGTAGGGTGGGATCCCCAAAAGCAACAACAAGCAGATTAAACCAGCATCAGCTGAGGCCCTAACATCAACCTTGTAAAACTTAGAAAAGGTATGAACAGAAGACCAAGTAGCGGCCTTGCAAACTTGTTCAACAGAAGCCTGGTGCTGAAAGGCCCAAGAGGCACCAATAGCACGAGTGGAATGAGCAGTAAGGCGGAAGGGAGGATCCTTCCCCTTAGCAGAATAGGCCTGAATAACAGCCTGACGGATCCACTTGGTGATAGTAGACTTAGCTGGAGCCAGACCCTTCCTAGGACCAGAAGGGACCACAAAAAGAGCATCAGTCTTCCTGAAGGGCTCAGTAGCCACCAAATAGAACTTCAGGTTCCTGACAACATCCAAGGAATGAAGAGCCCTCTTCTTAGAGTTACAAGGATTAGGGCACAGAAAAGGTAGAACAATGTCTTGATTGAGATGAAAAGCAGACACAACCTTAGGCAGAAAATCTGGCTTAAAGCGAAACACCACCTTGTCCTGGTGTCTCTCAAAGTAAGGGGGCTTGATGGAGAGCATCGCCAACTCAGAAACACGCCTAACAGAAGTGATAGCCATCAAAAAGACCACCTTAAGCGTAAGAATGGACAAAGCAGCCTCATGCACAGGCTCAAAGGGAGACCCCTGCAAGGCAGATAGGACCAAGTTCAAGTCCCAGACTGGTAACATAGGCTTACGTGGTGGGCGCACAAGAGTAACCCCCTGGAAAAAAGTCCTGACCAGATGATGCTGAGCAAAAGATCTCTAAAAGAAAACAGCCAAGGCAGACACATGACCCGTCAGAGTGCTGAGTTGAAGCCCCAGATTCAAACCATGTTGGAGAAATTCCAGAATCCTAGGAATAGAAAACACACGACAGGGGAGAGATTTAGCCTCACACCAGTCAATGTAGGTACGCCAAACCCTATAGTAAATGGAAGAAGAGGACTAGCCCTGATCATGGTGTCAACAACAGAGGCAGACAGCCCCTTTTCCATTAAGATGGAGGTTTCAGCAGCCCGGCCGTTAAAGCCAGCGTTTGTAAATTGGGGTAGTGTAGCCACCCCTGAGTGAGCAGGTCTGGATCCCTGGGCAGGGCGTACTGGTCTACTGCCAGCTGCACGATGTCTGCGAACCACACTCTTCTTGGCCAACAGGGGGCCACCAGGATTGCTGGCACCCCTTTCTGAGCTATCTTTCGCAGAACCCTGCCCGAAAGGGGAAACGGGGGAAAGACATACAGTAGCTGAAAGCCCTGCCAGGGCATTGTCAGAGCATCCACGGCAAAGGCCAGAGGGTCCTGGGACAGAGACACAAAGACTGGAAGCTTGTGATTGTGACAGGACGCAAACAGATCCACATCTGGCTGACCCCAACGGTGACACCGAGAGCGAAACACCCTGTTGCTGAGGGACCATTCCCCCAGGCGAGAAGTCCCCCTGCTCAGAGAGTCTGCCTCCAAATTGTCCACCCCTGGAATGTACACAGCTGAGATGCAGGGGACATTGTCCTCTGCCCAGGACAGGATCAGAGACACTTCCTTGAGGGCCCCCTTTCTCCGGGTCCCTCCCTGATGATTGATGTAGGCAACCGCCATCTGGTTGTCCGAGCCGAACCTAAACAGCCCGACCCCGAAGGTGCGGGGTCAAGCGGGCTAGAACCAACCTGATCGCCCTCAGTTCCAGAATGTTGATAGGGGTGTGGGCCTCCTGAGGGCCCCACTGCCCCTGGAAGGTTAGGGATCCCCAGAAGCCCCCCCCCAACCTGTCAGACTGGCATCCGTGGTGACCGTCTCCCAGAAAGGGGCAGAAAAGATCTGCCCACCAACAGGTTCCTTGAGTACAGCCACAACGAGAGGGACCGCCTGGCCAGGGGGGACAGAACCAAAACCTGGTCCAGGGACACAGGGTCCCTGTCCCATACAGACAAGAGGTGGAGTTGAAGAGGCCTCATGTGGAACTGAGCATAAGGAACCGCCTCGAAGCAGGACACCATCAGGCCCACCAGCTGCATTCCCTGCCTGATGGAAGGATGAGGGCATGACAGAAGGAGCTGAGCTTGCGCCTGCAGACTGTCCACCTTCTGCTGAGGAAGAAAAATCCTGGCCCGAGCTGTATCCAGATTCATGCCCAGAAATGGCTTTACCAAAGAGGGAGACAGAGGGTGGTGACCCCTCTGGAGTCATTCGGCTGGGTGATAAACCATGCCAAAAGCCAAACCACGCCCTGAGTATCCAGCTCTGCCTGTTGGAAGGACGGAGAAGTGATAAGAATGTCGTCCAAATAGGGAAGAATGCGATTGCCCTGAGCTCTCAGCAGAGCCATAATGCCCGCCAGCACCTTAGTGAATACCCAGGGAGCTGAAGTAAGACCGAAGGGCAATGCCACAAACTGGTAATGCTGATCCTCCAGAGCAAACCTGAGGAATCTCTGATGACCTGGAAAAACTGGAACGTGGAGGTAAGCATCTTTGATGTCCACAGGTGTAGTGAACTTACAGCTGAGCGCAGAGTCTCCATGCGAAACCTCCTGGGTCTGACAAACTTGTTGAGAAGCTTTAAATCTAGGATGGGCCTGACAGACCCATCTCTTTTGGGAACGGTGAAAAGGTTGGAATAGTAGCCCTTGCCCCTTTCCCCTAAGGGCACTTGGCAAATGACCCCCAGCTCCAGCAGATTCTGCACATCAAGCAACAGGCCCTGAGCTGACAGGGGGTCTTGAGGCATCCGGGATCTGATGAATCGTGGGGGTGGCCAGGCTGCCAACTCTATCTTGTAACCGGAGGACACTACCTCCTGAATCCACCGGTCTGAGACATGACGCCTCCAGACGTGAGCAAAGAGCCAAAGCTGTCCCCCCACCTGGATGGGTGAGGGCGCCCCTTCATGCCTGAGGGGGCTTGGGGGAAGACTTAGATTTGGAATCCCAGGAGGATCCAGGGCGGCCACGGCCTCTGCCCCTGCCCCAGAAATCTCCTCGGGCCCCTGCAAATGATGCTCCCCTTCCCACTCTGGACCCACGGTAGGAGGCAAGAAAGCAACCTGAACCCCGAAAGAGCAGAGACTGTCTATTGCGCTGGGGTAACTTGCCTCCCTTAGCAAACAGGTCCAGTCGATCCCCCTTTAAAGGGGAACCCAGTGAGAGCCTTCTTGGCAGCGTTGTCCGCTGCCCACTGGCGTATAGCCACCGCTAAGGCAGAAGCCCTGCCACACATTCTAATGGCATCATCCAAGGCAGAGAGGACATAAGCAACAAATTCATCACAACGCAGAAGAGCACTATACTCAGCACTAGCTGCCTCATCAAGAGCCCCATCTAAAATACTCCTGAGCATAGTCCTAATAGCCACAGCTGTAATGGCAGAGGCACAAACCGGGCGCAGTGCAGACCCCGCACAGGCAAAAGGCATGGGAAGCCAGCTGATCAATGCGCCGGTCCTCACCATCTCTCAGTGTAGTAGAGTCAGGGGAATGCATGACAGAAGTGTTGGACAATCCCAGAATTGGAGCATCCACCTCTGGAGGGGACGACCAACGCTTAACCACTTCAGCAGGGAAAGGGTACCTCTTATTCCAATTTTTAGGAACCCCAAGGGAGCCTGCTAGGTCGCTCCCACTCCTTGAACACAAGATTATTGAAGTGAGTTTGCTCAGGAAACTCCAAACCTGGCTTAGCCGTGTGAAACAACTCCCCCTGCTGCCGAGGAGCCGCGGCAGGAGGAGAGATAGAAAGCACTTCAAAGATGTGGGCCAAAAGCCTGTCAGTATCATCTGGAGCCCATGGGCGGGGGCCAGAATCAGCATAACCCTTAGGCTGCTCATCAGATGATTCTGAGTCAGAAAACAATTCCCCTTCTTCCAGGGGGGTATAGCCAGTCAGGTCAAAAAATTCCTCAGCCTCCATAGGAAATAAGTTAACGCCAGGTGCCAGATGCCACCTCTTAGCCGAGGCCTTACGTGCCGTAGAGCCAGCAATCAGCTTCTCAATACTAGCCACCCTGGTAGACAAATCAGGCTGAGACTCCCCACTGGTATGCACCTCACTGGGAGTCAGATGTAAGCGTGGGGGAATGGACGAAGCCACACGGGGTGCAGGCCCAG
The DNA here is from genome assembly GCA_027917425.1 of Gastrophryne carolinensis. Taxonomy (NCBI): domain Eukaryota; kingdom Metazoa; phylum Chordata; class Amphibia; order Anura; family Microhylidae; genus Gastrophryne; species Gastrophryne carolinensis. Next base: position 71,068,497 of record CM051242.1, on the reverse strand, counting down.
CCACAGGTAACCCAGATTGCAGCGCAAGCGCCCGCTGGGCACAGGGTACACAAACCCGCACATTGTCATCACTAGTAGGGGACAACCCACACGCTACACACAGCCGGGCCTGTCCCGAAGGAACCCCAAGCACATTATCCTGAGAAGCCTCCATATGGTGAATATCGCGGCCACCGGCCAATAGGGATTTACACAATAAAGTCACCCGGGATGCCCCATGGACCTATACCGCCTACCCTTTGGTGGGGGATTGCGGTCGGAGCAGAGCTCCTTAAGCACCTGACAACGGTGCTGCCTACCGTCATCCGACCAGTGCAGCCAAAGCTGGGAGGCATGAAAAGGAGGAATAGTGGGAATAGTCCTACAGGGCCATCTTGTGGATGTATAACCCAAACGTAAGGAATTACTATCTGGAGCAGGACGTGCTGTATACTTAGAATAAGGGAGTTTTCCTTTAAAGTCTTTTTCTTATTAGGTCTGATTTAATTTGGAACAAGACCCGTTATTTTCACTTTCCCAACTGGGGATGCCCACTGTGTGACACCCCCCGAGAGCCCCAAACAACTCACCTCTTCTGCGTTCCAATGGTACATGAGCGGGCACTCAGGCAATGAGAGTGCTCTGTACAGTAAGGGCTGTATTACAGCAGTACAACACATAGGAATTTCACTTTCCGAATTGGGATGCCTCGCTGTGTGTACCCCCTAGGTCATCCTGTTTCACTCACTTTCCTTCCGCTCCCATGGCACAGGCAAGAGCGAGTTCCCTGATTGGCTGAGCGGTGCACTCAGCCAATCAGCATGCTCGCTGTCACTCAGCTCCCTTCGGCACTGCTGATGGCTAAGCAGCTGAACCACAAGGAAGGGAGCCAAGTGATGCTGCCACTGGCATCCTCCATGCAGCTGAGGCGTGCCGGTGCCGCCCATTCAGAAAGACCGGGGAGCACACGCCTAAAGGTGAGTGGGGATGCGGCCAGAGTGCAAGGGCTCGGCGAGGGCTCCAGGAGAAGGTGAATGAAACCGGCAATCGGGGGGTTTCACACAAGGAGTGGAACTTGGATCACCCTGCAGTCTTTAAGACTCTAGGGCTTCTGATGTTCCTCTTTAAGAGTACTACTATTCCACACTACTGTCAGTCCTATGTTACTAAAATGGCGTATTAGTTTAAGATATACTTGTTGACCACTTGTCTATGAGGTTAAATATACAGTATATATTCAGTTAAGGATACTGGTACAGGTACAGTGAATACGCATTGGTGCTAGATGACTAGATTCAGACAGGACACAATCTTCCTGCCATCATTACCCAAAAGTCCTGGTCTGTGTTAAATATTTTATATGATTACATTACAAAGGACATGGCAAGGCTTTCATGTATTTTACATTACAAGAGAAACCAGAGTATACTGCAGCAGTTGGAATGAGCTTCCCTTATAGGAAAAGGCAAAGCTGCAACTTTGAGCAGTTAAATTCCATGGAAAAGTGCATTACATAAAACTGCAGTGAATAATTCCATGCCATAGCAGACCTATCAAAAAAGTACCAGTTCAGCGAGAACGTATACCTATGTCTAAAGTCCATAAAAAGCAGTACTTTCCAAATTTACCGCACAAGCTTTAGTTTCTAAACAAAATGTTCTTAAATTGTGAATCTATAAGATTTTCGGGCCGAAAACCCCCCAGGTCGCCCATACACCTACCTTGTTTCCCAGTCCAACGGCACATGTGTGAGCTGCGGCCGCATCCCCGCTATCCCTCTAGCAGGGCCCGCGCCAGACATTCGTGAATGGCCGATGCGGGCACGCTCCCTGTTAGAGGATAGCGGGGGATGCAGCCTTCAGCATGCTTGGAGCCTCTGGCCTTAGACAAAGGCTTGGATGACGTGACGTCAGCGGCTCTGAGTGCACTGATTGGACCAGCGGGCGCACGTACCGTAGAACTGGGAAGAGAAAAACTGATTTTTAGCAGTGTCATCGGTAAAGAAGTTTGTTGCTGAAGCCAGGAACCATGGATGTTTATTTACAAAGACAATTAGCTCTATATCACCTTTGATCTTAATAAGAAAATATGATGTATTAGCATGGATCCTAATATGTACTAATAAGATGCCTGACTCCATAAACTTAACATTGTTCAGTAAAAACTGTGAAAACACAAAACTGCTCCAGTTTCTTGCTTTGTATTCTTTCTATAGAAAAAGTTCCTCTTCTCTAAGATGACAGTACAGGACCTATGGACTAAAGATCCTTAAAAAACAGGTTACAGCAGGCAGAGCAAGAAAAGGCAGAGGCAAAACAAAATGACTCCTCCATTGAATCTAACTAGAAGGGAAAGTATTTTGAAGTGTAGAGAGCAGGAACGGCAATGTCAGCTGGCGAGGTTCCCCTTAGGTCTGAATAACGGGGATCACCATGGTGATGGAACATTTGAGTTAAAGGTTCTGTGTCTGAACAGCCTCTCTGATCTCATCTCTAGCTGACTGCAAGTAATTAAGGTTATACCTCGAGGGATGCTGCTGAAATGACAATATCATACAAACAATGCTCCTGGGCTCACAAATCATTGCAGGAAAAGACATTACATGTTACAGGTAGCTCTTAATTCTATATTCTCTTTCCAGTCTTACGCATAATACGATCTTCCAGTAAATTCCACACAGTGCTGATGTCACATGGAATTAGCGCATATCGCTACAATTACTATATAATTTGTTTTCCAATCAGTAATAAACAAAAATAACCTAATATTCTCTTCTTCACAGTACATTCATTACATTCATTCATTACATACAATCACATTAAATGAATACATATTTATATATTTTTTTTGTTTTGGACCGATGGGATAAATAAGGAGAGACAAAACGTCTGGATATTGTCATTTAAAAGACTGGGCTGACAGAGTATTTTTAACTTAAGGATTCCATCAACCGCAATGACACTAATTATTAAATTGGACTTAAAGTCAAAAATGACTTAAACCAGACCAACAAAACAAACAGTCCTCATAAGCATTCCTCCCCAGAACAATTTAGATTGCTGCACACTAACTCCTGCTGTAGTACATTTTAGAAACAAAATGGCGGCACATCCATTTGCAGGCACCTGCAAACAGGAAGTGCTGCTGGGTTTCCTGTCTCTGTGCATTGTCAGTTATGTCAGTTGAATCCAGGCAGCTGCATGGCTGTGATGCTGGGAGAGGAAGCTCCAAAATGGCCACTACCTTTCTTTTCCAACGGCCAGGCTGTTGGTTCAGTTTAAGTATATTATATGAATTGATGTTTTTAGTTCAGCAGGATCTCTTGCAATTCTAGTCAGTTTCAGTTCTTTTATCTGACAGTTTAATCTACAAAGTCCATTTTGGAACTCATGTATTATGTAACATTTGTATCCACTTTATTTACAGCAGTGCATCAGTTAGGATGAGTAGAAGTAAAGTTAAAAGATCAAGTATTAAACCCATTTTTCTTCAATGTATGCATGTTGATGTTTGCATGATTATTTTATTAACTGTTAGATGTTTGACAGCTTAAAATTACACAACTACAACATGGATTTGTGTCATCTTGTATGCATTTATTAACATACATTAAGTAATCAATTTATATTGAATTATCTTTCTTCCAGTCTTAATTAGAGATTGGAGTATAAAGTTAATTTAGTATTGTTCAATAGATAAGATCAGCATCTTTATTATTCCTTTCTACTGAATTCTACAATAAATGTTAGAAAAATGATATAGGTTTAGATTTACAGGGCATGCTTATCCCAGGTTTCTTCAAAAACTAGCAAATATATTTACATCATTTCACACTCGGTTCCTGCCATCCCACTACCTTCTCTTTTTTTCTCTTATTTAATCCCTCCTTTCCCCCTCACCTCTAAAGGATTCAGGCGTAGAGAGGAGTTGGTGCCAGGAGAGAAGCTATGACTGGTTGGGTGTTCTTTGAGAACTAGGGTGGGATTGGTGGAGGGGGGCAGGTGGAGCAGGGCAGGCAACCCCCTAGGGCAAAGGTTTCTCCATTTTACCCCATGGGTCAGAATGTGATTGTTACAACACAGACCTGGGCCTTCGATTCAGTAAAGGTTGAAAAAAAAATTCATGGTAGTAAAAAATTCACTTTATGAGAAAAATGCCTGTTACTCACTGTTACTGATTCACCAGCTAGGAAAAAAATGAAAATCAATCATAATTTTTACTTCTAAGAAAAGTAGAGAACTTTTACACTGTAGTAAAAGCTGCCATTGACTTTCATTGTCTTTTTATCTGATGATGCAGTAGCAGTGACATTCTCAGCCTTTTTTCTCATAAAGTTTTTCAACTATTTAAACTTGTTATTGCATATTTTTTGCAAACTTCCCTTGTTGCAGCTTGTGGTCATCCCTTTGCAATATTGTCATAAAAAGAGGATTTGTGTGGCAGAGCTACTTCAATACGTGCAACAGGTGTTGAAGTAACCCTCATTCTTTAGTATGTTGCTCAGAAGTAGATTCACTTATTGTCATCAGTTTTGGCTCCGCCTTACAACCCGGTGGGAGTAATCATGGGGGGCAGTAAGTTTGGTAGGCTCTGGAACTAGAGGAAATGGCTGTCACATGATTCAGCATCTTTGCATGTATAAATGAGATCATTCTTTTACATCCATCAAAATTACTGCAAGTTTCATCTGGATATTATGTTGTGTGCAAGTTATTTTTGTATGTAATATTCAGTTATGATAGGAGACATTCTAGCACCTCACTTAGTTACTGTCCCACATGCTCAACCCTCTCATAAATAGCCTCCAACAGGCCACGTTTTGCTGAATTAGTGCTCAGGAAAATCTATGGAGAGAGACAGGCAGATATACAGAAATCAACAAAACAAGACCTGTTCGTGGGCTTTGAGGAGAGATTTGGGCACCTATGCTCTAGATTTCTGCATCCAGGGCATACTCTGGCTACAAGAAATCCATGAAGGTTTTGAATTTAACAAATTAGATCACCAAAGACTGAAAAGGTGTATAAATATCCAGCTACTTAACTACTCCCTAATACCTAAACAAGCCTTGGGTTCATTTCTTTTTACTGCACAATACCTTGAAAATGAGCCTCTTTAGAAAATGCTAATACAAATAACCTAATATGCTAAATATATGCAAGCTTAATGCCATGCCCCTGACCTTGTGCATGTCTTGTCCCTTATCAGTCAATTCCTCACTGCAAACATATGGCAATATGAATGAGCTATGTGATTACCACTGGCTCCCATGACCAGTTAGTCATCCTAGTACAATCAACCTGTTATAGGCACTGTATAGAGAGCCATGCTGCTAGACAGAGCTGTTCATTTTTGTTCAACTTTTTTCCTGGGGTAATTTGTTGACTGAAAAGCAATTAGGGTTGATAAGATCAGTCAGGCAATCCTCTGTAGAGCATTGAATAATCTTTAAGTCACTGTTTTACGCTTCTGCAAAAACTAAACCTGTAGCAGTGTGATCAATGCTAGGACAATGGGTCACATTTCTGCAGTGGTGTGATTGATTAGTTAATGAGTTACTTTAGACAAGTCTAAAATATCTACTAACTCTATTAAATCACAGAAAGCACAATGGAAAGCTGTTTCCCTACGCTTCTTTTTATAATCACAATTTCAAAGGGCTGTTGATGGCATTTATGGACAAAAATTGACCGTTAAAATGGGAACTCAATTACATGAGCTACACCTACAAACAAAAAACCTCTCTGGTTATAAATGTCTCTTTAAAAATCAAGTAAAGTGGGAAATTACCTCCAAATGGAAGGCCATTAAGGGCTTGTTTACAGCAAAGCTGTACTGTAGAGGGTAAGCTGCTACACAAATCAGGAACCACAATACTTATCTCCAGTGCCACCATACCTCCAATTGCCCTATACCTGTCTTGTCTATTATAGTGGCAGACATCCCACTTATGGGTCCACTGGTGCAGAGGCCAGATTGGCAAGGGCAAACGATTAAATAAGCTACCAAGTTGGAGCAACAAAGAGACAGAAGCAATAATAAAAGTAGCTGTACATCGCAGAGCCCACTGTCGGTTTGAGAGTCTGTACTTTAGCACATGTTGTTATTTTAAGCAAACCTGTAACAAACTCTGACCTTAGTGGCAAGTTCATCAACTCCCAAATGTGTAATTATTATGTCTATTTTTTAATACACAGGGCCCCACTTGTCTATCTTACTTGTTTACAAGCTTCAACCTTAACTGTAATATGTTCTAGTAACAGGGGTGCACCAGACAATACCACTGAAGATAAACATGTGCTCACTCACATGAACCAAACAAGACTGAAGTGGACGTGTCCAATTACACACCTTTCTTCAAAAAGGAGCACCAATATCAATATGGATACAAAATTCTTTATTATGAAAAAGGAGATATTAAAATACACAAAAACACACTGGACAATTAAAATCACATGGATGACCCCATGGTCACAATAATATTAATGAAAAAACCCACTAAGGGGAACAATGCATCAAAAGACCCTATGTGCACTTATTAGATCCTATTATAACAGTTATTTTATGCCGGCATAAAAATTGTATGTGTAAACCCTCAAAGTGTAAAACCTCTAATAAATATCAACTCTTAACAATACCTCATATGTGAAAATGAATAAAAAACGAAATTCCACAGAAAATATATTGGCAGACTCGCCCAGTTCAAACAGTTATAAGTGAATGGAAACAATAAAGATATACTCAAAGTGCACATGTGCGTGCTAAATGACACCAGCAAACCTGAATATTCAAGAATAAAAAATGGCACATAGAGTCAGCATCACAGGGTCATCAAATATAAATCACCGCGCCCGCAACTCCCATGTTGCTTCAAGGTGATTTTAATTGTCCAGTGTGTTTTTGTGTATTTTAATATCTCCTTTTTCATAATAAAGAATTTTGTATCCATATTGATATTGGTGCTCCTTTTTGAAGAAAGGTGTGTAATTGGACACGTCCACTTCAGTCTTGTTTGGCTTAACTGTAATATGGGCTCTGCAGGTGGCCTTTGAACTATAGCCTATAAATGCAATCTTAAGACTTCTTGAACAAGGATTTACTTTAAAGTAAATCCCTGACATATTTACTATATGCTAAAAAAAAAACAAATTTTCATGGTATAGAAGTTCTGATTTGCTCTGCTTTCATATCTACTGCGGCCATTACCTCGAGCCAGAAGGCTAAATGATGAGATCTTTCTCTATTAGTAGAGTGGTCACTACCTAATGTCACTACCTACATTTTTTGGAAAGTTTATGTAAAGTATCCTACAGTCATTTACCTTAACATTTTTCTAGTTTCTGTTTTCAAAACCTCAAAATCAGAAATCTCATCCCATGAACTCCCTCAGTCTGTCTCCCACAGATATGTAGGGTTTTGAATTAATAACCTTTTCCTCTCTTCTGTGGCGAGCCCTAATGACTTAATTGACTTCATTGACCATCATTAGAGCAACAGTAGAAGAAATGGAAAACAACTATTACTGTAGGCACTTTGTGGATTTTCCTCTGGATGTCACTGTGACCAATTTTGCCACAGGTTTAATTTAACACTAGTCACACATCTTTAATTAAATCACTCTAATTTCACACAACATGAGAAAATATTTGCAGAACAGCTCTCTCTGGAAAAAAAAACAATGAAGTGACATGACAGCAGTGACTGACAGTGACAGATGCAGAAAAATGATCATCTTTGTAAAAACAGTAACAAGATCATTTAAAACAGGACATTTTTTTGTTTTTCATGTGCTGGTGAGGACCCAAAAGCCTAAATATAAACACATACAAGTGGAAACATTAAGACTTCGTAAAATGTGAATCCCGCCCTGAACATTGTCAATCCCAGTGGTTTCTAGGATCCTTGGAATAAAGAAACAGGCCATGGTAGTGAGTGGTAGTTGAGTTACCACCTTAAGATGGCTTGTACCTTTTGACATGGAACCTCTTTAGACCCCAGCATTAGACCACCATACCCATGAACTTCATACTTTTCTTATAAGGGCCACCATTCCAGAAATACACAAACTCAAGTGGGAAAATGTTGGTTTACTAAAATACAAAAGTCAAATCTATGTATAGCTCTTTCTAGGGGACTCTAGGCCCTTCAAACATCTGGTATATAGCATGAAAAGGACATGGCTGATAGGCATAGTAGTGACTAGCCAAGAGCCCCGTGTCTTGTTTTAGCGTCTGTGATGCGCAGCGGGGCAGCCTGGCTCGTGTTGCCCTGCTGCTAATTAGTACTGTGGAACTATGGTAATTTTTGATTTTTACATACAGATGACAGTGCTTTGAACGTGTGCAAAAGACCTTCAAATTACATCATTGCATGTATGACCTTTACATTTTAAAGTTTGGGAAAGTAATAAAATGTACACCTTGGCTCTAGCCCTGGACAATATACAATATAAACCATTTTGGACAGCTTCTAATATAATGTGTCACAACCAGAAGATGACCAGCATGGTCGAGGCTGATAATAGTAATTAAAAATGATCAGTGATGCACAGTAAGCAAAGCACTTGTATTTGTGCTCAGCCGTATGCTGTGTATAATTATAGTTTAGATTCAGATATGCAAATCAGAAATGTTAAATGCAGAGGCAGGCTTCCTATCATTGTATAACTGGAATGGTTCCAAACCACAGCTAAAGCACTGCAAACTTTTTCAGTTTGGTATCAAAATAGACACAGTGCTTTATAGTGCCATGTATGTGTCTATGGAAGAAAATTCTCCACACCTGGGACATATAATAAAAAAACATAATCTCCCCTGGAGGAAAAATAGCTAAGCTATCAGACTTTTGCGAATGGACTATTGTGAAAAAATGAAAAATGGTCCAATGATAAAAAATACAATTCTGTGAAATACTCACCTGTAGAATTGGTATTATAAGTATACAGTACGTCCTGCTCCAGATAGATTACTTACACTTGGGTTATCCTCCGCCAGATGGCGCTGCACTGCAGAGACATGTAAAACAGGCTCCTCCCGGCCCCTCAAATACCCAGGGACCTCCCACAAATCCCCAGCATTGAAAAGCAGTGAACAAGAAGCCGGGAGAATTTAACCACCCAAAAACTGGTAACTTATAACAATGACAACAATCACCATACAGGGGATCCAGAATAATGCAAAAACCAGGGTGGGGTGGAGCAGGACGTACTGTATACTTATAATACCAATTCTACAGGTCAGTATTTCACAGAATTGTATTATTCTTAGTATACAATACGTCCTGCTCCAGATAGATTACTTACACTTGGGACATCCAATAGCAGTGTGCATAAGGTAGGGTGGGATCCCCCAATAAAAAGGTAACAGCAGACAGTTTAAACCACTGCCACCTGCAAAACCTTGCGGCCAAAAACAGCAACAGCTGAGGCCTTAACATCAACCTTGTAAAACTTTGAAAAGATATGAACAAAAGACCAAGTAGCGGCCTTGCACACTGGTGCAATAGAAGCCTGGTACTGAAAGGCCCAAGGGGGCACCAATAGCACGAGAAGAAAGAGCAATAAAGCGAAGGGAGGATTCTTCCCCTTAGCAGAGCAGGCCTTAATCACAGCCTGACAAATCCACATGCTGATAGTAGACTTGGCAGAAGCCAAAAACCCTTCCTAGGACCAGAAGGGAGCACAAGAAGAGCATCAGTGTTCTTGAAAGGTGCAGTAGCCACCAGATAGTACTTCAGACACCTAACCACATCCAAAGAGTGCAAAACTCTCTCCTTAACATTGCTAGGGTTAGGGCACAAAGAAGGAAGAACAAAATCCTGATTCAAATGAAAGGCAGACACTACCTTTAGGCAGAAATTCTGGTTTGAACAAAACAACACCTTGTCCTGGTGCCTCTCAAAGTAGGGGGGCTGAATGGACAGCACCGCCAACTCAGACACACGCCTGACAGAAGTGATAGCTACCAGAAACACGACCTTGAGTGTAAGAATAGCCAAGGCAGCAACCTGCACAGGTTCAAAGGGAGCACCCTGCAAAACAGGCAAGACCATTTTCAAATCCCAAAAACAGGGACCATAGGTTGTAGTGGGGAACGCACATGAGCAACCCCCTAAAGGCAGTCTTAATCAAGGAATGCTGAAAAAAAGACTTCTGAAAGAAGACAGACAGGATAGAACCTGACCCTTCAGTGTACTGAGTTAGAGAAAAATTCCAACACATGCAGTAAAACTCCAGATCCCTGGGAACTGAGAACACCCAACAGGGAAGAGACCAAGACTCAGCCAGTCAATGAAGGTACGCCATACCATATAACAGATAGAAGAAGAATTCATCATCCTAGCCTTCACCATGGACTCTACCTCGCCAATGAGGTAGACAAACCATTCTCCATCAAGATGGAGGTTTCAGCAGTCAGGCCGTCAAGGCCAGAGTTAGTAAATGGGATGGCGTAAGTGGTCCTAAGTGAGCAGATCTGGCAATCCAGGCAGAAAGCACTGATCTACTGCTATCTGCACCACGCCCGCGAACCACACTCTTCTTGGCCACCTGAGGCCACCAGAACAACTTCCACCCCTTTCAGAGCAATCCTGCGCAGAACCCTGCCTAGCAGGGGGAATGTAGAAAGACATACAGAAACTGAATGTCCCGCCATGACAGTACTAAGGCATCCATGGGCACGGCCAGAGAATCCTGGTACGGGGAGACAAAGGCCGGGAATTTGTGATTGTGACGGAACGCGAACAGATCCACATAGGTTGGCCCCAACGGTGATACAGAGATTGGAACACCCTGTTGCAGAGGGACCATCCCCCCGGAATGTATACCGCTGAAAAGCAAGGAACATTGGCCTCCACCAGATCAGAATCAGAGACACTTCCTGGAGGACCCTCTTGGACCGGGTCCCTCCCTGATGATTGATGTAGGCAACTGCCATCAGAGTGACCATGCGCCCCCGAGCAGGCAGGCCCTGAAATGAGCAGTCAAACGAATCAGAACTAACCTGATCGCACACAGCTGCAGGACATTGATAGGTGAATAGGCCTCCTAAGGACCCCACCTCCCCTGGAACCGCAGGGCCAGGAGAAACCCCCCTCCAACCTGATAGACCGGCATCCGTGGTGACCGTCTCCCAGGAAGGAGCAAGAAGGTTCCGCCCCCCAATAGGTTCCTTGAGTCCATCCACTACAAGAGGGACCTCCTCACCAGGGGGGGAAGACACCCAGACCCTGCCCAGGGACGCTGGGTCCTTGTCCCATACAGACAATAGGAGAAGTTGCAGAAGCCCCAAGAGGGACTGAGCACAAAGGGTAGCTGAGAAGCATGCCACCATCAGGCCCATCAGCTGCATCCCCTGCCTTGGTGAAGGAACGGGGACAGCTAGGAGAAACTGAACTTGTGTAAGCAGATGTCCACCTTCTGCTGAGGAAGGAATATCCTTGCCTTAACAGTGTCCAGATTCATTCCTAGGAATGAAAGTACCAAAGAAGGGGACAGCGAGAACCTGGTGGTGGCTGATCACCCATCCAGATGACTCCAGGATTGACACCACCAGCTGAGTATCCAACTTTTGCCCGATGTAGAGGCTGGGAAGTGATGAGGACGTCCAGGTAGTGGCAGCACACGGACGCCCCTTGGCCTCATCAGAGACATCACCCCCGCCAGCAACTTGGTGAGCACTCTGGGAGCTGAAGAGAGGCCAGATGGCAAGGCCACAAATTGGCAGTGTTGATCCTCCAACGTGGATCTAAGGAATATTGGTGTCCTGAAAACACAAGGATGTGAAAGTAAGCATCTTTGATATCCACAAACGTCATGAAGCCCACGGTTCGCAAGGAGCAGATGGCCGAGCGCAGAGTTTCCATGAGGAAGGCGCCTGTACGAATTGCTGAAGATCTGTGCATCCAGAATGGGCCAGACTGACCCATCTTTTTTGGGAACTGTGAGAAGGTTGGAGTAGGGTCCCTTGCCTCTGTTCGTTAAGGGAAATCTGCAAACGACCCCCAAACCCCGCAGACCTTGCACGGCCTGTGCAAGCACCTGAGCAGAAGCAGGGACCAGGAGTACCCGGGACCCGGTAATCATAGGGGGGGGGCGCACAGCAAACACCATGTTATAGCCGGAGGACACTACCTCCTAAATCCACCGGTCTGAGGCGTGGTGCCTCCAGACTTAAGCAAGGTGCCGCAGCCGTCCCCTCACCCAGGCGGGTGAGGGCGCCCCATCATGCTTGAGGGGACTTGGGAGAGGATTTGAGCATAGCCCCCCCAGAGGAGCAAGGGTGTTGTCTTCTGCTCCTGGGACAGGGAGTTGCGTGAGCCCCCACGAAGGACGCCCCTGGTTCCTGTTTAACACCATGGTGGGGGGTGGAAGGGGAGCTCTGGCCCCGAAGGGCCCGAGACAGCCTTCTACGCTGGGGTAACTTACCTCTCCTACCAAACAGGTCTAGGCGGGCCCCAAACAGACGCAGCCCTTTAAAGGGGAGCCCAGTAAGGGCCTTCTTCGCAGCATTGTCAGCACCCCACTGTCGCAGCCAGAGCAAGCGACGTATAGCCACCACAAGGGCAGAAGTTCTTGCACACATTCTAATGGTGTCATCCAATGCTAATAGGATAAATTTTACAAACACATCACAATTGGAGAGTGCATTAAACGCATCCCAAGGGAGATCATCAGGGGCACGATCAAGCATTTTTCTAGTGGCCACAGCAGTAATAGCAGAGGCACAGACCGGGCGTAGCGCCGTCCCCACACATGCAAAGGCGTGGGAGGCCAGCAGGTCAATGCGCCGGTCCTCAGCATCCCGAAGGGTAGTATAGTCGGGGGGATGCAAGAAAGGGGTGTTAGATGGCCCTATCATCGGGACATCCACCTCAGGGGGGAACGACCAACATTTAACCACGTCAGGGGGAAAAGGGTACTTCCTATCCCAATCTCCTGGAACCCCTGGAAGTTTACTGGGGCACTCCCATTCCTTGAGCACAAGGGTATGGAAATGTGCCTGCTCTAGAAATTCCAAGCGTGATGATGCTGTATGGAAACGCTCCCCTCTTTGCCTGGGAGCCTCACCAGGGGGAGAGATAGACAGAACCTCAAAGATCTGGATCAATAATCTATCAGTGTCATCCTGGACCCAGCGGTCAGGGACAGAGTCTTCATGACCCTCCGGTCTCTCATCAGATGAGCCTGAGCCAGAAAAGAGCTCTCCTTCATCAGAAGGGGTATAGCCACACAGAGTCAGAAACTCCTCAGTTCCCATAGGGAAAACAGTAACATTAGGCATCAAGAGCCGCTTATTACCAGGGCCCTTACACGCTAAGAACCTCGCAAAAATCTGTTCAGCCGTAGGCAGTCTAGATGCCAATTCAGGCTGAGAATCCCCACTTGTGTGCGACTCAGCAGGAGTGAGATTTAAGCCAGGGGGATTAGGTGAAGTGAGGCGAAGTGCAGCTACTGGCAGGCCAGATTGAAAAGCCAGCGCTTGCTCAGCACAAGGTACGCAGACCCGTGTCCCGTGTCACATTATCCTTAGATGCCTCCATATGGTGATTATTAGGCACAATATGCCAGTAGGGATTGACGCTATAAAGCAACCCTGGATGCCCCAATGACCCGCTAGGGAGTGGGAGTAAATTTACAAGGCCCGCTATCAATTACACTGGGCCGGGAGAAGCCAATGGATTCACCCTCTGAAAGACACAATGAGAAGAAGGGTGTCAGAACCGAAACACACTACAGTGAATTATAAAGCCGCCCGCGAGGGCACTTACGGACCATGGTAAGTAAGAACGTCACACACACACACGCGCGACCAGACAATATGGCGCCGAGAACCTCGAAGGGCGGGCCAGCGCGAGCCGTGACACGAGGCGCGCCATGCCAGGCCCCGCCTCCCCGAAGAGCGCGAAGTCCAACAGACAAGCAGCCAATGAGGACGCAGAAGCGTCTGAGGTAACGCCGCCGCCCGGCGCGGAACATCCAAATGAAGGAAAAGGCGCGCGCGGCGGCGGCCTTAACAGTGTAAAAAGACAAGTCAGCGCGGCGGTTGACACCACATATACCAGTCCAAGCAGACATTACAAAGAGGGCCATAAGCACGTAATCACAGTACACGGACATCCACACCCCCCCTTCTCTTCCTCCCGAGGGCTACTGGGAGAATGAGGGAGGATGGCGGCCCTTTGTACAGGGCCCACCGCTACCGGGGCATGGGACAATAATGCGGGAGGGGCATCCCATAAGGCTCACCATCAGCCTATACTGCCTACCCTTTGGTGGGGGACTGCGGTGGAGCAACGCTCCTTAAGCACACATGGTGCTGCCTACCTTCACCCGACCAGCGCAGCCCAGGCTGGGAGGCACATCACATCAAGGACGAGTGGGAATAGTCCAACAGGGCTGCAGGCTTTAATAGCCCCGCTCACCTGCGACAGAGTGATAATTTCATGTCTTCGCAGTCAGCACTGCAGAGAAATCTGGGGATTTGTGGGAGGTCCCCGGGTATTTGAGGGGCTGGGAGGAGCCTGTTTTACATGTCTCTGCAGTGCAGCGCCATCTGGCGGAGGATAACCCAAGTGTAAGTAATCTATCTGGAGCAGGACATACTGTATACTAAGAATATCCATATATATGCTGGATGGTGGATCACTTATAAACCAGGCGTCAAAAACAATGAATTTCAGCGGTAGATCCCCTCTAGAGGAAAAGAACTTAGAAAAGATAGCCATGTTTTCAGGCTGCACCACATTGGGGCCTTGAACCAGTATTTTATCACTCCAAGCCTGCTACTTTCCCTGTCAACTACTGTCTTGTGTGTGTTTGGCTTTTGTGTATATCTCCTGTATTGTTTGGTGTTCCCTGCCCTCTCACAGATGTTTGTAATACTCTCATCTGTCTAATCTATAATAGTGGATGTAAACCCTGCCTCCATGCTGGACCATTGCATCACAATGCCTGTGTGACCATGTGCTCTTCTGGTAGTACATCTGGTCAAGCAATATCCCTTGTCCTGCTATCAAGCCTAAGACTTATTTTTCTTCCCTCCGTTGCCTGTAATGGGCTTAGGCCTTCCACCATCCCCTGGCTAGTTCCTACTGTTCCATACCTGCTGTAAGTCTGTCTGCTGTGCTGTTTACTCTCAGTTTCCCCTTCCCCAAGCCTGCAACCACCACAGAATTGCCCTGTCTGTGACTTTGCTCACCTGTTCCAAGTGTTTGCAGCAGTTGCCCTCAGGTGAGGCGGGTTGATAGGCTGCTAGAGAGTCCATCAACCAGCTTTTCCATCTTCAGGCAGGATGCCAAACTCCAACACAGACTTTTGGCTGAAGTCTGCTTTCAGGTTTGGGAACTCGAACTCACAAAGTTCAATACGAACCCAAACTTTGGGGTTCGGCATCTCTGAACCCCTGTGGGACTGGAGCATACAATGTAATATTACTGCTATTGTCACGTACGTACTCATCCAGGTAGTTTCATAAAATTTAGGAAAATCCCTAGGATGCCAAGAAAATCCGTACCATGATGGATAAAAAGCATTATATAATGTAAGGGGGAGATGATTTATTTATATTGTTGTCATCCAATAATTTGAACACCCCTTTAGGCTCCTATCCACCAAAAAATAAAAACAGAGGTGGTGAAACGCAAGACATTAATGGTGCACCTTAAGATTAAATGATAGCACTACCATTGCGAAATGACTAGGGATCATGTACAGGCTGAAAGAAAAAAGACTGCCCAGGCTATAGTTATCTTGTTCAAAAAACAGATTGCTATGAGTGTTTGCATTTAAAATGGATCAGTTGGTTTGGCACATACCACTGCACATCCCCTAAAACAAGTAAAAAGAGTCATAGCTGGATTTAATCCAGAGGGTTGTTACCTCATAATGCTGCTCTAGGCAATAAATTGATCTAAATTTTAAATAGACCATTTGGTTGGCAGGTGCACACCACAGCTTGACAACAAACTCTGCTGAATGCTACATTTGACCCCCACAGGACCCCAAATCCAGGAGAGTTTATGAAGTGCGCCATTTAGCATCTTTTTGGTGGCAATAGTGCCATTTTTTGCGCACCGGGATCTCTTTCTTTATTAGTGCTGCTATTTGGACAGAATGGGGCTGGAAGCCACAATGCCCGATGTAAATTAATTAGCTTTGATTGTTGTACTAGGTATTAGTCAGCCTGTGTCAGCACCTGTTGGACCTCACTGCTGATTATAACAGCGCCAGTTAGCACCACTTTGTACTGCTGCACGCCATATTTATTATTTTCTACCATGCTGAAAAGATTGGCGCTGTAATTTATTGGCGCTGGTCAATGTTTCATCATTACACTTACAGGATATCACTGATGGGGACAAACTTTACAGTGCATTTAAGCCGTGTTTTAGTTGTTGTCCAAATTGCATAGTTACATAGTACGATTGAAAAAATACATACAGTATTGTCCATCAAGTTCAACCAAGGGACAGGTTGGGGAAAGTTATTTTTATGTATTTTTTAACTGATAACAGCTAATAGTAACCTAATCCTTTTTTGAAGTTGTCAGCTGTTGATGCTGTGACAAGCTTCTGTGGCTATTCCACAGATTTCTAGTTCTTACGGTAAAAAATTATTGTTGTCTCCGAAGATTGAATCTTTTTCTTCCAAATGGAGGGAATATCCCCTTGTCTTTAGAGAGGGTTTTGAAATAGTTTTTCCCCATATTTTTTGTATTGGCCATTGATATATTTATACAACTTAATAATGTCCCCCTCAGGCGTCTCCTCTCAGAACTAAGCAGATTTCATCCTGTAAGCTTTGTTCATAACTAAGATCCTTCATTCCTCATCAGTTTGGTGGCTCTCCTCTGCACCCGGTTCAAAATCAGAGCCTACTTACTATGAACGGGTGCCCAGAACTGGATGGCATATTCCAGATTAGGGTGCACCAGTGCTTTGTAAAGAGGCTATAATACATATCTGTCTCTTGATTCCATGCCTGTTTTAATGCATTACAATATCTTGGTCACCTTAGAAGCAGCTGCTTGGCATTGCATCCTGTTATCAAGCCTGTGGTCCACCAGTACCTCCAGATCCTTCTCAACTAGTGACTCCCCCAGTTTTACTCCTCCAAGGACATATGTGGCCTTCAGGTTATTAGGCCCCAAGTGCATCGCTTTACACTTATTCACACTGAACTTCATTTGGCTGTCCAGACACTCAAAGTGTCCAAGTCGGCCTGAAGCTTGTGAACATCTTCAATAGACTACACACTGGTAACAAGAAGAAGTCCTGAAAAATGATTTTACGCAAAAAAATAAAAATAAAATTACACTTGGCAACATCTAGTTCCTTCGTTTACATTACTGACAAGTCACAATGAACGTTCTGTATGAAAAAATGTGTGTAACATATAAGCATGAAACACTTCAATACTGTTCTGCCCAATGTGCTTTATGGGATTTTAACCTACAGTGCCACTGTAAACAGGCACAGCTTAAACAAGAGCACCTGGCCCTGTGCTCTATATGTCACTAGTGATAAACTAGATGTAGGCTGGCGGTCGCATCAGCGCTGGCTGTTTTTTGTTTGATAAATCGAACACTGAGGCAAAAGCATTGGTGCTGAGTGGTATTGACTGGAGCTAACGCTTAATATTTCAGGCCTAATAATTCAGGCTTCTTGTGGTACAGGCCGAGACGTTCTGTAGCAGATGTTCCCTAAGAACCATTCTGATTGAGTCAAAAGTCTATTTACAGAACAGAAAGAGAAAAGTACTAAATGTATAAATGTCAGAGGTTCCCACTATAGTTAAATTCCTCCTGAAAGGTGCGACACTGGCCCCACAGCACAGGATTCCTATGATAGTAGTTGTTACCGATCTATTGATAATGTTGATAATAATTATTTTAGAGGCATCTCCCTTTCATTGGAATGTTTAAAGCATTAATAAAATGAAGTGTTGTGCCTCTGTTGCTTCATTTTTTTCTGCACAAGCATAATGCAGCAGAAGAATTATCTTAGCATAGCGGAAACATTTTTCTGTTCAAACATCTTCCCAGGCTTCCCACTGGAGGGCAATATTGAACCACCAATGCATCCGCGTGTGAAATGTCTGCGAGTGACAAGTGCAGCTGCTGCTATGAGACGAAAACAAGACATGAGATGTGCTTCCACTAGCATCCTTTCATAAAAAGGCTTTTGAAGAAATACAGTATTAATATTCTGCATCCATCCCAAAACGTCTTAGGGGAAAAAAACAGTACGACATCGCAGCCCGAAGAGCCTATTTCCATGCAATTCAGAAAAGGAGAAAAGCACAGGATCTAATGCAATTCCTCCTTCCTTGTTTTTGTCAAAGACTAAAATACTCCAGGGAAGACCTATGCAGATTCTGACTCTTCTGTACTCAGGGGACGAATGCCCATTATCTGCGTGTGTCACAGTGTACAAATGAGGTAGCTGCTCCACTACATGGAGGTATGTGCGTCTATCAGTAACCTATTGTGCAGAGATCAATAGAAATTTGTCTGGCTAGAGACACACAGCAGGAAAGTAATTTGCTCATTCTTCCCTGTCCACACAAAATATTTGGTTCTTTTCCAGAGAACCAGGTTACCTGGAAACATCCAGAATAGTGACATAAAATGCTAATGATTATGACCTCTGCCTGCCAGGGTCATCTGTGCCCAACATGATCATGTGAAGTGGATGGGGGTCAGATGAAGGTATTTGATACAGTATCACTTTCTTACACACACATATATATACATATATCCAATAATAAATAAGTACTTAGCATAGACCTAAAGCTTTTAAACCCACCCCCTCCCTGTTGCCTCTACCCTATCCCACCTAAACCCAATTTGGGAACAGCGGTTAAAAAAAACATACCTGTTCATTGCGATCAACCTCACTGTTACGTGAGCTAGGACCTTAAGTGCTGCAGTGATTGTTTTATACCATGATAAATGTGCTGCTTGTACTACTTGTTTGTTGGGGTTTGTCTTTATCATGCATATTGCTAAATGTATATATTTGTACAGCTGTTGACTGACTGGCACATATTAGATACATCACTGTGGTGATATTAGCACACATGTACTGTATATAACTAATACATTTATACCTAAAACCATGCATCTAATTATAATTAAAAATAACAGCCTTATCAAAATATACTAATGGCCTAAACAATCAGCTGCAAATTTAGAAGAGATCTATAGAAGATAGCTAAATAATCTTCACCACCTTTAGTTAAATATGCATACCCGCTTACTGGCCAACAAACTCAACCTCCTGTATTTTTCCCTAGGGGTTACATTCCAGGGGTGAAATATGTGACTGAAAAATGACTCTACATAGCTTAATACCTTTTACAGCTGCAATATAGAGGCACTTGCTGTAGCGGCATTGCTGAAAAAAACTCACCCTCCTTTTGTTCAGTACCAGGGTGCTCCCACCTTAAACCGGACCAACAGCCTTGCACAGTTGTAAACAGGGCCGGATTAACATAGGGGCGGATGGAGCTGCCGCTCCAGGCCCCTACTTTAAGACAGGCCCAGCAGCCTGCAAACGCGGCCCGCATAGGCCGCGCCCACGGCTGCCTGGTCTGCCAGTCACTGTTCCCTTCCCTTCCCTGGCCGACACAGCCCGACACACACACACTTTGCGGGTGTTGCGCGCTGCTCAGTGGGCGGCGTCCATTGCTTTCAATGGATGCTGGCCATCTGGGGCGCGCCCACCGGCCAGCGGCCCAGCGCGCAACAGCCGGCATTAAATCAATTTTGAAGATGAGACCTGAAATGAGAGGAAGTCACGCGGCATTAGGAGGGGGACGACGGCGGTACCTGTCAGGCCGCAGGCAGGGGTGAGTGACTGTATGCGTGTCATCGGGGGCAGTACTGTTGGATGGCGCCTCCCCAGCTGTAGAATGGGAACACCCCCCCCTGCGGATAATGGCAGCGTCCGAGGGAGTTCCCTTCTCTGCATCACTGAAGACGACAAGTGAAGATGGAGGACGTATGGCCCTGAGGAGGTGAGCGGCGGGAGATCGGCGGCATCGGGCTCCAGAGGGACCGGACTGGGAGGAGGGTATGCAGGAGTGAGAGACAGCCGGCGATTGGGAGGGTGCGCCCTATATTGAGAGTGAGACCAGTGTGCTTGCCTGACGTTGAGCGGGGGGGGGGGGATTGGCTGTTGCTCTCATTCTATGTGTGTGTCTTTTTCTGTGTGTGTCTCTTTCTCAATTTCTGAGGGATGCCCCTGCTTTGTCTGTACTGAGGGATGCCCCTGCTTTGTCTGTACTGAGGGATGCCCCCGCTTTGCCTGTACTGAGGGATGCCCCCGCTTTGCCTGTACTGAGGGATGCCCCCGCTTTGCCTGTACTGAGGGATGCCCCCGCTTTGCCTGTACTGAGGGATGCCCCCGCTGTGTCTGTACTGAGGGATGCCCCTGCTGTGTCTGTACTGGGGGTTGCCCCCGCTGTGTCTGTACTGAGGGATGCCCCCGCTGTGTCTGTACTGAGGGATAGCGAACCCTTTACAACACCTCTTTGACACTCTGGGCCCCCCCAAAAGCGAGTTGGTTCTTTTTTTTTTTTTTAGCTAAAGAACAAACTCTATGAAGATATGCACATTTTTCATACACTAACATGTATTCAGCTATCCTGGTAATTTAATGTACATTAGACATGTGACAAATGCACTTTGTCTTAAACAAAATTGCTTTGTGTTGCGTTTTCATTTTATATACTTCGATAAACAGGCCCGTCAAAATCTACAGCACCAGGCCCGGGATGCTCTTAATCCGGCCCTGGTTGTAAAAGCAAGGTAGCGGCCATTTTGGAGCTTCTTCTCCCAACTGACATAACTGACAATGCCCAGTAACAGGAAGCCCAGCAGCACTTCCCGTTTGCAGGTGGCCTGCAAATGAATGAACCACCATCTTGTTTTAAAATTGACCCCTGCAGGAGTTAGAAAAAAAGATAATTATTACGTGCTGCAATCTAAATTGCCCGGTGAGGGATGCATATGAGCACTGTTTGTTGTGTTGGTCCGGTTTTTCATTTTTGACTGTTGGTCCACTTTAAGCATCCCCTGCAAATCAAACATTACATTCTTCCAACCAGGGCACTGTGAATATTGGCTAAATGCCCTCTGTGATGTCACTCTATTCACACTAGAGGCTCCATCCAGCGCGTTTCGTCCTACAGGACTTCAACCAAAGGGCTATTTTAATATTGCTGTCATTGTATTTTTCATGTTTTTAACTTTTCAATCTTTAATAAAGATTTTATTGATGTTAGATTTTGGATTTGATTTTCAGTTTTGTATAGGGTTCTCTTGGGTTATGTTGTAGTTGGCAGCTTTTATGGCAACCCTGACCTATTACTGTATATTACCGTATTTGCCGGCGTATAAGACGACCCACCAAAATTTCCACTCAAAATATAGAGTTTGTTATATACTCGCCGTATAAGACTACTCCCTCTTCCGCACACCGAATAAAACGTAAAAGAACATCAGATTACACTGCAGCCGCATCCCTGCTCGCCTTTAGTTTGGGATGTGCCCACACTGGCTATTCAGAATGCGTCCCAGCTAAAGGCATAGTAGGGATGCAGCTGCAGTATAATGTGGTTTGGGCTCTGGGAAAAGGGCCAGATGGGGGGTTTCACACAGTGGAGGATCACAATTTGGGATACCCCTGGAGTAAAGAACAAAACCCAGTGGGGCCTCCCAAATTTGGAAGCCCCACTGTGTGAAATACCCCCGACTGGCCTTTTTCCCAGAGCGCACATCAGATTACACTGCAGCTGCATCCCTGCTCGCCTTTAGTTGGGGACGTGCCTGTGCTGGCTATTCAGAATGCGTCCCAGCTAAAGGCATAGTAGGGATGCAGCTGCAGGTTAATGTGATGTTGGCTCTGGGAATAGGGCCAATAGGGAGGGTTTTACAGTGGGGCATCCCGAATTGGAATGCCCCAGTGGGTTTGTTCCCTACTCCAGGGGCATGTCAAATTGGGTTTCCTCTACTGTGTGAAACCCCCCAACTGGCCCTTTTCCCAGAGCCCAAACCCCATTACACTGCAGCCACATCCCTACTATGCCTTTAGATTGGACACATTCTGAATAGCCAGCACAGGCCCCAACTAAAGGCGAGCAGGAATGTGGCCGCAGTGTAATGTGGTGTGGAGTCTGGGAAAAAGGCCAAACGGGGGATTCAGACAGGGGGGCATTCCATTTTGCTGCCCCTGATGCAGGGAACAAAACCCAGTAGTGCCCCCTGTGTAAACTCCCCCAAGTTGGGATGCCCCCTGTGTAAACTCCCCCAATTTGCGGTGTCCCCTGTGTAAACACCCCCAATGAGTCCACACCACATTACACTGCGGCCACATCCCTGCTCGCCTATAGCTGGGGACATACCTGGGTTGTTTAGAATGTGTCTCATCTAATAGCAAAGTGTGTAATGTGTGAGGTCTGGGAAAGGGGTCAGTTGGGGGGTTTACACTGGGGGATGCCCCACAGAAACTTTTTTTTTTTAAATAAATCTTAAATAAATCACACCTCAGATCAGATGCTGAAGAGTCCCCTTCAAAGTGGAGAGCAGCGAGGGCGATGTCAGGAGTGCGTGCAAGGAGCCAGCCCCCTGCCTGCCCACACAGTGCCTGAGAGCAGGAAAGCTGATCTGCTCGGCGCTCACCCTGCTGGCCTGCTCAGTCTCTCCCTGCTCTGATCAACTAGTGCTGCCTGAGCAAGAGCATCACTCTGCAGGAGGAGGAGGAGGATGATCGTGCTGCCCAGCTTGGTGAAGGTAAGTACATTTATATGTATGTGACCCAGGTGCACCCGGCGTATAAGACGACCCCCCCACTTGGAGGCATATTTTGCAGGGGGGAAAAAGTCATCTTATACGCCGGCAAATACGGTAATTGTTAGGTTTGTGAGCATTGTTTAAAAGTGTCAATCAAGAATCAAGAGCAAAGTTATTTTCTCACATTTAGCACATCAAAAACTGTTCTCTGATTACAACCGGCCTGGTAAAAATTGTTAAATTTAAAACATCAGGGCCATCATGCTTCTTTTTTCTGCCCACATGGATGGAATTGGTGTGAAATCCATATTTGTTGCAGTATTCTGGCTTGGTGTCAATCGCTAAACTACACCACATGTAATCCAGGCATGACTTTTTCTTTCTTTTGTTCCATTGATTTAACTAACAAACAAAATCAGATTTATATCATAGTAATCTAAAATACCAGAGGCCTAGAAACCAATCCCCACAGAGTCTTATCAAACAAATATTGTCATAAGCAGAATTCCTATTAACTTTATATAATTATAATCCTGGCAGAAATCTCAGATGTTCCTTCGTATCCCAAAGCATGGTTAATAGCATGCACCAGAGCTCCTGTATAAACAGCTTTTAAATTCAATTTTAGGAAAGATCACGTATGATCTGTAAAAAAAAATAGGTTGTGGGCATTGCGAAGATATGTAACTGGGTAAGCTGGTATTATTGGTAGGCAAAGGTTTATCCATAAATTATACAGCAAGGACAGGGATGGGTGGGTGGCCAGATAGGCATTTACAATATGTTACTGGGGAGTTATGAAGACAAACACAATAGTCACTATGCAGATGAAAAGTCTGGGATTGATTCCTATTTTTCCCATGCCATTTTCCGCTCTCTAACTACCACACATCAAATTCAAGGACCTCCGAAGGTCAAGCGTGAGATCAATGCATAGCTGCTTCACCTTCATCTGGTTTCTCAGAGGGGTGTAATTGGTGATTTTTTTAGCTCCTGTTCTAAACATTGTCTCAGTTTTGCTAGTCTCTGCAAATCACATACAGGTATTGCCACATTCAGTCTATAAAGATGACACGTGGTCTGTTTATTTTAGCCTATTGCTAAGTGTACAGCTAACATAAGAACAGTATTCTTAGTTTTTTTTGCTGGCAGTGATTTTTGTAAGTTGAAGAGATATAAAATTGTTATTATTATTTATATAGCGCCATCATGTACCGTATCGCTTTACAAGGTGTGATTACAGACAAGGTAAAACATATAGTACAGGGAACAATACAAACTAGATGCCACAAGGTTTAAACCAAGTGATGTGAGCACAGGAGACAATAGGAAAGAGAGCCCTGCACTTGCGAGCTTACAGTCTAAAGAAAAAGGAGGCTATCCTCCTGTACATGTTGTATATAGTGTGTATGACATGGAATGATGCTGGAGGGATTGGGGTTTAGTGTATTTTGTTGTCTGGCTAAAGGTGGTCATGCAAGGACAGGAAATGGGTGTTTGGCTTCAAAAAAGGGGTTAGAAAATAGCAAATACAGCTTAGCAAATCAAGCAGCATCATTTGATCTGGTGCACGGAAGGCAAAAAAAAAATGCCATGATTGTAAACTTAGCTGAAAACCCTTTTGATGCTTGATGTTCTTTACTTATTCCTTAATAGTATGAAGAAGGTTGGCCAAGGACATGCATTACATAATTCTGAGGGGTGGGTAGTGTCATAGAGGGGTGAGTAATTGTTTAAAAATGATTTAACCCTGAAAGATAGGTGGCCCACTTGCAACCTGGACCTCTGGACTTTGCTGCACTTTCAATCGTTCCTGTCACAGGTGGGTGTCAGGAGGGACAGCTGTAGGTCACCCACGTTGTTTGAAGAAGTGTGCATGGGGGGGGGCAGGACCACACACACACACATCTCTAAGATCTACCTGCTCCTCTCGGATGGGCGAGATGCAGACCCGGCTTTCTGGGGAGAGTGGGAGACAGAGCTAGGTAGGTGTTTCTCAGATAAGCAAAGAGAGAAGATGTTGACGTTGGCACACAAGTCCCCGATAGCAGCTAGAACGCAAGAAGCCAACTACAAACTGCTGTCGAGATGGTATTACACTCCGGACAGGCTTAGCAAGATCTTCCCGTTGATAGACCCTTCTTGTTGGAGATGTGTTGAGGAGATGGGGACTCTAACACACATATTTTGGGGCTGCAGAAGGATCCAAGGGTTCTTACAGGTGATCACAAAACTTACAGGAGCACAGATTAGGAATGACCCCGTGCAGGTGTTACTACACTTGGTAGACTATCAAGTAGGTAAATACAAAAAAACCCTCTTGATACATCTGTTAAATGCGGCCAAACAAGTAATTCCACGGTTCTGGAAACAGAAAAAGACCCCGATAGTGAGGGATTGGGTGGGAGAGGTTTTACACTCTAAAGAAATGGACAGAGACAAACAGTTCATGACCACGTGGTTACCCTGGTTGTTGTTTCAAGACTCGGTGGAGTTCCGAGAGCTAATAAACGCATAGAGGGAGTAATGGCTGATGAGGGTGCCCCCCGGGTCCCCATGGGACTTGTGTAATAAGTATTATTGGAGAAGCCAGATCCACAATATGCCTTGAGGAGAGGGCAGAGGAGCGGGACTCCCCCCCCCCCCCCCCCCTTTCCCCTACCCACTGTTATCTACCTTTCTCACCTAGATGTCTGCACGGATCCAACGTCGATAACATGGGAATTAATGAAGAGGAAAATGCAGGCCCACAGGTGGGGGTGCCAGAATCCTGTGCCATAGTGCGAGTGCTGATAGAATTGCGCCACTCCATGATTATAGACATCAGGAAAGCTTAGATCATTTTAGGAGCAAGTGGAGGGGAATGTGTTGCAGGGCTGGATCTTTAATCAGTGTGGTTTGATATGATGCAATACATATTGCATAAAACACATATTAAAGTGCACCAAAACTCAGGATTTTGACTATCTTGGGTTCTGGTCCTTGCCCCCAGGTCGCTGAAACCTACTCACTTATTCCCGGTCCTACAGCGCATGCGCAGCCACTCATCCAATCAGCGAGCTCGGATCCGCTGACGTCACATCGTCTAAGGCAAGCGGCTCCGAGCGTACTGACACGCGCATCTCCTGCTACCCTCTAACAGGGAGCGTGCCCATGTCGGCCATTCACAGATGCCTGGCGCGGGCACCCCCCCTCTGCTAGAGGGATAGCGGAAATGCAGCTCACGCATGCGTCATTGGACCGAGAAAGAAGGTAAGTGTATGGGCGACCTGGAGGGTTTCACACAGTGGGGCATTTTGGATGCCCCATGGGGAGGGATGCCCCATGGGGAGGGAAACGATCGACTTTAAAGTGCACCAAAACCCAGGATTTTAAATATCCTGGGTTTTGGTACCCAAATTGGGATGACCCACTATGTGAACCCCCCGGTTTGCCTGTAAAACATACTTGACTGCCAACCCAACGGGACATGCGCAAGTGTGCAGGCAGTCAGTACACTTGGCTCCATTCTGCTTTGCTCAGTTGTTGAGAGGTCTCATCGGCTAAGGCCCCGATGAAGGCGAGTGCACCGATAACTGCATCCCTGTTAGCTTCCAGCTGGGTGCATGCCTGTGCCAGCTATTCACAAATCATTCATTCGAGGCCCCAAGGTGAGGGAATCAGGTGGCCCTGGAGTCTTATAGACTTCATGGCCGCTTCTGGTCCACTTTAATGCAGGGCATAGAATTCTGTTTGTCCTCAGAGCACGGCATAGAGAGCAGGGAATGAACAGCATCCCCTGTTTCCCTCCGACTGATGTGTGTGCTCCAGCACCCAGGTTGTCTGTCTGAGCTCCCACCCGAACATAAACTGGGGATGAGCTGTGGGATCACAGGCAAGATGAGTATACAGGTGATCCCTAAGGGTTTTTTTACACAGCGGGATGCTCCATGGATAGGGATTTGGCCGCATTAGGAGTTTGTTAGACTGCAGAGCCATCTGGGTTTGGGTCCACTTTAACAACAATCTCAAATATTCCACTGTACACTGGCTTTCTCCCATGGCATCCTGAGTTAGGATATCATGCTGTGTGAACCCGCCCCCCCCCCCCCCCGAATATCACTATTCACTCACCTCTGCCTCGTTCCTATGGCGCATGCGCAGGCTCTCCTCCAATGCGAGGCATCTGCCGTGGCTCTCATTGACTTCAATAGAGAGCGCATGCTGGCATATCCCCCCTGTGGCATGTGCTTGCTCCTGCCCTAGCCAATCATATAGGCTGAGACAGGAGCGGGAGCCACTGGGGATGCATCAGTGCGCACTCCCCAATAAAGTCAATGAGAGCCATTTGTTGAATGACATAGTCATGGCAGACAGCTGTCATTGGACGAAAGCCCGGGCATGCGCCGCTGGAACGAGGAAGAGGTGAGTGAATAAAAATCGCACCTTTTTTCTCAAAAAAACGTGCGAAAATTTGAATTCGACCTTTAATGAATCAAGCCCTTTGTCTTCACAATTATATAGAAGCTACCAATCCCAATACCTGAAAATAGTAGGTCACTGGATAAACATGCAAAAGCTAGTGCTAGGCTGATTATGATTTCAACCAAATCACTTGGCACCTGAGATTAATGTGTTTACAATTACCCGATAACAAAATTTGCATTCCTATATGGTTGTTGGGTAGAAAAAAAACTGTTTATTACGTCAATATTGCGTCAGTAGGTATCCTGTTGTAAAAGGAAATGCATTCTAGAAACACTGCATACTAACATAGTCATTACACATGTACTGATGACAGAACAGTGAGGAGAGTCACATAATACCTGGAGTGACAAAAAAGTGTTTTGTTCAATCCGAACTGTAGCAAAAAATACCCATTGTATTTAGAGATGAGCGAACTTTTGAAAAATTCGATTCGACTGATTCGCCGAATTTTCCGACAAAAATCGTTTCGACCCGAATAAATTCGCGACGAATCGCTATTAAAAACGGCTATTTCTGAGCCTCCTACAGCCTCAATAGGGTTGTAAACCATTCAGCCTTGCTGTAACACGCACAGGATGCGTGCTGGGTTAGTTAAATAATACTTTGAAGAAATATCACATGCAGATCAGAGGCATCGCTAATAGAATCGCAGAGCGGCACAATTGCAGAGAGTTGAAGTGGCATCACTATGAGGGGCAGAAGGAGCCCAAATATACACTGGAGTTGGCCTCAGGAGCCCAAAAATTGGATGAATCACACCCTGGAGTTGGCAGAAGTTGGCAGCAGCAGCAGCAGCAGGAGCCCAAATATACACTGGAGTTGGCTTCAGGAGCCCAAAAATTGGATGAATCACACCCTGGAGTTGGCAGAAGTTGGCAGCAGCAGCAGCAGGAGCCCAAATATACACTGGAGTTGGCCTCAGGAGCCCAAAAATTGGATGAATCACACCCTGGAGTTGGCAGGAGTTGACACCAGCAGCAGCAGGAGCCCAAATATACACTGGAGTTGGCTTCAGGAGCCCAAAAATTGGATGAATCACACCCTGGAGTTGGCAGAAGTTGGCAGCAGCAGCAGCAGGAGCCCAAATATACACTGGAGTTGGCCTCAGGAGCCCAAAAATTGGATGAATCACACCCTGGAGTTGGCAGAAGTTGGCAGCAGCAGCAGCAGGAGCCCAAATATACACTGGAGTTGGCTTCAGGAGCCCAAAAATTGGATGAATCACACCCTGGAGTTGGCAGGAGTTGACACCAGCAGCAGCAGGAGCCCAAATATACACTGGAGTTGGCTTCAGGAGCCCAAAAATTGGATGAATCACACCCTGGAGTTGGCAGAAGTTGGCAGCAGCAGCAGCAGGAGCCCAAATATACACTGGAGTTGGCCTCAGGAGCCCAAAAATTGGATGAATCACACCCTGGAGTTGGCAGGAGTTGACAGTAGCAGCAGCAGGAGCCCAAATATACACTGGAGTTGGCCTCAGGAGCCCAAAAATTGGATGAATCACACCCTGGAGTTGGCAGAAGTTGGCAGCAGCAGCAGCAGGAGCCCAAATATACACTGGAGTTGGCCTCAGGAGCCCAAAAATTGGATGAATCACACCCTGGAGTTGGCAGGAGTTGACACCAGCAGCAGCAGGAGCCCAAATATACACTGGAGTTGGCTTCAGGAGCCCAAAAATTGGATGAATCACACCCTGGAGTTGGCAGAAGTTGGCAGCAGCAGCAGCAGGAGCCCAAATATACACTGGAGTTGGCCTCAGGAGCCCAAAAATTGGATGAATCACACCCTGGAGTTGGCAGAAGTTGGCAGCAGCAGCAGCAGGAGCCCAAATATACACTGGAGTTGGCTTCAGGAGCCCAAAAATTGGATGAATCACACCCTGGAGTTGGCAGGAGTTGACACCAGCAGCAGCAGGAGCCCAAATATACACTGGAGTTGGCTTCAGGAGCCCAAAAATTGGATGAATCACACCCTGGAGTTGGCAGAAGTTGGCAGCAGCAGCAGCAGGAGCCCAAATATACACTGGAGTTGGCCTCAGGAGCCCAAAAATTGGATGAATCACACCCTGGAGTTGGCAGGAGTTGACAGTAGCAGCAGCAGGAGCCCAAATATACACTGGAGTTGGCCTCAGGAGCCCAAAAATTGGATGAATCACACCCTGGAGTTGGCAGAAGTTGGCAGCAGCAGCAGCAGGAGCCCAAATATACACTGGAGTTGGCCTCAGGAGCCCAAAAATTGGATGAATCACACCCTGGAGTTGGCAGAAGTTGGCAGCAGCAGCAGCAGGAGCCCAAATATACACTGGAGTTGGCCTCAGGAGCCCAAAAATTGGATGAATCACACCCTGGAGTTGGCAGGAGTTGACAGTAGCAGCAGCAGGAGCCCAAATATACACTGGAGTTGGCCTCAGGAGCCCAAAAATTGGATGAATCACACCCTGGAGTTGGCAGAAGTTGGCAGCAGCAGCAGCAGGAGCCCAAATATACACTGGAGTTGGCCTCAGGAGCCCAAAAATTGGATGAATCACACCCTGGAGTTGGCAGGAGTTGACAGTAGCAGCAGCAGGAGCCCAAATATACACTGGAGTTGGCCTCAGGAGCCCAAAAATTGGATGAATCACACCCTGGAGTTGGCAGAAGTTGGCAGCAGCAGCAGCAGGAGCCCAAATATACACTGGAGTTGGCCTCAGGAGCCCAAAAATTGGATGAATCACACCCTGGAGTTGGCAGAAGTTGGCAGCAGCAGCAGCAGGAGCCCAAATATACACTGGAGTTGGCTTCAGGAGCCCAAAAATTGGATGAATCACACCCTGGAGTTGGCAGGAGTTGGCAGCAGCAGCAGCAGGAGCCCAAAAAATGGCCTAAAGACATAAATATGTTTTGCACCATTTGGAAAGTGTAAAACGTGGCACCATGCTGAATCTAGTCGCATGCATCAGGCATTGGTGGGTGGAAATCCTGGCTGATCCATCCCTGATTCATTTTGACAAAGGTGAGTCTCTCCACATTTTTAGTTGACAGACGAGTTCTCCTCGCCGTAACTATGGCCCCCGCCGCACTAAACACCCGCTCAGATGGCACGCTACTTGCCGGGCAGGACAGCTTTTCCAGGGCAAACTCTGCTAGTTGCGGCCACAAATCAAGTTTGGCTGCCCAGAAGTCCAGCGGATCCTCAAGGTGTGTTGGCATGGTCATGTCAAAGTATGACATGACCTGCTGGTTCAGGTCCTGCTCCAGGTCTTCCTGCTGCTCATGAGTAGCCTCACTATGCGGGTGTAGAAAGCTACTCATTAGCGACTGAAGACTGAGGCTGCTGCTGCTGATGGAGCTTCTGCTGCTGCTGCTGCCAACCCCCCCCAGCGGCCATGGCAGTGGAAGGTGAGCGCAGAGGTCCCCTCGAGTCAGACCTGCGAGAGTATGGACCATGGCGCAGATAGGCATCGGCCAACTGCCTACGTAGAATGTCTTTGTAGTAGTTGAGTTTGTCCTCCCTCTCGGTGGGTTTAAAAAATGCCCCCATTTTGTGCCGGAAGCGAGGGTCCAATAAGGTGGACAGCCAGAAGTCATCCCGCCGACAGATGGAAACAATTCTGGGGTCACTACGCAAGCATGTGAGCATGCTTCGTGCCATTTGCGCAAGTGACTCGGATGGACTACCTGTCTCCATCTCCACTGCATACTGCCACGGTGTGCCCGGGTCCTCTGTCTCTCCTTCCTCAAAAACCTCTAGCTCCTCTGGCTGCTCCTGCTCCTCCTCTCCTGTCCGCTGACTAGATAAACCAGCCATTTCGCCAAGCCTAAACTGTGTTTCGCTGGGCAACTCCTCCTCCTCCTCTTCCTCCTCCTCCTCCTCCAGTTCAGCTCCAACGGGGTTCATGTGGCCGTAAGATGTAAACGCCATGTCTCCAGTGCCCTGACCAGCCATGGTTTCCAACATGTGCTGTAGTACATGAAGCAGTGGAATCACGTCGTTCATCCCGTAATCCTGCCGACTGACAAATAAAGTGGCTTCCTCAAAGGGCCTGAGCAAACGGCAGGTGTCACGTATGAGCTGCCACTGGTTGACATTGAAGTTACACAGGGGAGTCCCCCTATCTGCTTGGATCATCAGGAAATCCGTGATGGCTTTTCTCTGTTCATATAATCGGTCCAACATGTGAAGGGTGGAATTCCAACGGGTGGAAACATCGCAAATCAGACTATGTTGGGGGATACCATTTTGACGCTGTAGCTCAAGAAGGGTGTGTTTGGCGGTGTAGGAGTGGCTGAAGTGCATGCAAAGTTTCCGTGAAGTTGTTAGGATGTCCTGCAGATGGGGGGAACACTTCAGAAACCGCTTGACAACCAGATTGAAGACGTGAGCCATGCAGGGGGCATGGGTCAGGCTTCCTTGGCGCAGCGCAGACAAAATGTTCTTCCCATTGTCGGTAACCATGATTCCCATTTTAAGTTTTCTCGGAGTAAGCCATGTTTGGATTTCCTGATGAATACATTTAAGCAGTTCCTCCCCTGTGTGACTCAGTTCGCCAAGACAAACCATGTGAAGCACTGCGTGACACCTCCGTGCCCTGCACACATGGTAGACTGGAGGGGCACTGAGACTTGAGCCTACAGTGGAGGGTGAGGAGATGGCGGAGGATGAGGAGGCCGAGTCGCACGGTGTCACAGGCCCAATGGGCAGAGAGCGCGGAGGCCGAAGCGGCGTGACCTGTCCAAGTTGCTGCTGCAAAGGGACCACATTCACCCAGTGGGCCGTAAACGACATGTACTGCCCCTGACCGTAGTTACAGCTCCAGATGTCGGCGCTGCCATGTATTTTGCTACACACCGACAGGCTCAAGGACTGGCCCACCTTCTGTTCAACAAAAGTGTGCAGCGCTGGTACTGCCTTCTTGGCAAAGAAATGACGGCTTGGGACTCTCCACCTCGGCTCGGCACAAGCCATCAGTTCTCTGAAAGGTGCAGATTCCACCACCTGAAAAGGGAGCGACTGCAGCACCAGCAACTTGGACAGGAGCACATTCAGCTTCTGCGCCGTAGGATGAGTGGGCGCATACTGCTGTCTCTTGGACATGGCTTCGCTGATGGATTGCTGGCGGGATGCATGACTTGGAGGAGGAGGAGCAGGAGCGACAGAGGATGGGTATGACGCACAGCTGCCTTCGGCTGAGGTGCTGGAGCCTTGGCTGGCAGAAATTGGGAGCTCACTTGGTGAGGAAGCAGACTGGACCACCCCTTGGGAGCCTCGGTTCTCCCAGGTCGTTTTATGGTGACGCATCATATGTTGACGCAGGGCCGTGGTGCCAACATTTGGACCCTGGCCACGCTTCACCTTTTGCCTACATATCTTGCATGTGGCCATGTTACCCTCCTGCGGATGCCTCAGGAAAAACTGCCACACTGCCGAGTAGCTACTTTTCCCACCCCCTGGCCTCACTGATTCACTGCTGCTGTTGCCAACTCCAGGAACCCCTGCTCCACTACCTCCCGATAAGGTAGACTGCCGCACAGCAGGTGCTCTACCCCGGCCCCGGCCCCGGCCGGCTCCAGCCTTTGGAATTGTGCCCCCATGCTGACTGATACCACCTTGCTGCCTCAGCTGCTGACTCCGGGGCAACCTGCACCCCTCTTCTCCTGATGATGACGATGAAGCCCCTTCATCACCCGGCTCCCAAGTGCGATCGGCTTCATCGTCATCATCATCATCATCACCGAGTTGTGGCTGTACGTCACTGATGTTCGTGGATTCGTCAACAGTGTCTGGCGCAGGAGCTGGAACGCTCGCAGCACCCACGACACTGTCCACATCACTATTTGTCTGCCTAGCTAAAGAAGCCACCTCCATTTCTTGGCTGGGCAGTAGCTGCTGACTGTCCTCTATCTGATGGTCCTCCTCACTAAAGAGTGGAGCTGAACCCAAAGCATAGGATACGTCGCTGGGGGAGGGAACGGCGTAGGCCAGAGGCAATGGGAGGACAGGGACTGCTCTCGGGGCATGCCAACTCAGGGTTGTGTCAGAGGAACCTACCGACCCTAGACTGGGGGTCTCAGACGTAAGTTGTGATGATGTTGTTGATGAGCGCGTCAACCAATCTACCACGGCAGATGCGTTACTGGTGGAGACCCGACCGCTAGCAGATACTGGCAGATTAGGTCTCTCAGCGTGACTCCTGCTGCTACTGGCCCCCAGTCTGATGCGAGCTCTGCCTGCGGAATCTTGGCCTCTGCCACTCCTCTTTTCACTTCCAGGCACTTGTCTGCCCGACATAGTCTAACTGGCGTGGTAGTAGGTGATATTTAAAAAAACCCCGGGCAGCGGTGGGTCTATATGAAACAGAATATAATGCACACCAAAAGTGAGCAGTAACACTCAGCCTCCAACAGGCCTGCTTAGTGTAAATAAGAGAGCTGCTTAGTGTAAATAAAGAGGGGTATGCTATGTTACAGAATGGGATGCCTCAACAGAAGTGCACCTGGCAGGCAGCAGTAAGCCTATGCCCAGCAAAAGTGTCTTATAATATAAATATAATAAGAGCAAATGCTTATATGGTCTTAAACAGAGGCTGCTTTAGTCACAGAATGGGATGCCCTGGGCAGGAATGGACCTGGCAGGGTCCAGTAGTGCTTTGGCCAGCAAAAGTGTCTTTATCAGGCTAATTTCAAATATGATAAGAGCAAATGCTTATATGGTCTTAAACAGAGGCTGCTGTAGTCACAGAATGGGATGCCCCGGGCAGGAATCGACCTGGCAGGGTCCAGTAGTGCTTTGGCCAGCAAAAGTGTCTTTATCAGGCCTAATTTCAAATATGATAAGAGCAAATGCTTATATGGTCTTAAACAGAGGCGGCTGTAGTCACAGAATGGGATGCCCCGGGCAGGAATGGACCTGGCAGGGTCCAGTAGTGCTTTGGCCAGCAAAAGTGTCTTTATCAGGCCTAATTTCAAATATGATAAGAGCAAATGCTTATATGGTCTTAAACAGAGGCTGCTGTAGTCACAGAATGGGATGCCCCGGGCAGGAATGGACCTGGCAGGGTCCAGTAGTGCTTTGGCCAGCAAAAGTGTCTTTATCAGGCCTAATTTCAAATATGATAAGAGCAAATGCTTATATGGTCTTAAACAGAGGCTGCTTTAGTCACAGAATGGGATGCCCTGGGCAGGAATGGACCTGGCAGGGTCCAGTAGTGCTTTGGCCAGCAAAAGTGTCTTTATCAGGCCTAATTTCAAATATGATAAGAGCAAATGCTTATATGGTCTTAAACAGAGGCTGCTTTAGTCACAGAATGGGATGCCCCAACAGGAATCGACCTGGCAGGGTCCAGTAGTGCTTTGGCCAGCAAAAGTGTCTTTATCAGGCCTAATTTCAAATATGATAAGAGCAAATGCTTATATGGTCTTAAACAGAGGCTGCTGTAGTCACAGAATGGGATGCCCTGGGCAGGAATGGACCTGGCAGGGTCCAGTAGTGCTTTGGCCAGCAAAAGTGTCTTTATCAGGCCTAATTTCAAATATGATAAGAGCAAATGCTTATATGGTCTTAAACAGAGGCTGCTTTAGTCACAGAATGGGATGCCCTGGGCAGGAATGGACCTGGCAGGGTCCAGTAGTGCTTTGGCCAGCAAAAGTGTCTTTATCAGGCTAATTTCAAATATGATAAGAGCAAATGCTTATATGGTCTTAAACAGAGGCTGCTGTAGTCACAGAATGGGATGCCCTGGGCAGGAATGGACCTGGCAGGGTCCAGTAGTGCTTTGGCCAGCAAAAGTGTCTTTATCAGGCCTAATTTCAAATATGATAAGAGCAAATGCTTATATGGTCTTAAACAGAGGCTGCTGTAGTCACAGAATGGGATGCCCCGGGCAGGAATGGACCTGGCAGGGTCCAGTAGTGCTTTGGCCAGCAAAAGTGTCTTTATCAGGCCTAATTTCAAATATGATAAGAGCAAATGCTTATATGGTCTTAAACAGAGGCTGCTGTAGTCACAGAATGGGATGCCCTGGGCAGGAATGGACCTGGCAGGGTCCAGTAGTGCTTTGGCCAGCAAAAGTGTCTTTATCAGGCCTAATTTCAAATATGATAAGAGCAAATGCTTATATGGTCTTAAACAGAGGCTGCTGTAGTCACAGAATGGGATGCCCCGGGCAGGAATGGACCTGGCAGGGTCCAGTAGTGCTTTGGCCAGCAAAAGTGTCTTTATCAGGCCTAATTTCAAATATGATAAGAGCAAATGCTTATATGGTCTTAAACAGAGGCTGCTGTAGTCACAGAATGGGATGCCCCGGGCAGGAATGGACCTGGCAGGGTCCAGTAGTGCTTTGGCCAGCAAAAGTGTCTTTATCAGGCCTAATTTCAAATATGATAAGAGCAAATGCTTATATGGTCTTAAACAGAGGCTGCTGTAGTCACAGAATGGGATGCCCTGGGCAGGAATGGACCTGGCAGGGTCCAGTAGTGCTTTGGCCAGCAAAAGTGTCTTTATCAGGCCTAATTTCAAATATGATAAGAGCAAATGCTTATATGGTCTTAAACAGAGGCTGCTTTAGTCACAGAATGGGATGCCCTGGGCAGGAATGGACCTGGCAGGGTCCAGTAGTGCTTTGGCCAGCAAAAGTGTCTTTATCAGGCTAATTTCAAATATGATAAGAGCAAATGCTTATATGGTCTTAAACAGAGGCTGCTGTAGTCACAGAATGGGATGCCCCAACAGGAATCGACCTGGCAGGGTCCAGTAGTGCTTTGGCCAGCAAAAGTGTCTTTATCAGGCCTAATTTCAAATATGATAAGAGCAAATGCTTATATGGTCTTAAACAGAGGCTGCTTTAGTCACAGAATGGGATGCCCCAACAGGAATGGACCTGGCAGGGTCCAGTAGTGCTTTGGCCAGCAAAAGTGTCTTTATCAGGCCTAATTTCAAATATGATAAGAGCAAATGCTTATATGGTCTTAAACAGAGGCTGCTGTAGTCACAGAATGGGATGCCCTGGGCAGGAATGGACCTGGCAGGGTCCAGTAGTGCTTTGGCCAGCAAAAGTGTCTTTATCAGGCCTAATTTCAAATATGATAAGAGCAAATGCTTATATGGTCTTAAACAGAGGCTGCTGTAGTCACAGAATGGGATGCCCCGGGCAGGAATGGACCTGGCAGGGTCCAGTAGTGCTTTGGCCAGCAAAAGTGTCTTTATCAGGCCTAATTTCAAATATGATAAGAGCAAATGCTTATATGGTCTTAAACAGAGGCTGCTGTAGTCACAGAATGGGATGCCCCGGGCAGGAATGGACCTGGCAGGGTCCAGTAGTGCTTTGGCCAGCAAAAGTGTCTTTATCAGGCCTAATTTCAAATATGATAAGAGCAAATGCTTATATGGTCTTAAACAGAGGCTGCTTTAGTCACAGAATGGGATGCCCTGGGCAGGAATGGACCTGGCAGGGTCCAGTAGTGCTTTGGCCAGCAAAAGTGTCTTTATCAGGCCTAATTTCAAATATGATAAGAGCAAATGCTTATATGGTCTTAAACAGAGGCTGCTGTAGTCACAGAATGGGATGCCCCGGGCAGGAATGGACCTGGCAGGGTCCAGTAGTGCTTTGGCCAGCAAAAGTGTCTTTATCAGGCCTAATTTCAAATATGATAAGAGCAAATGCTTATATGGTCTTAAACAGAGGCTGCTGTAGTCACAGAATGGGATGCCCCGGGCAGGAATGGACCTGGCAGGGTCCAGTAGTGCTTTGGCCAGCAAAAGTGTCTTTATCAGGCCTAATTTCAAATATGATAAGAGCAAATGCTTATATGGTCTTAAACAGAGGCTGCTTTAGTCACAGAATGGGATGCCCTGGGCAGGAATGGACCTGGCAGGGTCCAGTAGTGCTTTGGCCAGCAAAAGTGTCTTTATCAGGCCTAATTTCAAATATGATAAGAGCAAATGCTTATATGGTCTTAAACAGAGGCTGCTGTAGTCACAGAATGGGATGCCCTGGGCAGGAATGGACCTGGCAGGGTCCAGTAGTGCTTTGGCCAGCAAAAGTGTCTTTATCAGGCCTAATTTCAAATATGATAAGAGCAAATGCTTATATGGTCTTAAACAGAGGCTGCTTTAGTCACAGAATGGGATGCCCTGGGCAGGAATGGACCTGGCAGGGTCCAGTAGTGCTTTGGCCAGCAAAAGTGTCTTTATCAGGCTAATTTCAAATATGATAAGAGCAAATGCTTATATGGTCTTAAACAGAGGCTGCTGTAGTCACAGAATGGGATGCCCCAACAGGAATCGACCTGGCAGGGTCCAGTAGTGCTTTGGCCAGCAAAAGTGTCTTTATCAGGCCTAATTTCAAATATGATAAGAGCAAATGCTTATATGGTCTTAAACAGAGGCTGCTTTAGTCACAGAATGGGATGCCCTGGGCAGGAATGGACCTGGCAGGGTCCAGTAGTGCTTTGGCCAGCAAAAGTGTCTTTATCAGGCCTAATTTCAAATATGATAAGAGCAAATGCTTATATGGTCTTAAACAGAGGCTGCTGTAGTCACAGAATGGGATGCCCTGGGCAGGAATGGACCTGGCAGGGTCCAGTAGTGCTTTGGCCAGCAAAAGTGTCTTTATCAGGCCTAATTTCAAATATGATAAGAGCAAATGCTTATATGGTCTTAAACAGAGGCTGCTGTAGTCACAGAATGGGATGCCCCGGGCAGGAATGGACCTGGCAGGGTCCAGTAGTGCTTTGGCCAGCAAAAGTGTCTTTATCAGGCCTAATTTCAAATATGATAAGAGCAAATGCTTATATGGTCTTAAACAGAGGCTGCTGTAGTCACAGAATGGGATGCCCTGGGCAGGAATGGACCTGGCAGGGTCCAGTAGTGCTTTGGCCAGCAAAAGTGTCTTTATCAGGCCTAATTTCAAATATGATAAGAGCAAATGCTTATATGGTCTTAAACAGAGGCTGCTTTAGTCACAGAATGGGATGCCCTGGGCAGGAATGGACCTGGCAGGGTCCAGTAGTGCTTTGGCCAGCAAAAGTGTCTTTATCAGGCTAATTTCAAATATGATAAGAGCAAATGCTTATATGGTCTTAAACAGAGGCTGCTTTAGTCACAGAATGGGATGCCCTGGGCAGGAATGGACCTGGCAGGGTCCAGTAGTGCTTTGGCCAGCAAAAGTGTCTTTATCAGGCCTAATTTCAAATATGATAAGAGCAAATGCTTATATGGTCTTAAACAGAGGCTGCTGTAGTCACAGAATGGGATGCCCTGGGCAGGAATGGACCTGGCAGGGTCCAGTAGTGCTTTGGCCAGCAAAAGTGTCTTTATCAGGCCTAATTTCAAATATGATAAGAGCAAATGCTTATATGGTCTTAAACAGAGGCTGCTTTAGTCACAGAATGGGATGCCCTGGGCAGGAATGGACCTGGCAGGGTCCAGTAGTGCTTTGGCCAGCAAAAGTGTCTTTATCAGGCCTAATTTCAAATATGATAAGAGCAAATGCTTATATGGTCTTAAACAGAGGCTGCTGTAGTCACAGAATGGGATGCCCCGGGCAGGAATGGACCTGGCAGGGTCCAGTAGTGCTTTGGCCAGCAAAAGTGTCTTTATCAGGCCTAATTTCAAATATGATAAGAGCAAATGCTTATATGGTCTTAAACAGAGGCTGCTTTAGTCACAGAATGGGATGCCCTGGGCAGGAATGGACCTGGCAGGGTCCAGTAGTGCTTTGGCCAGCAAAAGTGTCTTTATCAGGCTAATTTCAAATATGATAAGAGCAAATGCTTATATGGTCTTAAACAGAGGCTGCTGTAGTCACAGAATGGGATGCCCCGGGCAGGAATGGACCTGGCAGGGTCCAGTAGTGCTTTGGCCAGCAAAAGTGTCTTTATCAGGCCTAATTTCAAATATGATAAGAGCAAATGCTTATATGGTCTTAAACAGAGGCTGCTTTAGTCACAGAATGGGATGCCCTGGGCAGGAATGGACCTGGCAGGGTCCAGTAGTGCTTTGGCCAGCAAAAGTGTCTTTATCAGGCTAATTTCAAATATGATAAGAGCAAATGCTTATATGGTCTTAAACAGAGGCTGCTGTAGTCACAGAATGGGATGCCCTGGGCAGGAATGGACCTGGCAGGGTCCAGTAGTGCTTTG
The DNA here is from genome assembly GCA_027917425.1 of Gastrophryne carolinensis. Taxonomy (NCBI): domain Eukaryota; kingdom Metazoa; phylum Chordata; class Amphibia; order Anura; family Microhylidae; genus Gastrophryne; species Gastrophryne carolinensis. Next base: position 71,029,142 of record CM051242.1, on the reverse strand, counting down.
GCCAGCAAAAGTGTCTTTATCAGGCCTAATTTCAAATATGATAAGAGCAAATGCTTATATGGTCTTAAACAGAGGCTGCTTTAGTCACAGAATGGGATGCCTCACAGCAGACTTAAGATCAGTTCAGTATATATGCACAGTTAGTTACTATAAGCAGCCTGAAAACGCTAACAAAGGCTGGATGAAAAAAAAAAAATCTCCCTGTCAGCCAGCTCCGTTTTTCCTACCTTTCCCTGGCTTTCTGTCTGTCTCCTGTCTGTCTCCTGCCTGTCTCCTGCCTGTCCCTGTCTGTCCCTGTCTCCAGCCTGTCTAACTGCCTCAGCTACACAGCGTTCTGTCTGTCTGTCACGAATGCAATAGAGAAATGAGGAAAAGCAAGATGGCCGCCGTTAAATACCGCTGTGTGACGTCACCGGGCTTGCTGGCTGCTGATAGGCTGCATGTGACTGCCCCAGCTTGCACTGGCGCGGGATACATGTCCAGACATGTCCCGTCCGCCATCTTAGAATGCCTGTAAATGTAAATGAATGGATGTTAAAGGAAAACTTCGAGTGATCGAATCGCGGGGAAATTCGGATTCGATCCGAATCGAATTTTTCCTGAAATTCGGATCGAATCCGGGTTCGTCCGGATCGATTCGCTCATCCCTAATTGTATTATACTGTTTTTGAAAAATCAAGATTTACCAATATCCAGTCCAGGTGTTCCTCTTACAGAAACATTTAGATGGATCACTAGCTAATTATATATGGCTGGTCACTTCTTGTTCCCAGTGAACAAACAGGGGCTGAATGGTAATCTCTTAAAGGTAGATAGAAAAAAAGAGCAAAAAGGTGGTCTAACCCCTTTCACAGTCCTGTATGGCTCCTGTTGCTGGGGGTTGTTGACCAATAAGAAGGTTCAACTGGTCATTACAGCAGCTAAGACCACCACACGCCTGTTCACTCCTATCTCAAAGCAACAGCTCTCAGATTGAGAGCTAAAGGACCCCTGAGAATTAGCTGCCAGTTTTATTAGGGATTGAGGATCTGGTGAGTATTACAGATGTACATTCCCAAACTGACTGTGCACCCCACATGATGACCAGCGGGATGCCCTGAGGGGGTGGAGGCTTAAACAACTGTCAGACTTTTTTGAGTGCAATGCTTTGAAATGCATTTACCTTTTAAGATAGTGTTCTGAGCCATAATAGAATATATTTAAAGGCTGTATATAGCTAAATAAATATGCTAGATAGCAAGAGGCGGCTTACTAATGTTGCATGAAAAGAAATTCAGGTAAATTCAGGTTCAGGTTTTTTCTCATTTACTGGAAGGAAGAAGAATAATGGGTGGTAGGTTTGTGCTTATCAATACAAAGACCTGTCCCTTGGATCTAAATCCAAGACTGTAACTATAACATGGGGCATCCTCTAGGTTTAGAGGAAAGATGCTCCTTGTACTGGCATAAAGGGGATTCTTTACTGTAAGTGCAGTGGGACTATGGAACTCTCTGCCAGAGGAGGTAGCCATGAGGAATACACTAAAGAAGGTCAAAAGTGGCCTGGATGCTATGGCTACTAAACCAATGGAAGGAGATCTTCTTTTATATACAGGCTGAAGTAGATGGACTAATTTCATTTTTCAGCCTTGCATACTAGATTTTACAGGTGTGGATTGCTCAACTTCAGTGTCTTGGTTTCTGAGCCCACCTGTGCTGGAAAAGTGACGCTTATATTTAAAAACATTAGACAATTTGGCGATAGTGCTCTATAAATGTCTTAAAGCTGACCAGAAGTCATATATCCTATGGGGCATCTGATCTAACACAAAATGGGGCACAGGCATCCAGGAGGAGAGGATGCTGCTGCGTGCACTTCCCGTGCCACGCTCAAATACAGTGCAGTTAGGCTTCACTAGACTAAATATACACTATCGATTTCATACTCTGCAGATTATCCTTGAAAATTATGGTCATTCTTCTGAACATCCCATTAATTGCAAGCTGTATTTTCTGGAAGGTTGAAAAACGTATGTACTGGAGTAATTAAACAGCGACTTGTTTATACCTAAAACACTTCTGACAGGTGCAGCTATGAAACTTTAACTCATGTTAGGAGATAAAAAATGGAAACAGAAAAGGCCTGGAGTGATTAATGAAGCATTGCTGGTGAAGTTGCAACGAGCTCTGAATCTATAAGTAGCCCCCTATGCTCCTTACAAACACCTTACTGGAAAGGCTTCTGACTGTCTAGATCTTTTTCTTTATAGCTGTCCTGTAAAATGCCTTGGCAACTTTGATTAAGCGACGTGGGGGGGGGGGGGGGAGCGAGGAGCAGTAAATTTCACTGCAAATGTCATATTAAAGTGGACCAACAGTCAAAAAAAAAAAAAAAAACTCAGAGGACCGGTTCATGGAGTGGCGGAATCTTACTGGGAGGCTCAAAGGCTGCATCTGGGAGGATTGTGGGATACATATTCCTGGGTGCAACAAGATGGTCGTGTGGGAACAAAATATCCGGGAGCACACTCCCAGGTGTATCAAGTTGATGGCGTGGGGATTAGATGCCCGGAATTTAAAAGTAAAAAATAAAATATAATGGACTTTTGGTCCACTTTAATGGAAGAACATGTAACATGAAAAATACAATTCTGTGATTACTCACCTGTAGAATTGGTATTATACGTATACAGCACGTCCTGCTCCAGAATATTCCTTACACTTAGGTAATACATCCACAAGATGGCGCTGGACTGCAGAAAACAGCTTGTGGCTCCCCCTATATAAGTCAGGGACCTCCCACAAATTCCCCAGTATTGACAAGCAGTTAACAAGAAGCCGGGAGAACAATAATAACCAGAATTCAAAAATGAACATATGAACAATCACCATACAGAGGTAACTAAGAATAATGATAACAAGGGTGGGATGAAACAGGACGTGCTGTATACGTATAATACCAATTCTACAGGTGAGTAATCACAGAATTGTATTATTCTAAGTATACAGCACGTCCTGTTCCAGAATATTCCTTACACTTGGGACATCCAATAGCAGTGTCCGTAAGGTAGGGTGGGATCCCCAAAAAGTAACAGCGGGCAGTTTGAACCACTGCCACCTGCAGAACTTTGCGAGCAAAAGCAGCATCAGCTGAGGCCCTAGCATCAACCTTGTAAAACTTAGAAAAAGTATGAACAGAAGACCAAGTAGCGGCCTTGCAAACTTGTTCAACAGAAGCTTGGTGCTGAAAAGCCCAAGAGGCACGAGTAGAATGAGCAGTAAGGCGGAAGGGAGGCTCCTTCCCCTTAGCAGAATAGGCCTGTACTACAGCCTGGCGGATCCACTTGCTGATAGTGGACTTAGCTGGAGCCAGACCCTTCTTAGGTCCAGACGGGAGCACAAAAAGAGCATCAGTCTTCCTGAAGGATTCAGTAGCCACCAAATAAAACTGACCACATCCAGAAAGTGTAAAACCCTCTCCTTAGGGTTACTAGGATTAGGGCATAGAGAAGGCAAAACAATGTCCTGATTGAGATGAAAAGCAGACACAACCTTAGGCAGAAAATCTGGCTTAAAACGAAACACCACCTTGTCCTTGTGTCTCTCAAAGTAAGGGGGTTTGATGGAAAGTGCCGTCAACTCAGAAACATACCTAACAGAAGTGATAGCCACCAAAAAGACTACTTTAAGAGTCAAAATGGACAAAGGGGCCTCACGCAAAGGCTCAAAGGGAAACCCCTGCACCCTGCAAGGCAGATAAGACCAAGTTCAAGTCCCATACTGGTAACATAGGCTTACGTGGAGGATGCACGTGAGTAACCCCCTGGAAGAAAGTCTTGACCAGATGATGGTGAGCAAAGGATCTTTGGAAGAAAATGGCCAAATCAGAAACATGACCTTTGAGGGTACTAAGCTGAAGACCCAAATCCAAATCATGTTGCAGGAATTCCAGAATCCTAGGGATAGAAAACACGCTACAGGGAGGCGACTTAGACTCACACCAGCCAATGTAAGCATGCCAGACCCTATAGTAGATGGATGACGAGGACTTCTTCCTAGCCCGAATCATGGTATTAACAACAGAGGCAGACAGCCCCTTTTCCATCAAGATGGAGGTTTCAGCAGCCAGGCCGTTAAAGCCAGCGTTTGTAAATTGGGATGGCGTAGCTGCCCCTGAGTGAGCAGGTCTGGATCCTTGGGCAGAGCATACTGGTCTACTGCCAACGGCACGATGTCTGCGAACCACACCCTTCTTGGCCAACAGGGGGCCACCAGAATGGTTGGCACCCCTCCTGAGCAATCTTGCATAGCACCTTGCCCAGCAGAGGAAAAGGAGGGAACACATAGAGAAGCTGAAAGCTCTTCCAAGACATTGCTAGTGCATCCATGGCCAAGACCAGAGGGTCCTGGGACAGATAGACAAACACTGGAAGCTTGTGATTGTGACGGGACGCAAACAGATCCACATCTGGCTGACCCCAGCGGTGGCACAGGGAGCGAAACACCCTGCTGCTGAGGGACCATTCTCCCAGACGAGAGGTCCCCCTGCTGAGGGAGTCTGCCTCCAGATTCTCCACCCCCGGGATGTACACAGCTGAGATGCAGGGAACTCCTCCACCCAAGACAGTATCAGGGACACTTCCTTGAGGGCCCTCTTGCTCCGGGTCCCTCCCTGATGATTGATGTAGGCAATCGTCGTCTGGTTGTCCGAGCGGACCTGAACCGCCCGACCCCGAAGGTGCGCCCTCAATTCCAGAATGTTGATAGGGGTCTCCTTGAGGACCCCACTGACCCTGGAATTTCAGGGATTTCCAGAAGCCCCCCAACCTGTCAGACTAGCATCTGTGGTGACTGTCTCCCAGAAAGGATCTGCCCACCAACAGGTTTCTTGAGTCCAGCCATCACGAGAGAGACCGTCTGGCCAGAGGGGACAGAACCAACACCTGATCCAGGGACCGAGGGTCCCGATCCCAAACTGATAAGAGGTGAAGTTGAAGAGGTCTCATGTGAAACTGAGCGTATGGAACCGCCTCGAAGCAAGACACCATCAGGCCCACCAGCTTCCTCCCCTGCCGGATGGAGGGATGAGGGCAAGACATAAGGGACCTGGCTTGGGCCTGAAGACTCTCCACCTTCTGCTGAGAGAGAAAAATCTTGATCTGAGATGTATCCAGAGTCATGCCCAGAAAGGACCTCACCATTGACAGTGACAGGAAAGACTTGGGGTGGTTGATCACCCAGCCGAAGGACTCCAGTGTGGACACCACCAGCTGAGTATCCAGCTTGGCCTGCTGGAGAGATTGAGACATGATGAGAATTACTTCTAAGTAAGGAAGGATGCGAATGCCCTGAGATCTCAGCAGAGCCAGTACGCCCGCCAGTACCTTGGTGAATACCCTGGGAGCCGAGGTGATACCGAAAGGCATAGCCACAAATTGATAGTGCAGATCCTCCAGAGCGAACCTGAGGAATCTCTGATGACCTGGAAAGATTGGTACATGAAGGTAAGCGTCCTTGATGTCTACAGAGGTCATGAAGTCCCCTGGGCGTAGTGAATTGACAGCGGAGCGCAGTCTCTCCATGCGAAAGTGTTTGAATCTGGCAAATTTGTTGAGGCACTTTAAATCCAGGATAGGTCTGATGGAAACAGTGAAAAGATTGGAATAGTAGCCTCTGCCCCTTTCCCTCAAAGGCACCTGGCAGATAACCCCCAACTCCAGAAGGTTTTGGACAGCAAGGCACAGACCCTGAGCTAACGGGGGGTTAGAGCCATCCGGGATTTGATGAATCTTGGGGGCGGCCAGGCTGCAAACTCTATCTTGTAACCGGAGGACACTGCCTCCTGAATCCACCGGTCTGAGACGTGAAGCCTCCAGACGTGAGCAAAGAGCCGAAGCCGTCCCCCCACCTGGATGGGTGAGGGCGCCCCTTCATGCCTGAGGAGGCTTGGGTGAGGATTTGGGCTTAGGGCCCCAGGAGAGGCCAGGATGGCCACTTCCTCTGCTCCTTCCCCAGTGATCTCCGCGGGCCCCATAAAAGGAGACTCCTCGGCCAGGTCTGGAACCGCGGAAGGATGGGAGAAGGGCACCCATCCCCCGAAAGGACCGAGACGCCCTCCTACGTTGAGGTAACCTACCGCCCCTGGCAAACAAATCCAAGGGTTCACCAAAAAGGCGCAGGCCCTTAAAAGGGAAACCAGTGAGAGCCTTCTTAGCCGCATTGTTAGCTACCCACTGACGTAGCCAGACAGAGGGCAAATAGCCACCAACAGGGCAGAAGTTCTACCACACATTCTAATGGCATCATCCATAGCAGACAGGACATATGCAACAAATTCATAGCAAAGCAGGAGAGATCTATACTCTTCTCCTCCCGCGTCATCAGAGGCCCCCTCTAAGAGACTCTTAAGCAAACCCTTAATAGCAATAGCTGTAATGGCAGAGGCACAAACCGGGCGTAGCGCGGTCCCCACACAGGCAAAGGCATGGCAAGCCAGTTGGTCCATACGCCGGTCCTCACCATCCCTCAGGGTAGTAGTGTCAGGAGAATGCATGACAGATGTATTGGACAGCCCCAGAACGGGCGCGTCCACCTCGGGAGGACATGACCACCGCTTAATCACATCAGCAGGAAAGGAATACCTCTTGTCCCAACTCTTGGGCACCCCAGGGAGCTTGCTAGGCCACTCCCATTCTTTGGGCGCCAGATTATTAAAGTGAGACTGCTCCGGGAATTCCAAACGTGGGTTAACCGTATGAAAGAGCTCACCCTGCTGCTGCAGAGCCACGGCAGGAGGGGAGATACAGAGCACTTCAAAGATATGAGCCAAAAGCCTGTCAGTGCCATTTGAGGACCAAAGATCTTCCCCAAAGGGAGACCCTGTACCACCATAAACCCTAGGCTGCTCCTCAGATGATTCTGAATCAGAGAACAATTCCCCCTCCTCCAGGAGGGAATAACCAGTAGTGTCAAAAATGTCCTCAGTTTCCACAGGAAAGAGGGAGACGGGGGGAGATAAATTCCGCTTCTTAGCAGAAGCCTTATGTGAGGAAGACCCAGCAATATGTTTCTCAATGCTGGCCACCCGTGCAGCCAAATCAGGCTGAGACTCCCCGCTGGTATGCTCCTCGTAGGGGGTCAGATGCAGGCATGGGGGGGTAGGCGAAGCCTGAGGGGGCGCAGGTCCAGCAACAGGAAACCCAGACTGCAGTGCAAGTACCTGCTGGGCGCAGGATACAGATACCCTGACATCATCACCGATTGGGGATACCCCACACGCAACACATAGCCGGGCTTGTCCCGAAGGAACCCCAGGCTCATTATCCCCAGAAGCCTCCATATGGTGATTTGAGAGGCACAGTAGGCCAGTAAGGGTTAAAGTGGACCAACACCCAGGATTTTGACTATCCTGGGTTTTGGTCCATTTCGGCGGGGCACCCCGATCGGGGGTGTCCCGCTCTCTGAAACCCCTCCAGAAACCCCAAAAACTCACCTCTCCCCGCTCCCACGTGACCGCGTCGTCCAATACCCGCCGACGTCTAAGCGGGTGTCAGCGGCGTCCAGGACAGAGCGTCCGCCGCCACCTCCCGCGCGTCACTTTCGGCGTGCGCGTGCCCGCGCCGGCCATTCACAGACGGCCGGCGCGGGCGCGCAGGAGGCGGCGGCGGATCAGGTAAGGAGTTTGGGGGTTTTCTGGGGGGTTTCACCCCGCGGGACATCCCGATATCGGATGTCCCGCGGTGAGTGAGGTGATCGGCCTGATCACCCCTGGGTGTTGGTCCACTTTAAGGCTAAAGAGCTACCCAGGATGCCCCAAAGAACCGCTAGGGAAGTGGGAGATAATGAGGGGAGAGGGCCGGGAGAAGCCACAGGACTGAAGCTGTACCCCGCCTGAAATACACAATAAAATATTCCCATGAGAATAGGCATAAGAAAAATCAGAGAAAAATCACCCCACCAGGGAACTCACAGACTGCAAGGAGCCAGCAGCGACAGGAAGAAGACAAAATGGCGTCCGCAACCTCGAGGAGTGGGCCGTGGACATATGAGGTAAAATGCATCATTCACAGAGCCCGCCCCCCCTGAAGAGTGCGAATCGCGCCCACGTAATCCGGCCGGCCAGTAGCGGCTCGGCAGCTCTGAGGTGAATGGGGCTGCCAGCCGCGGAGCACAGTACAAACACGCAGCGGCACGTTTTAATAAAGTGACAAGCACAGATATGTCTAAAGTCATAAAACACTAGACAAACCCCCCCCCCCCCCCCCGGAGATATCTCTCCGGAGAATTCCCAGGGGGAAATGGCGCCCAGGGGCTAATATGAGGAGTGAGGGTGGAGGGGGAATGGGAATAGGGTTCAACTGCACAGGATAACCTGGCAAAAACCATGAGGCAGTGGGGGCATCCCAACAAAAGGCTCACCATTAGCCTAAACCACCTACCCTATTAGAGCAGGGACTGCGGTAGGAGCCTAGCTCCTCAGCACCATAGTGCTTCAATCGCCTACCTTCACCCAAACCTTATCAGCCGAGGCTGGGAGGCAGTAAATGGGACAGAACGGGTGGGAATAGTCCTGCAGGGCCGCAGGCAATAAGCCCCCTCACCTGCGCCACAAGAGAGCTATCTTCTATCTTCTCAGCGCAGACTGCAGAAATGAACTGGGGAATTTGTGGGAGGTCCCTGACTTATATGGGGCTGGGAGGGGCCACAAGCTGTTTTCTGCAGTCCAGCGCCATCTTGTGGATGTATTACCCAAGTGTAAGGAATATTCTGGAACAGGACATGCTGTATACTTAGAATAACTGTTATGCCATAGCTTTGTGCCTGCAAACATGTTATGATCAGGTTTAAATGCTGCTCTTATTAAATCAGCATGATTCAAATGAAATTACATTTACTGTCTGGGCATTTAAAATAAAGCCTATACTCACCTCTCGTCCAGTGATTTGAAACTTACTGAAGGCAGGAGAACTACAAAGGCAGTGAATCGAGGCAACATATGGCAGCCCCCTCCCCCTCAGTGACTGCAGTCAAGAGTTCCAGGCCTTGAGGAGGTGGGTGCCTACAGACAGGAGGCCCTCTGGAGGGGAGGAACAAAGCCTATGGAATTACAGGGATGGTGTCTCAAGTTAGTTTGGAAACAGTGGACGGGCTCCTGAGGAATCCTGTGCATGCCATGGTACTCATTCTTCAAATCAGATAACTGAACAGTGGTGCCTCTAGGGTGTTCTGTGAAGAGTAAGGAATAGGTATTTAATTTATGCTCAGACTAGCCCGTTAAAATGAGTCTTTTACCTAGAAGGTTCATTGATGGCAGTTGAAGGCTCTATTTGGAAGGTGAAAGAACAAGACAATGCATTTCACCAAATTTTTGTTGGGAAATTAGGATAAATGTGTGTCGTTCATCACTAACATGTATCGTTTGCTGGACCAAGCCAGGTTTTGGGAATCCTGATCAGGCTTTGATGACTACACTGGCTAGCAAAAAGTGTTTGGAAACTGCACCCAGCAGTAGCCCCTCAAGAGAGATGAGTCTAGAAGAGACTCAGAAGGCCGCAAGAAATGCAGCTTGGAGGTGTGGGGCTCAGTTTCCAGCTGTTGTGTGTGGCACATCCTGAGGACACACTGGTGTATGGATTGTGTATACTGACCAGTATCCAGACTGAGGGTAATATTTAGGAAGGACCTCACATAAATTATGAACTCTTTTATTTTTTATTCTTTTTATTTTGTTTAGTATGCAGTGTGTCCTGAAAATAGGCCTTTTTGAAATCCTGAAACACTAGTTGGGTGTTTAGTGGTAAATTGATCCAAATAACTACTTAATGTCTCTACCTAGAACCAATGTTCACTCTAAGCCTCAGCAGCTGCTGTGCGGAGTAACGAGGGAGCTGGGCAATGCCCCAACAAAGGTGGCCGCAAGCTGATCTTCGACACTCGACACACTTCTCTACTGCAGACTGATGGTGTGGTGGCCCTAGATCAAGAAAAAAACAACAATGGCACAGGCACAAGATGAGCAGATAAGGTGAGTTTTGAATAACAATGAGCGATCAGCTGTGGGGGGTAAAGGTGCAAAGGTTTTATTTTTTATTCTTTTTATTTTGTTTAGTATGCAGTGTGTCCTGAAAATAGGCCTTTTTGAAATCCTGAAACACTAGTTGGGTGTTTAGTGGTAAATTGATCCAAATAACTACTTAATGTCTCTACCTAGAACCAATGTTCACTCTAAGCCTCAGCAGCTGCTGTGCGGAGTAACGAGGGAGCTGGGCAATGCCCCAACAAAGGTGGCCGCAAGCTGATCTTCGACACTCGACACACTTCTCTACTGCAGACTGATGGTGTGGTGGCCCTAGATCAAGAAAAAAACAACAATGGCACAGGCACAAGATGAGCAGATAAGGTGAGTTTTGAATAACAATGAGCGATCAGCTGTGGGGGGCAAAGGTGAGTATACCTTTATTTTTTTTTTAAAAGTGGTCACTCTACTTTTTCAATATGGAAGTGTTCCCTTTAAGGTGCGTGCCTGGGCGTCTGTGTGCCCCCTGTTTCAAGGTTGTTCTTCTGTAATCCCCACCCAAGCAGTAAGTGCTGCTGAGAGGAGATGTGCAATTTTACAGGTCGGCAGCAATTGTAAAAGCACTACAGCTCGCTCCTCCAGGCAGCAGGGGCCGCTGTTGTCTTGCCTGCTTCTTCTCTCCTCTGTGGCAAGCATAGGAAGTCCAGGGAATCCAGAACCTTGTGTTTGAATAGCGTGCTCCTCTGAAACATGACTGCTATCTTGCAGCTATCCCTGTCCTTTTTTCAATATAATCTAAAAATCTAATAAATAACAATATTTCTTGGTTTAAGACCTAACACTGTGACACTCAAGTTGGAATGGTTTGGGGAAGTTTCTAGTCCTTATTTTATAAACATGTATAGTACTACTGCTATACAAGGTAGAGACCTGTTTCTTCTGACTCAAGCCTTGTGCCTTTCCCTACAATCCAACCAGAAACCTGTCTTGCACCCAGAGCAAATCCACTTCCTGTACCTAACTTTCCTCAAACATATAGCTTTTGCTCTATTTCATGCCACTAATCGGATTCCCCAGTTCTGTGCTGTCATCTTAACTTGCTGAGGCAGAAGCTACCCTTGTGACTGCCTGACTGATTTGCAGTGGGACTCATGGATCTGTTGGTGTACCCCATGTATTTAGGGTCTGGGAATAACTCAGTGTCAGAGCTGCAGGCTGCTGGTTGTGGTCTGACCGCTTCATAGACACCTGCTTTACTATACCTGCTTTACTTTCTGGCCCAGTTCTCACAATAGTTAAAGTGATCCTATAGTATTTGACAGTGGATGGTCGCACAGCATTGTTCTTAAAGTGGACCAACACCCAGGATTTTGACTATCCTGGGTCTTGGTCTACTTCGGTGGGGCACCCCCGATCGGGGTGCCCCGCTGTGTGAAACCCCCCCGAACCCCCCGAAAAACTCACCTCTCCCCGCTCCCAGCGCTGACGGACAAGCTTCTGACAGCCGCGGACAAGCGGCTCCTCCGCCGCCGCCTCCCGCGCGTCATTCACAGACGGCCGGCGCGGGCGCGCGCACGTCTAGAGGGGCGCGAGGGAGGTGGCGGCGGTGAGACAAGGTGAGGGGGTTTGGGGGGGTTGATTCCCGGGCCGATCACCCGAGGGTGATGGTCCACTTTAAAAAGAATAACTATGGGGTGCCTGATACCAGGCTCTCAGGTGCATCATCAATCAGGAATGACCCATAGCATAGTCATTTTTTCAGAAACATAATTTTTATTGCTTACCGAGGTTTAATCAAGCCATTTGCTTATGTTTTCATCATTGGAATTTATTACTGTTTGTGACTTCATCATGACATCTTTGTGATGCCTTTTTATTGTTGTGATTGGTGGTGAGGCATATATCTGTATTATGTCTATTTGTAACATTTATGTCACTTTTTGCCTGAGGGAGGGGCCCTTTGAGACCCCAAAACAATATGTGTTTACCTGCAACTATGGTATAAAAAATGGTTATTTAACCACACTATTCATTCTCGCATTTTGCATGTCACTAAAGACTTCTGTCACTTACAGAAGCTATGTTTTCATTGCCTAAATGCTGATACTCACCTTCTACCTTCTTCAGCAGCAAGAGTGGGTTCCAGTTCTGTAAAACGTACTGGATTAAGGAAAACAGATGCTGTGAGTTTCTGGCACACCTCTGGCAGCCTGTAAAGAGGATGAACACTGAGGCAGTTTTTGACATGCCCCCTCTGTCACAGTGAATAGAGTGAATGAGTTTATTTTACTGGTGGATGAGCTCCCAAAATATTGTTGGCCATGTGTACCCCAGGTGTCCTGATCTCAGAAACATGTAAGGACTAGGGTCCCTAATAATTCCCAAAATACAAATAGTATGCCTCTAACTGTGACAGGGCTCTATAACAGAAGCACAGAGGTGACTTTCACCCCTCAACCATGGACCACAGAAACCCATGAATGCTTTATCAGAAGAAATTATTCAAGGCAACCTGACTTGCTGGCTGTTTTACCTTGAAGATAAGATGTCAGTCACATGACTGGCATTCTCAGTTTAGAATGAATTGTACAGCAGTCTATCAGCAATATGTAGTAACTCCAAACCACATCCCATGTGTAGCATAAACTGTAAGGAGATAAGGTGTTAATTGCATTGCAATGGCTTGAGCTATTAGGTGTTATTTAGCTGTCTTGGGAAAGTTGTCAGAATAACATTGTATGTGCAGACAATATGTGTTGCAGCCCCGGCTATTCAAGCTTAGCATCTCTTATTTGTCCATAATTGGCTTCTTTCACTTCTCATTTGAACCAATATTCCTGAATATTAAGGATCCAAACCTGTCTTTTGGATGTAGGTATAAAGCTGAGTCCTGGCCTTATATAGGCCACTCACTGGTGAAACTTCTGTTTGTTTCCCCCTGTTCTCAATGCATTGGACTTTTTCTTTGAAACCATTGTACCTGCTAAATCTAGGTCTTTCTGACACTCTCTACACAGGTGAATCTTGGATTGCTTTTCTGATAATTATTTTCATTCTTCCGTCTAAAATCTTGCATAGAGCACCTGGTTATGTCTGGTTTATGGTGAAATTACATTGTTTCCACTTCCAGATTATGTCACCAACAGGGTTTACTGTAAACTTCAGTTGTTTGAAATTCTTCTGTAACCAATGCCATCAGTATGTTTTGCAACAAGGTTGCAAAGGTCTTGAGAGAGTTTAGCCATCATGAGATGTTTTTTGTGTGGTACCTTAGATATAAGATACCATTTTATCATCCATGAACCAGATTATATTAATTTGGCTGGATTGCTTTTTAATTACTGAAAGATTTCAGCCGGTGTCATGACTTTTCGTGACTTTTTGCATCTCTCCTTCTCCATGTGTCCAATACCTTTTCCCTTCCCCCTTAATTCATGGACATCTATGGTATGATTTCTTTGCTTGAGTGGAGTGGATGGGTTCTGCTAAAAATCAATAGCACCTTTAGAAATTGGTTACGTGTTGGTGACTTATTTTAAAGATGTAGATATTGTTTATTTTGCTTGACTCTTGTATGTCATTTTGAATTATGAAAGCCAGTTAGAATTAAAGATCTTCAAGTACAGGGTTTCCCAACCTTTTCTTTGAGTACCACTCCCCATTTTCTAATTATTTCAAGGACCACCCTATCACCATCAACAGAACTCCCAGGGAATATGGAAAATACTGTAAAATGGAACTAGGCTTTATGTACTGTACATGACCCAATAGCACATGCTCTTTTGCAGACAATGCAATTTTTGCAGCTTGTTGATTTGGCCACCCAATGCATCCAATTGGAGCAATAGTCTTCAGTGCTCCAGGTCCCCTCAAGTGGTACTAGTGTCATTGGTTGGGAAACACTGTCCTAAATACATTTGCTTTTATAATTCAAGATTCACATTTTTTGAAAGCAAAGGGAGTTTGCAAGCATACAGAATGCCATCAACTGGCATTTGAAGCATCCTAAAACCTTGAAAACAAGTAATGATTTTAGAAAATAAATAATAACATTTCAACAAAAAGGAAAAGCGACTGCAGGCAGAGTACATTATGTGGAAAAGGCTGTACTTGACTATGATTGCATATATGGTGCCAATGTTTACTGAGGGCTATTTACACATTCTCGCCATTTTATTCTCATGGCAACACTGCCACTATCTCCTGGGATCCAGGGAGTGGGCACAGGGGGGATAATTGAGAGGTGTAATGCAACCTTTTATATTCACAGTGGAGAGCTCCTTACTGCTGAGGCTTTTAGGAAAATGTTCTCAGATACAAAAGGTTTATAAATGCTAAGGAAATAGGTTGCTATGGGCAATAATAAAGCAGTAAACCTAGACTAGAAAATATGGCCTATAATCTGTCGGTTGTTAGGGAAGAGGGTTTTGTATAACAAAATGTAACGTAGCAGAGATGTTTTCAGTACATTCAGTACATTGCCCATCGTTTTTTCCTAACCTTTATAAATTCATATACCAACCTGTAGTATTTGTCTTTTCAGAAATTATGCATTCAGATATCAGACAAAGGCTCACAGTTTCAACCTTGTCCCTCATTTTTAAGCTTAAATGTTGGCAATCCTGGTACTGTCAGGTTCTACCATGCACTGTACACAGACAAATATAGTGTCTGGTATTCATACTTAACTTTTCTGGAGCATGACCAGAGTTCGGCCTAAATGGCAAACACTACGTGGAGGAAAGCTAGCACTGTATCACCCATCCCCACTGTGGAACATTGTGGCAACATCATGCTGTGGGCATACTGTTTTTCAGCGGACTGGGAAGCTGGTCAGAGCTGATGGGAAGATGGCTGAAGCTAAATACAGGACAATCCTGGAGGAAATGTATTTTTAAAAAATGTATATAAAGGATTGAGATTGGGGAGTGACAGGATGAGAGGATTGAGATTGGGGAGTAGATTCACCTTCCAGCAGACAAACAGTCAAAGCTGTATGTGGAATGCTTTTTCAAATCAAAGCATATTTATGTGTTGAAATGGCCAAACCTAAATCCCATTGAGAATCTTTGGCATACATTAATATTTGCTATTCACAAACACACTCCAATCTGACTGAGCTAGAGCTATTTTGTAAGAATGGGCAAAAATGTCAGCCTCTAGATGTGTAAAGCTGGTAGAGACATACATGGTCCTACGGTATTGACTCAATGAGGCTGAACACATATGCACAACGCAATTTATAGTATTGTTTTGTTTTCAGATTCAGTTATCAGTCCCTTCAGTCCCTAAAATGAGGTAAAGAGAGGAGGTTCCTACATTTACTAGTAGTGATAGTTATATGGACAGCAGTTACCAAGTTTGGGCTTCAAACAAGGGCCCTCTTGCAAAATCTATAGTATTACAGTATTTTGCACTCTCAAGAAAACTGAGCACCAGACAAAACCATGTAAGGTGGTTCCAGGGGATGAATACCTAGGGCCCTTAGCTGACTTAAACTATCCCAAAAGATTGCAATTACATCTGTGCCTCCATCACACAGATGCATTCAGTATCAATGAAAAAGCTTAGTTGTCGAGCACTTATTTATATCCTTTGCATTTGGCTGGTTTGTTTTTTGTATTTGTTCATAACTCACTTCAGGTGCCCCAAGCTATTACAGAATTAATTAATTTGTTAATTCCCTTTGTGTATTTTGATTTTTATGTTTATCAAACTAGTGGAGAAATATCAATCTGACAGAATATAAATTATGTGAACTGAGGTTCCATATATTGCTGTTTTATCAACAGATGTTACCAGCACCTAACACCTGTTCAGGGTATTGTAAAATTAAAACTAGTTAGGTACAGCACAGCCGATATTAATTCCATATGAAATCTAGCAATTAGCAATTGATATTTCTGATATTAAAATGCATCGGCTCGAATGCAATTTATTTTCTCTGCTAATCTGTAAAAAATAAATGATTAGTCGTCTCTACTATGTCCAGAACTGCAGGTTGGTATCATAATAATTGTCATGAAAAACATTTATGCCAAAAAATGGTCATCATGCCACTAAGTGTGCTTCATCCAGTGCCCCCAGTGGATATGTGTGGATTGCTGGAGGATGTAATTGGGGTCTTGCTAAAGATCAGGTAAAGCAAGTTTACCTTTGAGTGTGCTTTTGAATTAGAGAAGCACGGTTGTGGAAGATGGAATGGAAAGGAAGACTCATGTAGAATCTTTAGCATGTTGCCGGTAATAGGGGAAAGGCACATAGGACAAGCTTCAGGTGAGCATTTTGCTGCCTTATTATTGTCATTGCCCAGACTGTCATTGTAAATTGTACACTGTTGCTTTTTCTCTGACCAAATCTGACCCTCTGAAAAAACAACATATGTTTGCGTTTATCTTTGCGTACCCACACCCCAGTAAATGTGTAAATGTCCTGACTTTTCTGTAAAGACCGAGACCCACCTGAGTAAAGGTATTATGTAACTCCAGAGCTCCTGTTATTGGGGTTCATAATTATATTCTATCAAACTCTGAACTCAGAGTTCAATTTTTAGGCCATCGAACTCAGGGTAGAATATGGATGTTTTGTCATCTCCTGTATCTTTTCTAGTAAAATGTCAAAGAACATGCGCATGCCGCTGCCTTAAACACAGCTTCACCATGTGGAAAACACAATTGTCCTTTTAATATATTAGGCTGGCAGCAGCTCATGGAAATGGGCTCAGGAGCTCCAATTCGGATGCTTTAGTGAGCTATGATGATTGCTAGGTAAACCATCTGTGTTAGGAATATGCACTGTGCTCTGTATACTGTAGATTTGGCTTCATAAAAAAACATTTACAGGCAATCAGGTGAAGACATAAAACATAACAAATGAGCAATCTGTGGACTACAAATATCCTGGCCTATCTATGAGTCACTCCCCTGAGCTATAAAGTCAGGCCAGTGACTAATGGAAAGGATTTAGGGAGCCAAAACTTACTGTTTTATTCCCTAAACCATTAAGGGGCTGGATAATATTAACTCCAGTATAAATGAAACAAAAAGCACCACGCCGCATTGACTTCTATGGAAAGTAACATACTGTAATACAAGTATCTTAAAATGCAAAGTTAGAACATGCTGACTTTCTTTTTTTTTTCCTTCTTGAAAACCTTAAACATAGAACGTTGACGGCAGAAGGAAACCACCTGATTCATCTAGGCTACCATTATGTGTACAGGTTCTCATTATCTTAGGATACATGTCTGCTTATCTCAGGCATGTTAAATTCACTTACTGTTAAAGGGCCAGTCCAGTCTGCATAACTCCTTGTTTTTCATGGCAGCAGCCATGATGGAATTACTGCATAATGACACACCCTTGTCTTCTGTTGATAGGAGAAGGGACGGGTAGTGCTTTGTCTCATACATCTCATAGAAGGCAATGGTGCTGCATTATGCAGTAATTACGTCATGGCCACTCTCATGACCTACAAGAGTTATTTAGAATGGGCTGGGCCTTTAATTTAACCACATCTGATGAAAGTTTGTGTGAAGGCTTTCTGTGAAATTAATATTTTCTGACATCTCTCCTGACCCTTCCCCTAATTAGCTACAGGCTGTGCCCCCTTATTCTATGATTTAACTCCAATCTTAAAACGAGGGCCCCTCTCAAGTTCTGAGGCAGGACAGGGGGAAAAATAAAACAGCCCCAGAATGTGTTATAGAGAACCCCTAAGAACTATAAGTGGCCCTAATGTTATTAAAGCGGACCTTCACCCTGAGTAAGAGTAGATGATGTCCTCCAGGTTCTGAGCGTATATAGTATCCTTTATTTTTTTCTATGTTAGAAAGTATGTGTTTCATGGAAGCAGTTTTCTTTACACCAAGATGGGAGAAGTGAGTCCTGTACACACAGAACACCGATGTTGGTCATGCTGGTGATGTGTAAAGTTGAGTGAGCTCCCTCACCTCAGTAGAGGCATAGCAGCAATATGCACCTTGCTTCACCAATGATTGGTGAATGATTAGCATGACCCATACTGACCGTATTCAGTGTTAATACTCTCCTCTGCAATGTTAGTGCTTGTGCCCCCTTTTATTGAGTCAGGTTTTGAGAAAATCCTACATCCCTGGTGGTGGCCACAGCATGTGCAGGGAATGCCCCCCTCCCCTCCAGCCCCTAGCAACACACGTGTACCTGCCCCTAGTCTAAACAGACCACCCTTTAGCTTCCCATAATTTCTATGCAGTGTGTGTGCATTTTTCTACTACAGCAGTAACACTATGCTCCCTCTGCAGGTGGCCACTCTAGGCATAGGCCTAGGGTTGCCTTATGGGTAATCCGCCCTGCTGGCGCTATTACACTTCTACTGTATAATGTTCACATTTATGTTTCTCAGCATAAGACTCATCTTGTAAGTGTTAATCCCCTTTCTGTCTCTCTGATACAGTATATCCACGTTATTAATGTCTGGACCTCTGTATGAAACAAATTCTCACCTCCAATGAGACCCAATAACATCAGAATAAAGTTAATAAAGCGCTCTATGATGATAAGGTTGCTGAAGAGCCTGAGCACGCAAAGGGTTAAGCCTCTTTCATTATAGCAGCAAAGAAAGAACAGCTGCATAAAATATTCAGTTCTAAGGCTTCGTTGGTAACTGGCTTAGCTTAACTTGGAATGATTAATCAATTATTTACTTAGGCTAGAACCATTTTTCTGTCATATAAATTACATTTAATACCAATCCATTACTCTCTATTTTACAAGTGCAGTTATGGCTTCCTGGTTTGCTTGTGACAGGTATTAATATAAATAATATGTGTCTATGGAAAGCATAAGGCACCTCGGGCATATTGAAACACAGCTATTATTCCCTTCTCCCAGCAAATTACATGGGTGGGGGGGGGGCATTCCACTCAGTCAATCACAGCACAGGTACAGCGCGGATGTTTGAAGATTGCCCCAATTTTCTGCAAAGCTATGAGCATAATAATCATTCAGATTGGGGTTAAAACACACGAAAAAAAGGGCATAAGTTATTTCCTTTCATAAAGGCTGTAAACATAGGTTAAGGTGTCATCTAAGTGACAATCTCCACACAGTGCACATAGTTTAGACTACATGCAGCTCTAGAGACTGGAAGATTTTTCACATAACAGATCAAGCCGCCTAACTAGGTCATTCATTGGCTGGGAGCAGGCTGCAGCTTTTCTAAATAATTCACACTGTGCTATGGAGGCTGCTCACAATTCTCCTGATCATACATCATGTATGGCACGTACACACATTTATCATTTTCAAATGTGACTGTGAAGGCTCACATTCATCCAGGTCATGGTATATCATTAGTATTAAAGCAGACCTAGGGTAAAAACAATAGCCCAAAGATTGTTTTATTACCACCCTTCCACCAAGCATCGGGGGGGGGGCAATTTGGGGTGTCTAACAGCAATAAGTCTGCTTTATCAAGACACTCTGATCTGACGGCAAGATGTTGGAAGATATTGAAATTCTTGTTAAAGTGATCCTCGTGTCTGGAGGGGGGCATCCTGATTTAGGATGCCCTCTAGGCCAGTGATGGCAAAACTTTTAGGGGCCAGGTGCCCAAACGCACCGGCCCGCTGACAGCGTAGCCGGCCTGCCCGCTCCCACCATGCCGGCATTTTTTTTTTTTTTATTTCAGGGAAAATTCGATCGGCACGAACCAAAAAAAATTTGGGTTCGTGCCGAATCGAATTTTCCCTGAAATTCGGAGCGCATTCCGGTTCGCTCATCCCTAATGACTACTGCCAAACATTTGTTTAGTTAGTTAGTTTTGAAGTTTTGGATGTGGACAGGCAACCTAAATCAGAATGCCCCCCCCCCCAGTTCTGCACTTGGTGTACATTGCCAATAGCAACAGATTGCAAATAGTGAAAACTGCTTCCATAAAACACATTTGGTAACAGAAAAAAAAAAAAAAATACTAATAAATATTAAATCAGCTCAGCGCTTTTAGGACATCATTTTGCCAAACAAAAATATACATTTTGAAACATTCAATCAGAAGTGGACTTGCCCTTTAGGTCAATTATCCTAGGTCCATTTTAACCCCCACCCCCTGGGTATCCTTATATAGGATACACATGTTTATTCCTGCAAACATTTCTGTGCACACTGATGCTCCGCCTGTGCATTCATGTGGGAGCCCAAGAGGTGAGAACAGGGGGCGCACACAGGGGTAGCATGAAATGCCCTAGTGGGCGCCGAGATTCAGAGGCTTATTTAACAGCCTCCTGCTTTTGGTGCCCCTGTTAATAGTCCCAATGATCTATATATTAAAATATTGTATTCAGCGGTTTATAGTCCCAGCACTCCATACTGCACAGATGGCGCACGTTGTGACTATTTGAGTAATGATTGCACTGTCCATTTCTCTATGACTGAAGCAGCAGGTATTGCTCCTTTCTGTCGCAGAAGAGCACAAGTTGGCATAATATCTGTCTGGTCCTAAAAATAATATTTACATGTAATTGTGAGGTGGGTCTCCAGAGTAATTTTAGTGGAGGGCCAAGTCTCCCCAGTCCCACACTCAGTGGGGGAGTCAGCTGTGGGAGTATAAATTGGGGGGCTGCTTTGAGTTTCAAATATAACCTGAATTTTACTGAGTTGCTGTTTTTGGTTTAGCTTGATCTGAATTAAATGTTGATGCAATTCAGGTAAAATTAAAAAATGTCTATTGTTATCAAGAAAACCTCCAGTAATTCATCTATAGCAGATGTCATCTTTAGCCAAAAATGTATTTTTATATGAATGAAAAATTCCCCATTAACTATAATAAAAAATGATTAAAAATGTTAAAGTATCTCTTTAGAGAGGAAATACAGTCACTGCATGAAAAGGGGGTAAAGTGGACGAACCTTTTCCTTTGATATTTAACACAATGTTCCTCCGGTGTTTGGTGCTCCATGCTATTTGGAAGCATTGTGCTGCTGTATTTCCAGTGACCACAGCACCTCACCCAATTCCTCCCCACCCACAAACAGGCGCAGAGGCATATTACAATGCACCCAGCCATGCCTTTGCTTTGTGCACTGGAGCACAGTCATACCGAAGCAGGTAAGTTCTTTCCCAAAAATGTCCCCATAAAGTAGGAAGCATACAATTGTCCAAAATGTCTTGGCATGTGAACGCATTTCCCTTCACTGGAACCAAGTTATCACAGCCTACACCTGAAAAACGACAAGAGAAATATGCCTCTTCCTCAAGACTACATTTGGCACAATGCACTCAGAGAGAGTTCTTCTGTTCTTCTGGCATTAGCCCAAAACCAGACTCGTCCATTAATCTGCCGACAGAAAAGCATGATTCTTCATACCACAGAACATATTTTCACTGCTTCCAAGTCTCATGGCAGCATTGTGCTTTACACCATTCAGTTTGATGTTCACCACTGGCTTGGTGAGATAAGGTTTACATGCAAGCTGCTCAGCCATAGAAGTTCAAGCCATAATGTTCACAGTGCACAGCATTTCAACTGATGTTAATGTCAGAGGAGGTTTTGAGCTCTGCAGCCATTTGAGAGTTGGCAATTTGTATGCACTATGCTCCTCAGCACCTAGTCTGCGACCTTATTACTAAGTTTCTGCTTCCTAGACACTTCCACATACTCCGTAATACCACTCCCAGTATATGGTAGAATATCAAAGAGGGAAGAAATGTCAGGAACAGACTCAGATGCGTGTAATGTCAGGAACAGACTCAGTTGCAAGTTATGCCTTGCAATATAACAGATCACAATGTCATGAAAACGATATATACGATTTTATATAGAAAAAATAAATAAATACATATAGGGGGTAATTTAATAAACAATGAGCTGGCATCCGCCATGCATGCGCCGAATTTATACATGTGCCAAGTGAAATTTTGTGCCATGTTTTTTGGATTTACTTGTAATTCTGTTCGGCTCAGTGAATGCTGGGCAACACTTTTAGAGGCGAACCCATAGGAATCAATGTTATTTAGGGAGAGATTGCCATTTTAAGTTTTTTTTAGCATCTTTAACTTATTTTCCGAGCGTGAACATTAGAAAGTTATGCAGATGAGAAAAATAACTAATAATGTTTTTACATGACTTTTATATTTTCAAATAAACTCTTATTCTTAAGCTTTTCAAACAACTCAGACAACCCCAAGATACCCCACATATATTCTGAGACCCCTCCAATGCCATATGCTATAAAAGTGTGGTTTTTTAGCAAGGTTTCATGTTTTTTGCTACATAATTCTGCCACAGCAGTTTGCATATTGCTGGAATTCTTCAATCTACATTTAAATGTGAATACCTGTGACTTTCTCTAGCAACTTGAACTGCAAACCCAACAAAATACATTGCGAAAGCCTGCGCTCACTGGTGTTCGCAGCAGTACGTTTTGCTGTCTGTCACGCGTGTGTCGCTTGTCTGGCAAACATATTTTATGTCAAGTAGCGAATGGTAGCAAATATAGTTAATCACCCCTTTTATCTAAATAATACCTTAACAATATTTTTTGGTTTTAAACCATATTCCTTGTTACCTGGCCCCCATCGTTCAACTCTCTGGGATATAAATATCACTAAACAAAAGAGCTGATGGAAAACACAGCCAAAAATGCCATTAAAGCTTCAAGCAGATTTTATAATTCCTCTTTAATTTACATTTTAAGAAGGGAAATTGCTATTTGGATGTTTGATTTCATGTGTTGTTTTGCGTGGGAGTCAAGTCCCACTTCAAAGATTTTATATAATATAAGACAACAGGCGGCTCAGACAGACTCTTATCAATTAATAAGCTTTTGTGCCCTGAGGGCATTACAGTGTATTCTTTTAAATATAAGGGCTTATAGCTTCTGAAAAATCACTTTTTCCAGTTGCTGAAATGGATTTTAACTGTGGTTCTATGGGGGTCATGCTAAATATTTGGTGAAGCCAGTGTGACTACCGGTATAGATTGCAGTGTGGGTTACAACCTGCACCTTGTTAGCAATAACATGCATAAAAAGGTCTTTGTCCTACATTTTCCCCCAAAAAATCACCTCTACCTGTAATATCCTTGAGGATTTAACCATTTTTTCTGCATAGCCCATAGGTTAAACTTGAAAACAAATATCCTTACCTCATTGGAAAATTGATGGGCCTAATCTGTCAAAATGCACACAGACTTCTCCAAATAAATTGCATTACCGCCTATATCTCCCCTATATACACATACAGATACACACATGTCTACATCATATACACAAGTAAGAAGAAACAAAATAAGCTTACCTTTAGTTGTAAAAAACAATTAATCAGGTAGGAGATTAAAAAGGACAAAAAGAAAGAGAGATAACTTTAGAATTTGTACATTTTATGTAATACATTTTCAAATAAAATATACATTTTAAAATTTACATTTTAAGTCTAGTTTTAGGACATTTTACAGGTAATTCAAAAGCTACAGTACTTTAACCCACATTCCGCAAAGTTGAAGCAATTGTACTGGTCAGCTGGAGAAACGGTGGCGAGCTAGTGCAAACCTAGAATTCTATAAAACAAGGACTGGATGTCCAAAGCTAGGGGTCTGATTCACGTCTTTACAGACAATAATAATAACAATAACCAGAGAGGGACACACAATCCCAGGGTACGGTCCTGCCATCACAATCTCTGTGTATATAAAAAATTACAGACATGCAAATCCAGAACCACAGAGAAAAGGGTGAAAATCTTCTACCATCTAAATCTACTTTTCTCTCCAACTTAATCTCCATTAATTGCCTTACAATAACTGCAACTTCCCAAGTGTGTCATACTCTTTGATTCAGACTTTGCATTCTTTCCCTACCTACCCCTGTCAGCTTTAACTTAAAAACATCCCCATCTTTCCCTTCCTCTCACCTGAGACCAGTATCTGCTAAAAGTGCACGAACTGGTCATATCCTGACTTCTGACATAACCTTCTTTATGGTTCACCAACAAACAGACCGGCACCAGTCTTTTAACATCTCTGCTCTCTGCCTTTCCCCACTATCCTCTCACTTTTCCAGTGCTGCCCCTCTCTGTTAGTCCCTCCACTGGCTGAGTCAGAGGTCTTTTCCTAGAATTCATCTGTAATCCAGTGATATGAACCCAGATGCAGCTCTTTTACTGTCCTTGTCCTGTCCTCCGCCCTGGTCACCATCTTGCACTCTCACCTACAGGACTTCTCACTTCTCTGGAATACCATTCCCTGCTCAATTCGACACTTCTCAACACTGCAAGCTTTCAAAAGTACCCTCAAAGCTCACCTCTTCAGACAGATTTACAACTTGGTTTAAGTACTGTAACTCATATAACCCTTTCTCCACAAGGCATACAATGTCAAACTCGATACCTACCACTTGTGATCCTTTTGTCTTTACCCCCGATCCTCTAGATAAGAGATCCCCAACCCAAGGGCCTTAAACTGGACCTTCAGCCTGATTTATTGAAAAGCCCAAACCCTTAAAAAACGATTCCCCAGCATCTAAAATTAATATATTTTAAGTTTTTAGTCACTTCCTTATTATTCTTTCCCCCACTGGGCTGCAACTCTGTCCAGGACTTTAATATAATGGCGCCACCATCTTGACTCAGAAGCATCACACTTACTGTACAGGGGGCGGGTTATAGCTGTGCTTTGCTCAGACAGAGCAGAGCTGGGGTCAGGAAAAGGTCAGCAGCCCCAGAATGCAGAGCAGCACAGTCAAAAGGCACTTCCTGTTTGCAGGCTGCCTGATGTTCCATGAGCCACCATCTTGAATGTTTAAAGGCTCATAACATGCAGTAGATGCAGGTAGGATGATTTTTAATGTGAGCAATCTGTATGTACAGGGTGTGAGAAACATATAAGATAGACTCTTATTCAGAGTGAAGGACCGCTTTAAGGAAAGAATTTGTTCTAAACCAGGAGTCCCCAACATTTCTTTTAATAAAGTACCACTTTCATTTTCTAATCAAGTACCACCTGGGTGGTGAGTATGGGCTGTCAGTCACCTAATTTTACCATTAAAAGGACATGAAACAAACAAGAAAATGCACATACATAGTTGTATAACCTTTTTAGTGCAGCTTTGTACTGAAAGAACAGATAAGGCCTGGGAAAAGTATAGATGGCAGCAGATCAGGTTGGGCTAGAGGTCAATCAGCGTCCTTGCTAAGTACCACCCAATAGAATTTCGAGTACCACCAGGTACTACTATCCCTAGTTGTAAACCCCTGCTATAGACTATAAGTTTGCAAGGGCAGGACTCTTTAACCTGCCTTTAGCATTAACAATGTAATGTATGTTTTACCCTGTCTGTAATTGTACAGCGCTATAGAGGAGGGTGGTGCTATATGAATAAAAAAAAAAACTGCTTACTGCAAAACCTAGGTTGTTTAGCTATCTTTGCTTGGCTTCGGTTTTTGCAATTTGAGGTTTGGGGATTTTATAAATAAACTGCAATTATTGTATAGGCCTACTTCAGTGCCCCAAAATGCCAGTGAGATTGGCACTAGATTAGCACAGGGGCTAATTAGCACCTGTGGGTATCTATAAATACTGGAAATTTTCATTTCTGCAATCAACTTCCAGAAATTATTTTAGGAAGAAGCATCCCTTGCTCGCAAGCTTTGATTCTGCTTAATGCAGCATGTGATGATTACTGCTACTGAATTCTGAGCAGCTGCTCTATGCAAAACCATTGCTATGGGGGAGCATCGGCATCAGGGGCTGAAAAATAGGCATGGCAGGCCTAACCTCGACTCTATTGTTGGATATCTAATGTGTTGGCCAGACTTTAAACAAATAACAATCTTTAAAACTGTAACCCTAACATGGATACCTTCTGCCTCAATCATTGGAAATGTAGTTTGCACAGATGGCACATTAATAGTGTCTCATGGCTATCTTGGAAAATGGTCCACTTGCCTGGTATGTGCCTATAACGCATATGTAATCTATTAAATTAATTCAATTTACTAAATAAAAATGGGTTCATCTTTACACGTTGTAGTCAATATGATTCAGAATCGGAAATGATTATTGAAACCCACCAGAGGAAATAATTTTTGGGGCCCACCCTTCTGGCATATGAAAATAAAGCAGGACCCCATCTTATTAATGATGATTCACTATCACTAGTCACTATTAATCATAACATAACTTACTGAATAAACTCAAAAAACATTGCGTTAGTGATTTTCTGGTAGGTCAGTATGAAACTGCACATATCCTGTGATGGTTTAATTGTATCAACTTAACTGAAGAGTTTAGCTTTCAATTATGAACTGGAAATACTAGGGCTTTATGCTTTTTTGGATTAAATCCCAGGATTTTGATTATCCTGGGTTTTGATCCTTGCCCCCAGGGCACCCCAATCTGTGATGCCCTGCTATATGAAACCAATCTAACTCACCTTTCCCTGGTCCTATGGCGCATGCACTGCCTCTCATCCAATCAGCATGCTCGGATCCGCTCCCGCCAACTTGTCTAAGAATCATTTAATACTCAGCTCCTGCCAAGTCTGCCAAGCAGCCCCAAGCACGTCAGTGGCCGCATCCACGCTACCCTCTAACAGGGAGCCATGACTAGGCCGGCCATTCACAAACACCTAAAGGTATAGCAGGGAGCGGCTTCTGCTCGCACATGTGCCTTTGGTTTGGGAGAGAAGATGAGTTTACAGGGTGACCTAGGGTGTTTTACACTTACAGATTTCAGGGTCAAATTATCTTTGTGGACCCATAGTGGATGCACACGGGAACTAATGCATCAAACATTTCTAGTTATATGTATGCAGTAAGCGTTTGTTCATTGAGTTATAGATCCTGCTTGGGTTGTTTATCTGGGCGACCATTACATATTACAGACAGACCACAGTATAGTTCAGCTACAATAATCCTTCATAAATATTATTACAGTCAATGGTTAAGATCATTTAAGTCTCGCTTTTTGCAGCACAAACAAATCATAGATGAAATAAATTCATAGGATCTAAGACCTTGATGCCAGATGCTTGAAGTCTCACACCAAGCGCGCAACAAATCCAAAATCAGAAATAATTGCTTCTGTCCATTCCAGTGGGTATGCACACCAGTATATCTCCCTGGATATAGTAAATCCTAACTCAAAGGTCAGCTTGACATCAGACCTCATCACTTGAGCTGCCACCTTCGGGAAAAAGATCCCCTTAATGAAGCATGAAAAAAACCCACCACCAGTACAGCTAGCAATTACAGAAGGAATATTTTATGGAGAAACATGTGGATGCTGCTGCATACGTGGAACAGGCACCTAAGGGATGATGGCAGATGCCTGCACCCTATAAAATTAGCATGTGTTTATTTATGTGACGGCTGTGGTTGATCACATGGCTGGTCTGTTAATCTAGAAGCCTCCTGGCCCTTTCTCTAATTACAAACTCTCTGAGTATTGCCTGTGGGCTCCTGAAACATAGAACAGCTGTAACAATGGAAAAATACCAAGTAAAAGTGAGATCCAGACACAGCATATACTGTAAAGGAGCTTAGGGAAGTCATAAAATACCCAAAGATCAGATTTTTAGACTGTAAGCTTGCAAGGGCAGGGATATGTCTCCTATTGTATTCAAAATATTCATTGTGAACTCTGTACTGTATGTTATTCCCTGTCTGTAACTATTACTCTGTACAGTGATATGGAAGATTATGGTGCTTTATAAATAAATAATAATAGTAACTACAGGATGGTTTATGGGTTGTTGGAGAAACTATTGTATATCAATATTATCCCAGTATGGGCTGGGAGAATTCCTGGTGGGCAGCAGTGATGTGAGGTAAGTTGGTCTGGGTGTGGCTCCCATAATGCACCAGTATTCCATCCTGTACTCTATGTTGAAAATGTGTCTGAAAATGCTCTGTTACTGTGTTGCTGCTTCTAAGACTCGGGGAGGCCGATTCATTAATAGCGGCAGGTAGCGACAGTTGAGCGACTGTAGCGGCATTTTCTGAGTGCCCGCTAGTAGTCGCTGTGCTTGGCCGTTGTTCGGTTGTTGACAGCGACTCAGTCGGTTTGCCGTAATGTTGAATATTGGGTGAGGAGTTGCTATTTGACAGGTTCCGCGCATGATAGCGACTGGCCCTAGCGACCGGCTCCCACCATATTCATTAAAAAAATCACGCTCAAAAAATTCTTGCGCTGTAAAATGCATGTTTAAACCCCAGAGCGCTGGTGGCGATGGGTTAAAAGTAGTTTTTTAACCTCCAAGCAACCATATTTTTGGAAACCAAAAAAACAAGTTTTTTACATAATTTAGTAATATGAATACATTAATATCAGACCTGTAATATCAATTCTGTACATTTTTTTTTTTTTTTTTTTTTTTTACCTTAAAAAAATTATCTAAAATGGCAGAAGTGGTCACAGAATTTTTCACATTTAAAAAAAAAAAAAAAATTCATAACAATTAATTGAAATGCACTGGAGCGCGCCAGGTAGCGAGAGGTCATACCTGTCGCTGTTCAAGGTCGGACGCTGGCGCTGTGGGCTGAGGCTGGAATAATGATGAATGAGTGGCTATATGGCGCTATCTCAGTCGCTAAGCAGGATTGGCTTGATAACTGTGTGATTGTGGTGGGGAGCCGGCGTTCTGGTGGCGGGGCCCGTCATTACCGGCCGCTCACCAGTCGCTACCTGTCGCTATTCCTTCATAAATAAGGGCCTAAATGTCATCCCCCCATACCCAGACCTACTATACGTCCTTAGCCAATGCTTTGTCCCTGTAATGCTATAGCTGCAGGATGATGGCTGTGCGGACTATACTCACCCCCAACACATTATCTTCTCCTACCATACTAAGAATTCAAAACCATAACTTTATGCCTAGTCCTCCAACTGTGGAGTACAGTCATCGACCAGATGAGAAGCATAATAGGAGCAGAGAGCTTAGAGAGGATGTCATGGGCCAGTCATTGGCTGGTCAAGAACCAGTAAACTGATTTTATAAATAAACCTTTTTTATACATTCTTTGTTCAGGTCTATCTCCACGGGTAGCCAGAAGTCATGTGCGCTGCTTCTTCTAGGGACCTTTATTAAAGCGGATCCTGGAGGATGGAGTGGGCGGGTAAGGGTTTTTTTTTCTTAGTAACCCCTTCCATCCTGCCTTCCATATCTCGGCCATTTCTTCTGCAATTTAAAAACGGAAATGTTTAATGAATGCTCCAAATTAGTTTCAAGATACCTTCAGCAGTATGGTGGAGGTAGTAGAGAGGCTATACTGTGCGTTGTACCCCTGCTAGGCAATATGAGTGTTCTGTGAAACTTTAACCTGATTACCGGCATATGTATCGCTATTTGTTATGTTTTTTCCTAACTTGCCTTGGTTGCTTGAGTCAAACAGTTATATCAATGAATATTTGGCAAGCTTTCAGCTTCCAGTGGTAAAACAAGAAGTGAGGTTAAGTCTCCCCAGTAGGCTTGCAAACAGCAAAAAGAAACCTGAATGCTCATTATCTTCCCACAATCAAATAAAAACAATTATGGCTAGAACTGAGCTTTAAATTGTTCCCTAAGTTAGCCACATAAAAACTATTTGTTTTTTTTTCAAAACATCAAATTCCAGTTGAACAATTGTTATAACCAGAGCTTTCTTATATGTTAGAATTACATCAGTACTCATTTCTAAAGCTTGTAGTGCAGCAATGTAATGGACTTATTGGTGGTTAAGTAAATTTGACAGTCTCTATTAAAGTGGACCAAAACCCAGGATTTTGACTATCCTGGGTTTTGGTCCTTGTTAATGGCCAGCGCGGGTATGCTCCGTGTTAGAGGCAGGCGGAGGATGCGACCGTCAGAGAAGCTGCTCTTAGACAGTGGGACTGGGAAGAGGTGGGTGGCCCCTGGGGAAAGGACCAAAACCCAGGATAGTCCAAAATATTGACTATCCTGGGTTTTGGTCCTTGTAAATGGCCAGCGCGGGTATGCTCCGTGTTAGAGGGAGGCGGAGGATGCGACCGTCAGAGAAGCTGCTCTTAGACAGTGGGACTGGGAAGAGGTGGGGGGCCCCTGGGGAAAGGACCAAAACCCAGGATAGTCCAAAATTTTGACTACCCTGGGTTTTGGTCCACTTTAACTTGCACTGGTATTGCACAGGATCCATTACTCTATATACTAGGTATGTTATCATCTATGCAGCGAATAATAATGTTGTATTTTAATGCAAACAATGGGATCAGTGGTTGTTCAGCATGGTTTGTCATCTAGAGTTGAGTTGCACCAGGGCCTAGTGTCCTTCAAGTGAGGAAAGTAACCATAAAAAGCAAAAGTCAAAATCTGCTGTTTTGTGTGCCTACATGGGATGTTGGATGTGTTTTTGAAAAACTGCAAAAATGGGTGGAACATACTGTAGTCACTTCAGAATCCCTGTGAGCATGTGCTTTTCTATCTATGAGGCCGATTCATTAATAGCGCCAGGTAGCGACAGATGAGCGACAGTAGCGTTATTTTCACAGCGCCCGCTAGTATTCGCTGTGCTTGGCCGTTGTTCGGTTGTTGACAGCGACTACGTCGGTGTGCGGAAATGTTGAATACGGGGTTAGGAGTCGCTGTTTGACAGGTTCCGCGCTGTATGGGAGCGCATGACAGCGAATGGCCATAGCGAACGGTTCCCAGCATATTCATTAACAAATCACGCTCCAAAAATTCTCGCGCTGTGAAATGCTTGTTTAAACCCCAGAGCGCTGGCGGCGATGGGTTAAAAGTAGTTTTTTAACCCCCAAACAACCATATTTTTAGGGAAAAAAAAACATGTTTTTCAAAACATTTTGTAATATGAATACATTAATATCAGACCTGTAATATCAATTCTGCACAATTTTTTTTTTTTTTTTTACCTTAAAAAAAAATCTAACATTGCAGAAGTGGTCACAGAATTTTTGACTTAAAAAAAAAAAAAAAAAAAAATTAATAGCAATTAATTATGAATATTTAAAGATTGTTCCATTGAAATGCATTGGAGAGCGCCAGGTAGCGAAAGGTCATACCTGTCGCTGTTCAAGGTCGCTCACTGGCGCTGTGGGGTGAGGCTGGAATAATGATGAATGATTCGCTATCTGGCGCTCTGTCAGACGCTAAGCAGGATCGGCTTGATAAATGTGTGATTGCGGAGGGGAGCCGGCGTTCTCGTGGCGGTGAGCGTCATTACCGTTCGCTCACCATTCGCTACCTGGCGCTATCCCTTGTTAAATAAGGGCCCAAATCTTTTTTATTATTGTAAATAATTGTTCCTTATTTCACATCACCTGTTGAGAATGCCATACCATGGGGGTTATTTAAGAACCGGTAAATAATTGTTCCTTATTTCACATCACCTGTTGAGAATGCCATACCATGGGGGTTATTTAAGAACCGATAACGCCAGGTAGTGCCACATAGCGGCACGTAGCGCCGGGTGAACGCTTGGCGCTGTATGTGAAAACCAAATTTAAGAAAATCAATCTGGTGAGAGCCTGTAAAAGCGCCATGTATCACCACATGTATTACTAGAGGTGGCTCAGTGCATAGCGCCGGCGCTCTAGGTTCAGCAGTGCCATGTAGTACCTTTCGCTCAGTGGCGCTCTGCCATACATTTCAATGGTGTTTCATTTGGTTGTGTATAAATGGCTGGCCAAGTAAACTAAAAATGTTTTCCTTCAAATCACTGTGTGTCCTCTCCTACCCTGCAAACAAACACTTTTATTGTTTTTTTTAATTATTTTTTTTATGCAGAATTGTATGTGCAGGTCTTGCATTGCAGTGTCATTGTCACGGTGTTAAAAAAATGTAATTCCATATGTTTTGTGTCTCTGGTGCTGGTGTATATGTGTTGAGAAACAGACTTTTATTACACAGCATCTGGCGCTAGAGCGCCCAGTTTTAGAGCCCCGTGCTGGTTGTGTGTAGTTTTTTTCTTGAATACGGCTTCAGAGCCGAGGGCGGGACGCACTTAACTAGCACTACCTATCGCTCGCTGCAGCGTTGTCCTGTTAGATGTAGCCCAGTCTTGGGCGCTATGACCTCGGGACACCACCTAGCGTTCGCAATTGGCTCTGCAGTGAATCAGAGAGAGTGATTCTACAGCGCACTCCAGACATCACATTTATCAACTTGCAATTTGTCCTCCCGCTAAGCTAGGTCACAGCCCCGATACCCGCTTGCAGCGTCTGCTAGCGGTAGCTTTAAACGCTGCTCACATGGCACTACGTGGCGCTAGTCTTAAATCAGCCTCCACATTATCAAGATTTAAGTTAACCCTATGCCTTCATTTTGAAACAACTATCTATTAAATACTAATAATTAAATTCAAATTTTAGAAAATGTTGAATGTTGTTGTTCTCAAGAACAAGGCCGCGGATTTGAATACTAAAAATACTTCAAATACTGTGGATTTAGTATGCCACTATTTTGATAGAAGAGTAAAAATAAAAGAGCAATAAAATAAATATATATATATATCTGCTTTGGTTTGTGTTCTGACCAGACTTTACTGAGCCGTGGTTGTTGTGTTCAGAATGTCTGCAATTTAGGACCAAACTCATTTGTGTCTGTGCCCAACATGAACAGGAGGAGGACATAAACTGACGACGCCAGCAGCCAGTTCAGTGCAGTTGGTGATTTAATGGTGGATGTACAGCTTTTTTTTTTTCACATGTAGTCTCACAATTTATGTCAGGCATGCCAGGCATCAATTCACCAGGAATGAAATCTCAGGACCCAATCATTCATTTTCCTGTTGGGTTCCTTGGTGAGAGCCAGGAACAAATAGCAAAGCCAGAGGAAACAAACAAGAATACAATGCATGCTGATTTTAAACAAGGTCAAAGTGCAGCTCATAGCAAGTTTTGGATCAGAAGATTGAAATGCAATTGCTCCTACGGGCTATTTACCAAGGCAATGCGAGGCAAAACCCCCATGCTCATGGCAG
This sequence comes from Gastrophryne carolinensis, assembly GCA_027917425.1. NCBI lineage: Eukaryota > Metazoa > Chordata > Amphibia > Anura > Microhylidae > Gastrophryne > Gastrophryne carolinensis. Next base: position 70,996,223 of record CM051242.1, on the reverse strand, counting down.
CCTGTCTAAAAAAACACATCATATATCTGATTTGAAAATAATTTGAAAATTAGGCCCTTATTTAACAAGGGATAGCGGCAGGTAGCGAATGGTGAGCGAACGGTAATGACGTTCACCGCCACGAGAACGCCGGCTCCCCTCCGCAATCACACATTTATCAAGCCGATCCTGCTTAGCGACTGACAGAGCGCCAGATAGCGAATCATTCATCATTATTCCAGCCTCACCCCACAGCGCCAGCGAGCGACCTTGAACAGCGACAGGTATGACCTCTCGCTACCTGGCGCTCTCCAATGCATTTCAATGGAGCAATCTTTAAATATTCTTAATTAATTGCTATTAATGTTTTTTTTTTTTTTTAAATGTCAAAAATTCTGTGACCACTTCTGCAATGTTAGATATTTTTTTAAGGTAAAAAAAAAAAAAAAAAAATTTGTGCAGAATTGATATTACAGGTCTGATATTAATGTATTCATATTACAAAATGTTTTGAAAAACATGCTTTTTTTATCAAAAAATATGGTTGTTTGGGGGTTAAAAAACTACTTTTAACCCATCGCCGCCAGCGCTCTGGGGTTTAAACAAGCATTTCACAGCGTGAGAATTTTTTGAGCGTGATTTGTTAATGAATATGGTGGGAGCCGTTCGCTATGGCCATTCGCTGTCATGCACTCCCATACAGCGCGGAACCTGTCAAACAGCGACTCCTAACCCCGTATTCAACATTACCGCACACCGACTGAGTCGCTGTCAACAGCCGAACAACGGCCAAGCACAGCGAATACTAGCGGGCGCTGTGAAAATACCGCTACTGTCGCTCATCTGTCGCTACCTGCCGCTATTAATGAATCGGCCTCTAAGCCAGTGAGCAGATCATCAGGTTCTAGCATACATTAAATTAAATTATTTTATAGGTTAGGGGGGTAGTGATGGGGCTGAATACACAAGATTGGCGTTCTATGGTAACAAGTAGATTTAATATTATTGAGTACTGAACAGCATGACACAGTTGCAAAATAAAACTCTCTTGCCACATCTGCATGCATGATCCAGAATCATTCTCAGCATTTACATTTTATCTTGTGGTAGCGGAATTCGGAGCTTCCTATCCCAGCCATGCTGCTGCCTGAATTCAACTGTTATAACTGACAATGTACAGTAACAGGAAACTCAGCGGCACTACCTGGGGAAGGACGCATATGAGAATTGTTGTAAAGGTGTTGGCCCAGTTTAAAGAGGAACAACAGACTGTATATTATCTTTGTGCCATAATACCCCCCCCCCCTCCGACGCTCCATATCATTTATGTATCGGTGCCGTGTGACACTTTTCCATCCAAGTCTCTCCTCCCCCCCGCCCATGGATTAGCCATTGGTGATGGACAAGAGCGGCTCTAGCCTGTCACCCCTGATTTTCACTTCCTTACATTAAAAAAAAAAAAAACTGGCTGGATATTTCTTGATGCAGGGTTTATAAATGACCTCTGCTCCCACCATCCAGCATATTTATATAGGTTTTTATCATTGGGCCATTTTTCGCGATAGTGCTCCTTTAAATATACCCCAGTCCTGCTTTCCAAGAACCCATTCATGACCTCTCTATAGCACTTCATTACACTATATGAACCTAGCATGGCTATAATACATCGAAATACATCTCAGTACAAGGAATGCACAATTATCAATTCTAGATTGTCGTTGAAATGCTACTGCCATTGCCAATAATTTATTTTCCTTTCACTGTTACTAATTTTTAAAAACCATTGTATGAGCTACTTTCAGTGCACTCCAAATGACAGGAGGAAAAAAGAATACAAATGCAAAAGCATGGCGAACAATCTGACTATAAATTATATGTACTTAGCCAAGGAAAGATACATGCAAACTAGAAAGGTCCCTATATTTGGCAGATTGATTCATGACTAGCGCCAGGTATCAGCAGATGAGCGCCTGTACAGACGCGCTTAGAGCGACCGCTAGTAGACGCTGTGAACGGCGGCAGCTGTAATAGAGAACGCCTCAGTCGCTGTAGTAACCTGGTTGGCATTGATGAATGAGATGTATGTACAGCATTGCAGGGAGCAAAAGGTAGCGCCAGCTCATTGCGAGCGACTCACATCATATTCAACAAGAAAACAGACACACACACAGTGTCGGCGCTCTGGTTCTGGTCGCTAATAGCATAGACCGGCATGCGCCCAGCGGCCTACACATATCCACCAGTAACGAAGTGAAAACACAAGGAATTACATTGTTGTAACATTGCGACATTAATACTTTAATGCTAGACCTGTAATGACAATTCTGCATAAAAATATAAAAAATCAAAAAAGTATTCAAAAATGACTCTTTCTAGGCCAGGAGAGGTGACACAATTATTTGAGAGAAAAAAAAATAAAGAACAAAAAACCCTGTTTAAACAGAAGAAAAGGAACGTCCGTTGAAAAGTATGGGAGAGCGACGGGTAGCGACAGGTAATACCTGGCGCTCTGGAAGCTAGAGCACCAGCGCTATACGCTGAGCTGCCTGTAATGATGAATGAAACGCTACATTGCGCTGTTAGAGTCGCTCACCAGAATGACTTTCTTAAATGTGGTATTGTGTACAGCGCCCGGCGTTCACCAGACGCTGCCTGCCACTTACAAGGCACTACCTGCCGCTATCCCTTGATGAATAAACCCCTAACTGTTGCCACTTTTTATTTATTAGCTTAGTAAGAATGCATAAAAACAAGTTTGAATATATCTAATAGAGTTACAACAGCTAGGGGGGGAAATGCTTGTAGAATAAACAAACAGCCAAGTCAATTTAGTTTGTTAATGCTTAGACAGTTCAGCCTCTCTTGAGATCCCTGCTTCTTATTCACAGGTGGAAAGACTAGTTTCTGTTTTAAGGTTGCTTGCTATCGTCTTATATTATTTATTAAAAGCAAATGTCAAGCTGTAGTGGGACACACCAGAAAATAAATAATGGCTGTCAAGAGGTTCCCAGCTGAGGGCTTAAGTAAGCTTGTGTTCATTTTTGGCCTGTAAAATGATGTTGTATGAAAAATGACTGCAGCCACAGGCTATGAGCGTCAGGAATCCAACGGTGTGGAATACAGCTATTTGAGAGTGCTTAACTCCTTGCAGATGTTGTGGAATAGCATGCAGACGCTGTGCTCCTGAACTGCAAGGGAGCGGCCATCTTTCTACACACCTGAGAGCACTGCTTCAGAAAAAGCCAGTCCCAAAGTCAAAATTGCCTTAAATTTCTATGCAAAAATCTATTATCACTAACTAAAAGTAAAACACCATCAGTTTTAATGAATCATCATTGCCCAGAATTATAAAATCTCTCTCTAGCTAAATAGACTGATCATTAGGAAGTTTCCAGCTCAGCTGCAGTGCATTTGTATGCTTTCTGAGATGCTTCCCACCCCCTCAATCATTCTCATGTGTAAGGTGTGTAGCAAGATGCCCACTCCTCCAGAAGCGCAGCACCTGCAAATATATACTACATCTGCCTGGGTTTAAGCCTCTAATATGGATTTAAGTGCAGATGTACCCCAGACATCATTTTTAGGCATATGCTCATTATAGTATATAGAGTGATTCCCATGTTTCATGACTTGTGTACAACTACAGGTATATGTCAGTATTGGTACACATTGCCTGTTAACCAACCCCTAATATCCAGGATGTCATCATCATCCAAGTAACATTCAGGAAACCAGATCAACTATTTGCACATATCCATGTCTATAGGTTGAATGCACATCTCTCTAGCCTGCCTATACATATACTTGGCAGAAATATAGCACATAATGCACAATTTAATGTGCCCGCATGTACATACACTGTATTTATGCACACATGTAAAATGTTCAGTTTCTACTTCAACGCCACGCCTAATTCTGATCTTTGTAAGTGTTTCTGAAACTATTTAAAAGCCTCACAAATGCAGACAATAAACACCCTGCATGTGTCTTGGGGGATACGCAAACAGATTTTCCTTTTGTTCCCTTCACCACCAGCCAGCCCATTGTTATTCAGCAAGCCTTTGCAGCTTTCTTGTTGCCATGGCAACTCTGCAGCATCCTCCCATTGGCGAGAAAGCGAGGCTATAAGCTTACTGCATCATGAAAGCAGTGGGAAGAGCGAGACCCGATAGTGGCTTCATTATAAGGTCTCTTGGCTGTAATAGCATATGTTTAATTGTCTGCTTATTGCAGTTAAGTTATTTTAACAGTGAAAGCAAGTTTAGAATGCATACTACCTCCACCAAGCAGGGGAGAAAGATGTTAGCTTATGCAGAAAATGCATTAAGATCCAATGGTTACGGAGGAAAAGCAGCAGCACATGAACTTTACAATACACAGGCAATGTTGTTGTTTTCATTTAAGCTAGAAATCATAACTGCATGTTCAATGCAAGTTTTTACGGGTGGTGGTCCCGCTGATTAGTAATCGCAAGAGGCTCGGGGGGGGGGGGGGGGGGGGGAGAGGCGCATTCAGAATGCTAGAGCCCCTCTCGCAGCTAACCACAGAGAAAGCTTGTAATACTCACATTCATTACGAGCCAGCCCCGCTAACCTGCCCATGTGACCACCCAGTGGCCAATCGCGGGACTCCGTTCTCGGTGCTGGCTAGTAATGAATTATTACAAGCTTTCTGTGCAGGTAGCTACTTGCAATCACGAGAAATCCCACATTTTTGGCTAGAATCCACTGAATTGCTCCCCCAAAAAATAATAACTTTTGGTGATTATCAGCTTCACTCTGTTCCCCGCTAATGCTGCCTGTTTTCGCCTGATGTCTCCCCCCCCCCTAGTCATTGCCACTGTTGTGAGTGGCAGATAATCTCATTGCTGAACCTGTGCAACGACAGATCGTCATATTGCCATCTCACATTGCCACAGCAGAGGTAGTTCCTACTCTTAGGCACGCTGCCCAGTCTCCTCAAGGCAAAGCCACAGCACATGCACAAGATCTGGCCAGATATCATGGGGGCTACAGGGAGGCGTGCAATGATGATGTAGTGAGTAGAAGGGAACACGCACAACAAATGAGTCCAGAGTAGTGCTACAGCATCAAGCATCTGGCCATGCTCAAAGGTCCATGTCTATTAAATAAATCTTCTGCTGGCCCTCTACTCTCTTGTGAAGGTATCATTTCTTAGGACAACCAGATGTTTGTCTGTTATCACTAAGAAAGCTTTGTACAGCCCCCAAACCCTGAATTGTTTCGACAAAGACAAATTCCCTTAGAGGATAGTATCGGCAAGGACTTTGGCCAAATTTATTTCATAAGTTCAGTGGGTTTCATCTGCTGGTTTCCACACTTGTTTTCTAACTAATGCCTGTGGGATGGCATCGTGACAGGCTCAGGGAGATCTAAACTGCTGAAGCCCTCTCCCCCCATGCAATGTCCCCCACAACCCTCCAAATCCTTACCTTAACCACGATTCTCAGCTGAAATGCGGTCGTGCTCTTGGCTGCCAATAGTCATGTGATCCATGGCTACTTTCTCTTTTATGGCTCATTCTACATCTGTTCTGTGAAGCCCTCAGGGGTTTTGTTAGAGAGCATCAGTGAACAAACTGCATTATAAAAACCATGCAATAAAAAAATAGCCTAGGCTCTAATAAATAGAAGGAGTATGGCACAACTGCAAATCTAATATGACATGGTCCTCCACCTAAACAGACAGCTGAGACAAAAAAAGAATTAAAGGAGAACTATAGCATAAAAAAAGCTGGATGCCTAGAGGAGCGGTCACTTATGAACACGGCATCAAGAAATATCCAGTCAAGCTTTTTCTTCCATTTAATGAAAGGTAGAGGAAAGGGGGGCTCTGTACCCCCTGATACACTCAAACATGTCACCCCTGGATTGTAATCCTACTAGGAGAAGGAAACCACAAGCTTAGCGGGAGTTTTAATCTGTTCGGATGAAAAATTGTTCTCTCCTCTCATTAGCCAAAGTGTTTTTTTTATGTATTTTTAATATTTCACAATTTCCTGATAGACCTCCTTTAATAAGAAAAGGGTCTTTTTAGTTTTATTCTGTTCAGGGGAAAAAAAATATCCCTCCTCTCATTAGGCAATCAGTTTTCTTAATGTATTGTGGGAAGGTGTATGGAAAAGTAATAAATGGTGTCTATTTTTCCCCTGCTATGATCCATGCCGGGTTTTCAGCACCCAGTTCACATTCCCCAGTCCTCTACAGGTTTGTTCCCTGATCCCAGACCTCGCACAGGTAATGACTGAGGCTGATTGCAGGGAAGCCTAAATAAAAGGAGCTGCAGAGGCTTTCAGTTTGCTGTTGACATGCCTGCAGGAAGGAGCCCTGGCTGTACTGCTTAAACCGGACCTTCACCATGATTTAATGAAAAGCCCAAACTCTTAAAAAACAATTCCTCAGCATCTAAAATTAATATATTTTACATGTTTAGTCACTAATTTATTATACTTTCCCCCACTGGGCTGCAACTCTGTTCGGGAATTTAGGATACGGGCGCCGCCATCTTGACTCAGAAGCATCACACTTACTGAGGAGAGGAGAGTGGGATAAGGTACAGGGGGGTGGGTTATAGCTGTGCTTTGCTCAGACAGAGCAGAGCTGGGGTCAGGGAAAGGTCAGCAGTCCTAGAATGCAGAGCAGCACAGTCACTTCCTGTTTGCAGGCACTTCCTGTTTGCAGGCTGCCTGCAAAAATGGCAGCTTCCATAAGCCGCCATCTTGGATGTTTAAAGGCTTATAAAATGCAGTAGATGCAGGTAGGATGATTTTTAATGTGAGCAATCTGTATGTACAGGGTGTGGGGAACATATAAGATAGACTCTTATTTAGAGTGAAGGTCCGCTTTAATGTGAATAACAGAACTGTATGCAGGCGAAGGACTTTGTTTGTGTCCCCGCACTTGGACTTCTGGATGAGCAGTGTGGGCTTGTATGCCCTGTAAGCGGACTTGATATAACCTGGACTTGCAGTTTGCTGGACTATCAAACCTTGGACTTTCACAGAGCTGGTGAAGTAACCGCTTGATATACTGCGTTGCGTGCGGCAACCATATCTGACGTAAGAGATAGTTTTGCTGATGAATATTTTATTTTCAATAAAATTGCCTTTGTTTTTGAAGAACTGTCGTCCATGTCACTGCCGTTCGCCTCAATCCCTGACAGTATTTTTAATATTACACAATTTCCCGATAGATCTCTTTTAATAAGAGAAGGGTCCCTCTGGAGGAGCTGGAGAGATCCACAGATCCAAGCCACACCAAGTCCTGTTTGCAGTTTGCCTCAAGCAATGTAGGGGATTAGCAAGCTTGTGGAAGAAGGTGCTCTGGTCAGATAAGTCCAATGTTGAAAAGTATGGCCTGAATGACAAATGCTATGTGCAGAGGAAACACTGCACATCATTCTGAACACACCATCCTCACCATTAAACATGGTGATGGCAAATTCATGCTGTGGGATTGCTATTCTTCGGCAGGGACTGGAAGCTGGTCGCAGTTGATGGGAAGAGGGATGGAGCCAAATACAGGGCAATTCTGTAAGAATACCTGTTAGAGACTGGGTCAAAGGTTCTGTATAGGGATGAGCGAACCGGTTCGGAAGAACCGGAATTCGCTCCGAATTTCAGGGAAAATTCGATTCGGCACGAACCCGAATTTTTTTTGGTTCGTGCCGATCGAATTTTTCCTGAAATGAAAAAAAAAAAAATGCCGGCATGGTGGGAGCGGGCAGGCCGGCCTGCCCGCTCCCACCATGCCGGCATTTTTTTAAAAAGCAAACACTTACCTGCATGGTCGGAGCGTGGAGGCCGGCGCCGCTCTCAGGCGCCCTCTGATGATGCGCCCTCTGATGACGCGTCCTCTGATCACAGCTGAGAGCGGCGCCGGCCTCCGCGCTCCGACCATGCAGGTACGTGTTTTTTAAAAAAGTGCCGGCATGGTGGGAGCGGGGAGGCCGGCTGTGCTGTCAGGCGTAGCCGGCCTGCCCGCTCCCACCATGCCGGCATTTTTTTTTCCAGATGAGCGATTCGTGAAAGTTCGATTCGGGCGAACCTGAATTTCTTGGGGAAATTCGGCGAATCGCCCGAATCGAACTTTCAAGAAGTTCGCTCATCTCTAGTTCTGTACACAGGAGTTACTCCTTGTTTTTAATAGGAGCCAGCCTTACACAGCCCATCTCCATCTACTAGCCAGGACTAGGAAGTGCATCCCTCTGCTTCACAGAGGTGCAGGAGTTGTGGACAGGTAAGGGGATTTTCTTGTTTCCTTTGGAACTGCCCAGTCTTATTGAAAGTGTTTTTTATCTTTAAAGTGGACCATCACCCTCCCGTGATCGGCCTGGGAATCTATAAGATTCCCGGGCCGATCACCTCCCTCCCCGCGGGACATCCGAGATCGGGATGTCCCGCGGGGTGAAACCCCCCCAAACAGCCCAAATCCCCTTACCTTGTCTTCCCTCGCGCCCCTGTAGACGTGCGCGCGCCGGCCGTCTGTGAATGGCCGGCGCGGGCGCGTCAAGAGTGACGCGCGGGAGGCGGCGGCGGAGGAGCCGCTTGTCCGCGGCTGTCAAATCGCTTGTCCGTCTGCGCGGGGAGAGGTGAGTTTTTCGGGTGATCGGGGGGGTTTCACACAGCGGGGCACCCCGATCGGGGGTGCCCCACCGAAGTGGACCAAGACCCAGGATAGTCAAAATCCTGGGTGTTGGTCCACTTTAAATCGGAGCTTATTTACGTGACTGAATAGCCCAGTCCAAATCTAGACCTATAGCCCATTGACAATTTGTGACATGATTTGAAAATTGCTGTTTAAATAGACTGACTTGCAATTTCACAAGACAAATTGGCAAAAACGGCCTCTAGATGTGAAAAGCTAGTAGAGACATACCCCAAAAAATGTCCTACAAATTATTGCGTTGGTGAGGCTCAATACATACGCATGCCACACAAATTTTATTTTTTGGAAAAGCATGTATAATTTTTTTAACATTTTCTTTGTAGACAGAATAATATATCACTAACAGGTTGCAGGCCTATATGCAGCTGATTACATTATAAGCAGCAGCGGGGCAGTGCGACCTGGGACTGCCCCAGTGTGTGCGCGAAAGTGGCCATCCAGGTACTCACCTCTTTGGGTTTTCCCTTTCTACAGCTGCCGTGGAGCAGCCTATCAGCTTCCATGGCCAGCGACAGCCGTGCTGATAGGCTGCTCGTGGTCATGTAGGTGCAAACAGCTGATCAGCCTGGCTGGCGTCCGAACCCACCAGCGAAGATGGTGATGGGCGTGGAAGCACAGCGATGCACAGGAGGGCACCCTGGGTCACGCTGCAGGATATTAAAGAGGGACTGTGGTCATTGCTGACCTTTCCTCTTTAATACTTTGTGTTGCTCTATCACATAAAATCTCAAATTACATGGTTAGGTTTGTGGCTGTAATGTTTAGAAATGTGAAAAAGTTCAAGGGGTATGAATACTTTTTCAAGGCACTGTATATCTAGTTGTGCCACTAACTTTATGTGCCCATGTAACCGATAACCCATCCTAGGGCAGTGGATTTTTTCTTCTCCTTAAAGTGGACCAAAACTCTCCAAAACAACTCAATCTATTTTGCTTCCCCAATCCAGGTACATTGCTGTTTGGATGTTTTCTGCCCTCAAAGCTGCTTGGTATTTTTGTTTATAGTATGTGGATGCATGCCATTGGTTTCTGACAGGATACAATTGTTTTAAACTATCTAATGTTGGAAGCAACTGCAGCCTATTGAAAATAGTGCTAGAAGGAAGATAAGAGCCAGATAAATATTGAATGAATATTGAAATTGATATTCATTAATTTCCCCCCAATTTTTCCTAAGCATCCAAAATTATTTGTGAGTATGTTTATCCAATGTATTACCAGGACACTAAGGGGTGTTGATACATGTTTTTTTTAATGTAACCTTCCATAGGACGTGGTTGGTCCACTTTAAGTCAAAGAGCTAGATCATCCTGTGCCACAGATTGGGTGACTCAAACTACAGACAGTCTGTTAGACACACTTCGTAAAATAACTAAACAAAAAATTAAACCAAACCAGATTAACATCACTCTAGAAAGTTAAGGGCCCTCAGCAGATTTTTTAAGCCTCTGTATTATCAGTGACCTGGTCTCACATCATAATAATATATATACACTGCATTATAATCTTTAAATACAGATCTTATAATTTCATATTGTAATAATTGGCAGAACAGGGCTATAAAAAGCTTCTGTTATGCTAATACTTATCACAAATCAACGTGATTGTAGGCAGAGTATTATATCACTAATAGGTTGCAGGCCTCCATGCAGCTGATAAAAATTACATTGGATCACCTTTAGGCTGATAATTATAGTAAGAGTTCGCATCAATCTTCAAATTGTTACCATCAGGGTGTAACCGGCTTGTTTCTCAATGTCAATAGATGACAGCTATTGCACATATTAACGATCACTTTGAAAAGCAATCATGGCACTATTAACAAAGAGAATAACCAGTGTGCACTGAATGACGTGTTGCTATATATTGTAGATTCTGGAAGCTATGAAATTACCAAATAAAAGATTTTGGTTCCTTTTAAACTGCATCGTGCATTCATGGAAAACATGGAAAATGTAAAAATCAGGTTACAAGTGGGCATGTAATTATTGACATTTATATGAATTAGTCGTGAATTTTGTTGCCTACTGTACGCAACTTCATAACCTTTTTTATTGCACTTGTGGGCACCTTATTGCATATGTATTATATCAGTCAAGTCATCAGGGGTTATTTAGGTAGAACATCAGTCTAGCAGCATTGTGGTGTGCTAAAAAGCTTATCCATTTACTGTGTGTTATGCTTCTTTTCGTTGCTGTTGTTAGGTAAACTTTTCTAAGTCAAGAGTATTTATGACCTGAGATTTTTAATGAGAACTGAATAGACCATCAGATATGTTTTACAAGCAAAACATGTTGTGGCAGAATCGCAAAATGCCCCAGGGGCATAATAAACACCATAAATAAATACAAGTCTGCCAACTTTAAAGAATCCAACTACCTGATCTTTCGACCTTGCTCAAGCTGCACAGGGCAACGAGCACAATTGATGGATCCACAATGTCATTATTTTTATGTAACCATGACCCATTTCTTTACGGGGATGTCGGCCTGGTCATCTGATATTCAGACTTAGCTTTAGATGAAATGTAAATATTTGCTTAAACTTAACTTTAACTATATTTTACACTTTTACTGTAGCTAGTCTGAAGTTGTAATTGACCAAAGCAGAAAAGAACTTTTCAAATGGATGCTTCATGCTCTAATAAAATGTGAAATATGCCTTAGCGAAGGGAGATGAGTTACATTATGTCACTGTAATGTCCTTTCTTTTTTAGGACATTTCCTTGTAATTATTTTATCTACCCTGCATTATATCAGCCAATTAAGATGATGTGGAAAAAGAAATTGTACAGAACCTAGTTAATCTTTTTTTCCATACTACGTGTAAGAATCAATGACTTATTACACACAATCTTGAAGTATAATATAATTTATCATTGGATTAATGCTGAAACAGAGCTAGACTAGCATTTTAGCTGCTCAAGTCACCATTGCAGTAAAATAAGTTTTACATCTATATTTCTCCTTTTGGTGAATGCTATTTCTCCCCTCTATGCTGTATACTTTCCATTCTTCATGACTTATGTTGGTTTTCTTCGTTGGGCATCTGAGCAGTCATGGCTACTTTAGTCTCCCCATTCTGTTTCTGATGTTTAAATCCTCGATAAGATAAGCTAAGCTGTAATCCTCTTTTTCCTTTGATTTTTACTGTTATACATTGCATTGATTTATAACCCCCCCCACCACCACCACCACCAGGCTGATTTTTTTTCACTTTAATCTTTATATTTAACCTAATCTTGTTTCTTCTTTTTCTCAAAGGTTTGTATATACATTTGATTGTATTCATTTTTAATTATGTTTAAGTGCCTTGTTTCTTTGAACCTGCATTTTTTTATCAAACCCTCTACCTCTCTTAACACAGCATGGATTCAAGGAGGAAGGAGGAAGAATTACTATTTGGATTAGGTCAGGAGTAATAAAAATGGTCCAAATGCTCATTACATCTCTGGTTGCATGTACAGTTTATGGCCTTGAGTCAGTAAGCTTACAAAAAATCATAAAATCATAAAAATAAGTACCATCTTTATTTCAGAATAAGGCATTAGATAAAAAAGGGTGTGGCTCAGTAAAGGAAGGAAGTTAGAGCATGATTTGCACCTAAAGCATTCCCTAGAGCAGTGTTCCCCAACCCTCTCCATGAGAGCCGCCAATAGGTCATGTCTTCTGGATCTCCACATAGCTGTCTCTATAGCACTGTCTAGAGATAAAAGGGGCTTCAGGTTTGGCTGAGCAGACTGGCAACCGTTACTGCTCTTTGCCCTGTGTGCCAGGACCCCACACTCTGCACTGTGTGTCTGGAGCTGCTGCTACTAATGGAAACACATTTTTGGATGTTTAGGGAGTATCTTCTATTTCCCTAGGACAGTAAGGGGTAAAAGAGGGAGTTCAGTCTTTTTTGACTAGATTTTATCTTTAAAATTTTTTTTCCGCACAGAGCATTGCCCTTTCTCTATTACAATCATCATCAAAATGTTGATGGGACCTTCCTTGCTAAGACTTGTAGAAGCTGCCTTAAAGTGGACCAACACCCAGGATTTTCACTATCCTGGGTGTTGGTCCACTTCAGCGGGGCATCCGAGATCAGGATGCCCCGCTGTGTGAAACCCCCCCAAAAGCCCCAAAAAACGTACCTTTTCGGCGACGGAGAAGCGACGGACAAGTTGCGCCGCCTCCCGCGCGTCCCTCTTACGGATCCGTCGCCGATAAGGTAAGGTTTTTTGGGGCTTTTGGGGGGGGGGGGGTTTCACCCCGCGGGACATCCCGATCTCGGATGCCCCGCGGTGAGGGAGGTGATCGGCCCGGGAATCTTATAGATTCCCGGGCCAATCACCCCTTTGTGTTGGTCCACTTTAAATCCAGCACTAGATTAAATTGAAATGAAAGGACTACTGTTGTGGCCTTTCTTACAGACCTCCAGATTGGATAGCTAGATTGGAGCCCGATATTCCCCATCTACCTGCCACATATCTCTCTACTACAGGGCCTGGAATTTTCCTTTAAAGCAGACAGGAGCAGGGCTTTGGAGAACAGTGAAGCCAGACAACAGCATACCAGTATGTTTTTAATATTATATTTTGAGGTTCCCTTCACCTTTTATGCGGCTACATTTTTTTTAGCACTGCAATCTATCTATGATTATGATGAGTAAGGAATTAGTTGAAAGCTGGAATGGATTTAAAAATACCTGTCTATTAGCTGTTATTTCTCAAGTTAGAGTATTTTTTTTAAAGTGCTATTGATCCACTGGTGACTCACAAAAGAAAGATCTAACTGCCACTGTTGTCAACCTGAGATGCTTTCCTAAAATTACACAAAATCTATGTAGCAATGTCAAAAAGGAGAGGAGCCATTTAAAGCTATGAGCAAAGTATTGATCTCTGTGGCAATTCAGGGGTTTAGATTTCTTGGCTTTTATAGCAGCTGCAAACTACTCAGTAATATACAGTTTGCCACTCTTTGGCTCGATTCAATAAAGGTAGAAAAAAATTCTCATAGTAGTAAAAGATTCAATTCATGAGAAAAAGCCTGAGAATTTCACTGTTTCTGAATCACCAGCTAAGAAAACAATGAAAGTCAATGGCACTTTTTTACTCCTAAGAAAAGTAGAGAACTGTTTACTCCTTTCTACACTGTAGTAAAAGCTGCCATTGACTTTCATTGTCTTTTTATCTAGTGATTCAGTAACAGTGACATTCTCAGGCTTTTTTCTCATGAATTGAATTTTTTACTACCATGAGAATTTTTTTCTACCTTTATTGAATCGAGGCCTTCATGTTCAATGTTTTTGTGGGGTTATATGGGCAACAAGCACATAAAATTAAGCTTAGATCTACCCCTTCCATATGTCAACTATTCCTTGCAGCTAAGTTATAGCCAGGACATGTCAACACAACATTTCTTAAAGCGGACCTTCACTCTGAATAAGAGTCTACCTTATATGTTTCCCACACCCTGTACATACAGATTGTCCACATTAAAAATCATCCTACCTGCATCTACTGCATGTTATGAGCCTTTAAACATCCAAGATGGCGGCTTATGGAAGCCGCCATCTTATCAGGCAGCCTGCAAACAGGAAGTGCCTCCTGACTGTGCTGCTCTGCATTCTGGAACTGCTGACCTTTACCTGACCCCAGCTCTGCTCTGTCTGAGCAAAGCGCAGCTATAACCCGCCCCCCTGTGCCTTATGCCACTCTCCTCTCCTCAGTAAGTGTGATGCTTCTGAGTCAAGATGGCGGCGCCCGTGTCCTAAATTCCTGAACAGAGTTGCAACCCAGTGGAGGAAAGAATAATAAGTTAGTGACTAAAAACGTAAAATATATTAATTTTAGATGCTGGGGAACCGTTTTTTAAGAGTTTGGGCTTTTCATTAAATCATGGTGAAGGTCCGGTTTAATGTTAAAATAGCTCTGAAGAAGCAAACAAAGCAAAACAAGTTAGAACCCTTGCTGAACTATGTATATTCATGTGATTTTATATTCATGCCCATAATGATTGGTACTTTGTTATCCTGTTAATTAAAGGCTGTAGCACACTATCTAGAGTAATAGAGATTCTAATATACAGAACAAAGTTAATAGGGGTTCCAAAATTCCAAAGGCCGCCCACTCACCGCGGACCCAAACTCTATACACAGATCAGGAGTGGAAAATTGAACACCCTTAAAACAAAAATGCATTTAAAGGAAGACATTTTTAATGCTGTGAATGACAATTAATGACATCAATAAGTGTATATACAAGACATCTTGAGAATATTACAAAAACAAAAATTGAGCATACAGAGCTGGGACCACTGATGATAGTTCATTCACTAATGCTGCAACCAGCACATAGGGGCACAGTGTCCATCAATACTTCCAGGGAATCTGGGTCGATAAGCAAACAGGAGAAAGTCCAGTAATAAGGTAGGTAGATGGAGTCTCCTGGGAGAAAATCAATGGATGGCCCTCATTTCTTCCTGTTAAATGCCATAGAGGTTTGGAAATGGAAGCAGAGAGCACTTACAAGTATGAACAGGCTGATTGGCTGCAGCATCGGGTGGATAGAAAGAGATCCTGACGTTCCGGCTGTAAAGGTGAGCCTTCTTCACGAGGAGTGGTGTTGTGTAGTGAGCATGGGAAGTTTATACATAAAGGGGAATTAGCCTCCAGCGAATGGGGGTCACCCCACGTCCGGGCGTGCACCTATGACGTCACCTGCGACCATTGAGTCCCATCCCGGTCAGCCCTAGTGTGGGCGATAATGCATACCATCCACACACTCGGGTGACGCACGGGATGGGTTAGGGCTGACCGAGATGGGACTCACGGGTGACGTCATAGGTGCGCGCCCGGACGGCGTGGCCACTGGCGTGACCCCCATTCGCTGGAGACTAATTCCCCTGTATATATAAACTTCCCATGCTCACTACACAACACCGCTCCTTGTGAAGAAGGCTCACCTTTACAGCCGAAACGTCAGGATCTCTTTCTATCCACCCGGTGCTGCAGCCAATCAGCCTGTTCATACTTGTAAGTGCTCTCTGCTTCCATTTCCAAGCCTCTATGGCATTTAACAGGATGAAATGAGGGCCATCCATTGATTTTCTCCCAGGAGACTCTATCTACCTACCGTATTACTGAACTTTCTCCTGTTTGCTTATCGACCCAGATTCCCTGGAAGTATTGATGGACACTGTGCCCCTATGTGCTGGTTGCAGCATTAGTGAATGAACTATCATCAGCGGCCCCAGCTCTGTATGCTCAATTTTTGTTTTTGAAATATTTTCAAGATGTTGTATATACACTTATTAATGTCACTAATTGTCATTCACAGCATTAAAAATGTCTTCCTTTAAAGTGGACCAACACCCACGGGTGATCGGCCCGGGAATCTATAAGATTCCCGGGCCGATCACCTCCCTCCCCGCGGGACATCCGAGATCGGGATGTCCCGCGGGGTGAAACCCCCCCAAACCCCCCAAACTCCTTACCTTAGTTTCGGCGGCGGCCGGCCGCCGCCGCCTCCCTCGCGCCCCTCTAGCCGTGCACGCGCCCGCGCCGGCCGTCTGTGAATGGCCGGCGCGGGCACGCGCGCGTCAACAGGGACGCGCGGGAGGCGGCGGCGGAGGAGCCGCTTGTCCGCGGCTTGTCCGTCGCCGCGGACAGAGGTGAGTTCGGGGGGTTCGGGGGGGTTTCACACAGCGGGGCACCCCGATCGGGGGTGCCCCACCGAAGTGGACCAAGACCCAGGATAGTCAAAATCCTGGGTGTTGGTCCACTTTAAATGCATTTTTGTTTTAAGGGTGTTCAATTTTCCACTCCTGATCTGTGTATATACTTTGTTATCCTGCACAGAAGGACAATCAAGGTTTGTATTCTATAATATGTGTGTATAAGCAATAAAGCATTCAATATCTATTTTTCTGTTTGCTATTTGAATGTATATCTGTTTTTGTATGTTTTGAGTGTATAGGCTAATAATACTCACACTGCTAAGTATTTGCTTTCACTGGAAGCAAAGAGGAATGCCTAAGAAAATCATTTAGGTAGTCTAAACACATCCTGTTTCCAGAAATTCAGGCAAAAAATGAATAAATGGCTAGTAGGTCTGACATCAGGTAGGATTTCTTATCCTGTGTGTGTTCCCACATCGCTCTCATTCTATATGTGACCACCTGGCAAACCCGATTGTTACCAGAAGGGAAGGGGACAGACGAGACAAGGATACTGCAGCCCAGAAATATGGAAAAATAAGCATTAAAGCCTAGTTTCCGGCTTCTTAGTGATCTTTCACAAGAGGGGCACACCCAAATCTGCATGCCACATGGATGGGGGCTCAAGCAGACCTACTTTTTTGACTGGAGGCCCACTTTTTTTCACATATCAAACCAACATAGACATAAAAACAATAGTCCTTTCCACTGTTACACCATAAAACAATGGCTATGTTGTTCCCATGAAAACATCCCTAGGACACACCTCTACAGTTGAAAGCCCTTAAAAGAAATGATCTGCATATACATAATGGGGTTAATTTACTAAACCCATCTGCTAGCTTTAAAAAAAAGGAAATAAAAACGTGCATCCTCAACTTATATCCCATACAGCTGACCAATCTAGGCCAGGTATTTAAAAAACTTAATCAACCCCCACAAACCCCTCCACCTGTGCTTGTAGAATAGTTGCAAGGGGCAGCAGGGGTGACAGGACCAGCATCTCCTGAACTTCTTTTGAAGCTGTGGTAGTGGTAAGGTGGGGCCTACACATAAATTTAAAATGTAAAGATTTACTTACATTTTAGGTATGTTTTAATGACAGGTTAATTGCCTAAACAAGGTTTTCGTATATCCTGTGTCATGCTAAATATTTGGTGAAGCCAGTGTGACTTCCAATGAGCATTGTGGTGTGGATTACAACCTGCAACCCAGTGAGCTTTTCAGTGTTATACACAAAAAAGTGCAAAAGGAATGTTTTTTCTACCCCCCACCCCACAAAAAAAATACCTGTACCAGTGATGGGGCATTTTTACAGGTTAGGTACATAATTTTTCCAGTGAGGTAAGTATATTTGTTTTTAAGTTTGGAAACAACAGAACCCTAAGGGCTATGCAGAATAAATAGGTAAAATGTGTAGCATAGCCCATAGGATGCGGTTATTTCCAAACATAAAAATAAATATCCTTACCTCATTGGAAAAATGATGTGCCTAACCTGTAATAATGCCCCATCACAGGTACAGATTATTTTCGGGAGAAAATCTTTAGCATAGTCCATAGAGTGCTGTTATTTCCAAACTTTAAAGATATATCCTTACATCACTAGAAAATTAATGTACCTAAATTTCAAAAATGTATCCTCACCTGTACAGATGATTTTTTGGGGGAAAATGTTTTGGGATTTTCCCAAAGAAGAAAGAACATTTGTATAAAAGTCTGGAAACAACAGCACCCTATGCTAAATATTTAGCATAGCCCATAGGGTGCTGCTGTCGTCGTTTTTTAAAAAATCCTTACCGCATAGTACAGATGACTTACCTTACCCATAAAAATGCCCCATCACAGGTACAAGTCACTTTTTGGGGAAAAAAGTAGAAAAGGCATTTTTTGCACTTTTTTGTGTCTAAATGCTAAAAAGCTCACCAAGAAGCATTTTGTAAATCCATACCGCAATACACACTGCAAGTCACACTGGCTTCACCAAATAATTAGCATGACCCCCAATCATTCTTGTGAGTTTAGAAATGTCACATGTGGAATGTGGACATATGGAGTTTAATTTATAATCTGTGCTGTACGGTGCAATTGTACTGTATCCTATCTAGAAATAATCATTCAAAAATGGGTCAAGAAACTCACTTCTCAAGCAGTAATTTATCATTACTCAATCTTAGCAAATCATTTTTTTCTAGTTTAATGAACTAGACTAAAAATTCATTGAATTTTACACTCTACACTGCCAAAGAGCAACTAGATTCTAACTTTTTTTTTGCAAACGTCATTTTTCCAGGGCACAACTTAATTGGTGGCTGATCTAAGCTTGAAATATTTTGTACAAGAAACTGTCTGTAAGAAGAGTGTTAATTATATTTTTCTAATTTCATTGGCTCGTTTGCACAAACTCTATCCCATCTTTAGTAGAACTCTAAACACATTTCGGGAAAACAATGTTCATATCAATCAATAAAATTCTACTAAAATTGATCACGGGATTTATCACACAAAATCACAGGGAAGAAATAAAAGTATCTCCATCACTGTGTCACGGTTGTTCACTAGGTTGGATAATTACAACATTTTCACAGTGACAGAAAATATCTGCAATTGTCAAACCACATCCAAGAGGAACAAAAGGAGATAATGACTTAGAAACAGAAGATAAAGAGTTCTTGAAATTATAAGTTATAGATACTATATCTGGTATACCACAGAGCGATATTTTTACACTGGCATGTGAGTGAAAATAGGTTTAAAGTAAAGAGCAATCTCAGCTAAACACATAGGAAGAACAGATTTGCAGACAACTACATTTACTCATCTAACCCTCATGACTTTATACTCTGGAGCCAGGCCTTATTTACCTTTAGATGCCAATTTGCACTTTTAGGTGCTATTGCTAATAAAGCTTCTAATCTAGAGCCTCTTCTTCAGGTTTTAGTTTTATTTTGCTTCTCTAGCTTGGCAGGTAGAGGTCAGCTTAGAGTGTGAAATTTGTTTATGGGTGAGATCTACAACATAAGGAGGGATGTGTCCACAGACACCTGAGATAACAATGTTGTCCCTGCTTTTGTCTTTGCCTAATGTATCCTGTCTATTCTACCAACTGGGCTCATCATTTACTAGTAAGAAAGAAATAGCTGACAAGTTGAAAGAAATGTTAATATATGTGAACTTTTCCATCAGACCTCAGATCAGAGGTGACATAGGGGTATGGAGCTTCCCTACCGTTCATCAGCTCCTATGGCATTTATTGGACTTCTGCAGCCCTGGTATTTGAAGTGTGATGCTGCACTTCTGGCTCCAGGCCTGTAGGCGAGTGTGTGTGATGTGTGAGGCCAGACCAAGGTTCCCATTATTATTCTGTATTTATATAGTGTTCAAAGCAAAGGCTATGAAGACAAAATACAATAGGAAAAAGAGCTCTGGCCTTACAAGCTTAATTTCAAAAGGACAGGAGGTGGGGACAAAAAGGGAAGGATCACAAGTGATAGAGCTTGAGTCTGGTGGCGCGTGTCCTGTGAAGGAGTTGCTATATTTGCTATATTATATTTCTACTTGTCAGAAGAGGTGAGCTTTGAGGGCACCTTTAAATGCTTGGAGCCACAGTGGGTGGGCATGGCTTCTGTATGGCGCTGTTGAGATCAGTAAGGGCCTCTGTACACAAGGAGGAGGTTAGGGAGTGGTGTGTGAATGAGAGAGAGAGGAGCCCCAAAAGAAAGGGCTAGCCATCAAGCTTTTTGGAGCTGCAGTTACTCTAAAATTGTTAACAGTGATTAACGTGTTAGAGAGGAGGTATATTTAGGTAATAGAAGCCCAGTGAGGTTATACATTGGCCAAATTGGTGAAAAACTTAAGTTAAATTGAAAAAGTAGGGGCCCTGGGATGGAGCCTCGTGGTACACCAATAGGCAGGAGACAAGGAGAGGAAATTGTGTTAGCGTATGACACAATAAATGATCGGTCAGAGATTGGAGTTAGTTCTGTCTATGGGCACCTCAGCTGAGCTTCATACAACAACATACAACTATGTTACTTGGTAGGGGGCCTAAGGTGAAAACATAAGGTTCCTCTACATACATGGTTCCCCATACTGTTGGCATAGGGTATTGCTTTAACAAATAGTGAGAAAAAAGTGTAACCAGACAATCAGGCATTTTCAGTGGGTCAGCCTCAGAATAATTTCAAAATCTAGCATAGTAGCATGTTAGCATCCATTTCAATAAAGCTGATCATGTCAAGCACATCCTTCGGTTGTCCTTAAAGTGGACCAACACCCACGGGTGATCGGCCCGGGAATCTATAAGATTCCCGGGCCGATCACCCCCCACCCCGCGGGACATCCGAGATCGGGATGTCCCGCGGGGTGAAACCCCCCCAAACACCCCAACTCACCTACCTTATCTTCGGCGGCGGCCGGCCGCCGCCGCCTCCCTCGCGCCCCTGTAGGCGTGCGCGCCTCCGCGCCGGCCGTCTGCGAATGGCCGGCGCGGGCGCGCGCGCGCGTCAAAAGTGACGCGAGGGAGGCGGCGGCGGCCGCCGCCGCTTAGACGTTCCAGATCTTCCCTTGTACGTCGGCGCTGGGAGCGGGGAGAGGTGAGTTTTTCGGGGGGTTAGGGGGGGTTTCACACAGCGGGGCACCCCGATCGGGGGTGCCCCACCGAAGTGGACCAAGACCCAGGATAGTCAAAATCCTGGGTGTTGGTCCACTTTAAAACAACCTAGAAGAGAAGTTATCGCATAAAAGAACAATATTGAAAAGAAAAATGCAAGTACATGCTGAAGTCATCTATGTTTATTTGCCAGCTTCAGTGGGTTTACTGGAGAAGGGTGGGTGCAGCTTGCAGTAAGACCATCAAACCTCAGGTTGTCAAAAGATAATTAGGGTGCATATCATGAGGTTGCCATTTTTTTCCCTCTGAAAATGCTAGTTGCCTCACGCTGCATTAACACACAGGCATTGACCTGCAATAACCTGAAGATCTAATTAGCACTTCTATGAAGGGGGACAAAGTTCCCAGCTTTTCGTATTTCCACTGCTCGTTAACTAAAAATACCTATATCATGTCATACATCATTGCTTTCAACGTGATCCCAAAACAATATTATTGCAACTCATACAGTGGTCCCTGACATTCTCACAAGTTCCAAAATAACTTACGACTAACTTAAAAGCTGCAACTATCTATCATATTTGAGATGAATATTGAGCGTGCTACAAAGTTTCGCAAAAGTGTTTTCAGAATACTTTAATGATATGACGCCAACCTCTATATCAACCACCGCCAACCTCCATTGTGTCTTAGAAATGTGTAAATAGAGCATGCAGCTCCACGAAGGGTAATAGGTACATAAAGAAGCACTGACACTGGATGGCCAATAGGGAGTAACCTAGTGTGCGAATACAAACTGCATATTTATGAACACGCGTTTTCATTTCCTGCGCCAGTCAATGTATGCTTACATAAACATAACAGCACCAAATACAAAATAGAAATGGCCGCATCAAGGAGAAAGTTTCATTTTTGTGTAGAAGACAGGTACCTACTGTTAAGTGCAGTGGACAAGTAAGGGAAAACAGCAAAATTAAATATAAACCCCATTATTTCTTTATTTGTTTATGCTGTAAAAATTGCTTCATTTGCTAATTTAAGCATAACATGATGGCATTTTGAACACACCTGGTTTGTTTTTAGCTATTGGCTAAAAAGAAATAAACACAGGATCATGTTAAGTAGTCAGATTAATACAGTCACACATTTGTATAGTTCTTCTGATTGTATTGCCAAAAAAAGGATAATAATTATACCTTGTGTGTGGTTACCTTGTAGATACTTAGACCTCAAACAAACAGAACTGAATTTCTCATTTGCTGATTCATTTATGAAAAAAAATATTTTTGCAGGTATATATATTGCAGATTTGCAAGATAATTATGGATTCTTTAAAGTGTAAAGAATCTAAAGTGCTGCTAATTTACCAAGAACTTGCCTAATTTACCAAATACAGTGCTAATGCAAGGCTCCTTCCGATACACACAGAGGCATCAGTGATAAGGAAAGGAATTGTGTAGAGAAGAAGGCCAATATTTTTGAAACTCCTATGCTGTCAAGCTATACAAATTTTAGGAAAAACAGCTTGTGAATATGATTGTTTGATATTTTTTTAAAGTGGACCAACACCCACGGGTGATCGGCCCGGGAATCTATAAGATTCCCGGGCCGATCACCCCCCACCCCGCGGGACATCCGAGATCGGGATGTCCCGCGGGGTGTAACCCCCCCAAAACCCCCGAAAAACCTTACCTGATCTCCCTCGCGCCCCCGTCTGCGAATGGCCGGCGCGGGCGCGCGCGCGTCAAAAGGGACGCGCGGGAGGCGGCGGCGGCAGCCGCTTAGACGTTCCTGGACCTGGCTTGTACGTCGGCGCTGGGAGCGGGGAGAGGTGAGTTTTTCGGGGGGTTAGGGGGGGTTTCACACAGCGGGGCACCCCGATCGGGGGTGCCCCACCGAAGTGGACCAAGACCCAGGATAGTCAAAATCCTGGGTGTTGGTCCACTTTAAGAACTGCCAAGGGCATACAGTGAATGTGGCCTAAAATCAATGGACAGGTCATGTTAGATAGTGACAATGGCACGGTATGATCCACAAGCTTGCATGAGTTAGGTTTGCATGCCTATCCTAGACAGGCACTGTCACAATGACCCTTGTATTAGAAGGACATCAATGCCTTTGATTCGTATTCAGAAGATATTGTTGTACTCTTGCTTGCTATAGACCTTGGAACTGTTTAAATGCGTCCAGCTGTTCCATCTAAACTGCAAAATCAACAGCATTCAGAAACCAATCATGGACTTTTGACTACACTTTGATAAAAGGGCCTCATTTAGTTTTTTAACATTGTTTATTCACCGAAAAGTCCAAACTAAAGATGCTTTGTTTTCTTCTGCAACATTTGTCCTCCACACAATATGGTCAAACTGTGGTCGTTGAGCAAAAACCCTCGGGCGGAGCACAATCGATTCCGTGTGCACTTAGGTGCATGATTCATGACTGCGTGCGCAGCCCATACGCACGTGCGAAGCACACCAAATGACAAGCGCACGGGAGAAGCGCAATTTGCGCCTGTAGATAAATCTGCTATTTTGAATGGCCCTGTGCCATGAATGGCCCTGCTTACGATGGTCCCCCATGTCTCTCCTCTTTCCTTTACTGTTTCTCTATACCAATTTGATCTCTCCAGCTTCTGTGTTTTTATGCGAAGCGCTTATTCGCCATTTCAGAGTGTATTCTCTGGAGAACCCATGTTCTCTATGTTTTGGGGGTTATTCTGATTCCAGTTCACCCTTAATGTTTTTTGCCCAATGTTTTGTCCCAGACATTCTCTATAACCCTCCCTCTCCTGTTTGGTTTGCATATTAATGCTTAATAATGTACTTATACTTTTTTATTGTTTTTGTTTTTGTTAAACTTTGGCACAATATCCACATTTTTGTTGTTTTGATCTTAATTTTTGTGTTTTTTGAAAACTTTTTATAATTTTTTTGTAGGAACTCAAACCAAAAAAGGGTTCAGTCCCTAAAAAGAACAGCTGACAATTTAATTGGTCATAAACAGGACACTGCCAGCACGTGTTTATGGAATTATATAAGCCTGTTACTCATTGAAATCGTCAGTTTCCTCCACCTACTTGCTGGGGGAAATTCACTCTTCAAATTGCCACATTTGCGCATGCTTTTCTGCCCTCTAAACATACCATAAATGAGGTGCTGGAGAAGGTTTGGTGCACGAAAAGGACACTAGTGTGCAAATTGAAGCTAAAACTAAAGCGCATCCAATTTTGATGACAATGAATCAGATGGATGCCCAAGCATGACTTGATGCTCCAAATATTGCATGCGCAAACTCAACGGTGCAGCGACCATGGGTGGATTCAACACCAGGTGAAAAACGTTCACAGATGAAAAGAGTAGATGTGTTCTATTCTCTCGTGGCACTGAATTGATGAAAGTAAATGGCAGCTTTCTCTTTAACTGCAAAACTATGAAAACTTCCATTCACATTCAATGGGGTCGCTTCAGCACCAGGTGAGAAAAGTCACTACTTTTTTAGGAGAAAAAAATGACATTCACTTTGATGGTCTTGGTCTACCTTGGGGCTGAGTCAGCACCCGGTGACAATGTAGAAGCGCTTGCTGAATTGCCCTCAAGTTAGACAATTAAAGTCAATGACAGTTTTCTCTCCTAAAAAGTAATGACTTTTCTCACCTGGTGCTGAATCAGCCCTATTGTCTATCAATGAGGAAATAGAACAATTGCAATGTGCATTTATACCTACTTCATATTCAATTTTATTCATTTTGCAAGGAGACTTACTTTACAACAACGGATACTGTCACTGTAATAGTGTAATAGTTTATTATTATAGACATTCATAGAAAGACAAAACAAAATATTTTTACAAAAGCTACCAACAAATAGTTTGACCCACACTTTGTGGTATTTGCTTATCCAGTGCTTAGGGCTAAAGTGAAAGACGGTATATTACCCATTGTGGAAGGAGTGTTCTTATGACTAATTGGAAGCCGTATTTGCACTCAACAAATATAAAGATTTTCTTTTTCAGCAGCAAATGCTTTGCCATAAATAAAGCAGAAGTATTTATTGTACATTCCTGCACATACAATCTTCTTTGTGGTTTAGGCGGGCATGCTTTGTGGCACAGCTGTAAAGGGTGAATAGCAACATTCTGAGAACATTCTGTTCCTTATACAAGCAACTGCTGGTAGATAAAAGGAGGGCGACATGCATATAATTCAGTGTATTTGTATCCAAAATACATCAAACTGGGGTGAGGTTAGGGGACTACGCCAATCCAATTCATCATGACACTCACTGTCATAACTCTCCTTACATGAATAAATAAATTGGTTGCTTGTGTTTTATATTCAAGTCATTTTGCAGAATATATTTTACATAACAATAACATTCCTAGCGATCATTCATAAAACCATTTATACACATGCTCTCAGATTTCCCCTTCCTTCCACTACGTCTACGTAGGATGGTATACCATAGGGCAAATCAATTTGTATTTAGGCTAGTGTTGGACAAACCCATAGAAGTCCCAACTTAACCCGAATCTCATTGGAATCAATGGAGGGCTGAACTTTGGGACCCAAAAATAGCCCCAAATTACATATAAGGGGTGACCAGCATGTGGGGGGATGGAAAGGGGAACCCACCTGTCAAGGGACCCCCAGAGGCAGAATCAGACAGGGACTGTTACAAAAAAAAGAAAAATTGCAGCGGCAGGCAGGTGGTGGTGGCGAATGAAGGATGGCCAGCTGCCAGTGTCCTCACTCATGGTGGTGGCCATCTTATTGTAGCCTTTGCTATTATTGTGGGGAATAAGAAAACGTGGGCCCTAATTGCCAGATCAGGTAAGTGTACAGTCGCTTCCTATGTGTTGTACACTCCAAATTAGTTTAAAGGGCACCCCTCGCTTGCCACTATGGGCTAAAAGCTGGGCTGCTCAGCATCAACCAGCATTTGGCAGAACTCAAACACAGACTTCTGGCTGAAGTTTGGGTTTGAGAACCCAAACTTGCACTTCAAGTTCACTAAGCCCTAATTTAGAACATTTAGTACTCTTGCTATTGCTTTCCAGGAGTAAAACAATATCAACCTGTACATGGCTTGCGAGAGACCTGCGCGAGAGGCAAAGGGGTTTATCAGGGACAATAGCATCTCCAGCAACTCCTGTTATACACCAACAATTTGTATGTTTTTCTCGTAGGGGCCTATAACTGAACATGACCAGAGCATATGATACAGCTTTACAGCAACGACAGGATGAAGCCACAGCCACCTTTTTCTACACAATATTTCTGGCGTAAAATAAGGCATTGTAAGAACCTAAATTGGATAATACACACATGCAAGGAGGATTAGGAAGTATCAATGATTATCAGTACTCACTAATGTAAGTTGCCGGAGCTTTGGTCTAAACGGCCTTGTGCCATGCCAACCTACACATTGTGGTAGGGCGGCAGCGGCGTTCTAAACTGGTCCGAGTCGGGGCTACAAAAGGATGGCCCCCGACTCCCATAAGTGAGGACACTTCTAGTGCCAGCACTAGGACTGTCCTCATTCTTGGGAGCTGGCGGCCAATTTGGATCGCCGCTGCCACTCTGCTACCGCTGGAAGAAAAGGATTGTGGGGCTCAGGTAAGTTACAGCAGTGTTTCTGGTTGGTTGATGGGCTGCTCAGCCGGATACCGAACTCCAACACGGACTTCTGGCTGAAGTCCGTGTTTGGGTTTGGGAACCCAAAATCGCAAGGTTTAGTACAAACCCAAAATTTGCGGTTTGGGCACGTCCATCTCTAGCTATGACTAGGGATGGATGAACCCAAACCGCAAAGTTCAGATTCGTACAGAACTTTTGCAAATTCAGGTTCCCAAACCTGAACACAGACTTTAGCCAGTTTGAGCAGCCCATTAACCTGCTTTACCTAAGAGTGCAGAAGCAGGAAGGAACTCACCTTAGCCCTTCCTGAGCAGTGACAGTGGTGTTTGTTTGAAATTGACCCCATGAGTGAGGACACTTCTAGTGGCAGACATCCTTTTGGACCCCCAGCTAGGGCCAAATTCTAACAAATGCCGCCACTGCTGAGGAAGAGGATTGGGCTGAGGTGAGCATGTCCATCCCTACCTATGACTATTCCATCAGAAGCCATACATATTTCTAACCAGTTTATGCACTCTCTATGCAGTGCACATTAGACAAGCCCTCCTCTGAGCTAGCTTATATTTGCTTGAGTGAAAGTCTCAGTTTTGAAAAAAGCTGAACAATTTCATGGCTGGCTGTCACAATTAAATGACGAATGTCTGGCTTTCCCCTGAAGCCATGAAATGTTTTTATTTTATTGATTTTTCCAAAAGGTACCATTACTGCTAGACAAACGTCCATCATAAGGCATTTAGAACAATGGGGGTGTCAGCTGCCAGTAGCCTGCACTAAGATGTAGGTACACTTTAAGTGATAAGCACTTTACACACTTTTGTTTACTTATACTACAGTTCCCTTGTCTGAACAATGCTACTTCTAGCTTTTCTAAATATTAATCGGCAAACGTCTTTTCAGTGTGCGTTGTTTAAGAAAATGTATTGACAAGGGAAGACTTGGTCACAGTTGTGAGTGATGCCTTCGCAAAACATCTGAATAAGGGCTTAGACATAGTCTTGTCCTGAGGCCAGACCTTTTGTGTTTTAGGTAATGTATGACATATTCAAGCCCCTTCTTTCTGTTTTTAGATGGACATATTTGTGTCAGCCATAAAAGAGAAAAAAACAGCACAATGTTCTATCTGCACACTAGAAAACCTATCGGGTTAAGAAGGGATAGCACCAGGTAGTGCCTCGTAGCGGCAGGCAGCGTCTGGTGAAAGGCGCTGTACGCAAAACCACATTTATGAAAGCGAAATCTGGTGAGCGACTCTAATAGCGCCATGTAGCGCCTGATGTATTATTACAGGCAGCTCAGCGTATAGTGTCGGCGCTCTAGCTTCCAGAGCGCAAGGTATTACCTTTCCCTCAGTGTTGCTCTTCCATACATTTCAATGGGCATTCATTTGCTTGTGTTTAAACATTGTGTTTGACATTTTTTTTTCTCAGATCATTGTGTGACCTCTCCTGGCTGCTAACAAACACTTTTAGAAACATTTTTGACTTAAAGTGTCATTTTCACAGAGTTAAAACAATGTCATTACATGTGTTTTCGCTTTGTTATAGGTGTATATGTGTTCAAAAACAGACTTTATTCACACAGCGTCTGGCACTCTATGCTACAGCGACCAGATTTACAGCACCGGCGCTGTGTGTGTGTACTTTTTTGTAGTATGGTGTGGAGCGCCCAGAGTCGGTCGCACTGAGTTGGCGCTACGTTTCGCTCACTGCAGCACTGTACTGGTTAGAGCGCCCAACATACATCACATTCATCAATGTGGGCCAGGTTACTACAGCGTCTGAGGCGCTCTGTTACAGCACCCGATCCCCGCTTACAGCGTCTACTAACGGTCGCTCTAAGCGCCGCTATACAGACGCTCATCTGGCAATACCTGGCGTTAGCAATGAATCAGCCTCCACATTTTAAAACTGCCTGAGGGCAAGACCAGTATCAAGGTGATAGACCCTTAAACGTTTTATTTGCATTATTCTATTAAACATATGATTGGTTAAGAACCACAGGGGTAATTTGCATGTATTCATCATAAATGATTCTTCTTAGTTCATTTATAACCAGTATGCCCATGTAGTTACCTTCTGTCAGCACTCTCTTCCTTTAACCCTTTTACTAGTGACATTTTGGTCCTTTTTGATGCACTTTCCAACTGCTCAACAAGAGTACAGATGCACTTTCCCCAAAGAGCTGATCAAATTAGAGTTATCAATTTGTTCCAGAAATACACCGAAACAAACAAAATGTAACGTAAGTCAAATCTACCACTTGACTCAACTTGGCTGCCAGTTTCTGACTAACCGACTGCTGCTGTGTTTGCCAGCAAGGCAGATGACGAATGAAGATGCATTCTGTTTTTGACATAAAAACAAGTTACCAGTTCAAAAGAAATAAATAAAAGAAATGTTATTAAAAATGCCCACACTAATATACTTTATTCATTCGGAGGTTGTATGGGACGACATAAATATATTATTTTAGAATTTAAGCCTTGTACAGTGTATGCTATAATTGCTGGTCCATTATTAGACCTTACACTGCTACTTTTTACAGCAGAATACCTTCGTTTTCAGCACTAGGAAAAGATTATATGAATAATGATGTAGATTGCCAATAGGTTGCATATGATTACAAGATGACTTAGATGTACCAGATCATTAAAAAATGCACACTTCTCAAAAAAGAAAGTCAAATGCATAATTAAAGGAGCTACAGCACAAATGAGTGTCACCCCTGTCTCTGATCAACTAGGTTGGGGTATTGTTAATGACTATAGCAGGTTTGGCGGATGTTATACCCACACCAATAAATGAGGAAGATGCAACAGCTTGCAACATCTAAACCACGTAGGGTATATTAGAACCTCTCTGATCAAGAATATGGTGGGTGATGGCAATTTTTTGCAGTAGAACTATAATTAAAGTTTTTTTCAGGGAAAGGGTTAAAAAAAATAAAGAGCAATCGTTCCTCCAGCCCTGTGCCTCCTCTGAATGAGGAAATATACTCCCCCCTCTGCCCCTCCAGTGCCACCCTGCCGATGTGGGCCACCAATATAGCTCTAAGAGCTAGTCCAGACCAATACCCTGTTCTGTATTGTTGACTTGAATGGCACTCTCAGAGCTGCAATTTAAGCCCAGCTAAACCCTCCCTCCACCCCACCCAGCCTCCTCCTAGAAAGATATCTCGCTTCCAGGGCCACCCCATCCATTAAGCTGATCATTATGTATCACAGCTCCAAGAGTCACACCCACATGCTTCAAAAGAGAAATCAAGGGGTAAAACTGTAAACCTTAATATCACGGCCATTTCTTCTTAAATTTAAAAACACTAAACAGTTTAGGACAGTGCCAAAAGTACCTGGACACAATGATCTAACAACTGGCTATGCCTGAAATATCACTTTCCAAGAAGGGTAGGGCCAGCCAGCATGATGAGTAATAAAAAATCCATCTTTATTTCCACATGGTTAAAAGGCCAACACGGCAGTCACAGCAGTATAAAAGGCATATAGGAGAAGGTCCTCTCTCAACGCGTTTCGGACTGTAGGTCCTTGCTCACTTTAACTGCATAATTAAATTACCTCATTGCAGAGAAGAAGACTAATCTGTAGGTTTAGGAGAAGTCAGACCAGAAGCATTCTCAACATGGCCATAAATGTATATTGAGAGATTTGTCCGTCTTTGGCTATTTTTGATTAAAATGCTGCAAGTTGTCATGAGCAGTTTTGAAAGGGGTGTGGGTAATCTATTACTGAGAAGGGTCTGGAAGTCCCTACTGTCCTTTGATACATTTACTCACTTATTGGAATGGCATTGCAATATTGTCAAAAAAACCCAAGCAAAAGCCATACAAAATGGGAAGATTATGATCAGAACTGAAGAACTAATTTTTAAAAGAAAAAATACAGTGTTCACAAACTAAGACTATAGAGATGCAACACAGCTGAAGTGCTTATATTAACATTTGTGTACTAGCCACATGGCAAACACAATTGCCTGACTATGAGGGAGGTGATATGCAGGTGATTGCAGGTCAGCATGTAAGGTAGACTCTGCAGGCTTATCTGAGCAAACAATGCATCCACTGTGAGCTTGTGGAACTGCATGTTCAAAGAGAAAAATACCAGGGCCAGGAGTGCAAGCATATGGGAATCTTTCCAGATCATCCTATCATTGTTATAAATAATTATGGACATGATTCGCACAAAACCCTCCAGGACGATTTATGGGCATAGGTATGGGTATAGCCTCCTGTTGAGTATTTTAATTTGAAGGGTGGATGTGGGTAAATCAGGAAAGCCAGATCCCTGCTCTACTACCTGCTTGCCAAGAAAATTCATTCTGCAACCTGTATGATGCAGATTGATATCTTAGTATAACACATTTTTATATATATACCCCCATCCATGTAATTTGCTAGTAACAACTAGGGATGAGCGAACCGGTTTGGACGAACCGGAATTCGCTCCGATTTTCAGGGAAAATTCGATTCGGCACGAACCCGAATTTTTTTGGGTTCGTGCCGATCGAATTTTCCCTGAAATAAAAAAAAAAAAAATGCCGGCATGGTGGGAGCGGGCAGGCCGGCTACGCTGTCAGCGGGCGGCGGAAGCCGGCCCGCTGACAGCGCAGCCGGCCTGCCCGCTGCCACCATGCCGGCATTTTTTTAAAAAGCAAACACTTACCTGCATGGTCGGAGCGTGGAGGCTGACGCCGCTCTCAGGCGCCCTCTGATGACGCGTCCTCTGATGACACGCCCTCTGATGATGCATCCTCTGATGACAGCTGAGAGCGGCGCCGGCCTCCACGCTCCGGCCATGCAGGTAAGTGTTTGCTTTTTAAAAAAATGCCGGCATGGTGGGAGCGGGCAGGCCGGCTGCGCTGTCAGCAGGCCGGCGGCGGTCCGCTGACAGCGTAGCCGGCCTGCCCGCTGCCACCATGCCGGCATTTTTTTTTCAGATGAGCGATTCGTGAAAGTTCGATTCGGGCGAACCCGAATTTCTTGGGGAAATTCGGCGAATCGCCTGAATCGAACTTTCAAGAAGTTTGCTCATCTCTAGTAACGACAAGTAAACTGTTAAATTTAAGTAAGTGGAGAAAATCATTCCATTGTAATTACACTGGCTTGTTTTCTGACAATATTCCAAGGAGATACAGAAGAACAGTGCAGCCAAAATGAAAACCAATGTTTCCTTAATTTAAACAAATGAAGCAGACAGTCTACAGTTTCACCCTTAATGAAATGTCTGCAAAGCACAAATAAACAAACCAGATTTTCAGTTATTATCTTTCTATTCTATTTAAGAATACCCGTCCTTGAGTTCTTGTCAGAATCATAAGGTTTCTTTGGCCCTCTCCGCAGGCACAATTTCTCTCCAACAAACAGCGGTCAGCAGCAGGTCTGCATGTACAATAAATCAGTTGTTCTCATATCTGGTGGCTACATTGTCCGGTGCCATAGCTTGGTGGTGCACTGCTATGTCATTCTGCCCTAGAAAGCGTTCATTTGACTTGACCCAGTTTAGTAACAATGACATATTGTGATGATTTTGTAATACACATTTCAGGCAAGGAAGCAATTTCTGTACAAAAACACCATACATTCTAAAATCATGCATCATAATTTAAAGTTTGGATAAAAAAAACAAATGAAAGAAGAACAAAAAACTCCTGTCTTGTCCTTGGTGTAACTGATTGAAGTAGATGACCATGGTAACATTTCGTCCTTAACTTCAAAAAAGATAAATATATATATATATATATTTCATTTTAAATGTATTATAAAGTTGAAGATACTATAAGATATTATACTGCTGAAGCCACACCCCCCTGATGCTCTGTGCTGATGTGTGGGCATTGCCAATCCTGGTTCTGTCCCTGTTGGTCAGGCCCTGCCATTGGAGGATCAGATGTCCAGCTTCTGCCACAGGCCTGGTAACAGCTGCTTTAACTATATAAACCCTTGATTTAGGGTATCAGTGTAACAGACAGGGTCAAATGCAAATTGCGTAGCCCATAGATGCCTAATGTGTTTCATTATAAGACAAGAAATGATATTCACAGTGGCAAAGGTGGATCTGGCCTCAGACTTGGCTTCAGAATGCCTGATTTTAGTCATCTCTATAAAAGCATCAATATTACCACATTAATTTAAATACATCTAGTGTCTCACTAATTATTGAAGAACTAAAAGAAATGTGACAGGCTGCCATAGTGTGAGAGGCCCCTGTTTGCAGTACTATCGAGGAGCAGCTTGCCCCAGTGTTATTACTTCCTTAATAGAGGCCTAGGTGCCATAGGACGCTAAAGACTTCTAGTCTAACAATAGTGTAAATAAGAAAAGATTTAATAAAACAAAAATTGTGCCTAGAAATGTGTCTGCTAGTCCAGAAGGTTATGTCCCATGCCATGACATCTGAGTTACCTTGGTAAATATTGCAGGTGTGTTATGCATAGTAATGTAGAGGGAGGTTGGGGTTCAGAACATATATAAGATTGGTAACCAGCTAGTACTAGTTAAGATTAATTTGTACTGGGAATGTATCCTGGGAGGGACCTAGGCAGGAGAAGCACCAGTAGTGGGTAAGAGATAGGACAGTCAGAAGCTGAGAAAAGCTAAGGAAAGCATGGAACCAGGACTAGGACTGGCAGTTATTACTAAGAACCTGTGGTGTGAGCCAAGAGATCCAGGAACCAGTGGCTATGTATTAGACTGTACTGTGTCTGGATAGTGAGAAGGATACTTTAAGGGCCAAGGAAAAATCTGTCTTGTAAGGACAACCTTCTCTTTGTTGGTACAGGTCCACTTTACAACTGAGGATCTCAGAAACAACTACTGTCTGAGTTGTTTTCTCCCATTACTATGGAGTAGTGGTATGGTAGAGTGACACGATTGCTATTTAGATCAACAGAGCTGTAAAGAGGGGGCAAATATTTGGTCTGGTAGTCGGTCATGAGACCTGCCAGCTATCCACCAGATAGTCCCTCAATAAAGCAAAGATTACTCAGCCTGGAAACACAGGTAAGTTGAGGAGGGAGGTAATTATGCACATAAACTCTTTCCCTAAAAGGAATAACAGACACAAATAGGATTTGGATGATTGTGTCTCATGGTAGCAAGATATATTTATTGAATTGTTTTGATCATATCTGGACATCTTGTCACTCTAAACCTTTGATCACTCAGTCTGGGAATATGTATGAACACCTTTACAACATTAAAACTAGTAATCCTCTGGCACATGGGATTGATTAATAACCTATAGTATTCTTATTATAGTATTTATTATTAATATATTATTATAGTATATATTATTAGTATTGTTATTATTATTATTATTATTATTATAGAATATATTATTATTACTACTTACTTACTACTTACTACTATTATTATTACTACTTTACTAACTTTTATTTCTAAATCATTTTTTCAAACATTCAAATCAGTGGCATGAACAGAGAGAGGCTTACAGCACTCATCCACACAGTGTATGGCTGACCTAGTTACCTACAAGTCATCGTCACTAAAGCAGTTGTGACAGATGCAGAGAAGGGATGGGGAGCGTTATGCTGTGTGGGGGGTTATAGCTGTAATTATATGTCTTTCCAACAAATACTTCAAAATTACTAATAACAATTTTGAAAAAATCGCAAATCCTTATAAATAACCAGATAACCAGAAAATACTCTTAATACTTTACTTTACATTACAATGTCTAGGCAGGGATTCTAACTAAAGGTGATGTTATTACTAAATGTAAGTGTTTTTACTCGGCCAGTTTCTCATATTATCTGGAATACTCGAGCTCTTGGTATTTAAAACATTTCAGCACCTGATTGGATGTTTAATAGCCATATGCACATAATTAGAAATATTATATTCTCATTTCCTCCCAACCAGCAGATCGACCATGGTCTGTTCCGTCAAACCTCTCTCTGTCTGTATATTCAAGCTCCAATTATGGGACACATCCCTTTAGCAAATACTGTGGCTTATGTAGCCTGGAAATGTTATTATGGCAGAGCTATAGCATTGTCATCACAATGTGGAAGCATAAAGATTTATGTCCTTTGCGCCAAGGGTCATGGCTGGGCATTCTCTCTGTCTGAGGCAGTGGTGCACCTCTCTCCCATTGGAGCACTATAAAGCCCCAGCCTACACCAACCCCCTGAATCCAAGACCCCAAAAATCAAAACCAAGTGCAGCTCCCAAATCCAAATCCAAAAACTCATAGGGAGGCACTCCAACATAATAGTCAATTTCATCTTTATTCCAAAACCAAATAATAAAGCATAACATATACCATATTAAAAACCTAGAAATATTAAGTATCAAATGCAATAAATATACAACATCCAATGCAGTATTTCTAAAAATAACAAACAATATATAAAGTGCCCGTGCAAAACTATACGCGAAACCAACTGAATCAAATATATTATAAAAGCAAAATCACGCATGGATCCATAACACACAAAGTGCAAAGATATTAGCAATAACCAATAACATGCCCTTATAATCCAAGTACAAATATAACAGATTACAAGATAGTCATAATGTCTCCCCACTGCCTACCACATCAATAAGAGCCACACGTTCCATGGGTCATGGGGCCCACTTAATAGCATGACTGAAAAATGGAGCTGTGATGTAAGGGCCAAAAGGATTTGACACAGTGGACAGGGGCAGGCTGGCCATAGGGAGGTTTCAGGAAACACTTTTTGAGCTGCATTGCTTTACCTATAGGTAGCCCTCAGCACACAGCTCACCTTGCCCGAAGCCTGGGCTAGAATTTACTGCTGTTTCTAACCCCACACCCTGGCACCAAGTTCCTCCCCCCACCCCTCCCCTTTATACTCAGCCACATAGTATCCCCCCTTTCCCATCCAATATCACAGCCTTAGCATCATGGCTGGGGGAGCACACCCCTGCACATTGATGGGCAGGGCTCAGCGGAGATGTCATGGGCTGCCCAAGGGCGAGAAATTCCTGGGCTTACTTTTGTCCCAAATTTGCCCCTGACAGAGGAACATGAGCGATCAGCTGCTGCATGGTAGGTAAGGCGACTATTCTTTCGCCTACATATTTTTAACTTAGAAGTTCTCTAAATAACCCCTCTCCCCAAGTGTGGGAATAAGTTACTCAAGCTACTGACTATTATGTATTAATCTGCAGGCATTCCTTTTTAACTTTTAACAGCTCTGCCTATATTCTCTTGCAAACCATAGTGATGATAAAGTCCCACCCCATGAATGTGATGCGTGACAAAGGTTCAGTTGCAAACCAATGGTGGTCAAGCCTCAGATTTTCCCTCCTCGCGCTCTACGCGTAAAACTGAGTTTTTTTTATCCAAAATGATAGGCATATTTTTATGTCAGCCTTTTTTTGTCTACAACATATATAATAAGCATCTACCTTTATGTAGAAGTCAAAACACTATGCTTCTATTATTGTTGCAAAGTGTCTTTGCTTTTATCTACTGACTACATAGTATACTTGATCCTATTCAGATGGGTCAGTAGTATCGTAAATAATAATCCATTGACTGTGTTGCCAGGAATGCAGAATGAATCAGTCTGCCAATAACAGATGCAACGCATCTCCCACACACTGCTATTACAATTTGGGGAAGCTCTGGTGTGTGAGGATCCATTTACATGCTGTGTTTAAGGCAGCTGCTTTAAATATTTCGCTCCAATGAACCGCAGTTGCTTCATCCACAGGAAGACAATGTAAAGCACATATTGCATTTCTATAAAGGATTAGGAGCTGCAATTGCAGATTGTCGATTTAGATATATGGCTACTTTGAAAATTGGTTACTATTAAGGATATTGATGTATTTGATTTGGTAGCATAAATATAATGTCTCTTGTTGGATATGGACGGTTCTCCATTCTTAAATAGGTGACCCAGTCACTGGAATGAAATATCTAATTTCTCAACAAGAGCATCATGAAAATAAGCAGAAGGGAATGCAATAGGGCCTCATCCACCCTTTCAAGTAAGACATTAACAAGCATAGAAACGTGTGATAAGATGGCTGATCTACTTCTCAGTGGGAATAGTGGGTATCTGCTATACATGGGGGAAGACTATGCTGGCATGGTGCAGTTTGTCAGGGTTAAAGTAAATCTAAAGCCAAATCCCCACCCACCTGGACATGCCGATCAACATAAAACCTTTAGGAAAGCCCAAAATACCTTTTCCTCACCTCTGCCACACAAGCAAGTTCCCATCACTCTACTAATCTGATTGGCCAGCTGGATGGGCATGCCTTAGCTGTAAGTGGTGCTGCTCTAATTTTGGGTTTCCTATGGAGCTGCATGTTGGCTGGTATCACAAATCAGAATTCCAAGGGGGTGGGGGGGATACAGTGGCCCTCAAGGGCAGGTAATTGCGATGGGAGTTCCACTTTAAGGTAGGGGAAGGCAGGGGAAACTGTTTCAGATATCAAAATATGTGGTTCCATGTCAGTGGTTTATAAAGAGCAAAGTACCATCCCATCTGATGCAGTTTTGGTAGAAGGAGACACATTCCTTAAGTGGTTAAAGCTCCTGATTCTGAGTGCCCCTTCTGCACATTAACCTCTTGCTCCCCCAACAAAATTGGGCCCCGTGACTGCGACCCGCCAATCATGAGGCTCAGTTTTGCTGCAGAAGCAAGGAAAGATTTCTCAATATGCAGGAGGTCGATATGCAGGGGGTACCTTTTGAGCTAATTATGAGCACAAAAAGTACTTGTATCCAGGGGAATTCATTAGGCTAGAAGGACCACGTCTGCTGTACACAAGGCATCACATTATTTTGCTCAGCACTGCCTAGCAGTATTGAGGTTTTCATGTAAATTTCATGAGGTCCAATATCATTACCAATGCAAATGTGAGAGTGGTGCATGCCTTGAAGCAATATATGTGCAGGTTAATTTCCCTAGTGGTTTGGGACCTGTCGCCATTTTTTTATATCTATCACACATTCAGAGGAAAACCCAATGAAAGGTCACCAGTGGCCCTTTTCCAGATTAAGCATTTCCTATAGAGTGTGTATTTTAAGTATTCCAAAAAGTGAATTTGCCTACATATTTATAAGCATTATATTTTAAGCATTGGAAAAAGCATTAGTAACTACTGGAAGACAACCTAATTTAAGGTTTATCTGGAACGAGTGAAATAAAACAGACTGTATACATTGCCTTAGTGCTACAGATACACTCTGACCTAGATGAGTGACAATATTTACAGCGGAAACAAATATCACACATTCATATAGTCCTAAAGCAGAGGTGATGGGGTCCAAGGTTCCAAGGTTCGAAATGGTGGTTAATTTGAGTTGCATAAAAAAAAATCCATTCTGAAATCACTTTCAAAAATCACATTCTCCTGACCTAAATATTAGTGAGCTATCTTGTGAAGTTCCTCAAAATGCAGTCCAAGAATTTAAAGCGGACCAAAAGTAAAAAAAATAAAGCTTAGTAAATTGCTCCCCTAAGGAGAGGGCTTAAAGTGGACCAACACCCAGGATTTTGACTATCCTGGGTGTTGGTCCACTTAGGTGGGGCACCCCGATCGGGGGTGCCCCGCTGTCTGAAACCCCCCCGATCGCCGCAAAAACTCACCTCTCCCCGCTCCCACGTGACCTCGTCCGGCCAATGACAGCGCTCAGAGCAGCTCTGGTATGCGCGTCCAAAGCCGCTTGGACGCGCATACCAGAGCGCTGTCATTGGCTGCGTCTCTCGCTTCCCTCTAACAAGGAGCGCTCCTGCGCCGGCCATTCACAAAACGGCCGGCGCGGGAGCGCGCCCTGCTAGAGGGAAGCGAGAGACGCGGCCGCATGCGCCGTTGGATCGCCGGTAAGGTGAGGATTGTGGGCCTCCTGGGGGGTTCCTCCCCGCGGGACATCCCGATTTCGGATGCCCCGCGGGGAGGGATCTGATCGGTCCGGGAATCTTATAGATTTCCGGGCCGATCCCCCCTGGGTGTTGGTCCACTTTAACTCCATGCAGATATTCTGGAATAACTGGCCAATTCCTTGCTGTAGAACTGCATGGGAGCGGCCATCTTGTCATACACATAAGCATGAGGGGAGAGCATTGCCAAAAATAAATGCCTTAAGAGACATGGGCAGCTTGTGTATTATGTTATATAAACACACACACACACACACTTAATAACCAGCTGCTACAGAGATTGTCATCGCAGCTGATGGCTTTCTACTAGAAATAAAGGAGGACTGCACTGATATGTGAGGCAATTTGAACCGTAGTATTGGGTTTTAGCAGATTACCAGAGTGGGGCTTTAGGGGTGCAATTTACTTAACTAGCTTTTTTTGGCTTTTGGTCTGCTATAATAGACTTGGAATTTATGGACTGCATTAGGACTGCAATAGCAAGTCTTCTAACATAGTATTATTAAGGAGTTTATTTACGAAGCGCTAGTGACACATAGTGCCAGATGTGCCAGCGCTATGTTCCCCGTCCATTTTTGCACTTATGGGTTGCACTGCAAACTTGCAATTTGGGCCAAGCAAAACTTGTGTCATGTCGTTCAAGTGTTCCCAATGAAAATCCTGGTGTTTTTGCATTGAAAATGTGCTGC
Source organism: Gastrophryne carolinensis (assembly GCA_027917425.1). NCBI lineage: Eukaryota > Metazoa > Chordata > Amphibia > Anura > Microhylidae > Gastrophryne > Gastrophryne carolinensis. The sequence continues at coordinate 70,957,027 of CM051242.1, read as the reverse complement.
CATCCCCCCCAAAAATAAAAAATCGGGGATTGCAAGAGGCACTGTAGGTCTGTTTTTCCCTTTTTACAGCACCCATTCAAGCGCTGTGTGTTTGCAGTATTAAATATACTGCAATTCTGCCACTCCCAGACAGCACTAGGGGCCAGGAGTGCTTGAGTGCTGAGCGATGTGGTGTGGTCTCCTGCGAGATGCTCATTTTGCACCTACAAGATATTACAATAAATAAGGCTCTAAGAGTATGCAATATCTATTTTCTTTGCTGCTGTGTCATACATTTGTGATATTCCATGAAGCCTTAAGGTTTCATTTGAATCCTATTAACACTAAAAGAGAGAAAGATTGCGTAATCATCACTCTTGTTGATTTTACACATCTTACTAGTTGTGTCAGTGTATGTAAGTTAATAAATAAATGAGTAGAAGGTAGAAAATCATTTGTTGGACAGTTTGCTGGGTTAGTCTGAGCCCAGAGTCAGTACCATTGAAATGACAATACCATCTAGAAGACAATTCTGGTACTTAAGACTGTGTGATTGGATTGAATGACAGGTATAGATGCTGAAAACAACTTGTAATAGAGAGTGCTTAACTTGGCCAAGGATAATATCTTCCTATGGCGAACGCTGTGGGGGAGTCTGATTTACGCAATACAAGAAGATAGAATACGGATAATCATGACAATTGACAATGTGTGCTGTCTACGACACCTAGTATTTGTGATGCCATTTACCAATGAAACTGCTGTTTTCCACCTAGGAAGAAGCATTTACAATGTTTCAGTGAGTGCTCTCCACTCATCATTCAAAAACTGAGATGTTGCCTTCTAACCCTTTTGCTGCTAGCCTCCTGGTATCTAATATATAGATTTGATTTAACCATTTCTACTAAAAAGGTAATAGGCTTAATACATCTGACATAAGGGCATTTTGTAGAGTAAGCCCTGTGTTGCCCAATAAATATCTCTATGTCATTACATTAAAAATGAAGTGGCCGCAACCAGCTTTATAAAATATAGTACATTCTGGGAATGATAAATATGCTAGACTGTTTTATGTCATTGGTTCATGTTGGAGAACAGGACATGTTTAATGGCAATACAGAATGCTAACAAGTATTTTCAGATTGCAGACTTATCTGGAACCCTAACCTGATCTGCTTCCATCTATACTTCACCCAAGTCTGATTTGCTCCATAAATGTGCTACTGCTCCAAAGGCTGATTCAAACTATTTATTTGAATTTTCTCTTTGTTTTATGCAAAATAAACGCCCATTTTATGGGATTTTTTATGGCGTTTACCAAGGTTTAACTTGATATAATTGGAAAAAGGAAAGTACTGCTATACAGAATAGTGGTTGACCTGTTTTGGCTATGGACATCACACATGCAGACCTGGCTTCTAAAAACTGACTGCAGGAGAATGATCCGCGCCTCAGGTTAGGTAAAGGTAAGCAAAGGGCCTTGTGTATCTCTGGAAGCCCTCATCAGAAATCTGTAGGGAAAGTATGCAAACCTACTATTCTGCTTTTACAATGGAGGACTGTTTCTCTGGTGTAAAGGAGTAGTGTCACAAAAAATGTGCAATATTAAAAAAAAAATATCCATATAAACACGTCGGCTAACAACAGAAGGGGTCAGTTATACTGAACTGAATAAAACTCCCGCCAAACTTGTGCATTTCTTCTCCTGGTAGGAATTAAAATCCAGGGCAGGACAGGTTTGAGTGTATCAGGGGTGGTATGTTTCTTGTATTTCCCCATCAGCAAGACACTACCCACTGAACTAGTTGCTGACCATCAGCTACTTTGCAGCATACTGATGTAATGTTATGGAAACACGTTCCCCCTGAAAACCTATTAATAGTGTGAGTCGTCCTTGCTTCCAAAATGATGCCCTTCTACACTTGTATATATCTTCCTGTTATTACCCTTGGTTCCTTAGGCATTCATCCATTCCTATGCATGACTTGCACTAAACACAACTGACAGTCATTAGATCCCTGAATGTGTTAATTAGCATTTTGCAGGAGATGCCAAACACATGGAGACTCCAGTTCTTTCACCTAATGTTTTATCCAAAGGCTGTCTAGCAAAACAGTTACTTCCCGACTGCTGCTCTGACTCTAGATGAGGTCATATCCATGTATTGCTGGTGCTTGGAATTTAAATGAGAAGGATTTCTCACCAAAGCCTGTGTGCCAAAACTGGCCTTTATCTTCCCCTATTAGGAAATCAGTTGTACAAGTCTAATATTATTAAGTTACAGAGAGCAGTCAGTAAAAAAGCTGGTCTGTCCAAGACTTTTACTAGTATCAAAGCAAAATCTATTCTATACAAAAAAGTAGGTATAAAAGGGAAACATACAGGGGCTCTTATTCTAAACTCTGAGCTGTCACTTAGGCATCTCTACCCACTTGGTCTGACCTGACCTGTAAAAGGAAAAATATAGGTAAAGTAGCAAGCTAATTTGGGGGTCTGATTTAGGCTACCTGTCTGTGGCTAGCTTACTTTTTTGTGTATTAGTAAAACATTCCTTATACAGACCAATAGCCTGGCAAAGTTGAAAAACAACAATATTTGCTCTTGCATCCACTCAAAGCTGAAGCACTGCCTAACCGATTTCTTCCTCGTTGCAGCCATCCTGGAGCACCCAAGAGGCTTATTTCTTTCCCCAGCATCCCAGCCATGCTGCTGCCTGGACTTAAGTAACTTAACCCAAAATGCAACGTCAGGGGCACTTCCTCTTTGCAGGCCGCTGGCAGATCCATAAAGCACCATTGAGAGGGGAAAATTGACCATTGCCCTGATGAGGGGTGTATGTGAGCACTGTTTCTTGCTGTTTCTTTTGTTTAAAGTTTGGCCAAACAAGTTTCTAAGTGACCAATAGGATATTACATCCCACTAATATATATGAAAGAGAGGATACAGAGGTGGCCCTTAAACAAGGGAAAAAGTTCAGTAAATTGCTCCTCTAAAGCCTCACTCTGGTAACCAGTGGCATAAACTATTTGAGAGAGCTTGTTACGGAATAGCAGGCAGACTCTATGCTGTATAGCTGCATGGCAGCGGCCATCTTGCCACACATGAGTCCAGCTTATATAAAAACCCAATCCCACAGTCAAAACTGCCTCAATATCCGTGCAATCCTCCTTTATTTCCAGTAGAAAGCCATGATGACAACAAAGCCAGCTGTTATGACTTATTGCTATGCTGCACATCTGAAAGAAATGTATCATTGTATAAGGTGCACTGACTCAATGTTGTACGGTAAATCCAGAGTCCGCACTGAACAGTGATAAAGAAATATTGTTGCAGGTTTCCCTTCACGCACACAGTTTTTCTAGCAGCTGGTTATTCAGTGTGTGTGTGTTAATATAAAATAATACACAAGCTGCTCGCATTTATCTCTCTCAGCTTGGTGTGGGCTGCTGCTGGCATGCTTATGACATACTTATGTGTGTGACAAGATGGCCGCTCCCATGCAGTTCTGCAGCAAAGAATCAAGCTGTTATTCCAGAACACCGGCTTTGAGTTAAGCCCTCTCATATAATTCTGGCCAGAGGAGGACTTTAGAGGAGCAATTTACTAAACTTTTTTTTTGACTTTTGGTCCAGTTTAAAGGGCTTATCCACACAGCAAAATAAGGCTATACTTCTCTTACTAAATAATCAATACCTCACAACTCCACAACCTGACTCCTCTGTACATCTGATGTTAGTTTCAGTTGGCTTCTCTTCATGTCCATGCCTTGTTATGATGGAATAGGCTCCTTTGCTGATTGAAGGAATGAGCCTGCAGCTTCATTCACTTGTAGTATGTAGAGAGAGTATGTCAGGAATTGTCTTGACATGCTCCCTCTGTCTGAGGGATATGTGTGGAGGACAGACTCAGATCTCTAGAACATTTACCTATTAAAGATCTGGATATAGAAACTCTTTGACGCATGGGAGAGTTACATTCACACTACCTCTCTATCTGTTCACCAATCTGTTACCCGACAAGGGTCTCAGCTGGAGACAACCCTATAATGTTGTCGTGAATGGGGGAAGCTGAATGGAATATGTTGACAACCTGGTAGGCTATGTGCCCAGGTCATCATGGAAGAGCAGACCAGAGAGACTATTGAAGTAAGAAACACCATGCTCTATTTCGAGAACATTGCTTGGATATTTTTTCATTTAGTTATGTCCACTAGAACCAGGGTTTCCCAAACGCAGGCCCACCAACAGGTCATGTTTTGCCAAGTTCCTTAAAGTGGACCAACACCCAGGATTTTGACTATCCTGGGGTTTGGTCCACTCCCCAGAAACCCCGAAAAACTCACCTCTCCTCGCTCCCACGTGACCGCCGCTGCCAATCCCCGCCGACGGACAAGACAGCGCGCCCGCCGCCGCCTCCCGCGCGTCACTCTTACAGTGCGCGCGCCCGCGCCGGGCGCTCGCAAAGGGCGCGGGAGGTGGCGGCAGGCGCCGCTGGATCGTGGATAAGGTAGGGATTTAGGGGTTTCTGGGGGGTTTCACACAGCGATCACACCCCCGATCAGGGTGCCCCGCAGTCAGGGGTCTGATCGGTCCGGGAATCTTATAGATTTCCGGGCCGATCATGGGAAGGTGTTGGTCCACTTTAAATATGCACAAGTAAAGTAATTAGTTCAGCAGCAGAGCTATAAGGCCTTAAGGAGGGGGATTGGGGACCCCTGTGCTATAGGACATTTGTCAGATGGTTTACTGAAACATATAGAAAACATAAAAAAAGGTAAAGTTATTCATTTCTATGCAACAATACGTGTCATAAATTAAAATAGTTTCAATCAACTAATGCTAATAAACCTTCTCAAATTAGACTTAGAGGGGGGCTCCAGAGCGTAAAGGTGAGTATGTTTTTTGGTCACTTTAAAGATCCTGGGTTTTGGTCCTTTCCACCAGGGCACCATGATCGGGAGTGCCCCGCTGTGTGAAACCCTCCAGATCACCAAAGGCAACTTACCTCTTGCCAGTCCTACGTCGCATGCACGGCTGCTCATTCAATCAGCGCACTCGAAGCTGCTGACGTCACATCCTCTAAGGCTTTGTCTAAGGCCAGCAGCTCCGAGTGCGCTGGCAGCCGCATCCCCCACTACCCTCCCAACAGTGAGCGTGCCTGTGCTGGCCATTCACAAATCCCTGGCAAGTGCACGCATCCTGCTAGAGGGATAGCGAGATGCGCATGCGCCACTGGAACGGGAAACAAAGTTAATAAATGAGGTGACCTGGGGTATTTCACACAGTGAGGCATTGCAATTTTGGATGCCCCAGCGGGAGGGAATCGATCGATCTTATTGATCTATAAGATTCCCGGGCGAATGCGGTGGGATTTGGTCCACTTTAAACTTAGAGTCAATCTAAGGTTGCAGATATTTTCTCCCCGGAACACTGGGCAACAAAAGCTAAAAACACCTGCCCCCTCCCCTTTATTAATAATTGCAGAAAACATATTTTTCTAGAGCGTGTAATGAAGCAACAGCAGTGGGTCGGTGATGAATATAGCAAGCTGTTCAGTGTTAAGCTGCCTTTTTACAAGAGATCTAAAATAAAGTACAGCTTTATTCTAAAACACATACTCTGCTCAGCCACATTTAGAGTTTTACAACGGCATTAATTATAATTCACATTTTACCTACGTGGTCAGCTTTGTGTGGCCATGGGAAGTCGGCGTAACAAGAGAAAAAAAGCTGTTTCCATGGCAACATGAAGAGTTTTGCCCGACAGGCTGTTTCAAGGAGATTTATAACAATTAACAACAACGGCCTGATAAATGCAGGATGGCTCAGGCAAGGACATGCAGGACCACCGAAAATAAAGGATGTGGTCACTTCAATCTGCCAAGTGATATCCAAAATAAATGAGACTTTTCTGGAGGGCCCTGAGATAATGTTTATTTCTCTGTGACTGGAAGGAGTGGGCTTACTAGATACACACACATTTATATATCTGTATATACAGAAATAATTGTACAAAAAGAAAACATATCAATGCATTCTATAAAGAATTTACTTCACTGAATGTGTGACCTTCCAATTTATATTTGGCAACACTGAACATTTCATTATTTTTGAAACGCTCACTTAAGCTGCTGTTATTCAAAATGGAGCCATAAAAAGCTTATAGTTTGCTAGAACATGCAAAAACTTGATAGATAACCATTGTTCAGAGACATCTCTGGACCAAATTGGCTAGAAGCTACTCATGGCCACAGCATCACCAGGTGGGTGAAACAGTTTGAGGAGACTTATGTGAGCACATAATTATCATAGATTGCCATGGATTTGTTCCTTAAAGCGGAATAAAACCCATGATTTTAAATATCCTGGGTTTTGTTCTGTGCTCGGGGGGCATCCCAAATTAGGTTGGCCCACTGTGTGAGCCCCCCCCCCCCCCCCCCCAGAACTCCCTGTAAAACTCACCTCTTTGCGGTCCTGCAGCACAGGAGTGTGCTCTTTTCCAATCAAAGCTGTTTGCCGTGCATATGTAATGCTCAACAAATGGCTCTGTATACATGTAGAGCTCGGCAATCGGGAGCTTGAAGATGTGGGGATGTGGCTGACGGTGCACCAGGAAGCAGATGAGTTCTGCAGCGCCCCGGGGGATGCCCCCAAAAACTGGTTAAAGTGGACCAAAACCCACGGAGATTCCCTCCCCTCATCGGTTCCCTCCACCCAGGGCACCCCGATCAGGGGTGTCCCGCTGTGTGAAACCTCCCGAGCTGCCCATAAACTCACCTTTTTTCCCGTCCAACAGCGCGTGCCCGAGTTGTGGCTGCATCCCCACTATCCCTCTAGCAAGGCACCTGCCCGCTCGAGGCATTTATGAGTGGCCGGAGCGGACACGTTCCCTGTTATATTGGTGGATGGATCCCTGTATTGGGGGAGGATGCGGCTGCCAGCGCGCTCTGATCCACTCGCCTTAGACGAAGCGCTGATTGGGCAAATATCCACGCATGCTTCGTAGGACTGGGAAGGGCTGAGTTTTGGAAACCTGGGGGGGGGGGGGGTCACACAGCGGGGCACCCCCACCTGGGCAAGGACCAAAACCCAGGATAGTCAAAATCCTGGGTTTTGGTCCACTTTAAAGCTATCCCACTTTGAGGTCCCCCCAAAAATGATCAGTTGGTTTAGAGATGAGCGAACTTCTTGAAAGTTCGATTCGGGCGATTCGCCGAATTTCCCCAAGAAATTGGAGTTCGCCCGAATCGAACTTTCACGAATCGCTCATCTGAAAAAAAAATGCCGGCATGGTGGGAGCGTGGAGGCCGGCGCCGCTCTCAGTCGCCCTCTGATGACGCGTCCTCTGATGACAGCTGAGAGCGGCGCCGGCCTCCACGCTCCGACCATGCAGGTAAGTGTTTGCTTTTTAAACAAATGCCGGCATGGTGGGAGCGGGCAGGCTGGCTGCGCTGTCAGCGGTCCGGCTTCCGCCGCCCGCTGACAGCGTAGCCGGCCTGCCCGCTCCCACCATGCGGGCATTTTTTTTTTTTTATTTCAGGGAAAATTCGGGTTCGTGCCGAATCGAATTTTCCCTGAAATTCGCAGCGAATTCCGGTTCGTCCGAACCGGTTCGCTCATCCCTAGTTTGGTTACTTAAAACCACAGCTTTGAAAAAATTCCAGACAAGCTTGTTTTTCTTTTACTGGAAAGAAGAAGAACCAGAGGTGACAGCTATCGAAGGGGAGAACTACTCAACTCCAACAGCATGTCCTTTGGGCAAAATAAATGACTTATTGTTATTGCAATTCTTTTTTACCCATCATGCATTCATTATCCTCCCTGGCACAAATCTGGCAGCTCGGGTGTAGGTCCGCTTTTTAAGTGAAATATGTGGCACGCTCAATGTCCTATTCAAATGCAATAGACTTTAACGCTAATAATTATATACACTGCCAGGTCATACTTAGCCTTTAGAATTATGATTTAGAGCGTAGTAGGTGGTCCCTCAAGCAACACTTAGCAGGTAATAACAGTGGTGGTACCGAGTGTTTCTTCAGGCTAAAAACTGTTCCTTAAATATGACACACAATAGAATCACTGCAAATGAAAACCCATATGCTTTCTGACTGTGATTCACGTTCATTGTACATCTGTTCCCCTCTCCTTGCTGGAGCGTGTTCCAGAGGAATGAGGTAGTGTTTGGCCAAAGGTTCATTCAAGGGGACATTGGGAGGTAATTCTTCTCATTATTCCACCTATAGTTACATTCCTGCAGAGCCACAGAGTGTGCTCTGCAAACTGTTTTCTAACTCCCTTTAGATATAGAATTTGAAAACCTAATCAAAACCAGTGCTTGGAAAAAGAAATTGGTCTTACCTTTTTTCAGTGATTGTTACCAGAAGGTGACGACAACACGCAGCGAGGTGAGCGAACAGCAAAAGTAACAGCAGAGGGAGAAAAAAAGAAGAGAAGCTTGTTAGTTTGCTTTTGTGAATAGCAATAATGACCACATCAAAATTTTTTATTAAAGCTATACTAAAGGCAAGCCCGATTGTTGTCCCATTGTCTCTGGCACACGTTGCACTGTCCTAAATGTTAATACGTTTTCAAAAAAACCCTGTAGTCTTTAAGTTATCTTTAAAAGTATTAGAGCATTGCAGCTCTAATGTGTCCTTACTTATTCATATTCATCATGGGCCATGCTTGGATAAGGGTGCTGAGAGTCAAAGCTTATACATAAAGGTACATCATGGAAAGAGATATGGCAGGAAGTGAGATTGTCTGCACCCTGTTAGCAACTAGCGTGCATGGGTAAAAGGGAGGGGGGGGGGGGGGCTGCTGGGCATCTGACCTGTGGCAAGACTGGCAAACAGAGTAATAATACATGGTGGCAGGGTGGGCAGACTGTTAATTGCTGGCAGCATGTGCAAAGACTGGAGCTAGTCGTCTGAGCGCTGAGAGCAGAAAGTGGAGGGTGGGGTTTCAGAGCTGCAGAGAGAGGCAGCCAATCAGGACATCTGGGGATAGAGTGGAGGGTGTTTCTGTTCTCTGTCCACTAAAGCTTGATTGAAGGCCCAAGCCAGTGGGCTAGTGATTGACAGCTGAATGAGGAAGTGATTTTATAACTACAGAGACGGACAGGAAAGGAAGGACAATGCTGAAATGACTCAATGTAAGGTAAGCTACTGATATTTATTTTTAAATGTTAATACTCTCATGCCACTCATTATCTTCCAATGGTCTCTTGCTGTTGAATACATAAGGTCACAGGTCACCACTAATCTCTACTGGTGAAGAGGCCGAAGTGAGATTCAACGATTTGATGCAACTTGCCCTATCCCCAATACCAAGGAAATCGGGGTCAATTTATCTGGCATGGCTTCCGCTGATGCTGGCAGGTGACGTGTCCGCCATCACTACCCTGTGGACAGGCATCCCCTACCGGGTCACAGTTACAAAAAAAACAAACAAACAGGTTTTAATTAAACGTTCAAATCAGAGGAGCTGGAGAAATACAAATATTAACAGCATGTCTAGCCTTAGGGGGGTGCAAACTGTGCAGGCACACAGGGCACCATTTCAATAGCATTGTAAGGGAGCTCTGGGGGAGACCATTTAGAAATTCCTTTTAAAAGCTGCCAGTTGGCACAACAGGTCCCTCTTTTCCAGGTTGAATTTACAACTCTCCCTTTGCACATTTGCCTCAATCGCTCTTCCTCTTTTCTATTCTCCATTGTTTTCTTTTTTTTTAAATTGTTGCTTTTCCCCTATCAGTTTTTATCTTTTAAGAGAACACCTCCATTTTTCTCATATTTCCTTAAACCCCTTCCATCTTTTTTCACATATCTTCCATCTAGGTCCCATTGGTCTCATCTCCACACTCCCTCCTTTTCACATTTGCACTTTCTTCTCTTTTCCATATTCTCTTTCTTCTTTTCATCATCCTCTCTGCTAGCAAGAACCTTGGGGGGGCATCTAGAACGTTGGAGCCCCCTAGCACCTAACCGCATAGAACGCTGAGAATACTCACCTCCATTATGAGCCAGCGCGGGGAAAGGAGTCCCACAATTGGCCGCTGGGTGGTCACGTGGGCAGGACCTGCCGGCGGCCGGCACAGGGGACACAACTACGGCTCACTAGACCCCGGCAATCGCAGTACTCCTTTCCCAGTGCAGGCTCGTAATGGAGGTGAGTATTCTTAGCGTTCTATTCTTTAGTTATGAGGGGGCTCCAGCATTCTTGATGCCCCCCAAGGTTCTTGCTAGCAGAGAAAGAGAGGGACCAACATCCGTTAAAGTAATAATGGGTGTTGGTCCGGGTTAGGTCTTTTTCATTTTTTCCTCACTGCTTCCATATTTTTTGGCTGAAGTCCATGTTTGGTATTGGGAATCCGAACACTGCTTCCATATTTTTTGGCTGAAGTCCATGTTCGGTATTGGGAATCCGAACACGCAAAGTTCGGTACACTCAACACCTTTTTTAATGTATACAGATACCTTGCAGTTTTTCATTTTTTTAGCTACAGAAGAATTTTTAAGACTACTACATAATTTCTCACACAATACAAAGTACATATTAAACCCAAAATTTTTTTCATTAAAGCTATTACAGTAATGTTAAATGTAACTTTATTTAAAATAGTCTAACCATTTAATATGAATCTAACGATATAATGATTAATATATCTTTTAAATATTACATATATATATATATATATATATTATAATGTAAAATTTTCATTTTCTGTGCTAGCTATATATTATTTTTATACTGTTTTTATATCAAACAATATTTTTTTCTTTCAGTGGTTAATTTACTTAACCCAGATTTTTGGTCTTCAGATGCCGCCAATCATCTGATTTTTTTTAAATCCAGGAACAGCTAACATAACAAGCGTTTCATGTCTTTGTGTTTCATAACCAGCCTTTCTCCTCCCCAAATTAATTTCTGTGCCAAAGAAAGGCTCTTTTGTACATGATAATGAGCAGCGGGGGCTTCCAGAAATGCCTGCATTGAGGAAGTTCTACTTCCAAGCGGGGTGAAGCCATGGCCACACAAATCCCCCTTTTGTACCCTCTTCTCAGCACATCAGCATCCAAAACACAATGCGCTTCACTCATTTTGCCTTGATGAACTACATTAATAAGGAAATCCATGGAATAGTCCCTCTATGTCGATTGCAACCTATGAGCACATAAGCATCCTTCATGGTCCTGGCTGCTGCGCCAGCAGAGACAACGGCGAGCAGGTCTTGGCAGTTCATTCTGATCCGATTAGATGAATAATTAATGTGATTTGCCCTTGTGAAAAGCTCGCTATGAATCAGATATTCTCTCTCCAAGATATGCTGTGATGCAGAATTAATTAGTTAGGCCAAAGAGTATTATGGCTGATAGTGGCTTATGATTAATTTTGTGCTTATATATTTTAGTAACAAATAGCTTTTTCATTTGTTTTATTAAATGAAAAAGCAGACCAGGGCAGGGCTTAGCATAAGTGTCACCCTATGCAGGATTTCAGGATGGTGCCCCCTCCCCCCCCAGGACACACACCAAAAGGAAAGCGAGCAACAGAGGGAACATGGAAAGAGGGGGCAGAATGATGGGGGCAAGAAAAACAGACAGAAGAGGAAGCGAGAGAAGGAGAAAGCGAGAGAGAGAGAGAATAAATGAGGGAATAAGACTAAGATGGGAGGAATGTAGAAGGAAAAGAGAGTGGAGCAGTGAGAGTGAATGTGAGAATTAAATTGAAGTAAAAAAAATGATAGGGAAACTATTAAAAATGCAGAAAAAGAAAGAAAGAGGGAGCGAAAGTAAAACATGAGAGTGAGAAATAAGAAGGAGAAGGAACTAAAGAAAGAAAGAGAAAGAACAACGGAAAGAAAGAGAGTGAGAGAAAGAGCAAAAAAGAAAGAAAAAGGAAATAAAGAGGAAGGAAAAAAGCAGAGAGAGAAAAGGAAACAAAGATAATGAGAGAGAAAAGGAAAGAAAGAAAGAACAAAAGTATGGGCGAGAGAGAAAGAAAGAGAAAGCTAGAAGAAAAAAAGGCATGCTGAGAGCTCCGTGCGCCCCTTTACAGAGAGGTTGGGATGGCACCCTGTGTGTCCGCACATCTCGCACACCCCAAATCTTCTCCAGCAACACATTGTCTGCTCAAATCGCCTCCAACTTCTGTGACCCTTTTATCGGCAAGGATTCAGCATGTAAACCAGGGGTCCTCAAACCTCCTCCAAGTCCAATTTGGGATGCCCCTCTGCAGGCCCCTCTAGGCTTTCTGGCACCCGGGGCAAAGATTTTACATGGCACCCCCCATCTGTGCTCAGGCCCCCCTTTGGCGCCCCCCTGACCTGCTGCATCCTGGGCATGTACCCCCTGTCCCTGTGTGAAACCCACTAGTTAGTCTGTAACAGCTTACCTTTCCCCAGTCCAACTGCGCATGCCTAGGCTTTTGTCCAATCAGAGCTGTTTGCTGTGCCTATGTCATATGGAGGCTCTGCCCTTCTGCGATCAGCCGCACCCCCAGCAGCATGCACGCTCCTGCTCCAGTCTACCTGAATGGCTGGGGCTGGAGCATACGCACACGCCAGGGATGCGGCAAAGTTGCAAAAAATCCTGGCATTCTACTGTCAATAAAGTAACTCTATTTGAAATTAAGCTTCTTGGTGTTTGTTCATATTCGACATAAATAAAGTATTTCTGCTCCTGTATTTAACCAGCAACCTGTCCTGTATCCCTAATTCAAATTTTAAAGACCACTCATCCGCTGCTTAATTACAAACAATTTAGCTGTGAAGACATACATCAGATTTTCAATTATGGAGCAGAGACTTCCCAAAGATGTGATTGTACTCCTAGAATACTGATTGGAGAGTTCGGCTACACATAAAGCATTCCCCTTATTTTCTTGTCGCTGTGAAGATTGTTATTTTAATGACAAAACAATACTTTGTGGTTGGGCTAATTCCGCAGGGAAACATCACCTTTGATGAGTATATGTCTGGGAGGTTGCAGGAAAATAGTAATAACGATATTACAATAGCGCACAATAGCGCTATAGCACATGAACACAAGGTCCAAGCGGCGTGCAGCTCACTGTACACCCTCACCTTTAGATTGTGCTCCATTGGTTGGCATGGCATCAAAGCTAAGTACTTCCTTCTAGTATTCAGCCAAGCAGCTCTACATGGAATTGTTGTATGGACATTTATAAAACAGAGTAGGATAAATGATAAAATGATAAAAGGATGGTACATTTTGTTGGACACCAATATTTTTTTCATGGTTATGGGTCTGTTTGGAACTGTAAATAACTCTAAGCAAATCTAATTGGATGTGGGAATCTCTATATTTGGGAACCTGTTAGACTGCAGAATAAATACTGTACAATGAATTGGTGCACCCCTTTGAGAGATACATACCTGATTGAGTTGTTTTATTGTTATTGTCCAAATCCCTCTAGCAGGGCGTGTGTCCGCGCCAGGCATTTTTGAATGGCCAGCACGGGCATGCTCCCTGTTATAGGGTAGTGGGGGATGTGGCCGCCAGAGCGCTCGGAGCTGCTGGCCTTGGAAGAAGGCTTAGACGATATGATGTCAGCGGCTCGAATGCATGGCCGCACATGCGCCATGAGACCGGGAAGAGGTGGGTTGGCTTATGCAATCTGGGGGGTTTCACACAGCGGGGCACCCCCGATCGCGGCGTCCCGGTGGAAAGGACCACTTTAAGTGGGGCCAATTACTCTCCTTTGTGACAAACTCCCTACCCCATACAGAGAGCTCTCTATGCCTAAAATAAGTAAAGCAGTAATTTTCTAAATGTCCCCCCGTCACTGGCAGTATTAGCGCATGGCTTTGAGTCCCATCAGAACCTAAGAGAGCTAATAAACAGTCTTTCAATGTTGTGTCTCGGATTATTTAAGTACAATGCCCCTCCAAAAGCCTCTATGTGAGGGAAACAGGGTAGAGACCAAGTCGGCCCCTGAATAGGCACCAACTCAGTATTAGTAACAGAAGCCTATACAATATTCCTTGACTTTAGAGGAGCAGGTAGCAGGAGTGAGGAAAACAAAAAGAATAAAATTAATAACATTACAACAGACCTTCCAGTGGCTGGACACGTAGAAGTAGAAGAACCGAAAGAAGACACAGAGAAAGAGAGGAAGGAATGGGAATATAATTAATGCTAAAATGTCATATGTTACAAAGGGGTCTAAATATTCATTAGGCATGGTACCTCCAAGGGAGGTGAGCCTGTCCTTCCTCTTGGTGTACTGTCTATTATAGCATAAGGCTTTCCTAAAGAGTGCAACGAGGGAAGGGATTGGTTAGCAGCCCAGAGGGTGAAAAACATTGTGAATGGAGAGTCCATAGTCATAGGACGATCACCTTGATTGATGGATGATGCCCAGAGGTAGGGAGATAAAGGTTTCTAAACTGAGCCTGGATAGGAGTGATCCTTAGGCTAAAAGTGAAAGCAAACACCAAGGTTGGCAGTGCTACATGCAGGGAAGACTTCCCCCTTCCTAGACAATGACTTTAATCCCACTGACATGTTTATCTCTTTAAATGGACTCAAATTCGTGATTTTCACTATCCCGGGTTTTGGTCCTTCCCCGGTTTGGGGTGTGCCGCTGTGTGAAACCCCACTATTCACCCATTAAACTCACCTTTCCTCGGTCCAATGGCACATGTATGGCTGCTCGTCTAATCAGCTTCTCCGGCCGAATATATTAATGTGTGCCAGGAGAAGCTGAATAGAATCTCAGCCCAGCATCACTTAGGCTGTGCGTGTCTGCCCACAGCCAAAAAGGAGATGGAAGTGATGCTGCGGCCGGCCGTGCATGTGTCATGGGTAAGTAAGAATACCAGGCGAACTGCAGGGTTTCACACAGCGAGGGCATCCCAGTTCAGGAGGGAAAGGGAATCAGTCAGCCCTGGAGTCTCATAGACTTCAGGGACGGTTTTGGTCCACTTAAACTGTCCTGCATTTGTAAGGAGCTTGTTGATGTCCACTTATGATGTCCACTGGTTCTATGTCTATAAAGGTCTTAGTCCTTGTATGTAACATCATGACCAAGTATCCTCAAAAGCTTATTATACAAGAGGTATCACTTTATTTCTTCTAATTTTTAAGGGATATATTTAGGGATAATACAATAATAAGAAGAAGGGAGTATAAGGGAATATGAACCTTAAATATAAACGCAAACACTTTCTAAATAAATGAATACACAGTGAAAGTCTAAAATACGAATATATACTCTAACGCTGCATCCACACCCTAAATATTACATTTTCTCAGCTGTGCTTTTTATTGCTGTACAGATAAAGAGCCTATGCTCTTTTCGAGAAGAGTATCAGAACAATGCAGATTCTGCTTTCCAATGCATTCCCTCCACGGAAGGGAAAATTATCCTGAAACTAGGCCACTGCACAAATGTCCATTAAGCACCTTAATATAGACACAGAGTCTCACAAGTACCCCGATGGACCCATAAGCGTTCCAGCAAACTGACAAAGCGTGTTGTGGATTTTCTTCTCATAAGAAACTCATTAGCGTGCATGCTGAATGTGTCCTCCATGATCCCTCAAACCTTTGTGCTGGAATTATCATAAACTTGTGCAGGATGAACAAACATGACTGCCACAGAAGCACTGGCTGCACAGCATTCAGCTATTTATTCCGAGAATCAAATACTGATATTTTAAAATATATTTACAAAAACAAATGTGTTACTAAATATGACAAAGTTATGCATGTGTGTCTAAATTAATCTAGTGACAATTTGTGAAAACTAGATCAGCTTTCAAATCCAAGTGGAACAAATGGCAAGTAAACCACATCAAGTGCAGGATACAAACTCTTGCTTTGTTGTTGCCACTCAAATTACTATAAGCCTTATTTATCAAGCGCCAGCGCCACTCAATGACACTCAGCGACAATAATTTTGTGAGCGCACCACTCAATGTTCGATTTAAGAAGCAAAAATGAACATAATTTATTATCAGCATCATGTAGTTCGAAATTATATTGGCGCTAATGCGCCATCTCCTATAGACTTCAACAGACGGGCATTGGTAAAGCGATTTCTTAGTTCCGAATAGCTATTTTCATATTAGAGTATTACAATTTTAATTATGTTGTGTGTTGGCCACCAAAGCTCCTGGACACCCATAGCGTCTTCTGGATCTGCTTATGTTCCAATGAGCGCCTGTCTGCACCGACATGTAAATTGTTGAATACGACGCTGTGTGTAGACTAGCACCACTGGTAACATTTTGTCATTCAGTGCTCAAATAAAACCCTGTCAGCAACATTTCATACTTGCAGGCGCTGATGGGTTAGCGTTGTTACTGCCGCTCAAAGGGAGCTGACTGGCGTAAATTGGTCTCTTTCTCTCTCTCTCTCTCTTTCTCTCTCTCTCTCTCTCTCTCTCTCTCTCTCTCTCTCTCTCTCTCTATATATATATATATATATATATATATATATATATACACACACACATGTATATATGTGTCTCGGACCCACACATGTAGATGCAAGTTTTCATGGCTAATATTCAGGGCCCATATACAGAAACATTATGCCAAACTGCATTGTCTGTTTGTGTGTGCACTTGAGATACCACAAATAAGCTAAACATAGATACGGTTTTGGTAGTGAAGGCCCTTAAACAATTACCGTACATGCGTACATATGCATTTTTATTTGTTCCACATAATTGCCAGTAAGTCACCCGGCTAGAGCTCGTGTTATGGTAGAATACAGTGCATAAAGCCTGCAATCAGGGGGTTTGTTTTAGGGATGAACTTACCCATCAGGGATGCCCAGCGGGTATGGAAAACAGCAACCATAAGGATTCTAGGTTAAAGCTTAAAGCTGGTGTAGGACCAGGGGCCAGATTAAGGAAAATGACAAGACCCTAAGACAGTAGGTGCCGCACTTTGCAAATCAAGTAATTTGGCGGCAATATATATATATAACTATGACACATAATCATTAGTAATATTACATATATGCCCACTAAAGCATTTCTTACACTTGACGTGCATAATGGATGTGGCCAGCACCCATATTAACCAATATTCAACCTAATAAAAATGCTCGATTGACCAATCTGAGCTGCTAACTTTAATAACACTTCCATCCAGTCTCTGCCTCTCCCCAGCCCCACATCCCCTTCCCCACTCTACTTCCACACTCAAGCAACCCCAGCCCATTCCCTCCCCTAATGATTTAGCCTCAGCCATGGAGAACACTGGTTGACTGGCCAGGAAGTAGCAGAGATGCCGGTGGCTGGTCATGGGCAGGCCAGGCGCCACTTGAGCCATGTTACAAAATTGTTACAAGATTGGCCAAGACAAGTGCTGTTTATAGCGACACGTCAACACCAGACACTAATAATGCTGTTTCTGGCAGAAAGTTACCGTGCCAGGGCATTAGAGATAAGGTTGTAATTTATCAGAGGGAAAGGCCATAACTAATATATTGCTTGAAAAGCATGGTCAAATGTATTGTTTGATTTTAATTCTGTTTCACCAATGTTTCATATAACAGTACATTTTCATTATTAAATTGATCAACCACAGAGCATATATTGCTGTACTCTTCAGTATCAGCATCAGCTGGGAATTACCCCAGGGATGCCAGCCATTTGATTGTATCATCAGCTTGAAACAGCTGACAGATGCCATTGGACATATGTGATTAAATTCTACCGAATGCTATTTTTCAAACCTGATAAAAACAGAGGACTATATCAGTTCCCATCATTAATGTCTAGTGCCTCATAGGGAGTAGGCAGAAGAATCAGCCAATGTGATCTCTCATGTTGATGGTACAGTTAAGGGATTTCAAGCCCCAAAAAATCAGAACAGACATAACTGGTTTCCTATTACCTAACAGATAGCAAATTGTTTCAAAGCTTTTAAAGGATTGACCCCCCCCCCCCAAAAAAAAAAGACAAAGCAAAAAGGTACTCCTTTTTGTTTCCCACAGCTGATTGGTACAAATCCGATGATCAGCAACTCACCCAATCAATGGATTAAATTCCATGCTGCCTGAGCTTAAACTCAGTCACCAGCTCTTCCGTGTTGGGCTCACACCCCATACCATCGGTCACAGTGGCCCTGCCATGCCTTCTCTATTATTGCAATAAAGGGGGTGTATTAGGCCCTGGACCCTCTATTGTAGTGAATAGAGAGGGTTGTGCCAGCACCACTGTAACTGATGGTGGGGGCATGTGTATCCATCACATATCGCCATTGGCTGGAGCTTGGGCCTGGATCCTGGATCTAGCAATCAGGTGAGTTGCTGATTGCCAGAGTTGGATTGATTAGCAATGATCCACAAAAGTACCCTTTTGTTTTTGGGATGGTCAATCAATGTAATTCACTTACTCAGGCTATGTATTTTTATGTAGAAAGTAACAAACACTTCCCAGTAGGAAAAGTCTCTTCAAGTACTATGTCATCTAGCTTAGCATAGTAGATCTGATCTGGTTCATTAGGGATGCACAGGGGCAGGGAACAGAACCCAGGAAAGTTGAATTTCCCGGGTTTTGTTCCGTTTTAAGGTGCAAGAGTAAGAACAAAGCAAGATGCAGGTCAGTGTGCGCTGAAGATAAAAGTCTCTTTGTAAAAAGCACCCTGCGTGGACCCCAAGATGCATCGACGACTATAAACAGGTGACAGGTCTTTCAGATAACTAAGACAAAATCCAGTAAGCAGCTATGGTGGTTCCAATTCTTATATCAAATATGTTTTAACTTCTATATTCAGTACACAGGCTCTTAGTCATGGTACTATCCTCATTTGCTAGAACTTTGCGTATTCTTTATAAAAACCAAATTAAATGTAATCACAACCTTTTTTCAGACTTTCAAGAGATTGATATACAAACAGGATACTCTACATCTGGAATTGGTTCAGGAAAAACATATAGATGAGTGTATGTCCAAGAAGAGTGTTGAGTGCAATTTATTTTTATAATTTAACTACTGCTGCTCATTAACAAATAGTCTTCTGCCAAATAACTTCTTGGCACGTTGTACTTATTCACTGGCTATGTGGGCTGAACTACTGTATTTATTTATAAAGCCTCAAACTTTCTTACTTGTGAATGTTGTTTGTCACAAAAGTCTTTTAGGTCAAGGCCTGGAAAATGTTCTCCTTTCAATGTAACACAACATTTTGGCTCATACTCCCAAACCCTGACACATTTATATTGGTTACTTCATTTAATGGCAGGTGAAGCTAATGCAAGAGTACATGTGAGACAAAATATTGATTAGGGCCATATGGGAAAATTGGACGGTAGAGTCCTGAGTAGATACCCTAGGGGTTCTGGAGAACCCTACATTTATAGATTAAATGCGTTTTAGGTGATAGATAGAACAAGGTATGTAAAAAGTAAACTAGGTAGCAGCTAGTAGTTAAATAGATAAAGGGGGCATTACTCAAAAATGAATGTTGGCCCTCTGAAATCAGCAGCGGGGTCACCGCATTGATTGCTGCCCTGCACTGTATAATAGCTGACGGGGAGGCCGATTCATCAATAGCGCCAGGTAGCGACAGATGAGCGACTGTAGCGTGATTTCTTCAGCGCCAACCAGTATTCGCTGTGCTTGGCCGGCATTAGCTTGATGACAGCGACTCAGTCGGTGTGCGGTAATGTTGAATACGGGCTGGGGGGTCGCTGTTTCACAGGTCCAGCGTTGTATGTGAGCGCCTGACAACGAATGGCCAGAGCGAACGGCTAGCTTCATATTCATCAAAAAATCACGCTCCGAATGTGCTGTCGCTGTCCATTCCTTGTTTAAACCCCCGAGCGCTGGCGGCGATCTGTATTAACTAGTTTTTAACCCCTAAACAACCATATTTTTTGAATGTAACATTATACATGTTTTTAGAATCATTTTGTTATATGAATACATTAATCTCAGACCTGTTTGATCAATTCTGCACATATTTGTTTTTTTTTTTTTTTTGGACTTAAAAATAAATCCTAACATTGCAGAAGTGTTCTCCGATTTTTTTACATTAAAAAAAAAAAAAAAAAAAATTAATACCAATTAATTATGAATAATTATAGATTGCTCCATTGAAATGCATTGGACATCGCCAGGGAGCGACAGCTCATACCTGGCGCTGTGAGGGAATTTGCAGCGGCGCTGTTCGGTCCAGGCGGCTTCATGATGAATGCCGCGCTAGCCGTCGCTCTCGCCGGCGCTAGCCTCATTTTGCTTGATAAATGCGTCATTGTGACCGCCGCCGGGCGTACTTGAGTCGGTAGTCGCCGTTAGCTGCCGCTACCTGGCGCTCGTCAGACACTACCTGGCGCTATCGCTTGATGAATAAGGGCAAAAGCCTGTTCTGCGGCTCTGTTACAAACTTCTGCTTTCCCATGGAGCATTGCGGCCAAACATGACTGCCGGCAGCAGGAGAGGGCTTGCAGAGAATTTAATGCTACCCAACAAATCCCTACTGACTGCAGATATATGGGGTCGCAATCTGGTGGCCTTCAGGATCGAGTGCGGACGTAGCTAATTATCTAGGGGGATCAGTCTTCCCTGACTGGTATGCAGTGCAGAGCATCTAGCAATCCAATGCCTATCCACTAGGGAGGCTTAGGGTAGTAGTCGGATGCTTGAGGGCATGTTTTAGCAGGCCCTTACTGGAATCAGAGGGCCACTCTGACTTTTTCCAGAAAATCTACTGAAGTGGGGGGTCTCACTGGAATAAAATAAAAGCAGAGGTATTAACTGTGCGTTAGGGGATTTATATTAGTGTTTTTCCAAAAAGTCGGATATGTTGATTGAGGTACAATACTCAGGGAGAATGAGTCAGAACTGGAAAAAATTGTCGCTTATTGTTGCTTAAACTGATGCTGATGGATTTTTATGGATGGACTAAGATAATAATAAGACTTAAATAAACATGGAATCATTTTAAGTCCCCCCCTCCCCCCATTGGATAACTCAATATGCTGTGAAAGGGAGAGGAGCCACAATGCACTCAGGAACATCTTAAAAGTGACTGAGAAGTCTAAGCTGAGCAGAAGGTAGCCTTGGAACTTGAGGAAGTACCTGGGTGGATCAAGCAATAACTGCTGATGTCCCAGGTTCTGGTGTGACTGTAGCCGTATGTACAAATGATATGTGTTAGTGAGAAACACAAGGGACTGTGCGAAGACTGCCAGTGGAGTTGTAAAATTTATAACTGAATAATTGGAGCTAACAAGGCTTATTGGAGTTGTATAGTTTAGATTGGAACTATTGCTGAATTTGGCCCTTAAAGTGGACCAACACCCAGGATTTTGACTATCCTGGGTCTTGGTCCACTTCGGTGGGGCACCCCCGATCGGGGTGCCCCGCTGTGTGAAACCCCCCCAATCACCCGAAAAACTCACCTCTCCCCGCTCCCAGCGCCGACGGACAAGCGATTTGACAGCCGCGGACAAGCGGCTCCTCCGCCGCCGCCTCCCGCGCGTCACTCTTGACGCGCGCGCACCCGCGCCGGCCATTCACAGACGGCCGACGCGGGCGCGCGCACGTCTAGAGGGGTGCGAGGGAGGCAGCGGCGGCCGGCCGCCGCCGAAGACAAGGTAAGGGGATTTGGGGTGTTTGGGGGGGTTTCACCCCGCGGGACATCCCGATCTCGGATGTCCCGCGGGGAGGGAGGTGATCCGCCCGGGAATCTTATAGATTTCCGGGCCGATCACGGGAGGGTGATGGTCCACTTTAATAACGTGTTTGAATACTGTAAGTCAACAAGGCTTATGCTAACTCCCTGTGTGTTCCAAAAGAAAGAATGAATTGTGTTCCCATTTATCCACCCCTCAGAATATTTACCCCTCACACACTGCTGTCTGATCCTGGTCATAGCCACTACTACATGTTTATCACTGCATGCCTACATACTTAGAAGGCAACAAAATATTTGCAAGGACTTTTATTCAGATGAGAAGTGATAGTCATTAGTTGATAGTGGTAATTAAGAAAATAGGAATCACTTTTCTGTCCATGTATGCGAGCTTTAGCAGAGGGTCAGTCATGAATTTGGTATCTAGTTTGTCTTTTTATGTTTCTCCTAATGAACCTTATAAGTGTCAGAATATAGCAGAACAATGTTTTAAAAGAATCCAGCAAAAAAGTTAAAAAGATGTTCTTACATAATATTAACATTTGCCACATCAAAGAAACAGTAGGAGTTAACCTAGAATGGAATTGTAATTTAGCCAGAATTACCAGCCAGTCAGTCTGAGATTTGTTTCATTGTTATGCGAGGGTGACTCATCCATTCTGCCGCAGTTGTATGTCTGATAACTGATGGTGCACTGTGTTTTATAGACATTAATTAACAGGTAATTGGATATGTTTTTGCTCCATGAAGTCTGATAGGCGGTGTTGTAGAACCCCTAAACATGGAGGGGCAATCAGAGGATTTGACAACGGCTTGATACACGACCTGGTTTTATAATCTTTAATTATATGATCATGAGTGTTTTCATGGTCACAAGATTGCTTATGTCATCACTTAGATCAAATATATTTGGTAACATTGTAAAGTGTACTGCACGCTCAAAACAGACCTAAAGACTCCACCCACGAGCATCCTAATTTGAGTTGTCTGTCTGCAATAAGCCATTTAGAAATCCTGAAAATCCTGGCAGAATAATCACAGTTGCGGATCCCTGGCTCAGGAGCATTTTGATAACCACCGGCAACCAAGATTTTAAGAAGCACTTATGCACACGCCATGGTGCTGGAGCATGTACCTTAAATAAATATTATCCTCCTCATGGGGCTACATGCAGGCGGGTATCCCAGATTAAGGGCCCTGAGGGCTGCTACTGGTTGTTGAGGTCCACTTTTGGAGAAAGAATCAAATTATCTCTATGTATGTATGACTGGTTGTAACCCTTTTTTAATGTTTTTTTTTTAGTATTTTTTATTATTCAGGAGGATTAGGACCAAGGTAAATTTCTTATGTATACTGATATATTGATGCTTGTGGCCTTTCAGCTGAGTTAATTGAGGCTAAAATTTCCAGTTAGAAGCAACAGACAGTCGCTAAAATTCTGCCTGCCTGTTGTTATGCATCATTATGCATTGTTATTTCAACATCACAGAAGCCAGTTTGCCATAACTTTCCACTTCTTGTCTCTATATCAGTGTCCTTCTGGTCAATGACACTTAGTGCGGAAATTCTGCCCCTTCCTTACCCATCCTATTGCTCTGCTACCAGTATGTGCCATGCTATGTGCCTCTACCTAAGCAGCAGGCAGTGCCCCCTGCCCAATATGGAGGATGAGGGGCTATCTTATGGCCTGTGCCAATAACCGTGACCTTGACTCTACAGAAAGCATGATGGTATAGATAAAGGTGTCCCTAATGGCCTTGGCACCTTGGATCACCCTCCTCTAGAAACAGCCCTGCTTCTGGTCTAGGGCTGCTCTGGTGTTAAATCCGCTACTATATTGTGTTTAGCAAATATTGACTCTAGTCTTGTCCTGACCTGACACTGCCCTAATGGTGGCCCCTGGTCAGTGCTTGGGGCCTATCAGAGGATTCTCTGGTGCTCTTGGGGGCTCGTTCTACATTGGTTATAACCCCCCCCAACTTCACTGACAGACGAATCATTCTCATGTACTGCCTCTGACTGGCCCACCAGTTTACATGCGTAAGCAAGAAAATAATGGCAGCCCTTTATCTGCTGCTCCCATGTGCCCCAAAGGGCTCCCTGCCCAGGATCACATAGCCCTAATAGCCCCTGCACTCTGTCTATTGAGTGCATGAGAACAAAACTGACATCCAGTTTTTAGATGTGACCCTTTATACAGCACATGGTGCACAAGTAATTATTATGTTGTCTATTTTTCTATGATGCTGGATGTAGCTGCTCTATGGCAGGAGAGCACAGGTTTTTCACTCACGTCCAATAAAGTTTGGTATAATGACTAAGCTGGTGATATTTGCATGGAAATGTAGGGTGGGCCCCATGAGTCCAATTGCTGGCCCACAACACCCCAATGCGACTCTAGCTGATGTGTTATTAGGCTGAGTGGGTTTTTTGTACAACTAACTACAGATTCTTTTCATCGTAGATGTCATCTATAATGGAAAATACTCTAAAGTCAGTTTCACTTTTCACCTTCTGCATTACAAGAGTGACAACAACATAATTATAATGTGGTAAGTTAAATGGAACAGGTATACCTGTGACCTAATGTATTGTGCCTCACTTTTCAGCATCACAGTATTACACAAAGTAATTAAAATGCTGGCAGGAAGCTGATTAAACCTGGTTGGTAGAGGCACATTTGACATAAAACTGAATGCAAAGTTAACATTGTTATACAAAGTTAATACAATAAAACAAAGAATATTATGTACAAAAAAAATCGGTCTCCATTCCTTTTACATGGCGTTTTCTGTCTTCAGGAGATCTGAATTTGAACAATGCTGGTTAAACCTCAGTGAAAACATCTTGCCTACAGCACCAATAATTATTGCCATTTTTCCATCCCACTCCATTGAGAATTCTCTTTCATGTTAATGGTACTCAGCAGCAGATAAAGGGATGCCACTTATTTTCTTGCTGGGGAACGCATGTGCCAATATAGAGGCCAGCAGCACACATCATCCTGTAGTGTAGACTATCTTTCTGGATAGTAATGAGCGCCTCATTATAAAGATGATCCATTTTCTGATTTGGAAATATTATAATATTGTATAGAATTGTATGTAGAGGAGACTAGTGCTTCTTAAAGGAAATCTATCTTGAAAATGACCTAGTATTGTAAATCTGCATAAACCTTATATAAGGAAATAGAATTGGTTGCTTTTATTTCCAAGATTCACCAAGCTTGTTTAAATTTATCATAAAGAAAAAGGATTATAGAATTTTAGATGCACCAGTCTACTTTTACCGGGGGCTTCTCAATGTTAACTGCCTTGCTCCTTCTTGTCTGCTAAATGAATACCTCCTTAAAGCTCCTTGTTTCAAGGCAGAAATTAGGTGTTGCCAAACTGGGCAATTTTCCAGGGCCCCCATTATCAAAGGCCAGTGACTTCAGTACCAAAAGTTTGCTATTGTCCGGGGCCAGGGCGGGTCTTTGGGGTGTGCATGGTGTGCCATAGAACAGGGAACCATACATCTGTGCCCATCCGCTCGATGCACAAACCTGCCCGTCCACCAGCTTGATGTAAATTGGAGCTGCTAGGGGTGCATGGTTGGATTTGGGTCGGAAGGAAGGGATGCCATGCTCACCTTGGTCCTGCACTTGTGGACCAGATCAGATGATTCCCCAGGTTATCACAATGTGGTATGCCCCGCTGTGTTAAACCCTTTGGAATCACCAGGCATTCCCACATTGCGAGTAATCCCACAACATATACGCAGACTTTCATCCAATCAGCATACTATGCTGTATATATTAATGCATATAGAACTCTTTTGTACACAGAGCCCAGCATAGAGAGATGAGAGCAGCTAGCATCCCTATTTCCCTCCAATAAGTCAGCGCATCTGCTGGGAAAGCTGGGGATGTGGCCATGGGATTGCTGGTGAGGTAATTATACTAGCGATCCTGGGCAGTTATACACATTGGGGCTCATCACATTGGGACACCCTGGAGATAGGGAATCATCAGGCTCCAGGACCAGCAAGCTTGGTTATGTGCAGGAGGCTACCAGCAAATCCTGGTGGCCATCGGCAACCATGTGGGGCAGTAGGTCAGTAGTGAGGAAGTGCAGAAGTGTGCGGGGGCACCATTCTGTAGTCTGTCACAGGGCACCTTTCATCCTAAGGCCGGTCCTGCCCACAGTGCAGTGTAAAGCTTAATGATGCCATACAAAAGATGCATATTCCTTTCCTTATATGCATCAGCCATCCTGACTGCACTGACCCTAATACCTGTATTTTTAATAATGTCCCACTTCACATGCTCCACTCTGTGCACTCCCTACCCTATCTGCCTGATTACACAGCTGCTGAAGGAAAACCTGATCTGCTTGAGGAATACGTTAGATTTTGGGGCATTTACAAAAGGTCTGGACACATATGGGGGGAAAATGTCACAGACTGAGCACATGGTGGATAATGTCAGGGACTAGGTTTTGAGGGTGGAGTTTCATCCTATAGGAGAATCCCAAATTGTTTTGCCTCCAGGGCAAGCTTTAACCAGGGCTGAGAGTCTTTTAGATTCTACCATGGTTTTGGCCCCCATGGTTCTGGCAGAATGGAAACCATTTTTATTACCTAACTTTTAAAATCTAATACAGATGCTGAGGCAGTAATGATAATGCTAGTGTATAACAAAACATACATTATTCTAAAAATACAGAACTGCATTCTGTTTTCATAAATGTTTAGCACAGCTTTGCTATCAGAGGAATATGGAGTCTTTCTGGATTTCTCCCTTGCCAGTGGCAATGTCCCAGATAATAAATAAGGCCCCAGAGAAAAGTCAAGTATACTGGATCTGCTCTTCTCCTCCTCGGGGGACTGTCTCTCTGGAGAGAAAAGCTTTATATCATCTCCATCTGTCTAACAATTTGCATACATCTTGGATGTTCCAAGCAAATAATCTATACTTAAGGATTTTGGGGAGAAAAATACAGTGTAACATTAGTTGTTAGAGGTTTTGCCCATATCAGATAGAAGTTAAAGATGTCATTATAAGGTCAAGAACCACAGCAAATCAAAAACCCCCCAAGTCAAAATTATGACTTCCATAGATGACTTCATAACGAGTTTGGTTTAGTGGACATCTGCTTTCAGATGTCATTTTTCTGAAACCTAAATATTTTTTAATCTACATGTGATGGGTGTGACTAGCGGGGGCACCACTAGTTTTAGCAGTACCATTAGAGGGACAGCTAGAGGTTGGTAATACTTCCCCACAAGATTGGGTGAACCTAGCCTCTTTGCTGCCTGAGGCGAACTAGAGAAAGATGCCCCTCTACTTCTCAACAGAGCGGGGGGGGGGGGTAGGGATTGGAGGTGGGGTGGTGGCCCACAATAAACTTAAAGGCAGCATGCAATCTCCACTGAACCACTAATAAGAGTATGTTACTTGCCCCACCCTACTGTAAGTTATACAGAGCACAGAATACGATAGAGCTCTCTATATAAAAAATAATAATAATAGGAAACCTCAAGAATGCAGAAAGTGTGCAAAACATGGGACTAATTGAGTTCACAAATGTTAAACCAAACAATGACCATGCACTTTTTATATCTAACTAAAAAACTTTTTTCCCATGCAGCAGCCTTCTCAGGGTATGGCACTGTAAGACGTTTTAGTGTTAGAAAACAGATTTACATGCACAGTCATTTTCTGAGAGGCCAGCCCAACACTTTACCACAGAGGTGGCACCCCACTTTCTCTGTGTGAGGCAGGGGGTGGGGGACATAGATAAAGTAGCAGGGGAGAGAAGGTAAGTACAGGTGTGTTTTTTTCTCCCAGACAGGACCTATCTGTCAAGCTCACAAATTACCTTTTAACACAAGATCAAATGCTGAACTCTTCATGTCTTACACATTTGCCCTTACTGATTGGTTTATCTACTCATCTGTCACGTTAGACAAAGAAAAACTAAAATCTCACCTTCATATATACTCATTTAGCCAATAGTGTGTTTCTCCCCATTTTTAATATTGGTGAGAAGAATATTTCACTGAAAGCTGTGGTCCAAAATGTAAAATAGTCAGAAGAAAATGTTGGCAGCACAGTTCCATTGCCAGAGCGTCATTAAGCTCATTAACGTAATGTCCCCTAGATAAAGCAGTGTTAAGAACTGTCGGGGAGACAAAATGACCTTACACGCTGTAAGGTCATTTTGTCTCCCCGACAGTTGCTCACTGGAAACTTTTTACCTTTTTGCAAGGAAATCACAAATAGACTTTCCAATTATTTCCAGCATGTGTGTGGAAAGAATATAGCACATTTTCTCAATTTGTATATGTGTTGCTAAAATAAATCAGCACATTTAGTTCCTTGATTCGCACCTACATCATAGCTGCACTATACAACATTGTGCCCATATTTCTTTGTGTCTTTGCATAACTAATCTGGTGGTATTCAAAAAGATAAAAGACCCTTTTTCCTACTAAACATAATCATATGACAGTTTAGTCTGTATAAAAGCAATAAACCAAACACTTTGATTCACACCTCCGTGTTTTACAATTGTTATACAAACACAATTAACGTATACATAATTTCAATAGTCCAGTGCTTCTATTAACGTTGTTCAAAGATAGATAAAGCATTGTCCCAACATGTTTCAATTGCCTTCATCAGGGACTTGATCAGACAGTCTGAGTATTTAAAATTACAGAAAAGTTGTTGGTCTTAGAATAACATATACTTACATACAGCCTGTGTTGAGATGCATTATTTATAGTGGCAGAAAATGAGGAGAGATCAATCAAATCAAATTTTTTATATATCAGATTGATTATCACAGTCTCACTCCATTATTTTCACACATTAACACACATTGTATGTAAGTATAGATAAGCCTAAGACCAACAACTTCACATGTAAGTTTTTCTTTATCCATCTTTGAACGATGCTCATAGTTGCAATGGACTATTGAAATTATTTATACATTGATTGCATTTGCATAACAATTGTAAAACACAGAGTTGTGAATCAAAGTGTTTGATGTATTACTTTTATTCACACTAAAATGTAATTGTTTTAATCTTTGGTGAAAACCTAAAGTAAATAAAGGAAATTTAGACAACCTACGTTAAATACTGTTGATTAAATGCATTGTGGTGACCAACAGAGAAACGGGCAAGAACCCACCATCCCTGGGGGTTCAGAAATTCAGATATTGATGTATTGGTTCATTCCAGGTCCCACTATATTTTATTATCATAAATTGATAAAGGGGTACCCCCCCCCCCAAAAAAAAAATCCACTGGAGTTAGTTTTTTTTTATTGATAAAAAAATATCTCTGTGCACTCTCCTGTCTGCCCATTCAAGTGAATGTGTGCAGACCCGGGGAATGTGTGCAGACCCGGGGGATGCTGCTTTGTGTCAATCACAGTGGGAGCTGCACAGAGACCGGGGGAGCGGCGCTGTCCCAAGGACAGTGAGGGTTTTTACTTTGTAACCCTGTTGTTAAAATGGACCTCTCCACCCTGCCACCCTTACCCTGGCGATGAGGCGGGACCGGGGGGTTCCATATTAACAAGTCGCTAAGTTATTTTCAATAGCAAAATTTGTCACACATCATAACATTTTGCTACTAAACATTAACGTATTAATTTATTAACCTGTCACAATTTAGGCCCCCCAAATTTGTCCCCCTGAAAAAAATTGCAGGACTTCTAGGTGAAGGAGCTCATTGTATCAACTGGCCATGTCTATAAACAGAACCTCTGTATGACTGTTTGGCTATTAGTGCACTATTAACATATACTCATAAATTGGTCCCAGTAATCCAAGATAATGATTGTGTTTTATGTTTGGTTTTATGCATTGTTTAGCCTGTCCATGACCTTCTTTATTCTTATGTGCATGGTGTAAACTGCCAAAAAGAATTTCTCATACTTCCCAACCATACTATCGTATGACCTCCCCCTGGACATACTTCACCAGTGACTGTCTGTTATCTATTACATCAGGTCCTCTCTTCAACATCTGCTAACCTACCTAAATATTACATTCACAGGGAAGGCATGGCTAGCAAGTGAAACCAAGTCCAATGATTAAAAAAAACAAAACTGGGTTGGTCCCAGTAAAAAACACATTGAAACCTATTGTAGATCTTGGTGTAAAGACTGGCTGTATAGTTGCTAATAGCAACAGGTTGTAGGCAGTGAAAAATTCTTCAATAAAACCCACATTTGCTAATGAAACAATAAAAAAATACTAGATCACCTAGGACATCCTTTTGGCACAAAAAATATAAACGTATTTAATAAACTATAAATGCCATGGAAAATGAGCTTTCCCTTTAAGCCTTTTAGAATGTTAGGGAATATGCATCATATATCTTGCCTGACTTATCCTGTGTAGGATGTTCAGACATCCAAAAAAAAAAAAAAAGATTATAGCACCCTTTGATTAAATCCATTAACTGTGTCTGAGAACAAGCAGGATGGTAATTTACCCGCAGAGTTTCCGGATACGTCTCTGTTCATCCTTCCTACATCGCCACAGCATTCCCTCGGGAGAGGTCTGTGTGCCATGATATTGCAACATAAGCTCTTATTAAAATATATCTGACACATGGGACAGCTGGCCAATGTCCTCCATTAGACAGAGCTGCAATGTGACATTGTGACTGTGCCTCCATGCAGTCCTCGCTTTACTGCTTTCTATGTTTCAGTGAAATTCATTTAATGAATGTTTGTTTTGTTTTACATTTTTGTTTGTATCCAGAGCATGTTTCAAGAGAAGAAACCGCCAGCCTAGTGACTATAAGAGTCTACAACCAGTGGTCTTACTCTTTTATGGGCATCCCTCTGGGTGATGCATGCCTGGTATGCATGGCCGGAGAAAAGCGGCTTTTTATGCCACTCGTTGATATGCATGGCATAAAAAGATGATTGAAGGACTAAAGTGTACCTATACCCAGTGTTCCCTGTAAGGTGCGCGGGAGCGCGGCCGCGCACCGCCAGCTCCCTGGGCGCGCAGCTCTGCCCGGCGTCCGCGCACATCGCGCAGCTGTCATTTTTTTTTTCCATTGGTGGCTCAGTGGGGCCCTGCATCCCTCCCCCATCTGTCGCTGCCGCCGCAGCATTGGCTGAGCGGAGCGGCGTGTAGTCCCCGCCCCCATTCCCCCTGCTGGTCTACTGCCTCTGACGAGGAGCAGCGCGCTGCTAGAACTTTATTTAATGAACAGCCTCAGCGCAGCCATCCACACAGACAGCCAGGTGCTTGACTGTCAAATGTATCGAGTTACACTGAGAAGAGAGGGGGAGGAGGAGGGCAGCGGGGGAGAAGTAAACACGGCATCCTCTTCACCTCACACCCTGATCAAGGAGGGGGGGGGGCGACATGAGACCTCGTGGTGGCCAGTGCATGGAGTCTGGCAGGATGGCAGCTTCCTTGCAGCCCCTTCCCCTGCCCAGCTCATCATGCAGCATGTCGGCTGTGTCAGGCACCAACAGCAGCAAGTCCAGCAACAACAGGTACTGAATGTGGCCAGCCATGTTGCAGGCAGCATGCCTCAGCTAAATGTGTGTATGTAATGCTGGAGGACACAGGTCATATCTATCCTAAGTTCCAGCCCCCACTTATCACATATTTCACTTATTTTCTACTCTGTCACCTTTCCACATTGCCTTATTCAGTCTTCCCTTTCTTTTTCTCTTTTCTGTGTCTGCTCCTTCTTTTTTCGTTTTCTGCATTCCCTTTCTCATCCCTCTCTTTTCCACTTTCCATTCTTTGTCTCTTTTCCACATTCTATCCTTTTTCTTTTTCAACTCCCCTCCTTTCTCTCTATTCTACAATACCTTCTCTCTTCTCCACCTTCCCTCCTTTCTCTCTTCTCCACCTTCCCTCCTTTCTCTCTTCTCCACCTTCCCTCCTTTCTCTCTTCTCCCACATCCCCTCCTTTCTCTCTATTCTACAATACTTTCTCTCTTCTCCCACCTTCCCTCCTTTCTCTCTTCTCCCACCTTCCATCCTTTCTCTCTTCTCCCACCTTCCCTCCTTTCTCTCTTCTCCCACATCCCCTCCTTTCTCTCTATTCTACAATACTTTCTCTCTTCTCCCACCTTCCCTCCTTTCTCTCTTCTCCACCTTCCATCCTTTCTCTCTTCTCCACCTTCCCTCCTTTCTCTCTTCTCCCACATCCCCTCCTTTCTCTCTATTCTACAATACTTTCTCTCTTCTCCCACCTTCCCTCCTTTCTCTCTTCTCCCACCTTCCATCCTTTCTCTCTTCTCCCACCTTCCCTCCTTTCTCTCTTCTCCCACCTTCCCTCCTTTCTCTCTTTTTCCACCTTCCCTCCTTTCTCTCTTCTCCACCTTCCCTCCTTTCTCTCTTCTCCCACATCCCCTCCTTTCTCTCTATTCTACAATACTTTCTCTCTTCTCCCACCTTCCCTCCTTTCTCTCTTCTCCCACCTTCCCTCCTTTCTCTCTTCTCCCACATTCCCTCCTTTCTCTCTTCTCCCACCTTCCCTCCTTTCTCTCTTCTCCCACCTTCCCTCCTTTCTCTCTTTTTCCACCTTCCCTCCTTTCTCTCTTTTTCCACCTTCCCTCCTTTCTCTCTTTTTCCACATTCCCTCCTTTCTCTCTTTTTTCCACATTCCCTCCTTTCTCTCTTTTTCCCACATTCCCTCCATCTTTCTCTCTTTCCCACATTCCCTCCATCTTTCTATTTCCCACATTCCCTCCATCTTTCTCTCTTTTCTACATTCCCTCCACCTTTTTCCCACTTTCCCTCCATCTTTCTCTCTTTCCCACATTCCCTCCATCTTTCTCTCTTCCCCACATTTCCTCCATCTTTCTCTCTTTCCCCCATTCCCTCCATCTTTCTCTCTTCCCCACATTCCCTCCATCTTTCTCTCTCTCCCACATTCCCTCCATCTTTCTCTCTTTCCCACATTCCCTCCATCTTTCTCTCCTCCCCACATTCCCTCCATCTTTCTCTCTCTCCCACATTCCCTCCATCTTTCTCTCTCTCCCACATTCCCTCCATCTTTCTCTCTTTCCCACATTCCCTCCATCTTTCTCTCTCTCCCACATTCCCTCCATCTTTCTCTCTTTCCCACATTCCCTCCATCTCTCTCTCTTTCCCACATTCCCTCCATCTTTCTCTCTTTCCCACATTCCCTCCATCTTTCTCTCTTCCCCACATTTCCTCCATCTTTCTCTCTTTCCCCCATTCCCTCCATCTTTCTCTCTTCCCCACATTCCCTCCATCTTTCTCTCTTTCCCACATTCCCTCCATCTTTCTCTCTCTCTCCCACATTCCCTCCATCTTTCTCTCTTTCCCACATTCCCTCCATCTTTCTCTCTTTCCCACATTCCCTCCATCTTTCTCTCTTTCCCACATTCCCTCCATCTTTCTCTCTTCCCCACATTTCCTCCATCTTTCTCTCTTTCCCCCATTCCCTCCATCTTTCTCTCTTCCCCACATTCCCTCCATCTTTCTCTCTTTTTCCACATTCTCTCCATCTTTCTCTCTTTCCCACATTCCCTCCATCTTTCTCTCTTTCCCACATTCCCTCCATCTTTCTCTCTTTTTCCACATTCCCTCCATCTTTCTCTCTAGTGCTGGCTCTCTCAGTTTGTGCTATGTGTCACAGTGCCATGCCCCCAACTGCCTATGGGGGGCATTAGCATTAATAGGGCAGCATGAACCTTAAATCCAGCTCTGGGCTCACACAGAATGTTGTCACCATCCTCTTGGTCCAGCATAAGGACACAGGTGGATCCTTTATCTCAGGTAAGTAAGGAGTGCAGCCTGGAAATGGAAAGTGCAGGGCATTCCAATAAATCTGATCTATAAAAAACAGCACATAACCTTCTAATGCACAGTTAATATCTGCATTTTTATTCTTGTTTCTTTTTCAAATGAGGCCCTGACAGGCCCAAAGTCAGACAGTCCCATTGATTCCAATAGGAGGCAACCCCGTGCTGAGGGGGTGCGACTCCATTGGGGCTCAGAGAGTTAGGGGGCCCATCATTGTTGCTTTCCCCAATATTTATCATATTTGTGCTCACTTGACATAAGACTTTAGTTGTCCTATTGCATCTACTAAACTAAATATAATGTTATATCTTTTTGTTTAATGCGCTTTGCTTTTTATAGTAGATGTACCAGTGTTTTTATCTTACTTTTTTCCCGATTGCCCACCTTTCATCGGGCATTGCCCGGCTCCCTCGCTACTCCGCACAGCTGCTGCTCCGGCTTACAGGGAACATTGCCTATACCCAGATAGGAAGTTTATGTTGTGACCTTCTATCCCCAGCCTTTGCCTAATATTCATAAAAACACTGGATCAGAGGGAGTCATTGGATGTCATATCTTGACTTTTCAAAAGCATTTGATACTGTGCCACTTGAAAGGCTGGTACAAAAGAAGAGAATACTTGGACTGGGGGAAAACAGGTGAGTAATTTGCTCAATGATAGAAAACAGAGGGTGGTTATCAACGATACATACTCTATTAAACAGTAAGACATTAATATTTGCAGGTGATAATAAGTTGTGTAAGGTAATTAACGCAAAAGAGGATAGCAGGCAGCTACAAACAGAATTAGATAAGCTGAAAGCATGGGTAGTAAAATGGCAAATTAAGTTTAACACAGATAAATGTAAGATTATGCACATGGAAAGGAGCAATGTGTGCCATGATTACACACTGAATAGGATAACGCAGGGAAAAAATACAATAAAAAAGGACCTAGGGGGTTTAGTTAAAGATAAACTTAACTACAATGCCCAATGCCAGGTAGCAGCTACCAAAGCAAAAAGGATCATGGGGTGCATCAAGAGGGGCATAGGTGCTCATGACCCCTCTATAGGTCACTGGTCGGGCCCCATATGAAATATTGTGTACAGTTCTGGGCACCACTACATTAAAAAATGGAATGCAAGGACTAGAGTACCCTGAAAGATGGTCAAAGTTAGGTTTATTTAGTTTGGAAAAGAGATGTCTGAAGGGTGATCTAATAACTACTCTAGGAGACTATGATACTTTCTGCCAGAGGAGCTAGTTATGAAGGATACACTAAAATCGTTCATCAGTGGCCTGGATGCCTTCCTTGTATGTAATAACATTACCAGCTATGGCTACTAGACCACTGGAAGGAGATCTTCTTTTCTATAATGGCTGAGCTGGATGGACTAAAGTCTTTATGCAACCTTACATAGTATGTCACTATGTTACTAAAAGTAGGCAGTATGGTATCGAATGGCATTCCATATGCTAATTCATCCAGTTCCAAGGTAAACCATATTATGGCAGTTATTTTAACTGATAAGGCTGATCCCCAATGCTGAGCTGTGTTTAACTGAATTTATCAGCACTGGAAAGCACCAGGCTGACCATTTCATCTGGTTCGTGTTTTTATGTTCAGTCACAGGGTAACCTCCCAGCACTGCCACCCTCCCCTGGCGCTGAGACCAAAAAAACTCCTTACCTCAACCATCAGGGTATTCACTGTTTGATCACAATTACAACAACAAACACCAATATTGCCGGGCATACCCACCCATACATTCAAATCACACATACCTACTCTCCCTCACATGCCCATTGCACCAAACACTCACACCCCCCCCTACCACATTCATATGTAACATTTCCCACATGCTAACTGCCTGAGTTCTCTGAATATACAGGTACCTTATTAACAGTCCTTCTCACATAGGTCCCATAACTTCACTAATCCCTAAACCGCCTAAATAATGCTAGACACAGTTAAAAAGCATTACCTTAATGTTATGACTGAGAATTCGCCTGGGGTTCCAGCAGTGTTGTGCAAGGATTTTCCCATTATTGGTTTCTGGGGTTCTTGGGATATTGCCACTAATCAATGTCTCCATGTTCCTCCAAGCCACTGCTGTCTCCTCTATTTGCTAATGTGATTCTCCTATATCAACCTCCTTGCAACACCCCATTTGTACAGTCTCTATTTAACTACCTTTATACGTCTGTTCTATTTACCTCATCCACTTTACACATCAGTTGGAGGGGCAAAATAACAGGTCCCAGGGTCACACGTAGCCATAGGCCGAGCATGTCTGCCATAGAGGGTCCTGGGCCACAAAGACTCTAAGCTAGCTAATCTTTCCCCTTAACATATCTGTGATTCGTGCATTTGAAATACACTAACCTTTTCCTAGTAGACCTCTGTCTATCAGCAAACAGGTCCCCAGTCATGCCGAGCTCCGCAACTAAAATGTGAGTTTTACCTACATGTGGGCTTTATGGGCTGCGGGAGTATTGGAGTTTTGACCCTTCACATGCACATGAGGGAATTCATCATAGCCCGTGGTTGTGATACATGCATCAGTTGTAAACCCTTGGCTTTGCTGCATTTGTTATAATGTATTAATTTTGCCTTTTACTGCACTATTCTGCATGTTTTTTACTATTATTATGATATTAGGTTATGCTCAGAAAAGAACAGCAACTCACAAAAACAGCTGACTGGGGGAGGGGTAATCTGGACGAAAGCTGAAGCTGGGACCTTGAGTGACAGGTCAGTCATCCAATCCTATGCAGCAGCTGTGACTGCACTGGTCTATCATTCAAGTCCAAACGTCACTCAAGCCCATGGCTGCCATGCATAACTACACCCCCACTGACATAAGGGGAAGATTTTGCCAAACAAGTGAGTTGTTTTATTATTTTAAGGCCTAAATTGGACTTCCTCTTTAAGAACCAAGAGACAAGTCTAAGAAATGAGTGAGCTAGTTTAAGCTTTTAATAGGCTGCTCAGTCTGAATGATCCCAGCCGCCTCCACTCTGGATTAACCTAATTAATTATTGCACACAACCAGACACCACATGTCTCTTAGTGACATGATGGAGGCATGGGTGGGTGAAAGTGCGGGCCAGTTAAAGATTCCCTGTGTCTTGTAAAGGACCATGACTACTACAGGGTTGCACTGGAGGTATAAATAAACCTAAAATGGAACATACATAGAAAGACATTTCAACTATGGCTAAATCAATCTCAGGATGTCAGAAATTCAAGTGTTTGATGTCTGAAGCTGCCCACCTAGACACAGCTCACTGCGCAGCTGTCTGAGCTCCGCTCTCCGGGGAGACAGACAGACAGAGGGTTAGGCTGAATCCTATTAGCTGAAGATGACAACATGATGTATAACATCACACTCTAATTCTAAAGCGCAGCTTCATAATAGATTAGACATGCCGTGTATGGGACCCACTTATCTGGACTGGAGGAAAGGCAGCAGGCACATGGTTCTCCTCTGATGTGAATGGGGATAATGGTTGACAATTTTTTTTTATTATTTGAGTGTCTAAAATCTTGAACATGACATGTAACCATTGTTGTAACAGCCTCACATCTGTTTTTGAGCTAGTGGGAGCACCAGCCTAAGATACACAGGGGGTATTCTTATAATTAGAGGAATATGCACATGCATACTTCCCAAGTGTCCCTGACTTGGAGGGACTGTCCCTCTTTTGAATCTGTCCTCCTGTCCCTCGTTGGTCTCAATCTGCATCAATAAATGAATTCATTTGCCTGTTCAAAGTGTTTATATTTTTTGACTGTTACATCCTATCTCCTATCCATCCCTCAATGAGGGTGTGTGGCCTAACTTAACAAATGTCCCTCTTTCCCACTCTGAAAAATTGGTAGGTATGCATATGTATGGTTACATAGATAATTGAGCTAAAGAAATTGTACCCAAAGTGAGCAAATTTTTCAGTGAGGTCCATAAAGTGGAACAAAACCCAGGAATTTGACTTGTGTGAAACCCCAGTGAAATCTTGTAATCACTTATATATATCTGGTCTAATGGTACATGCACATACTCTCATCCAATGTCTGCCATAACTATGTCATTTGTCAAACGTCTCTCATTTACTTCAATGGGGAACGCCCACTGCACCAGCCTATTGAAACCAATGAGCCGTTTGCTAAATTACATAGTTATGGCAGATGGCTCTCATTGGAGGAGAGCCTGAGCCTGTACCGGTAACGTAAGTGCTTAACAGCGCCATGCAGAGTTTCACACAGCAGACATTCAGATTTGGGATGTCCTGGGAAAAAGCCAGCAGCCGTGCTTGGTATCGTTTAGGTTCCAGGGTTGCCGCGTGTCACAATCGCACTCTATCAGCCCAGCCAAGACACTAGAGAGAGTGTGATGGTGCAAGGGTTAAAGCCACCAGACCCCTGGGTATGCACTACTAGTCCCAGCAAATCACCAAATTAACCCTTTGATAAACGTGTTTCACCAGAGCTTCCTTCAGAAAGGTCAGCTCATATATTTAGAGATCAAAGGCCAGAGCTGATTAATTAAACATTTAATCTGATAAAAAGGTATCACAGTGCTAGATGTAATATATAGAAACAAATGACATACAAGTACAAAAAATACATAAAAGTACAGCAAAGATCAGTTCAGCATTAAAAAGAAAGTCCTTACAGTATAATGGCGTAGCAGTCCTTGTGAGTGCGTAAAGTCTTATGTCCAGCATGACCCAGCTTTCTGATTTAGGTTTGTCCTTAGGTGTCTGACTTAGAATGTCCTTAGCATTTGGTTTTATTAGCTAAACTTTGGAGGGAAAAGCTTCACCCCTCCCCTCTGACCCCACCTGGTGAGGGCATCTCTCTCCCAGGTCTCTTATCTGAGTTCTGGTTTATGGTTGGTGCAGAGACAGCACATCCTACTGCTTCAAAGACCTTTGACTTCAAAGAAGGAAGTGCCACAAACAGAACCCCCCATAAAACTGGAATACACAAACAGTCTGAGTGACCCCTCACCCAGGTCTTGGACTATACATTATACAATAATAATACATATGGTTATTCTATAATCAGGCCTTGGGCCTGACACCGCGGGTGGGTTTGGTTCTGGCATAAAGCTTGTTTCCCTTATAGGAGAAAAGAGAATGGTACTGTTAAAGGGGCACTATAGGCAAGTCATTCATGGTGTATGGCACCAAATGACACTTAATCAGGTGACCATCGGAAAACATTCAGGTTTTATGTGCAAGCCCACTGGGACATCCAGATTGGTCACCAGCAGTCACGTGATTCCCAGCCATACAGGGATGAGGAAGTGGTTAACATACAGGTATAGGACCGCTTCAAGAGAACAAGACTTTGATCCCCCTGTTGAAACATATCGGCTGACATTTTTTATATATGCATGGCAGCCAAATTTACAATTGCCAGATTTTGGAAATCACCAGTCAATTAAGTTTGGGTTAAAAAAATGAGCAGCATCTAAAAGACTCTAAAGCTGGGTTAAAGCTTGCTCTAGGGGGAACCCAATCTGTAATGCCCTGCAGTTTAGAACCCTGCCAGTTCACCTGCTGTGTGTGCTCACTATGCCCAACAGACATACAAGTCCCATGGCTGGCCACAGGGGGGGGTAGGGATGCAGCGGCATAAATACAATGTCAGATAAATAATGAAGAGCTTGAGATCTGGGACCAAGCTACATTCACCCCAGGTCTTACCAATTCCATCTGGGACACCCCATCCTGGACAGCATCTGGCTCAAATCATTAAAGTGGACCAACACCCTGAGGTGATCGGCCCGGGAATCTATAAGATTCCAGGGCCAATCACCTCACACACCGCGGGACATCCGAGATCGGGATGTCCCACGGGGTGTAAACCCTCCAAAACCCCCGAAAAACCTTACCTCTCCAGCCGCTGCTTCCGCCTCCGCCGCCTCACTCGCGCTCCTCTAGACGTGCGCGCGCCCACGCCGGCCGTGTCTGAATGGCCGGCGCGGGTGCGCACACGTCAAGAGTGACGCGCGGGAGGCGCCGAGGGGCAAGCTGCTTGTACGTCGCTGTCAATCAGCTTGTCCGTCGGCGCCGATTGGACGGCGCGGCCACGTGGGAGAGGGGAGAGGTGAGTTTTGGGGGCTTTCTGGGGGGTTTCACACAGGGGAAGTGGACCAATACCCAGGATAGTCAAAATCCTGGGTATTGGTCCACTTTAAGGAGTTTTTTTATATAAAAAATGTGTCCACTATGGGCAGCAGACATCGGGACATCGGGGCTGGTTGCCCAAGGCTCAGGCCCCAGGCCCTGCCAGTTCACCAGCCCCTATGGCCTTCGGCACCGCTGGAAGGGCACCAGGCCCCATGATGATGAGAGCATAGCGATTAGTACAGGACTTACAGGGCCAGAGGC
The DNA here is from genome assembly GCA_027917425.1 of Gastrophryne carolinensis. Taxonomy (NCBI): domain Eukaryota; kingdom Metazoa; phylum Chordata; class Amphibia; order Anura; family Microhylidae; genus Gastrophryne; species Gastrophryne carolinensis. Next base: position 70,917,234 of record CM051242.1, on the reverse strand, counting down.
TTACTTGCCCCTATACATGGTGTGCCCGGCTAGTGGCCCACCGTTGGAAGAGGTAAGAATAGGGGAAGAGTGTTTTGCATGCCCCCACACTAAATACAGGTGTGACCAATACCCATTTTTTATACAGAAATATCACCCTGAATCTATACTACATCAGGCAGAGGGATATAACCAGTGACTGCCCATTAGGCTGCACACTGCCACATAATCACTGCACATATCCCATGATCTACACAGAGCTTCATTTCTGGAGAGATTTCTCTGTGCTTGAGATTCATCTTACTAATGGGCAGCCTAAATGCAGTGATGGCAGACAATGGCTTTACATATCAGCAGTTCATTCCTAGGATATGACTTCATCTACAGCCGGGGGGAGGGGGTAGTCCCTCTGGGTTTCTTCTTATCTGTCACTGATTCACAAAGAATACCTTACAGTAAGAACAAAATGGGGATGCCACACATGATATGTCTTCTTTGATGAATATGTAGCATATCAGCTTTTTATGTTTTATAGCGGTAACAGCTTGTGACTTACTCAGCATCATCATATGGTATATTAGTCGGAAATGTAGCATCCATAGTGAGTAATAATACGCAATTCCTTGTTTGGCAGGAAAAGACATTATAAAAAGGAACATGCTGTATTCTCATTTATGAATATTCCCAGAGCAAATAAATGTAACGCATTGTAAAAAGATGATCCTTCTCTGTGTTTTGTTGAACCTGGCTGTGGCATCCACACTTTCCAGGTTCAAAATCCTCAGTCATTATTTCCAGCCAGTCCTTGACCTTTTACTTGAGCAGTTGTACTGGTTACTTAGAAGCTAAATGGCTACTGCTGGAGAAGCATGGACCAATGAAGCACTGCTCCTCCATGAATATCCATTGGTCCCTGAATACAGCACAATTTTGTACATATTAGAAAGGGCTCTCAACACACTGGTAGCACTTGCTTGTTCGGCTTTAAAAATAACAATTTAAAATAATTATTATCCTACTGTACTTTTTAGATGCTGGCCGTTGCTGCCCTTCTACCAGCTCCACTTTCTGATCTCAACATACATACTGGTCTTCTTAATGCCCAAAGGACATGAAATCAGCTTTCCTTTAGTTCCAGTCCTGTATACAGCCCTGTCATTCAACTGACATGGAACAGAGCAATCGGGCTGTAAACAGGGCAGAAATAATGTTCTGCCAGAGGTGGGAAACATCACTTGCCATGTCCCCCCCCCAAACCAACAAACAAGCTACTGGAAACAGATTTGGGGGCTCAGATCATCCACCCTTCGTGTTCTTATCTCACTATTTCCAGTCTGGAACGTGCCCTCCTGAGGTCAGCTGATAACAGAAGTTACAATCAGTTCAGAACTGGATTAGCTGACCTAGAGATAGCCAACAGACTGCCATTAAGGAACTGTCCAGCCTCTTAAAGTGGACCAACACCCAGGATTTTGACTATCCTGGGTCTTGGTCCACTTCGGTGGGGCACCCCGATCGGGGTGCCCCGCTGTGTGAAACCCCCCCGATCACCCGAAAAACTCACCTCTCCCCGCTCCCAGCGCCGACGGACAAGCAATCTGACAGTCCCGGACAAGCGGCTCCTCCGCCGCCGCCTCCCGCGTGTCCCTCTTGACGCGCGCGCGCCCGCGCCGGCCGTTCACAGACGGCCGGCGCGGGCGCGCACAAGCCTAGAGGGGCGCGAGATAAGGTAAGGGGGTTTGGGGTGTTTGGGGGGGTTTCACCCCGCGGGACATCCCGATCTCGGATGTCCCGCGGGGAGGGAGGTGATCGGCCTGAAAGGTAACATTGGTGCAGCTTACCTTGTGCTGCACAAAATCCCTCTGCGCCCCCCTCCGACAATTTACTATAAAGCAAAGGAAAGGCCACAAACACCAAAATATAAATGAAGTAAAATGTAAGTTTACTAAATTATACAACACTACAAACAAATAACAAGTTAAAAGGACATATTTAAAATGATGTAGCCCAAGGCTATAAATGCTCACAATCTCTCCCGCCCAGATATATTGTGACACTACTAGATAAAGACCAAATATATATTTGTGCCATCCAACCTAAAGCAGTTTGTGTGTGAGTTACCCAATACATATAAATATATAATTAATTAAATGAAAAAGAATTACTAAACCACACAACAAATAGTCATAAAACCCCTCATAAACAAAGTACTAGTGCTGAACCCAAAACAAACAATATGAATTGGAAAATTTAAATAATAAAAAATCCAAAAAAAAACAAAGTGAAAAACAAACTACCAAACAGCCCAATGTGTACAAACCTATTGATGAGACGTGAGGAGAGAGCGGCACCGGCTCCTACATGTTACACCGCCGTACAGGTGGTATACCGGCTACTTCTTCCACGCCCACCCCCATGGCTTCAGGAAGAGGAAATTGTGCTGGATTTCCCCGGCCTCTGTCAGCCCCCCCCCCCCCCCCCAAACCCGACCACCAGTCAGAGCCAGCAAGGGTGAGGGTACGCTGCCCCCTTATACTAATGCAAGTTTCCCTCAAATTCTCCCTTGCTGACAGCTCCTGTGATGCATGAATGAAGTGTTTACTACTTCATTCATTTTCTTAGAGAAGAAAAACAGCCTTGTTGTGCAGAATAAAAAATGGCATGCAGTTCCACCTCCTGTGCCAACATAGAAGGAAGGGGGACCCTCATAGCCTCTAAACGCCATCAGAATGCTCATTTTGACCACACATGATCAGGCCGGTGCAGATGGACCTGGCTAACTGCATCCGTGGCCAGCAGTTATCTGCAGACAATGGGGCCAGAGCCCTGGGGCCTCCACCACTTGCCCTGCAATAGGGGCCTCCACCAACCTTTGGGTTATGGTCTACTCCAGGAGGCGTTTCAATCTTTGGTCTGACAGACCGCGGGGCCAGCAAAAAATCTATGGGCGGCAGTGGGGGTCCCCCGCGCCTGGGCAAGCCTTTATTGGTTTTGCAAACCTGCAGCCAAAGCCACCACAGGGCAGTCTAGAGCAGCAAAGCCGTCATCAGAACTACAGTGATGGGTGCGTGCAGAGCTGTCAATTGTCACTGCACATAAGCAACCAATCACAGCCGCTTGCAGCTCAATGCAGGGAACTGTTTTGTGCTGGACCAGCTGGGCGACTACCCTACCCCCCCCACCCAGAATGGCAAAGCAGGAGTTCCTGAGCAGCATGCACCTACACAAGGGTGGCACAAGGGACTCAATTTGACGTTACAGTAAGTAGGCAGGTGCCAGACAATCACTATTCAGTTACTTGGCTGAACTATTATTTTAAAGGAAAAAAATACTGAGGCCTCCACCAGATTTTGTGCCCACCACACTTAATCCGGCCCTGAATGGGGCGCAGGGGCTAATGTTATCCATAGCTTATGCGTAACACTGGAATCCAGAAGTGTTTCTCAGACTTCCTGTTTGGATAACACCAAGGAGCGCCCAAATTGGGATTCCAAATAAAGGCTGCGGAGTGGACCAAGACGTTCTAGACTTTAGATCTCCCAAGGCGATGGTCTTTTTAGACAGTGGTGCTGCTTGAGAGTCAAAGAAAAGCGGGAATCAGGTGAGTATGTATAGTGATTGGACCACAGATGGCCCTCATAAAGTGAATCAAACTATTTCTTCTCCAAAACAAAAATAAAGATCTTATAATGTAAGTAAATGCAAGTGCAAAAGTCAAAGAAGTGTCTATGTAATAAATCATGATAGCACTGCTCTAATTCATGTTCTGTAAAAAGCAGAACATTAAACTGGCTGGTGCCATCCTTTTCCAGCAAGTGGTTAGTAAAGGACATAGGCGCCCAGGAGGGCTGATGTCACTCTGATTTAATTATAAAGGAATCTTCACTCAGGAAGGAAAAGACATTATGCATCCTATGTATTTAAGGCTACAAATGGCTCCGCCAGCACTCTATGATTAGAGATTAGCTAGTATAGAAGTGTGCATCTGCTACACAAGGACACATATTTATAGCTAACTACAGTGCTGTGTCCCCATTATTCTTCACACTAACAGTCTTTCAGAGAAGAAATTGGTCATCATGTTTTAAGTAAACTACAGATGCCCACAAGCAATGCATCTAAACCTACGTATCTTATTGGTTGTGAGGGTTGGTTGGGGGGGGGGGGGGTGATGTGCATGCTGCTGCAGGATCAAAAACATGCAAGGGTCAGTATGATGCCTCATTTACAAGCATTTTAATGGACTCTGTGTCATATTTATGTGAATTAAAAATGAGTAAGTTACACGTATTTTCAAATTAAACTGTGGCCATTTATCAGATTAGGGAGAGACCGACTGTATATTAGGTGGTATAAAGGGATAAAATAAACCAAAAAGCCCAGTATTAAAGGTGCAAAGCAGTGAGATCTTTATTAAAACAGTAAGTATACTTCAAAGAACAAAATGATTTCTCCCAAAACCCTTTGCAGTAGGTAGAGCCATGCAAATAAATCTCTTCACACCTCTCGGCTATGCCTAAAGCTCCCAGAAAGCTGCTAAGATGCTAAGGGAAAGGAGGCTTGGTAGTGCCGAAAACATAGTTATAAACCAGGTTAGGGAGAGACCCATGTTAGGCAATATAAAAGGAATAAAAAGACCAAAAAGTCCAGTAGTAAAGGTACAATGCAGGGAGAGCTTTCTTAAAACAGAAAATGATATTGTTTAAACCGGACCTTCAGCGTGATTTAATGAAAAGCCCAAACTCTTAAAAAATGGTTCCCCAGCATCTAAAACTAATATATTTTAAGTTTTTAGTCACTAACTTATTATTCTTTCCCCCACTGGGCTGCAACTCTGTTCAGGACTTTAGGATACGGGCGCCGCCATCTTGACTCAAAAGCATCACACTTACTTAGAAGAGGAGAGTGGGATAAGGTACAGGGGGGCGGGTTATAGTTGTGCTTTGCTCAGACAGAGCAGAGCTGGGGTCAGGTAACGGTCAGCAGTCCCAGAATGCAGAGCAGCACAGTCAGGAGGCACTTCCTGTTTGCAGGCTGCCTGATAAGATGGATGTTTAAAGGCTCATAACATGCAGTAGATGCAGGTAGGATGATTTTTAATGTGAGCAATCTGTATGTACAGGGTGTGGGAAACATATAAAATAGACTCTTATTCAGAGTGAAGGTCCGCTTTAAGCTTCCTTACATAAATACAATATGGCAGCATGGGGTGCAATCTGTCTAGCCTGGGACTCGCCCAAAGAAGTACAGGGGGATATCCCGGCAGGCTCCTAAACTCAAGAGCCATTTTGGTTCACGTAGTGCTAACAGCCCTGTCACTCTGTTATTATGGTCAAGTGAACAGCCCGGTCGAGCAATTTCTTCATTTTGGCGCTGTCTAGGGTGCAAGTGCTCAACTGGCACATTATGTGGTCACATGGTGCACTGTGTGGTTTTATGGGAATCATTATGCTTGATACTGCTGCTGTACAACAGAAGCACATGACTTAACTGCTCTAAATAGGGTTTGGCATACTACCTGTGATTGTAACACTAAACCCCTTTTATTGGTAGGTCAGCAACACCCCAGCCGGACACTGAATCTGACCACCTTTAAATGTCTTGGGCATGAGATATTTGTTGCAGACATTAATGAGTGTTTTACTGTCAAACCAAAATGTAACATATTTATAGCAGAGCATGCAGACTGCATGGGATGTGCCAGGACGTCTGCGTGACACTTCTCCCTCATTTCAATTTTTTTTTTAATTTTGCGCCATTGTTTACATTTTGGCTGTGGAAGTGCTACCATCCTTGATCATTCATTGGTTTTGATGTTCAAAAGTATGGCACATTCTCAGTTTCATTATTTCTGTGTTGCTTATTCCCTGGTCTGGGCACAGGAGTGCGCACACACTCCAGGGCCAGCCATCGAGATGATTGGCCCACTTTAAAGCATATCAATTATATAGGTGTTAAATGTTGAGGGTGATTATGCATACTGGTGTTTACTGGGTTACTAACCCAAGTTACCTTTACTTGGCAAAGGGGAGCCCTTATGGTGGTAACTGAAGGTCACTGTGATGCCAGAATGTATGGGGGGGGGGGCTGTAATTTATTATGTCAACCCTAGAATAAAATCATTTTATTTGTTCAATGGTAATCTGTTAAAAATAAAAATGTACTTAAAATAAATGCACCATCATAAACAGTTTTCATTATGACAAAGTAAGTCAGACTTTTAGTCTAGCTATTTACTATATCTAATATATATATATTACTGCAACTAAATGGCCGCACATGGCCGTGCACAGCCGAAGGGAGCAGGGTAATGCCGTACACTGCCTGTAAGTGAAGCTACCGTAGGATTACATTCAGCTTCTCTTGCTGAGAAGCAGGAGCAGCTGATTGGATGAGTGGCTGTGCCTGCACTGTGAGCTCGAGGAGAGGTGGGTGAGCTTCTGGGGGGTTTCACACAGGGGGAAGGACCAAAACCTGGGAAAGTGAAAATTCTGTGTTTGGTCCACTTTAATATGGTCTTAAAATAATACTTTTACTATATTAGCCTGTTGAAGTCCAACTAAACAATGACTGAGTGGCACTATTACACTAGAGGATTATATGGGGAGGGGTGGTAAGCAGATGTATGCTGGTAGACAAAACAAATATTATGAAACTTGAAGGAAAAGATGATGACATGAAGGTGTACCCTATTACATAGGTCTGTGCGGTGTTACAACAGAAAGAAAGGCACAATGCTAAGACTCCAGAAAACCTAAGAAGGCTCAAGGGACCATAAATTAAGTCATGCCAGCTGAGCTTGTCCCTATAGATTTTATTAAAAAAAAAGTCGTTTTCATTGACTGTCTGAATACAGGACTAGACCATAATGAATCAGAGTAAACAAGCCTGGCGCCATCCAAATCTGGTTTATACCCAAAGGCCCAGCATCTTCCAGAAACCCACTATTACATTATATAGCCACACCTACCAGAGTTAAAAATCCTCTAAAGCAATCCAAACATGGCTGTTCTCATTCAGCGTCACTGGAATTAAATTAAATTGTACATGCTGGTTTAAAGTGGACCAACACCCAGGATTTTCACTATCCTGGGTGTTGGTCCACTTCCGCTGTGTGAAACCCCCCAGAAAGCCCCTAAAATCTTACCTTATCGGCGACGGACAAGTAACATAAAGAAAGTCTAAGGAAGTTAGAGTAATGTGATGGGGGATCAGTTTAAACCTACCCTACATTCTTTGAGACTTTGTCTAAAAAAATTGCAATAAAATACATTGAGGGTAACATATTTAGGGGTTCACATTGTTTCTGAAATGCTATAGCCTATTGCTGCTTGTCCATGTTGCAATTTGTAATCCCTTGACAGTATTACACACGTGCAATATAAAATTCATCATAGCTGTTGCAGCACTACCACAGTGCAATGGATAGCCTAGGTGTGACGGATAGCCAAAGTGCAACAGATAACCTAGATGTGCTATATAGCCAAAGTGTAACGGATAGTCAAATTGTAACAGATAGCCTAGGTGTAACAGATAGTCAAAGTGCAGTGGATAGCCTAGGTGTGACAAATAGCCACAGTGTAATAGATAGCCTAGGTGTGACGAATAGCCACAGTGTAATAGTCTAGGTGTGACGAATAGCCACAGTGTAACGTATAGCCTAGGTTTACGGATATTCGCAGCTCAATGGATAGCCTAGGTGCGACGGGTTGCTAAAGTGCAAAGGATAGCCTAGATATGTCATACAGCGAAAGTGTGATGGATAGCCTAAGTGTAACAGATAACCTAGATGTGCTATATAGCCAAAGTGTAACGGATAGTCAAATTGTAACAGATAGCCTAGGTGTAACAGATAGTGAAAGTGCATCTAAGAGAAAAATAAACCTGCACAGTGTGAAAGTAACTCTATGTGTCAAAAGCTGGATGCTGGCTGTAGTGGACCCAAACACCCAGTATCCGGGCGAAAGTGAATATGTAAAGGAAGGGGCTGCCAGCTCAGACCCAAAAGTCCACCCGTTCAGCCGCTCAACAGAACTACCAAACTATTAGTGATTACATATATCAAAAAATCTTTATTTAATACTAGCCAGAACATACCTTAAAAACAATTAAAAACATGTTTGCTGGGGCTGGAATATTGCGGACTACTCCAATATACAATAATGGTAATAAAGCAATTAGATGCTAGATTAAAGCTATATTGTAACACATAAAATACATGTATGTATCTATTTATGCCCAGGAGTTTCGCCTAAGAGTTGTGCCCGTGATATGTGTACAGTGCACAAGGACATAAAGAGAAGTGCATGCTACAAAATTAGATACAGCAAAAAAGACCAGATGAAAGTCAGTGCAAGGCCATAGCCCATAGGAATTAAAGTGCTAAGTGCAAGAACTAAAGAAGAGAGAAACTCCAGGGCATATACAGTATAACCCTGCCTCAATGGCAGCACTACCACAGTGCAATGGATAGCCTAGGTGTGACGGATAGCCAAAGTGCAACAGATAACCTATATAGCCAAAGTGTAACGGATAGTCAAATTGTAACAGATAGCCTAGGTGTAACAGATAGTCAAAGTGCAGTGGATAGCCTAGGGGTGACAAATAGCCACAGTGTAATAGATAGCCTAGGGGTGACAAATAGCCACAGTGTAATAGCCTAGGTGTGACGAATAGCCACAGTGTAACGTATAGCCTAGGTTTACGGATATTCACAGCTCAATGGATAGCCTAGGTGCGACGGGTTGCTAAAGTGCAAAAGATAGCCTAGATATGTCATACAGCAAAAGTGTGATGGATAGCCTAAGTGTAACAGATAGCCTAGGTGTGCCAGATAGTCAAAGTGCAAAGATAGTCTCGGCATAACCGATAGCCTAGGTCTTTCAGAAAGTCACAGCTCAACGGAAAGCCTAGGTGTGACAGATAGCAAAAGTGCAATGGATGGCCTAGGTGTGACAGATAGCCAAAGTACAACAGATGGCTTAGGTGTGATAGATAGCTGGGGGTAACAGATAGCCTAGGCGTGACAGATAGTCAAAGTGCAAAGATAGTCTAGGCGTAACCGATAGCCTAGGTGTTTCGGAAAGTCACAGCTCAACGGAAAGCCTAAGTGTGACAGATAGCCAAAGTGTAATGGATGGCTTAGGTGTGACGGATACCCAAGGTGCAATGGACAGCCTAGGTGTGTCAGGCCCAAGGCCTGATTATAGAATAACCATATGTATTATTATTGTATAATGTATAGTCCAAAGACCTGGGTGAGGGGTCACTCAGACTGTTTGTGTATTCCAGTTTTATGGGGGGTTCTGTTTGTGGCACTTCCTTCTTTGAAGTCAAAGGTCTTTGAAGCAGTAGGATGTGCTGTCTCTGCACCAACCATAAACCAGAACTCAGATAAGAGACCTGGGAGAGAGATGCCCTCACCAGGTGGGGTCATAGGGGAGGGGTGAAGCTTTTCCCTCCAAAGTTTAGCTAATAAAACTTAATGCTAAGGACATTCTAAGTCAGACACCTAAAGACAAACCTAAATCAGAAAGCTGGGTCATGCTGGACATAAGACTTTAAGCAACAACTGGATACGCACTCACACTGCTACCCCATTACACTGTAAGGACTTTATATTTGCTGAACTGATCTTTGCTGTACTTTTTATGTATTTTTTGTACTTGTATGTCATTTGTTTCTATACAGTATATTACATCTAGCACTGTGATACCTTTTTATCAGATTAAATGTTTAATTAATCAGCTCTGGCCTTTGATCTCTAAATATATGAGCTCACCTTTCTGAAGGAAGCTCGGGTGAAACACGTTTATCAAAGGGTTAATTTGGTGACTTGCTGGGACTAGTAGTGCATACCCAGGGGTCTGGTGGCTTTAACCCTTGCACCATCACACTCTCTCTAGCGTCTTGGCTGGGCTGATAGAGTGCGATCATGACAAGGTGTGAGGGATATCCAAGGTGCGATGGATAGCCTAGGTGTGACATATAGGCAAAGTGCAATGGATAGCCTAGGTGTGACAGTACCCATACATGGGTGCCATAGGCTGGACCCAGATGTCTTGAGTTATATGTTTTTCAACTTCATATTTTTTACTGATGCGTATACTAAGTATGTTGTCACTGACAAGCTGGAAATTTTTGGAGGTTTTGTGACTCTTTTCTGTGTTTCTTGAATCTATAGCTGTTAGGTGATACTTGATGCATTTTAATTTATTAATTATTAGTAAAATATTAATGCATCTATTGTATTGTTTGCACCCTCTTTCTGGCCCGGTCTATGGTCTGCCCTGTATTCGTCTGTGTTGTTTGTTTTGCCGACATCCTGAGACTTATTACTTTTATTAGCGATGGTTTTGCACTCAGTTGGTGGTAAAATGGTTTTCAGCGTGTTTTGATTGGAAAAATGGTAATACAGCAATCATAGACTAAAATACACTACCTTATGTTTTTCACAAATGTGATTTATATATTGTAAGTTTTATGCAGCCATATTACACATTTATGTTGATGTATTTGTATCTTTCATTCTCCCCTAATGTGTGAAAAGTGAAGAAAAAATGTGATACCTCTTGTAGGATAGCTGAATGTTTTTAATTGAACTTTTGGGGACATTTTATCCTCTCTGATGTTTTATCATTTCTGACAAAGAGGACGTCCATACCACAGCGGCTCTGAGCACTCTGATTGGACGAGCGCTCGCATAGGAACTGGGTGAGGTGAGTTTTTTGGGGTGCCCCGCAGAAGTGAACCAAAACCCAGGATAGTGAAAATCCTGGGTGTTGGTCCACTTTAATGTGTGGTTAGCTTTATAGCAAAAATGGTCTGTAGAGATTCAGCATGGAAATGGCAATAGAACATCAGAAAAAGCCTGTAAAATACTATATAGAATTTCTACAGGCATGATTCACAACTAGGTATTGCTATTAGTGTCTGGTTAATCTGCAAACGTGTTGAAATTGAGCAACACATTTCATTACAATAACATATGGGAAAATAAACATTGTTAATTTTGCTGTTCTAAATAATTATTGCAGTGATGGAAAAACACTATAAAGGCCTGAGATTTGTTCGTTAGTACAATGCACAGTGCAGCCATAAAGATGGAGGAAACCAAATCAGTTTACTAGGAGTAATATTTTGCCAGTGAACGACTCCTAGACACACTTGTTCTTTAAGGGTTGGCTGAGCATATTGCTCCCCATCTGCTTTGCAGGAATTTTAAAAGTATCAAATTGGTTTTTCCAGCTCTTGTTCTCAAACAACAGACCTCGCATCTGTCACCTCTCTCAACTGCCAGTTGTGACTTAACGTCTTGCTTGAGCATTCTGAGTAAAGCATTGGTACGTCCTACGGCGGACAAGGCTCACAGGGGGTTATTACATTTTTTTTTTGTTCTGTCCAGACAGATGCAGCTTAGCCTTTATCGTCCTGTCTGGAACAAAGGATTCACAGTTTCTATCATCCAACCTTTACAAATAAAATGTGTCTTTTATGCCTTTAACTTCTGCCAACCAGTATAGTCATAGGAAAGCATTCCCTTCGCATATCGACTTGAGTAAAGCCGCTTCATCCTAAAAGATTGTTTTTAGAGCTTTTCATGAAGCTTGTAACATAGTTTGTAAAGGTCTTTTATTTCTTGATTCTATTAAACAGTAAGACGTGGGAAACAATTTTGAGTTTACATGAAATGCCATATTTATATAATAATATGGCCAGAGGTGTATCTAATGGGTAAAGGACCCCCATCTAAGTTAATAACATTTTTCTCCTGATCTGCTTAGCCTTTTACTGCCATGTTTTCAAAAGCATTTGTCCCCTCCTGGCATTTGGTGTATAAATCTCTTGACCAAATCTGCAAAGAAATCCAGTATGCTTTCCCGTGTGTCCAGCTCTCGTTATAAGCAGGGCTGTAGAGTCGGAGTCGTGGAGACGGCAAAAAGTAGCAACTCGAGCATAAAAAAATCGCTTACTTATATTGTATAATGAATGTAACTTTCATAGAAAGAAACTTTTATATTTGATGTTCTTTCAATCTAAGGCCCTTATTGATAATAAGAAGTGATAAGCAGCAGCAGCTTATAAGGGACAGCTCCCCCTTTTACACAGAAAATGAGCCAAACCCATCTACCCAGAAATTAATATGCAGAGTGAATGCCTTAAAACCAATTAATAGACAGAGAATACAATGGGCAAAGTGCGCAATAACCACCCGCTCACCACCTGACCCAGAACTAACAGGCAGAGGTCACAACCGTCTTCCTTTGGTGAAGGCCTTTCAAAGACTCATTGCCCCCCCTCAAGGCCTAAGGTATGCCCAGGTATGCAGAGCGTCTATAAGAAGCCTGCAAATATCATCCGGCGGCACATCAGAATATTCTTTTAATTAATTGCTCCACTTTATTAGATATTCATTGTGAATATAGATGTCTTGAGTCTACCAAGACCTCTTCATCAAGTACAATGGCTCATCATAGCCAACTGTATCCGGGGAGAAATGATTTAGCTGTGCTCTTAAAGTGAATCAAAACCATCACATGTAGCCTTAGAACCTATAAGACACAAGGGCTGCCTAATTCCCTCTGCCCAGGACATCCAAATTCAGGATGCCCGCTGTGTGACCCCCCCCCCCCCCCCCCCGAGTCCCATGTAAAAGCAACATGCTCCCCAATCCAACAGCGTATGCATGGTCTGTGGCTGCACTGTGCTACTGTTGCACCAGGTACTTGTGAATGCCCGCCGCAGCCACGCACCCAGCAAGAGGCTAGAAGAGATGTGGCTGCTGGCATGCTTGGCTCCCCATGGCTCCTTTCAGCAAAATTCAGCCCTTAGCTGATACTCAGTCAAAACTGATGAGTGGAGGTGAGCGTGCGAATTGGACGAAAGCCTACGCATGACCCGCAGGACCAGGCAAGGGTGGGTTTTGATGAGTCGACCTGGGGGGTTTCACATAGGGGGGCATCCCACAGCATGGTGTCCTGGGTCAATCACCAAAACCAGGGATAGACAAAATCACGGGTTTTGGTCCCCACTTGGTTAATAACCACAGCCTGCTCCAAACTCTATAGGGATGAAACTATGGCATCTCAGAAAAGTATTTTCGCTAATAAGCGTACCATATTGATGTACAATTGGTGTATTGTGGAGGGAAGTGGTAATAATCTGCAAGTCAAGGTCAGGGTTGCCTTCCTTCTTTTCCACTGCAGCAAGTCTCGCAACAGTTTCCATTGTGCCATTTTTTTGCTTACACCAATGATTATGCAAACTGATGATGGTTCTAAAATACATTCCTAGGATGAGAAATCAAATCAGCTAAAATAAACCAGCTAAGTCACTGTACAGCAAAGGAAAATCCTAACTTTTTCTTGAAATTTAATGTTGCACTGGTTTGTTACTCTTAAAAATGCATACGGTGCAAATACAATAACATTCTGATGATGACTGTCGTGCCAGCTGTCAGAACACAGAGGGTGCGTAAATGCTATTCATGGCACGTACATTTTCTGCATTGTTAACAAGATTTCCTTCTGTGAATAAAATAAAAGCATGATTTCTTTGTTTTCTAGTTTAAATATTCAATCCCATCAGCGGCTAAACTTGAGCTGCCTTAAAGCTGACCTACAAAAAAAAAAGCTTTCTTATTGGCTGACCTCCCTGAGCTGTAAAGTCGTGTTTGATGTCATCTGAATAAGAGCAGTATTAAAGTTAGTATTATGAGGGAGAACATGAAGTGTAGGTCCGCTTTAATGCCTCCAGTCAGCCAGAGACAAAACAGCTTATCAACAACAACAGAGAGAACATAGAACTTCAATAATGTTAAAAACAAAAATGGTTCAGTGAGCAAATGCATTAACTGAAGACTAAAGTCTTTTTTTGCTTTAAAGCAATTACACAGACAAGATTAACATAAGCAAATTGGTATAATTTCGTTTAATAGCTGCAAATAAACATCTAATGCTCTTATAAAGGTTACTATAGAAGATGTTCACGTGTGGACAGTTTTCATTTTCAACTGTGGTGCTCTGAAGCTTTAGGCTGAATTCCCACCTGACCGCGCCAAAATAAATTGCTTGCTTATACCCCTGGTGAGTGATGTTATATAATGTGCCACCCTTCCATCACTACCTGTGAATATCATATTTATACTTTATGAGTTGTAGGCAAGTGTGGGCTTTCCCAAAATGGGGCTCTGAGCATATTATCCTGGGTTAAATATAAACCATCAACAAAATGACTGTCCTTTTCTTTCCAGAGTTTTCACAATGTCTACAAAGGTGAGGATCTCTGCACCTTTATTATGCATATTATATGCTACATCACCTAGACCACAAACCACCACACAACCATTGTAGACTTTGCTGCTATTCAGCCCTGTTTCTGTTCCAGTGGCCACCAGTAAATATCTTGCAGGGCAGCTCTGGCCACCAGTCATCTTACCTAGCAAGGTAGATGTATATACTTGTCACTACCCGAGGGACAAGCACCAGGATTTTATCTATTTCTTATGTGATGGTGAGCTACATAGAGGCCTTATCACCACTGTCCTTCTGGAAGGCCACTAGACTCTCACCAAGGTCCATGAGCTACCAGGCGTCTGGGCCTCTGGGGCTTCTAGGCTCTCATTCCTTTAGCAGCCCTCTTCTTCACTATACTACTGGAGGGACTTGCATCCCTGTGCCTGTGAACCAGAAGAACTCATATGCTGCTGCAGGAGGCTGCTGGGATTCCAGTCTTAAGTAGTGATGGGCTTCAGGTCCAGGCCGAAGCTAGATTCGACATGAATCTTGACAGCTCAGTCCAGTTTGCCCCATTCCAAATACCAAAATGACCGGGTTCAAGTTATCCAGCATACCACCTGCAAGCCGGCCTTCACTAACTTTTGAACTGGTATAGAGGTCCCTTGGATAGCTAAAACAGAGGAAAAAATGGTTTTAAAATGAATAAAGAACTCCCAATGCCACGTCTTCCTTCATCTGTCACTTGCTGGGTGGCTTCCTCTCTGCAGGTGCCGGGTCAGGGGCTCCCTGACCATGTCCCTCCACTTCAGTGACATCATTAGTCACATAGGTGGATTCCACAGAAGCTCCTCCTCTGTGCTATAAAAGCCCACCCAGTGTGGCATTAATTTTGCGGGGTGCCAAGTACGGGATGGCTGTAATAACAGCTTCCCGCCAGCACCCTCTGGACCAGGAGGGAGCCTCCGACCTGGTGGACCTGCAGAGAGGACGCCGCTCGGCAGAGGACAGATTAAGAAACACGTGGAGACAGTGAATTATTTTTTTTAATGCTAAAACTGTATTTTTTTGTGGTGGCTGGAGCTATTTTATTCACAATTCAGTGGCATTGAATGGCAGATACTAGGGACTATCTGGCTGGAAGGCTTCAGAACCAGATTGCCCCCCGTCCTTCTCATCATTAGTCTCAAGTACTTGCATTGAGTCAATTTAAATTTGAGATTAAAGGAGCGCTATCATGTAAAAAATGGGCCAGTGATAAAAATGCATTTAAATATGCTGGATGGTGGGAGGAGGGGTGACTTATACACCCATCAAGAAAACGAGTTTTATTCCGTTCAGGTGTACCAGTGACCCCCTCACATTAGCCGATTAGCCATTGTGTTTAGAAGGATTTTTATTATTACACAGTTTCGCTATACAAATCCTTTAAGGCTGTTGCTTTGCTGTCCCCCTCTTGCCTAGTTCATAGTTTGAATGTGCAGTCATTGCTTGGCTGTGTCACTTTCAATACATTTCCTACTAGTAAACCCAAGACTTTTTATTTGGCCTATTGAGCACCCCAACGAAGAGTCAGTTGAAACATTAGACATAAACAAGAAAGAAGTACGTTGTTCAGGAATGTATTCAGTGGTTTAATATCACTTTTATCACCCCACCGCTGTAACAGCCAGAGACATGTACAGGACATGGTCTCCCATGGAGGAAAGCTAACAGTGCAAATTGGTGTTAGTGGAAGGCGGTGTCAATTTGGGAATCGGCTAAAAAAATGCAGTGTCTGAAATGATAGATTTCTTTGTTTATTTTTACATAACTGATTCAGGAAACTACATGGTTTAGGGTAGACTATATGTGTTTTACCTGTGCATGATGCAAAAGCTGCCCCTGCCATGTAGCGTGCAGAAATGAAGCAGGCTTACAAAAGCAGCATTGCCCTTGTGAGTACAGTACAGCCTAAAAAAAAAAACTGTTGTGCAGAAGAGAGAGACAAATCACCTCTGAGTGAACCCAAGATATGGCCATAAAAAACACATAAACATCAGCAGTGGCTGAGGGGATTGTGCTCCGGCTTTTGAAGTCTGGTATCACAAATACAGATGCTAAGGCTATCATGCAGAACCGCACCTTATCAACCCAAAGTTCTGTCTCTTCTAGAAATGTGTCACCAAGGCTCATTTACTCTAAAACATTTTGGTCCCTAAATATAGCATTTAAACAACAGTTCTTGGAATGCCTCCTCTTCATTTGTCTCTGATCAGTGTTTATTGCAGACACAGATGGCCCAATGTGTAATAACAGGGTCTTTTTTATTAATATTAACTTTGTCACCAGCATTCTCCGATGCTGAGAAGTGGGGAATAAATCAGTGACATCTAGTGGAAATCAAAGACCTTAATCTGTGCAAGATTTTGTTGCTTTTTATCTTTAAAGCTAATAATGACTTTCACTAGCCATATTTTTTAATGTAAGTCTTGTGAACAAAGAGCCATATTTCAATACTTCTCCTTCCAGATGATGGTTTAAAGCGGAACATGAATCTAAAAGATGACCCACTCTCTAACAGCTCTGATAGGACGAGAGCCTGTGCATGTGCCATAGGACTGGAAAGGGTGAGTTATTACTGGGCAATCTGGGGGGTTCCACACAGTGGGGTATCCAAAATCGGGGGCAAGGAGCAAAACCCAGAATAGTCAAAATAATTTTGTTTTGCCTTAACAAATAATGTTTTCTCGATCAGAGGGTGTGACCTGGTGAGAGGATGGGACTGGTGTCGCATGGAGGAGCTCAGAAGCCGATGGGGTAACCCCCGTCTGGATCCATGGTACCTGCTGTTCTTCCAACACTTCTTACAAAAAATAGGGACTAAGAACGCATTGGGACGAGATCTTACGCAATTTGAGGCGCTGGTCATGGGCAAGGACTCCCCCAGAGGAGTGATCTCGTAGATATACCAGCTCCTAGATGAAGAGGAGGTACTGACTCCTCCCTTCTGTGCAGAGTGGGAAAGGGACCTGGATAGGAAGTTTACGGCAAACGAGTGGGAGAAAATATTCACGCTCGCCTACAGATCTTCAATCTCAACGCAAATTCAGGAAACCAATTATAAATACCTAACCAGGTGGTACTACACTCTGAGACGACTAGCATCCATGTACCCAGGATCCCCATCCATCTGTTTGAGATGTGGGTCGGGACAAGGGTTGCTATTCCATATTATATGGGCATGTCCCAGGATCTTGCCGTTCTGGACGAAGGTGGCTGGGATCATGACCAGAGTTGTGGACATGCACGTTCCGACCTGCCCAGCTCTCATGCTCCTGCACCATACCAACAGTAGCGTCGCAGAATATAGGAAGTCGGCTCTGAGGCATATGGTTAATGCAGCCAGAGTGGTGATCCCCAGGTTCTGGAAAACGGAACATGCCCCAATAGTAAAGGACTGGATTCGGGAAGTAGACAGGATAAAGGAAATGGAGGAACTGACAGCAGAGGTTCAGGATAAGGAAGAAGAAACTCAGATGGTGTGGACCTCATGGCATGTAATCCGGACATCGATAGAGGGATAGACCTGCCCCACCCTTTCCTCGGTCACTGAGGGTCAACCGCTAGCTTGGAAGGGAGCCGTGAGCAGTTTTGTAGCTCTAGGCTGTGGCCCCGTCCCCCCCCCCCTCCTCCTCCCACTGCTATCCCCCCACTGACAGCAGGAATCGCGGATGAGGCCCTCCCCCCCCTTCTTCTCATTCCTTCTCCCCCCTCCATCTCATTTGCTTCTCTATCTGCTAACTATATGGGACCTAACCTCGGTCAGGGGTGCTCCTGGCGGCTCCCTAAATTACCAAAAACTCAGATCTGATTCAGAACACCCCAGACTCAAGGAGCGCCGGATCTTATAAGATTCCCCCTGGGTGAGTAGGAGAGGACCAGGTTGGAGACAGTAGGTCCAGAAAAGCGAATAGGAGCTAAAATCGCCATAAGGGTGAGACGGAGACAGGGTAGGTACGAGGGAGTACGAGGGTTTACCTTGTAGTTCCTCACAAAACCCAAACATGCAAACGGAATTAAGAAAAGAGAAACCAAGAGCGGTTACCTACTTTTCTGGCCCAACGGCGTATGAGCGAACTGTGGCCACATCCCCATTATCACTCTAGCTGGGCACGTTCCCTGTTAGAGGATAGCGGGGGATGCGGCCGTCAGCGCGGTCAGAGACGCTCGCCTTAGACGAAGGCTTAGACGGAGGGAAGACGAGTGCGCTGATTGGATCGGTGGTCGCGCATGCCCGTAGGACCGGGAAATGGTGGGTTCATTTTGGCGGCCAGGAGGGTTTCACGCAGTGGGGCACCCCTGGTCGGGGTGCCCCGAGGGCAAGAACCAAGGCCCAAGATAGTCAAATTCCTAAGTTTTGATCCACTTTAAGATCCCAAACTGTTTACAGCTTTTAGAGTTGTAGAATTCTCTCTTATTGTAAAATCAGATACAGTAGTAAGGTATGTGATCAATTTGGAATGCCCATCTACTATGTGGCCCTCATAAAAATGGCTGAAAGCAGACAGCCCAGCGTTGCGTGCACATACCAAGTGACTGATGGCTTCTTCTGGGTTTTGCTGACTATGATAGGAATGTGTAGATATGTCATCTGCTGCCCTAGGAACATTAGCTAGAAGCCACAGAAGGGCTCCAAAGTTTGTCCTCCTTTCACTCGAAGCTCTCAGTGCAAGTGAACACAGCAAGCAACAGTGGTCCCACAGCCGTCTCTGATCACAGCACATTTTCCAGACTTTTTAAGCTGTGCTATGACACCTTATTTCTGGCTCAGCCATGCCCATGAATGGAAGCATAGCCAATAGTGTGAGTTAGAATACTTATTTACGTATTCTTGAAATTTTTAAGATGCTTTGAAATAGCCCATTTTACACATCTGTGCGTGAACAGATAATTTAATTAGGTTGATAATAAGATAAGGTAACTTTGCCTGATTTGTGGCATTCCTTGGCGGCATTTACATTCATTAGCCTTAAGGTGATCCAAAAGTCCCAAATAACTTTTTTATCAATATATGCATAGTGGGTACCCCACCTGATTAAACATAGCAAACAGCCTGTTTTTTCGCTACCTATCTTACTTCTGTACATAAAGAGAAAAACCCCTCAGATGTCCTGTTACACTCTGCCTGAGCCCTTGCCACGTCTCTGTGCCACATCCCCATTCACTTCTAGCCATGCTCGCACCCCTGTCTGACCTTTGTGAATGGGCGGCGCAGGCACGCAACAGATAGAAGCTGAGTGGGGATGTGGACGGAGGCGCACCTGGCTCCCTTCGGCTCTGCTCAGCCCCTCAGCCAATTAGCAGGCTCCGTTATAGCCAAGCCTGTGTCGCAAATGACTTTTGTATCACTGTATGCAAAATGGGCTTGTCCACATCCCCACTCACCTCTAGCCATGCGCATACCCACATCCAATCTTTCTGAATAGGTGGTGCGGGATGCCACAGCTAGAAGCTGAGAGGGGGATGCAGCCAGTAGGGGGCATCTGGCTCCTTTTGGCCCTGCTTGGCCTCTCAGCCAATTAGCAAGCTTGGTTTTGCCCAAGCCTGTGTCGTGGGAACGAAAGGAAGGTGAGTGAATCGGGTCACCTGGGGGGATACACCCAATGGGGCATCCCAAATCGGGATGCCGCCACAGAGAAGAACAACACCCCAAAAAGTGAAATTTCGGTGTGTTGTTTCTATTTAACGTTAATATATCAGTTTATTCTATTCCGTGCACTCTTGCAGCAACACAGCCTTTAGGCTTGGCCTTCTCCACTTTTTATGCTCTTATCATGGTTGTATGAGTTTTATTCCAAAAGGAAATTGGTAAATTAATGAGTATCTGACTAAACTGCTATTTTTCACTTTTACTACATAGAAACTAGAAAAAAAGAACTATGTGCCATTTCCTTTCCACCTCCCGACTGCAATAAAAATTGCATAACACTTTAATACCGAAGGCTTCCCGGCCTGGCCATATTAAAAGCCCATCTTCCAGTCTGCACTGTGTATTTACTTCTTCCTATTTAATGGTAAGAAGCAATCATGAATTGCCTGTAAGCAGCCTTGGCAATGTAACGTTGGCAGCTGTCCCGGGCAGCAGAGGAAAGTTAAGTAGAATAATTGCTAAACAATTAATTGTCATGGCATTAGATTTATAAATGTACACTTCATATAATTCTATTGTCTGGATGAGAGAAAATATCTTGAAAAAAATGTTTTTGTGTGTATAACTCGAGGGATCAATCTGAACGCTTTGTAAAAGCAATCAATAGAGGCAACACAACTCAGCATATTGACAAGAGAAGCCTGAATACTTTGTTTGCACAGTTTTTTTTTTTTTTGGAGGACAAGTCGGGCTTGGTTCCAAAACATAATGGACACGGGACCTATCGGTCAAGAAGTTACAGAAAAGACTCCAGCTGGCTGAAACTCTTCTCTAGGGGCATCCCCATTCACAGCTTTGAGCCCCAGGGCCCATGCTGTATGCAAACCTTGTTTCACAATATCACAATGCTGACCTTCAGAAAAACATATGCCCTCCCCAGGGGCGGACTGGCCATAGGGCATACCGGGCAAAATCCCGATAGGCCGGCACCTGGGAAGGCCGCGGTCTGTTAGCTATGGGGAGGACAGGTGGTGGCTGGTGAGCAGCGGATGTGTGGGGCGGAGGATCGGGTGGTGGCTGGCCGGTGAGCGGGGATGCAGCTGAACGGCAGCCAGTGAGCCGCATTTCAGAAGGGCATGTGGTAGAGGCTGTGTAGTGTGGCAGTACCGCTACTACTACCACTGTACTTTACTTTAAAAGCAGCAGCTTTTACTGCACTGTCGCACGGCTATCTAAGTGAAAAGGTTTTCCCCTGTCAAAGCTTGGCACCTTCCCATTGGCTGATGAATCTCTCTGCTCAGCCAATCACTGTGGGGAGGCTCCATGACTCAGTAGCTCCACCTCCTACCCCCGGAGTCTTGGGCAGCATGGCTGGCAGGTGAGCAAACTAATCTCATAAAATCTTTTACTACTTAAGCACATGTTTTTGTCTGGGGGGATGACTAAGGGCAACAAACGCTTCACATTACAGTCCCGGCCAGGGGACATTTGTTTGGTTGTCTATTCCCTGCTTTGGACGATTTGTTCTGTGCCCCATAATGAAGGCAACCATGGTCTAGGGGAATATGAAGGGCCCCACCGCCAGTCCTGTTGGGGGGGCTCAGAAAAGTCCCCAACATGGAGCAGGGCATAGATAGGGGTGCAGCATGGAGCAGGGCAGAGATGGGGGTGCAGCATGGAGCAGGGCAGAGATGGGGGTGAGGCATGGAGCAGGGCAGAGATGGGGTGCAGCATGGAGCAGGGCATAGATGGGGGTGCAGCATGGAGCAGGGCAGAGATGGGGGTGCAGCATGGAGCAGGGCATAGATAGGGGTGCAGCATGGAGCAGGGCAGAGATGGGGGTGCAGCATGGAGCAGGGCAGAGATGGGGGTGCAGCATGGAGCAGGGCAGACATGGGGGTGCAGCATGGAGCAGGGCATAGATAGGGGTGCAGCATGGAGCAGGGCAGACATGGGGGTGCAGCATGGAGCAGGGCATAGATAGGGGTGCAGCATGGAGCAGGGCAGAGATAGGGGTGCAGCATGGAGCAGGGCAGAGATGGGGGTGCAGCATGGAGCAGGGCATAGATAGGGGTGCAGCATGGAGCAGGGCATAGATAGGGGTGCAGCATGGAGCAGGGCAGAGATGGGGGTGAGGCATGGAGTAGGGCATAGATGGGGGTGCAGCATGGAGCAGGGCAGAGATAGGGTGCAGCATGGAGTAGGGCATAGATGGGGGTGTAGCATGGAGCAGGGCAGAGATGGGGGTGCAGCATGGAGCAGGGCAGAGATGGGGTGCTGCATGGAGCAGGGTAGAGATGGGGTGCAGCATGGAGCAGGGAAGAGACGGGGGTGCAGCATGGAGCAGGGCAGAGATGGGGTGCTGCATGGAGCAGGGTAGAGATGGGGGTGCAGCATGGAGCAGGGCAGAGATGGGGTGCAGCATGGAGCAGGGCAGAGATGGGGGTGCAGCATGGAGCAGGGCAGAGATGGGGGTGCAGCATGGAGCGGGGCAGAGGTAGGGGGCAGCAGGAGCAGGGCAGAGATGGGGGTGCAGCATGGAGCAGGGCAGAGATGGAGATGCAGCATGGAGCGGGGCAGAGACGGGGGTGCAGCATGGAGCAGGGCAGAGATGGGGTGCTGCATGGAGCAGGGTAGAGATGGGGTGCAGCATGGAGCAGGGAAGAGACGGGGGTGCAGCATGGAGCAGGGCAGAGATGGGGTGCTGCATGGAGCAGGGTAGAGATGGGGGTGCAGCATGGAGCAGGGCAGAGATGGGGTGCAGCATGGAGCAGGGCAGAGATGGGGGTGCAGCATGGAGCAGGGCAGAGATGGGGGTGCAGCATGGAGCAGGGCAGAGATGGGGTGCAGCATGGAGCAGGGCAGAGATGGGGTGCTGCATGGAGCAGGGTAGAGATGGGGGTGCAGCATGGAGCAGGGTAGAGATGGGGTGCAGCATGGAGCAGGGAAGAGACGGGGGTGCAGCATGGAGCAGGGCAGAGATGGGGTGCTGCATGGAGCAGGGTAGAGATGGGGGTGCAGCATGGAGCAGGGCAGAGATGGAGATGCAGAGATGGAGATGCAGCATGGAGCGGGGCAGAGACGGGGGTGCAGCATGGAGCAGGGCAGAGATGGGGTGCTGCATGGAGCAGGGTAGAGATGGGGTGCAGCATGGAGCAGGGAAGAGACGGGGGTGCAGCATGGAGCAGGGCAGAGATGGGGTGCTGCATGGAGCAGGGTAGAGATGGGGGTGCAGCATGGAGCAGGGCAGAGATGGGGTGCAGCATGGAGCAGGGCAGAGATGGGGGTGCAGCATGGAGCAGGGCAGAGATGGGGGTGCAGCATGGAGCGGGGCAGAGGTAGGGGGCAGCAGGAGCAGGGCAGAGATGGGGGTGCAGCATGGAGCAGGGCAGAGATGGAGATGCAGCATGGAGCGGGGCAGAGACGGGGGTGCAGCATGGAGCAGGGCAGAGATGGGGTGCTGCATGGAGCAGGGTAGAGATGGGGTGCAGCATGGAGCAGGGAAGAGACGGGGGTGCAGCATGGAGCAGGGCAGAGATGGGGTGCTGCATGGAGCAGGGTAGAGATGGGGGTGCAGCATGGAGCAGGGCAGAGATGGGGTGCAGCATGGAGCAGGGCAGAGATGGGGGTGCAGCATGGAGCAGGGCAGAGATGGGGGTGCAGCATGGAGCAGGGCAGAGATGGGGTGCAGCATGGAGCAGGGCAGAGATGGGGTGCTGCATGGAGCAGGGTAGAGATGGGGGTGCAGCATGGAGCAGGGTAGAGATGGGGTGCAGCATGGAGCAGGGAAGAGACGGGGGTGCAGCATGGAGCAGGGCAGAGATGGGGTGCTGCATGGAGCAGGGTAGAGATGGGGGTGCAGCATGGAGCAGGGCAGAGATGGGGTGCAGCATGGAGCAGGGCAGAGATGGGGTGCAGCATGGAGCAGGGCAGAGATGGGGGTGCAGCATGGAGCAGGGCAGAGATGGGGGTGCAGCATGGAGCGGGGCAGAGGTAGGGGGCAGCAGGAGCAGGGCAGAGATGGGGGTGCAGCATGGAGCAGGGCAGAGATGTGGGTGCAGTAAGGAGCAGGGCAGAGATGGGGGTGCAGCATGGAGCAGGGCAGAGATGTGGGTGCAGTAAGGAGCAGGGCAGAGATGTGGGTGCTGCATGGAGCAGGGCAGAGATGGAGGTGTAGCATGGAGCAGGGTAGAGATGGAGGTGCAGCATGGAGCAGGGTAGAGATGGGGATTGTAAGTGCATTTTCTGGTGGAGCAGTAATGGCAAAGAAAAGCAGCGATTCCAGTAGAGGCAATGAAGACTGGGCAGCAGAGTCCGGAGGACCTAGCAACAGCAGGATTTAATTACGCCTTACTATAGTACATATATATATATATATATATATATATTGGGTGAAGAATGGTACAGCAGGGCCGGTGTGCCCCAAAAAGTCCTGGGCCATTTTTTAACCCCAGTCCGCCCCTGGCCCTCCCCCAGAGGAGTAGCTAGGCTTTCTGGCATCCAGGGGAAAGATTCAAAATGGAGCCCCCCATCTGAGCCCAGGCCCCCCTTTGGCGCCCCCCTGGCCTGCTGCACCAGGGGCAAGTGCTCCCACCAGTTCCCCTCTAGCTACGCCCCTGCCCTCTGCCCCACTATGTGTACCATCACCAGTGGGGATGCCGTGGCAGAGCAGCTTATCAGTGTGGGTTGAATGTACAGCACTTCCCGAAAGTTTCATACTACGTGGCATCCTAAATCAGAATGCCCCCTAAGGATGATGCTATGTGGGAGGTCTAGATGACTGATTCATAAATAAATTATAATTGATAACTATACTGAACATACGGTTTGAGGTCGATGCAAATCTTAGTCACCCTATTTATGGACCCTCTGCTATTGTTACACCTCCAAGATGGGCATTACAAAATCTTTAATGTGACCATTCAGTCAAAAAAAAAAGAAAGTTTAATAAATTGCTCCTCTAAACCCCCACCCTTTGATGATCAGTGTTGTATGCTCTTTAAGAGGGCTTAACCGCATGAAGTTGTGGAATGTATTTGCAGATGCTGTCCTCCTGGGCTGTTTGTGAGCGGCCATCTTGCCACACACCTGAGAGCCCTGCTTACACATGAGCATGAGTAGGAGAGGGTTGCATTGATAAAAAGTTCACAGCTGTGTTGCAGTGTGCCTGTGTGATTCTAGGGCTGATAAAGCAACATGAGAATTTCTTTTTCTCACTAATGCATCTTCTTTTATTTTGCTCTGTGCAACTCAGGGTCATTATTTAAACATTTGCACAGCTAAAAATGGTGCAGAGCAGCCTACACAAGTGAAGGAGTTAAATGCTTTAAAAGGCACAACTGATTAACTGATTAAAAAACTGTGCTGAGCAGCCCACACCAACGCAACATTCTTTAAAAACTTGGGCAGCATATATGTCATGCTTCACACACACACACACACACACACACACACACACACACACACACACACACACACACATCTACTGGGCATTTTTGGCATTCTGGGATTTTTGCACAGAGATTTAAGGCAACTTTGACTATGAAACCAGATTTTTTAGAAGCAAGGCTGTCAGGTGTTTAGCAAGATGGTCACTGCCATGCAGTTCAGAAGCATAACATCTACATGCTATTCCACAACATCTGAATAGGGGTGAGCGCTGTCAGATAGTCACAGATTGCCAGAGGGGAGCTTTAGGGGAGCAGTTTATTATCTATACATTTTTTTGGCCCATGAATTACTGGCTTTATGGTGATTAGTGTTATGTGCTATTTACTGTGAGCTGTTCTCAGACTAGGCTTCACCTCCACACAGGTCAGCTGCTTTCTTTGCCTGTGTTGGCACATTGTTGAAAAATTTGAACTGGCCAATGTTAAGATGGTGTCTGCATACAATATTAGAATCCTAATAGTTTCCATATGAATACAGTGCTATGTATTACAAAGCTGTAGATAACAGAGGTCAGATATGCACTAGAGAAGATGCAATGAACCTTGTACCGAAAGGCTTGTCACAGCGCAAAGGTGTGAACGACAACTTACATAAAGTAATGGTAATACAACAGTGCTCTCAGCCTTTACCGGTATTTGCTTTGTGCGTTCGCCCCGCATCAATGCATGACTGTTATTGTTATCCAATGACCAGGGGCGGACTGGGGCTAAAAAACGGCCCGGGACTTTTTGGGGCACACGGCCCTGCTGCACTGTTCTTAATGTCACTATATACACACCTTATTTTTGTTCCATAAGATGCACCCAGGGTTTAAAGGACTAAAATAAAAAAGAAAATATTCTGAACCAAATGGTGTGCTTAAATTCCCCCATTCAGTGCGCAGAATCACCCCATTACAATAAAGGCAGTGGGGGCATCCCTCAGTACAGCCAGTAGGGGCATCCCTTAGTACAGCCAGTGGGGCATCCCTCAGTACAGCCAGTGGGGCATCCCTCAGTACAGCCAGTAGGGGCATCCCTCAGTACAGCCAGTGGGGCATCCCTCAGTACAGCCAGTAGGGGCATCCCTCAGTACAGCCAGTGGGGGCATCCCTCAGTACAGCCAGTGGGGGCATCCCTCGGTACAGCCAGTGGGGGCATCCCTCAGTACAGCAGTGGGGCATCCCTCAGTACAGCCAGTGGGGGCATCCCTCAGTACAGCCAGTAGGGGCATCCCTCGGTACAGCCAGTAGGGGCATCCCTGAGTACAGCCAGTGGGGCATCCCTCAGTACAGCCAGTAGGGGCATCCCTCAGTACAGCAGTGGGGCATCCCTCAGTACAGCCAGTAGGGGCATCCCTCGGTACAGCCAGTAGGGGCATCCCTCGGTACAGCCAGTAGGGGCATCCCTGAGTACAGCCAGTAGGGGCATCCCTCGGTACAGCCAGTAGGGGCATCCCTGAGTACAGCCAGTAGGGGCATCCCTCAGTACAGCCAGTAGGGGCATCCCTCGGTACAGCCAGTAGGGGCATCCCTCGGTACAGCCAGTGGGGCATCCTTCAGTACAGCCAGTGGGGGCATCCCTCAGTACAGCCAGTAGGGGCATCCCTCAGTACAGCCAGTGGGGCATCCCTTAGTACCGCCAGTAGGGGCATCCCTCTGTACAGCCAGTGGGGAATCCCTCAGTACAGCCAGTGAGGCATCCCTCAGTACCGCCAGTAGGGGCATCCCTCTGTACAGCCAGTGGGGAATCCCTCAGTACAGCCAGTGAGGCATCCCTCAGTACCGCCAGTAGGGGCATCCCTCTGTACAGCCAGTGGGGGCATCCCTCAGTACAGCCAGTGGGGGCATCCCTCGGTACAGCCAGTGGGGGCATCCCTCAGTACAGCAGTGGGGCATCCCTCAGTACAGCCAGTGGGGGCATCCCTCAGTACAGCCAGTAGGGGCATCCCTCGGTACAGCCAGTAGGGGCATCCCTGAGTACAGCCAGTGGGGCATCCCTCAGTACAGCCAGTAGGGGCATCCCTCAGTATAGCAGTGGGGCATCCCTCAGTACAGCCAGTAGGGGCATCCCTCGGTACAGCCAGTAGGGGCATCCCTCGGTACAGCCAGTAGGGGCATCCCTGAGTACAGCCAGTAGGGGCATCCCTCGGTACAGCCAGTAGGGGCATCCCTGAGTACAGCCAGTAGGGGCATCCCTCAGTACAGCCAGTAGGGGCATCCCTCGGTACAGCCAGTAGGGGCATCCCTCGGTACAGCCAGTGGGGCATCCTTCAGTACAGCCAGTGGGGGCATCCCTCAGTACAGCCAGTAGGGGCATCCCTCAGTACAGCCAGTGGGGCATCCCTTAGTACCGCCAGTAGGGGCATCCCTCTGTACAGCCAGTGGGGAATCCCTCAGTACAGCCAGTGAGGCATCCCTCAGTACCGCCAGTAGGGGCATCCCTCTGTACAGCCAGTGGGGAATCCCTCAGTACCGCCAGTAGGGGCATCCCTCTGTACAGCCAGTAGGGGCATCCCTCAGTACAGCCAGTGGGGCATCCCTTAGTACCGCCAGTAGGGGCATCCCTCAGTACAGCCAGTGAGGCATCCCTCAGTACAGCCAGTAGGGGCATCCCTCAGTACAGCCAGTAGGGGCATCCCTCAGCACAGCCAGTAGGGGCATCCCTCAGTACAGCCAGTAGGGGCATCCTTCAGTACAGCCAGTGGGGGCATCCCTCAGTACAGCCAGTAGGGGTATCCCTCAGTACAGCCAGTGGGGCATCCCTCAGTACAGCCAGTGGGGCATCCTTCTGTACAGCCAGTGGGGCATCCTTCAGTACAGCCAGTGGGGCATCCCTCAGTACAGCCAGTGGGGCATCCCTCAGTACAGCCAGTGGGGCATCCCTCAGTACAGCCAGTAGGGGCATCCCTCAGTACAGCCAGTAGGGGCATCCCTCTGTACAGCCAATGAGCGGCATCCAGGGGCGATCGTGATCATCCTGCAATAGCGCTAGTGTGAAACCAGCCTCACCCTCCATTTTACTGTGACTTGTGATTTGATGCGGTGCATTTCCTGTCCCTCAGCGGCGTGGGCACCTGGAGTGGAAGGCGATGGCAGCAGGACTGGCAGAGGATGAGGCAGCAGCAGCGAACCGGCAACGCCGCCGCCGCTCTCA
Source organism: Gastrophryne carolinensis (assembly GCA_027917425.1). NCBI lineage: Eukaryota > Metazoa > Chordata > Amphibia > Anura > Microhylidae > Gastrophryne > Gastrophryne carolinensis. The sequence goes on along the minus strand of CM051242.1, from coordinate 70,888,804 downwards.
CACACACACAATAACACACATAAATGCTTACCGGCACTTCCCGGCTGTTGCGCGCCGGTCGGTGGGCATGCCCCATATGGCCGGCGTCCATTGTTTTCATTGGACGCCGGCCATATGGGGCACGCCCACCGACCGGCGCGCAACAGCCAGGAAGTGCCGGTAAGCATGTATGTGTGATATTGTGTGTGTGTGTGTGTGTGTGTCTGTGTCTGTGTCTGTGTGTGTGAGAGAGCGGTGGCGCCGACAGGAACCGCAGGGCTGGGCAGGCCAGCCGGGCGGCCGGCTGCTCCTCCAGCATCTTTTCCATGGGGTCGCGGCCCTCCCTGGCACCGGCCTACCAGGATTTTGCCCGGTATGCCCTATGGCCAGCCCGCCCCTGCCAATGACTATGCAAGCTATCGGTAGTTACAATTAATGGTTGATCAGCAGTAGGAATCCATTCTTTTTGTTTCATTAGCTTTGCAATGAAGTGACTGAAGCTAAATAGTATCAATTTAGGTGCAGGGAAAGCATATGGAACAATATATAGAGACACCTACCATTACCTCAGAGATTAATGATTTTCCCACAGACATTTATTCATGGTGCCACCATTACAATTTGATATTTCAAAACAGTGAGACTTGTCAATTTAAAGGATTGTGCAGGTGACACGTTTTTGCTAGCAACCTCCATGCTTTACTTTTGCAAGCAGCAGTCAAACAATCTTGTTGTATTATGGTGGCATATGTATGTACATACCACAGAGGCAGGTGGGGCAGTTGCTACTGGGCCTATGGCAGAAGGGGATTCGGGGCCCTTGGCAGGTCAGAACAGGTGTTGGGCACTGCTCTTGGGTTAGGGGACTGAGAGCAGGAGATCATCAGCATTGAGCAGTTTCATACGGTCCCAGACATGCACCCCTTTGGGACTGGGCTGTATTGGTTTCAGTCCGGTTTCGTAGCATGGCAGGCAACAGGAACCGGAGGCGAAAATCAGTGGATATAAGGGGGTTATTTAAACAGGACCTTCACCATGATTTAATGAAAAGCCCAAACTCTTAAAAAACGATTCCCCAGCATCTAAAATTAATATATTTTACATTTTTAGTCACTAACTTATTATTCTTTCCCCCACTGGGCTGCAACTCTGTTCAGGAATTTAGGATACGGGCGCCGCCATCTTGACTCAGAAGCATCACACTTACTGAGGAGAGGAGAGTGGGATAAGGTACAGGGGGCAGGTTATAGCTGTGCTTTGCTCAGACAGAGCAGAGCTGGGGTCAGGGAAAGGTCAGCAGTCCCAGAATGCAGAGCAGCACAGTCATTTCCTGTTTGCAGGCACTTCCTGTTTGCAGGCTGCCTGATAAAATGGCAGCTTCCATAAGCCGCCATCTTGGATGTTTAAAGGCTCATAACATGCAGTAGATGCAGGTAGGATGATTTTTAATGTGATCAATCTGTATGTACAGTGTGGGGGAAACATATAAGATATACTCTTATTCAGAGTGAAGGTCCGCTTTAAGAAGGGATAGTGCCAGGTAGTGCCTCGTAGCATCAGGCAGCGCTTGGTGAACGCGGGGCTCTGTACGCAAAACCACATTTAAGAAAGTAAAGCTGGTGAGCGCCTCTAACAGCGCCATGTAGCGGCACATGTAATAATCCAGGCAGCTCAGCGTATAGCGCTGGCGCTCTAGGCTCAGGAGAGCCATGTAGTACCTGTCGCTCTGTAGCGCTCTCCCATACATTTCAATGGGGCTTTATTAGTTGTGTATAAATGGCGTGTTTGGTAATTTACAATTTTTTTTGCTTAAATCATTGTGTGACCTCTCCTGACTGCAAACAAACACTTTTATAAATGTTTTGACTTTTTATATTTTTATGCAGATTTCTATTTACTGGTCTGGCACTAAAGTGTCATTGTCACAGTGTTAAAACAATGTCATTCCATGTGTTTTCGCTTTGTTACAGGTGTATATGTGTTCAAAAACAGATTTTAATCACACAGCGTACATTGTCTACTAACAGTCGCTATAAGCGCCGCTATACAGGCGCTCATCTGGCAATAACTGGTGTTAGTAGTGAATCAGCCTCTAAATATTTTTTGTTCACCTAGAGATAGGCTTTAAATATCCTAACTGCTATAGTCCTTTTTTTATTTAGGCATTAGATAATTCTAAAGGAATTCTTTTTCTTCATTTGGAAAATAATTAAAAACAAATGTAGTTAGAAATCATTAATTATATAACTGACAGTATTACAAGGATCATCATTATCAAAAATGTTTTACTACTACTCCTATAGGCTTGCCTGAATTTAAAGGGACTGTCCATGCAAAATGTAAGAAAACATGATTCAGCAGCTTACCTTGTCATACCTGCCCTCTCTCTTCCTGTAACCTTGCAGCAGCACCTAGAAGCAGAAACTTGCCACTGGCTTCTGGCCCTCCCCCTGATTCCCCTAGCAGCAGACCACCAATCACAGGGTTCGACTGGTGGTCTGTAACCCCTTGTGGCTACCTGTGTATTGCAGCATTGTGGTTGCTCATATAAACATACTGCCTACTATTGTACTGGAAACACACTTTGGTGTGTGATTACATTTTTTTGTACTGGAAAGCAGCCAAGCCCACTGGCTGGAAATTTCAATGAATAAAATAAATAAAAACTTCAAAATACGTTTTCACTGCTTTGGGGGGGGGGGGGGGGTCATTTTGAAAAAAATATGGGTAACATTAGGAACTTTAGGGCTAATGGATAATATGGTCTAAGCAATTGCATGGACAATCCATTTAATGTTTTTTTTGATTTGCAAAACCAGTGAAAAAGATGGCTGCAAAGAGATCCCATGGCTTCGGTGGAGTCAGTCCAAGGACATGCCACCCTATATTTCATTTTACTGATGTATATATTACATAATGACATTTCATGATGCGCCATGATCTGGAGCGGCTCAATGAATCTATTCTTAGCCCTAATCCATTTAAAAGGCTGAATTCCAGAACCAACAGCAGCTCCGCTTCAATCAACACGCAGACGGGCTCCTTGTGTGCTCTCCAAAAATGAGGTGGATAAGATAAAGCCTTCATTTCAGATAAGAAAACATTCTTGCTCCTCGTGCCTTTGCTGCTACCGCTGGCATGTAGCCAGGTTATATAATAATGAACAGATGGGTTTTAGACACAAGGAGGCTACTGCGATGCTAAAAGTAGTAGAGGTGGAAGGGAAAAATGGTTTCATCCAGGTCTGCATAATTATTTCTGTTTACAGATGTCGGTATGCTGCAATCACCTACGGAGCCCACGCATGCATTTTATGTGGCTGCAGGGAGACGGGTCATTAGCAGCTTCTATCTGGAGAAGCCGGCAGGGCAATTTTGTGGAGGGAATTAGTTTGTGCAAAGCTCTAATGAGTGTGGAAAGGCACGAGCTGGCTGCAGTGCTGCAACTTGCTGGCCTTTCATCTACCAGGTGCCTGACATACAAGATGGCACACTAATGAATCGGTTTGAAGCAGAAATGTCTTCAGCAGGGTCTAGCTCCTAGGACACTAGGGCTAATAATGTATCTCAGCATTACCGCCAACATTCTGTACACAAACGACAACCTGAACATCCAGGGGATTTACTGCTATTATTGGGGGCAATTCTTTATTGTCTTTTGCCTTGCTCTAGAGCAGTGGTATAACTAAATGTGATGGGGCCCTCGTGTGAACATTAAATGGGGCCCTTTCAAGGATCGAGCAGTACATTTTTTCCTTATCTTGTAACTCAATTGGATGCAGCTAGACAACTAAAGCTTCAAAAAGCAGAGATGACTAGTGCTCCCTTTCTTTAAAGTGGACCAAAACCCAGTGCGATAAGCCAGGGAATCTTCTAAATCAATCGATTCGCTCCCCCCGGGCATCGAAAATTGGGATGCCCCACTGTGTGAAACCCCCCCAGGTCCCCAGTCCAAGGGCGCACGCACGTGCCGCAGCCGCATCCCCGCTATCCTCTAGCAGGACGCGTGCCCACACCAGACATTTGTGAATGGCCGACGTGGGCAAGCTCCCTGTTAGAGGCAATTGGGGGATGCGGGCACCAGCGTGCTTGGAGCCACTGGCCTTAGACGAAGGCTTAGACAACGTGACGTCAGCGTTTCTGAGCGTGTGCCACAGAAGACCGGGAAGAGGGGGTGCCCTGGGGAAAGGCCCAAAACCCAGGATAGTCAAAATCCTGAGTTTTGGTCCACTTTAAGCGATGGCAAGTGAGCACAAATATGATAAATAAGGTGGTAGAACATCAAGGATGGAGCCCCCCTAATCTCCTGGGCCACGGTGCAGTCTCACATTCTGCACCATGCCCCAGGAGATTAGGGGGGCTCCATCCTTGTTGTTCTACCACCCAAAGTTACGCCCCTGCGCTTGGTGAGGCTTAGAACAGCAGCGGTCAGGAATCAAAGGTCTGGTAAGGCCAGGGGTGGGGGGGCTTACAAAAAACTACAGGCAACTACATAAACACTGAATGTTTGTTTCAGCGAATGCCATTGGATGTCAATAGTCACATGGGATATGGAAAAAAAGCAAGCGCAAGACGCAGACTCGTTTTATTTAATTTCATGCATCTCTAGACAGCAGCAGCTGGGCATCCCAAATTAGGATGCCTGGGAGGTGGGGGATGCAACAACCCCTGTGGAGATATTGATTCTAAAACATGGATTTCCTTCTTCACCGTGCTAAAAAAACAACAAGTGATAAGGAAATAGGGTGCTGTAAGCCCTCAATCCATTACAGAGGGTAGAGAGTTTTGATTGTTTGCCGCTGCTTGGCAATATTGAGGTTCGAGGGTGTGTGGGGGGGATCCCTGTCTTCCCCCCACCTTATCCTCTTTGGGAACAGTGCAAAATAAGACATTGCAAGTAATCTCAAAGTCTTTAAGAATCTCTAAACACCATATATATTCTAAGTAAAGTGCTTTATTCGCTGCAATTTCTGGCTCATGGCTGAGCTGGGAAGGACATGTAATGGTACAGCTGTAGTCATTTGTTGTGGGACCACTGTGGCTTTCTATGTTCACTCACGCTAAGAGAAGCAAGGGACAGAGTGGCTATTAGAACACTTTTCTGCATGGTCCTGAAATAATGAAATTGAAAGAAGACCTGCTATGGCTGCAACCCGGCGCTGCAGGAAATGGGTGATAGGCACATGAGTACAGCGCTACGGACGAAGATGGCGCTATATGAATAAACATTAATAACAACAATTATGGGACAGGCATTAGGTGAGCTGCTTGCTGCCTTATTATTGCCATTGGGTTTACAGTCCCTTTAAAACACATGTGCCCCTGATTTTTCCTATATGTATTCATTTTGTTTTTTTCCAATGTACAAATAGCACTGCAACCTCTCTGACATGGAGATTTGATTTAAAGAGGACATAAAATAAAAAGGGGCCGATCCCCCCCATCCTACTAAACTTTTGGATGTTGCCGCTGCCTTCAGGTTTGGGGGAGGTTTTAACCTCTCCTAATGTTCCTCATTAACCATAAACTCTTTCCCACAACCATCAATCCAGTTATACTCACTATGTCCAAGCTAAGTTTCTGAAATAGGGGAGGAGTTTTCGGAAATTCGGGGGGGGGGGGGGGCACTGAGGCTAATAGAAGAAGCCAGCTAATGCAGCAGCCTCCAGTCCCCGTGGCCCCGAGACCTGGCCCTAGGACAGAGGGATTGGCTATTACTCAGCACCTAACAGGGTGACTATCCACTGAGATATGGAAAATGGACAAAGTCGGCATTAATACCTTAAACAGCACCCAGTCTGTTGCCAAAGAATGATAATATTCCTCACTGACACATTTTTTTAGATGTGTTTAGTGACGACATAGAACTGTGATAAGGCCACTTATGAGAATAGGCTGATCTTCCTCTTTGTTAACTGATTGATATGTTTTCTTCTCTGGAATCAGTCACTATAAATACTTCTGTCTCCGCAGCAGATATCCCTATATCATTATTTTATTCTGCGAGGCATACCTTACAATTATGATATGTAGCACATTTAGTGATACATAGAAGAGGACAGCAGTAAAAGCTGTCAGCAGATGTCTGCATGTCACTGGATATATGAATATGCATAAGCTACTTGCTGACAGCACTACAATTAAAAGGGTTGTATCTTAAAAGCCTGCCAATCATTCTCACGGCTCGCAGTATGTTAAACGCCTGCCCAATGGTGTAAAATATGGTAAAATGGTGGTATATGGTATATCAAGTATGTGAAGTCAAAGCAACTAGACTTGCTGCCACCTTACCGCTTTCAGCCTAAGATGTGCTCCCACCTGCACCAATGAGATAAGAATGAATGGTCAGTATGTCCATCAACCTACCTTCAATCAAAAGGGCTGGAGGCAGACCAGCATTTGGAGCTGGCAGGGAAGCCCTCAGGCTGAAAGCACTTTGTGGGATTGAAGCTGAAGGAGGTATGGTGAGTCTAACTGCATTTTCCTAGTCCTTTAACTGTACCATGCCAAGTGTCTTTAGTGTGATGACTCACATATGACTTGATAACTTATAATATATATATGGAATATATATATATATATATATATATATATATATATATAGAAATGCTACTGTGAAGACCAAGGGATTACTTATCCATTACCACAAATAATTCAATATACTATAGTGTTGCAAAACAAAAATATACAATTGCAGTAATATATTTGTTCTGAGACTCCTCTTAAAGTGGACCAAAACCCAGCTGGATCGGCGGGGCATCCAAAATCGGGATGCCCTGCTGTGTGAAACCCCCCAGGACACCTGCTACACTTACCTTAATCCCGAGCCGGGCCACATCCCCGCTATCCTATCTAGCAGGGCTGGCGCGGGCGCGCTCCCTGTTAGAGGGGAGCGAGATGCGGCCGCCAGCATGTTCGGAGCCGCTGAGCTAAGACGCCGCTAAGACGTGCATAGCTCAGCGGCTCCGAGCACACTGATTGGACGAGCGGCCGCGCATGCGCCATAGGACCGCGGTGAGGTGAGTTGATGCGGGCATCCTGGGGGGTTTCACATAGCAGGACACCCTCGATCGGGGTGCCCCTGGGGGAGTGGACCAAAACCCAGGATAGTTGAAATCCTGGATTTTGGTCCACTTTAATAAGAGTGAGTTTGAAAACTAGGCAGAACAATCTGCTAACCTTTACCGCCTGAGGCTACCCTAAAAGCTACCACCAGGCTTAGGCTGTCACATATATACTGATGCTATGCAAGGGATGACTATGGGGTACATTTGTATAATAACTCATAAGAGAACCTTCACCTATTTCTATATGTTTATACAGCTGAATAATGCTTCACTGGATTACCTTAGTAGTAGTCAGTGGCATATCTATCCCTGTTGGGGCCCCATTAGCAAGCCCCCTTCCCGGGACGGACACTTACCGACACTCACTGTGTATGGTGGACACGCCACACGCACTGTGGCGACGGAGAGGAGAGGCGAGCATGGCTGAGGCAGAGAGGAAGAGGCGCATGCGCCCCTGTGGTATGCAGTGCAGCAAGCTGGGAAGAAGGAGGCGGCATGACTGGGTAAGTATGTACCTGGAGTACGTGCCAATGAGGCAGTGGAGGCAGCTTGTGCCGGGCCTCCTTGTTCCATGGGCCCGGAGGCAGGTGCCTGCACTGCCCCTATGGTATGTACACCCCTGGTAGTAGTTAAAGTGCTTGACAAGTCAAAAATTAAATATCAGTAGCTTACCCTTCATTAAGTGACTCTAGCGCTCTTCTTCCTCCCGTGTGTCTCCTTAGTGAGGAAAATCACTTCCTCATTCAGCTTTCAGTCCCCATCCCACTGATCTGGTCCATCAATCAACCTTCAGGGGACCAAGAATGGAAACACCGGCCACTGCCGTCCCAGACGTCCTGATACCTGCTGCCTCTCTCTGCAGCTCTGAAACCAGCCCTCTTCTCACACTCATCACAGTGTGCTTACATCACATCGCTGTTGCCACACCCACTGTTTCCCATTTTTTCTATGAATTTTTTTCAATGCGCTAATATGTTTAAAGATAAACTAGGAACTCTGGGGTCTTTTTAAAAATGGATAGTAGTTTAGAACATGCAACATGTAGCCCAAGACAATGGCACAACAATTGGGCTTGCCTTTTATATAAATAGGGGAAGACACAGCTGTTAAAAAAAGGGGGTGGGGCATCTGTGATATGGTCTAGTACTATTGTGATTTACCCTGTCCCCTGCCCAGTTCTTAAATGCTTGTCATAAAGACCTATACCCTGACAAGAGTTATGCAAAGTGTGAAGGGCATTTTGCTTTTCATTCAAGTAAAAAATAGATCTAAAATCATAGTGGTCTTCTATAATGTGTTTATTTAGCAAATGCCCTGGGCAAAAAGGGCTATTGGGAGTGCCTTTATTCCTGTTTTCTGCAGATGAGTTCAGGCCATTAAACAAGCTTCCTTTACCCCCATATTGGGCATAGTGATGGAAAAGGGACACTTCCTGGCACAGCATGGCACATACCTGTACCCGGATTTGTTTTCATTCCCTTAATGATCATGTCTTGTGGTAGACATGTGGTTTGAATAGGAATTAAGTTACTTTGTAGGTTGCATTAGATTAAAGCTGACCAACACCCTCACAACAAACAGTATGCAGGGCCGGATTATGAGGAGGGTGCAAGGGGAGCGCATCCCGGGGCCTCCACCACTTGCCCAGCAAAGGGGGCCTCCACCAACCTTTGGGTTATGGTCTGGTTCAAAAGGCTTTTCAGCCTTTGGTCGGACGGGATGCAGGGCCAGCAACAAGATCGGTGGCAGTGCCCCCCCCCCCCTATGCCTGGGCAAGCCTTTAGTGATCCTGCAGCCAGGACAGGATGGAGAGTCTAGAGCAGCAAAGCCGCTGTCAACAACGCTACAGTGATGGGTGCGTGCAGAGCTGTCAATCGGCGGCCGCTCACTGCACATAAGCCACCAAGCACAGCCTCTTTCCGCTGGATCAGCTGGGCGACTACACTACCCCCCACCCAGAATGGCAGAGCAGGAGTTCCCGAGCAGCACGCACCTGCACAAAGGTGGCACAAGAGACTCGATCTGATGCTCCAGTAAGTAGGCGGGTGCCAGACAACCACCAATCAGTCACTTGGCTGGACTATATATTATAAGGGAAAAAAATACTGTTCTGGGGACTCCATCAGATTTTGTTGCCAGGGGCCTCCACCACACTTAATCATATGCATCCCTCCCCAGAGCAATTCAGATTGCTGCACTTTTTTTATTTTACCTTTTTCTAACTCCCTCTGTAGACAATTTATATAGTGCTGCTGGGTTTCCTGTCGCTATGCATTGTCAGTTATGTCAGTAGAATTCAGGCAGCACCATGGCTGGGATACTGGGAAAGGAAGCGCCAAAATGCCCACTACCAGTAGAAAATATGTGAGGCACCGCTTCATCCAAACGATGATGTTCTATCAATTGGATTGTGCTTGGAATTTTTTTTCTGCACCCTGCAATGAAGCCCAACCCCAAGAATGAGGCTTCCTTCCTCCCTTCCTCCCCATCTCCCTCCCCCCATTACCTAATTCCAGAGTTGTAGGTGATTTAATTGTGCTGTTTCCTTTTGCTGTGTTGCAGGAGGCGGTGCCACCAGAAAAACTATGGTAGGTGATTGAAGTAGCTAGGCAACACTGAGGAAGCAGTGACCTGCTGGGGCCTTTGATTTCTGGGGCAGGACATGTGGCACTGGACAAAAACTTTGGTGGAGGGAGGGACAGAAAAAAAAATAATAAATACGATAATTAAATAGGTCCAGACTTGAGAAGTTCTAGCTTGGCCGCGGCATGCATGATTTATTAAGGGGGTTATTTAAGAAGGAATAGCGCCAGGTAGTGCTTCATAGCGTCAAGCAGCGCCTGGTGAACTCCCAAAGGCACTCCCGTATAACACTGGCGCTCTAGGCTCACGAGCGCCATGTAGTACCTGTCGCTCTGTAGCGCTCTCCCATACATTTCAATGGGGCTTCATTAGTTGTGTATAAATAGTGTGTTTGGCAATCATTGTGTGACCTCTCCTGGCTGCAAACAAACACTTTTATACATTTTTTGGACCTTTTATATTTTTATGCAGAATTGTCATTACAGATTTGGCACTAAAGTGTTAATGTCACAGTGTTAAAGTGGACCGTCACCCTCGCGTGATCGGCCCGGGAATCTATAAGATTCCCGGGCCGATCACCTCCCTCCCCGCGGGACATCCGAGATCGGGATGTCCCGCGGGGTGAAACCCCCCCAAACACCCCAAATCCACCTACCTTGTCTTCGGCGGTGGGCAGCCGCCGCCGCCTCCCTCGCGCCCCTCTAGACGTGCGCGCGCCCGCGCCGGCCGTCCGTGAATGGCCGGCGCGGGCGCGCGCACGTCAAGAGTGACGAGCGGGAGGCGGCGGCGGAGGAGCCGCTTGTCCGGTCCTGTCAGACCGCTTGTCCAGCCGCGCTGATTGGACGGCGCGGCCACGTGGGAGCGGGGAGAGGTGAGTTTTCCGGATGTTTGGGGGGGTTTCACACAGCGGGGCACCCCGATCGAAGTGGACCAAGACCCAGGATAGTCAAAATCCTGGGTGTTGGTCCACTTTAAAACAATGTCATTCCATGTGTTTTCGCTTTGTTACTGGTGGATATGTGTTCAAAACTGACTTTGATAACACAGTGTCTGGCGCTCTATGTTACAGCACCCAGCTTTAGAGTGCCGGCGCTGTGTGTGTCTAATGTTAAATATGATGTGGAGCACTGAGTGCCGGACGCACTGAGCTGGCGCTACCTCTCGCTCGCTGCAGCGCTGTACTGTTGTTACAGCACCCAACACACATCACATTCATCAATGCTGGCCAGCTTACTACAGTGACTGAAATGCACTGTTACAGTGCCCGATACCCGTTAACAGCGTTTACTAGCGGTCGCTCTAAGCGCCGCTATACAGACGCTCATCTGGCAATACATTGTGCTAGTAGTGAATCAGTCTCTAAAAGTATTGGCAGCGTCACCAAACATAATGGTAAAACAAATAAATTCCGCATCTGGCAACCTGCGTAAAAGACCTCTCAGCTTGTATTCCCACACAAATAAACATATATAAATTATGATTACCCATAATTAACCGTGTCCTGAAGGACTTGTAACAAATAAAGCAAATAGCATGTTAGCTGCAGCACATTGGCATGGTAATGACTCCTGTCCCCTCTGGCAGTAAAGTGGTTAATGACTTATGTTGGTTGGAATGCAGCCAGGAAGAAAGTTGCGAGTTTTAAAGGGTTTCTGTTGAAATTGATAATCAGGAGGAATTAGCATGAAGAGTGGGGTGAAAGTGATCATTTCCGCCGCCTTCTGGATTTCAGCCAAATAATCTTTTAGAACTTAGTGCCTTTTCAGCATGTTTCGAAGCTGACAGGAGGGAAATGCTGCGATTCTGGCGAAGATCCAACGCGTTTTGAAAAGTAATAGATTTGCAAGCCGCTAGCCAGGAGGGTCAAGCCTGATGGATGGCAAAGGAAGAACAATCCTATCTGCAAGAATTTCTAAATTGGAGGAGCTACTTTTTTTATCAGCATTAGATACAATTGGCATAAACAATAAAGAAGCCATTAAAGAGAAATCTGATTATCAAATGATCAGCAGAGAAAACAGCTCCGTGAAAAAAAAAAAAAAAAAAAAAGAGCAAGGTCTGCTTCTTCAACCTGCTGCATGCTTTTTAGTAAATGTCTTCCCGGAGACTGATTACTGACCTTTTCCAAGAGCATTTGGAAAGACTTTTTGCAATTGTAGGTCAGAAGAAAGGAAAGAGAAACAAATATACCAATCATGGGATCAAATTCAAGGTCGGAAGCAAGAACTGCAAGGTATGACCTGAAGCCAGAATAATTTATCCCCTCATCCATCCTGAGCCTCTCAATCTGATAGGTCATCTGCTGCCCAGGAAATGAACAACATTTGTGGAAAGGAAAAGAGGTGCTTTCCTAGAATGGAAAGTAATTACACAGTGCCCAAAAAGAATAATAGATTTACCCATCCCACTTTGTAATTGGTGGAGCCATACAAACCATCTTTTTACCTCTTGGTGTCATCCAAGTCACTCAGAAAGCCGCTCAAAGTGCAATGCAAAGGATTAGATTAAACCGGACCAACAGCCTGGCACAGTGGGGAAAGAATGGTAGCAGCCATTTTAGAGCATCTCAGCCATGCTGCTGCCTGGATTCAACTGACATAACTGACAATGCACAGTAACAGGAAGCCCAGCAGCCAGGGCCGGCTCCAGGTTTATCTGGGCCCTTGGGTGGCAGGTTTCCGTGTGCCCCTTTGTGGTGAAGAGTCACATCACCGAGGGATGTCCCAAATCTGGATGCACCCTAAAGATCATGCTATTAGGGCCAAAACTCTAACCAAACCCCTTTAAACCTGACCTCAGAGTCTAAACGGATCTAGATTCTCCTGATTGTGGATGCCCCTGTGTGTGACACCCCCCTTTGTTCATTACTTTCCTCGAACTGGTGAATGCATTGTGGGATTGCCAGTTTGAGTTAACGACCAAACCAGAGGGGTTCTTTCACAAACAGGGGCATCCCAAATTGAGATGCCCCTGTAAAGCGGACCAAAATTAAGATGACCTGTTGTGTGGAACCCTGCCATTCGAGGAGATGTGGGCACCAGCTGTGGCGGTGCCCTCCCAGTCCGCCAGCAAACAAGCGCCGTCGCACATCCCAAAAGCCGACCCTGTCAGTGGCCCCCCGGAGGGTGGGGGCCCCCGGCAGCTGACCCACGTTGCCAGGTGCTGAGGCCGGCCCTTCCAGCAGCACTTCCTGTTTGCAGGTGGCCTGCAAATGCATGAGTCACCATTTGGTTTCTAAAATTCACTACAGCAGTAGTTAGAAAAGGGTAAATTAATATTTATGTGCAGCAATCTAAATGTCTAAATTGTTAATTTTGACTGTTGGTCTGCTTCAAAATTTACACAGCCTTACGCTTTCCACTTGTGGACACGTAATGATTATTTGCATGGCCCTGCCCACTGCAAGGAGTGATGAATACATCTATTATTCCTTGTGTTGGGCTCTGTGTATGTACTTTTGGTTCTAGGAAAGCACCGTTTTACCTTTCAGTAGAGGGTCTTTTGGTCTCTTTAATCTCCTTCTTTAATCTCCCTATATTGGACCTAAAATAAGTCTCTCTATGAAGTGGCTTGCAACTCTTTTTTTGGTACTCACCAAGTCTCACCCCCTCATACAAGCCCAAAACACAATTGGAAGGTGTTTGGCTGTGTATATGTTATGATATCCTCTCCCCCCCCCCCCCACAGACTGTCGCTTTATTCATGTAACTTTGAATTGGTGGACTCATGATTGATGTGCAGTCAGGGACCCTTGTCCAGGACGGCACATCAGGCATGGCCCACACTGTATATACAAACCGTCATGCTTTTGCGCTTTGTATTCTGTATATTGTACGGTGGACCCATGAATGATGTGCTGCCAGGGACCTTGTCCAGGGCATCAGGCATTGCCCACAATGTAAAAATATTACGATAGTTGCGGTATGTATGTGGTGGACTCATGAATGATGTGAGGTCGGGGACCCTTAGTCCAAGACTGCAAATTAGGCATGGCCCACTTTATATATGAGTAGAGGTGGTGGCACGCAGGATGTGAGGTTCAGGGCCCTTAGCCAGGCACCGCACATCAGTCGTCCTACCGCTAAACATGAATGTGATTTATTGTATGTATTGAAGTGCATCTGTATTGTAGTGACTTGTGCGCTGCGACGCAATACATGGTGAGAATGTAATGTCTAATGTATTTATATGTGCAACTATATAAATAAAATATATTTTTCAATCAAAAATATGTTATATTGCACAATCGGCAGCTTTCTGACTGCCTTGGATGGCACTGAGCTGTAAAGAGATGATTAGCATGGCTCTGCCCACTGTAAGGAGTGATGGGTAAATCTATCATTCCTTGTGTTGGGCACTGTGTAAATACTTTCTGTTCTAGGAAAGCACCTTCAAAAATTGTGTGTAATATACTTCTGTGTCTCATGTGCAGGGGTCCCACATTCCTGCCTCGTGTAAGCATGCATTTGCTGGTGGACATGTGAAACAGATGGGCTGAGCTTCGGTGAATGGTCATTCACTGCAATGGAGGGGCTTGATACATCTCTTCCATTGCAATGATTAGAGTGGGTATGTGGCAGGCATTGTAACTGATGTGTGGGTGGGGGGAGTTGTCCATCACAAGGTTCGTGGTGAAGGGAGAACAGGCCTGCTAGGTGCAGGAATCGATCTTGGACTGGGACTGGTCAGCTGCAAGAGAGAAAAGAGGGAATTAGGTTTTGTCTTGGGTTAGTCCCTTTATCTCCATTATACCTGCTCAGGAAACTTTAGTCCAAACAGAGCAGAAAATGAGGCATTCCACTATCACCTATGGGGTCTTGACACTCTAAACCCCCTTCTCTAACTATTTCTCACTATTATGTGTCCAGCACCCTCCAGACCAACCATGCTGAGGGCACTGGAGCCAACGGAGGGATTCCAAGTGAGGAGGGGAGTGAAATGGATCATGTATCTGTAGGATAAGGTGACTATGAATAGGAAAGGGTTTGCAGCTCACCTCAATAATCACGTATAGCTACGGGCCATACTAGCGCAAATTACCTAAGTGGCAAACTACCTAAGTGAATGGCAGTTTTCTTTTTTAAAAAAGAGTCTTCTCACCGGGGTCTGAATCGACACTTATGACAGCTGGGGAGAAGCTCCAATTGGATGGGGTGGGCCCAGACATGGCCTGGGAAGATAGAAGAAGCACAACTTGCAGGCTGATTCATTACTAGCGCCAGGTACCGACAGATGAGCGTCTGTAGCGAGGCATTGAGAGCGACCGCTAGAAGTCGCTGTACTTGGCCATGGTTCGCTGTTTCAGAGCGTCTCAGTCGCTGGCCGGCATTAATGGCTATATTGTGTGAGTTGCTCTAACACCAGTACAGCACTATATGGGAGTGAACGGTAGCGCCAGCTCAGTGCGACCGACTCACACCATAGTCATAAAAAAAAAAAAAAGCCTTACACAGCGCGGCGCTCAAAATCGGGTCGTTGTAGCCCAGAGCGCCAGAGGCTGTGTGATTAAAGTCTGTTTTTGAACACATATCTGCTAGTTACAAAACCAAAACATATGGAATTACATTGTTATTACATTGTAACATGAACACTTTAGTACCAGACCTGTAAGGACAATTCTGCATAAAAATATTATAATTCAAAAACGTTTTCAAAAATGACTTTTTCTAGGCCATGAGAGGTGACACAATTATTTGATCATATAAAAAAAAAATAAAAAACTTAAAACCCTGTTTAAAGAGAAGAAAAAGATCGTCCATTGAAATGTATGGGAGAGCTACAGGTAACGACAGGTAATACCAGGCTTCCAGAGTGCCGGCGGTGAGCCGTCTGTGATGATGATTCGTTTTGATAAATATGGTATTGCGTACAGCGCCCCAGCGGTTACCGTTCACTCCCTGTGGTTACCTGTCACTGCCAATCGTTACCTGGCGCTATGGCTTGATGAATAAAGCCCATAGTGTTTAGTACCCCTGCCCCTGGTCAATGATTGGTTGGGGAGTTTACTGTCAAGCCACATGCTGATAGTAGCGGTTGGTGACAAGGTGAAAGCCCTGGTGGACGCACAGTGAAACACCAGAATCTAGCGCATATATATGCAGATCACACAATATGAATATGCTGTCTCCCAAACAGGCCACAAAAATAAATTGGTGACACGATCCCTATAATCATATAATACCAGTATCATGTAGGCAGGGATTCGAGGCTGTCAAGGTGACTATGAGTTTTATAAAACCCTTCATAAAATGAACACCACTGTTCTAATTAAAGGGTCACTGGCATTTCCTCAGCTTAGCCTAGATGACCCTGCAATCAGTGAGCATATTACACCAACGGCATGTTCTTCTCTTCTCTTGAAGTGCAGCAAAATAATTCTACAACCGTGGCGACCCCCTTCTCCCCTCCCCCCCTTCTCTATTTTCTCAGGCAGGCTATGGGTCACCTCAGTGCAGGCACAATGGAAAACAAGAAATCCCCTTTCACTCTCATTATTTTGCAAAGACTGCTTCCATTTTTTTTACAGAAATCTGAAGGTCCATCCAAAAGAATCAGCAGTAGATGAGCTAAAGATTTGATTACAGTTATAAACATGTATTTTTATTTAGAAATCACTTACTAAACAGCAGCTTAAGAATAAACAGTCTATTATTTTGTCTTGCCAATCTGTGTCTAATTTACAGAACCAATCAACTTAAAACCCTAAAAACCTGAATACATTTTATGCTCTATTTTTGGTCTGGAATCTAAGAACATGTGTTTGGAAATTCCAAATAAGTGTTTGTTGTTCATTAGAGAGGCACTCTAAAATATAAAGTGTCTCTCCAAATCTTAAGTTATTCCCTTACTATGCAGTAGGTTATGTCATACCCACATGACTGCTAATAGTGCTTAAAGTGGACCAACACCCTGAGGTGATCGGCCCGGGAATCTATAAGATTCCCGGGCCGATCACCTCACACACCGCGGGACATCCGAGATCGGGATGTACCGCGGGGTGTAAACCCCCCAAAACCACTCGCGCTCCTCTAGACGTGCGCGCGCCCGACGGGCGGGAGGCGCCGATGGGCAAGCTGCTTGTCCGTCGCTGTCAATCAGCTTGTCCGTCGGCAGTGAGGTAAGTTTTTTGGGGCGTTCTGGGGGGTTTCACACAGCGGGGCACCCCCGATCGGGGTGCCCCGGGGAAGTGGACCAATACCCAGGATAGTCAAAATCCTGGGTGTTGGTCCACTTTAAGCATATGCTGGTCACAGAGTATGTGCCAAAGGCTGCCGACCTATCTTTCAGACACAGTATTAATACCTAGCAACTATTATGAATATTAGTTTTAGTTATTTTAGGGCAGGGGGTGTTATTTACTAAAAAATATCTCAATAATAACACTTAACAATAACACACTCACGTATTTAAGCGGACCTTCACCCTAAATTAGAGCCTATCTTATATGTTTCCCCCATGCTGTACATACAGATTGCCCACATTAAAAATCATGGGCAATGGGTAACTATTTACCACAATACATAATTTATGGGAGTAAAGGGTTTGGACTATCCAGACAGGGTTCAACTTTTTTAAAGCGGAACAAAACCCAGGATTTTGACCCCCCCCCAGATCGTCCAGTGAAACTCAGCTCTTCCTAGTCCTACGGCGTATGCGTGAGCTCTCATGGCTCTGCCCTTTTGCAATGGGGAGTGCAAGCAGGTACATACCAACGTCTTTGGACTGTGGTACATTCCCACACTCAGCCATTAAAATAGACTGGGAAGGCAGAGTGAGTGCTGCTGGGGATGTGTCCGCTCATGTTCCCCAATGCAGAAGCTATGCGGAATGACGTATGCACGGCAGATGGCTCTGATTGGATAAAAGCCAGCGCATGCGCCGTAGGAACCTGTGAAAGGGGAGTTTGTATTTGCGATCTGGGGGTTTCACACAGAGGGGCAATTCTGATATGGGATGCCCATGGTGAAGACCAGTGACCAGCCCTGCAATCTTTTAGACTGCAGGGCCGGCCGTGCTGGGTTTTGTTCTGCTTTCCAATTTTTTCTTATTTTACCTATTTTTACAATCTGAATCAAGTAGAAGTCCAGTGTCGCTGGACATCCGATTTAATGATTAACCCTATAACCAAACAAAAATAAATATAAAGCACAAATGTATTTGTTTACAGCCACTTGTTAAAGTGGACCAACACCCAGGGGTGATCGGCCCGGAAATCTATAAGATTCCCGGGCCGATCACCCCCCACCCCGCGGGACATCCGAGATCGGGATGTCCCGCGGGGTGAAACCCCCCAGAAACCCCAAAAACACCTTACCTGATCCGCCGCCGCTTCCGCCGCCGCCGCCTCCCGCGCACCCCTCCAGACGTGCGCGCGCCCGCGCCGGCCCTCTGTGAATGGCCGGCGGGGGCGCGCGCGCGCCGAGAGTGACGCGCGGGAGGCGGCGGCGGCGGAAGCGGCCTGGACGTTCCTGATCCCCGCCTGGACGTTGGCGGGGATTGGCTGCGGCGCTCACGTGGGAGCGTTGAGAGGTGAGTTTTTTGGGGTTTCTGGGGGGTTTCACACAGCGGGGCACCCCCGATCGGGGTGCCCCGCCGAAGTGGACCAAAACCCAGGATAGTCAAAATCCTGGGTGTTGGTCCACTTTAAGGTATTCTATAAATAATAATGAATATCCCCCTTACATCCCTTTCGGCCAGCTAGTCCAAGTTATTTTTTGTGATTTTTATAGTTACATTTTTGTTATTCTGGCTTTCCTTTCTCCCTCCCCCTCTTTTTTTTCTCTTTGCCCCATTTTAGTGAAATCTCATGTTCTTGTGTTATATTATGTTATCACATTAAGTTGAGAAAAGTTTAATGACAACTTAAAAGCCAAATGTGACAGATGTATTAATAAAAATGTTTGAAAACTAACCTATCCGCTAGCTTCAAGTGATCCTGACTGCACGGGATTACTTCTAGAAATATACATTACAAATCCCAGTGATAGAAAATGTGGAGCTTCGCATTGCTTGCTCTACCATAAACCATTCTTTTGTTTACTGTTGCCACCATTGTGCGTTTTCTTTGTTTAAAGTAAAATCCATCAAATGTAATTTGGCTGTGACAATTGTAAATTGTGCAAAACTGGAGAAGCTGCCATATTGCAGGAGAGGACGCTTCACACTGATACAAAGTTTCACAAAAGGGCACTGACCCCAATCTACATGACAAACAAACAAGGACCTTATGACATTTGCTCCATTATTCTTGCATCACAAAGAGTACTTCTTCAGATAAAAGCCTTTTGTTATGGTGTTCAAGGGGGATGGTACGTTCTTACTATCTTACTTAGGGTGAAATGGATTGTCATGGCTTCCTGTGGAGCACACAGGGCCATTTAGGAAATCCTCATCATTTGTTTTTCTGAAGTGCAACAGGTGAACAGAGACACTGTGCGACTCAAGAAGGTCCAAGCTTAGGTCTGTCTTAGGTGTCAGTGGAAGCACTTGTTCTATTCAATATATAAGTTGCTTAAATATAAGAAAAATAACTTTGAATGCCTTCAGAGCTGGATAAAGTGGGGAGCAAACCAAGGCTCTCATCATGGAGCATCCACCCCTTGTTAACCAGGGCAGCAATTACGCTGCAGTTACTTATGGGGGCCTCTACTAGGCTTTATGGGGCCTTAGGGGCATCCACCACACTTATCGGTAGTGGGGTAAAATACGCCATTTTGTGTGTGTGGAGGGGGTTAAAATTGTGTAACCTTGAAACATTTGTATAAGGTTAGAAATAGCTTCAGCTAAATCAATAGGTTGCCCTACTTTATTACTAGTAGTTCCCTATTATTGTCTTAAAAACAGGGACCCTTCAGGCAATGTATTGGTTCCATTTCTGGTGTTTTGGCCGCCAATGTTCTGTTTAGGAGCAAAGGAATCTTCTGCTGTCCACCTGTCATGCAAAAGTGACTTTTCTCCCTGATAGTCTCAATCTTCTTGCCTTTCCCTATTTACATCTTTCCCTCTTATACTCCTTCCTTTTGTTTACAGTTTCCTCATCCTTCTCTTTTCCACATTTGCTCATCCTCCTCCTCTTCTCTTTTATACCTTCTTTCCATCTCTTCCTCTTTTTACTTCCTTCAATCCCGAATTCTCCTTTTCACATTTCCTTATTACTTTATATATTTTTCACCTTACTTTGATTTTCCTTTATTCAATGTAATTTCCTATTTTTCATGCTCTCTCATCTCTCTGTCTCTTTCTCTTTACCACCTTTCTTCTCTTATACTTTTTTTGTTCCAACTAACTTCCTTGTTTATCTTCCCCGCATCACCCTCTCTTCTCACTTTCACTCCTTCTTTCTCTCTCATTCCATTTTCTCATTTCTCTGTCTTTCCTCTTTTTTGATTTCTGTGCCTCATGCATCTCTTTTTTTTCTCCCTCCTGTTTTCATCCTTTTTTTCGCAATTTCCTCATTCTTTACCCATATTCGGCTTATCTCCATCTCCCCATCTTTTCACCATCTCTCCTTACCATGCATCCACATTAACCTCTTGTTTGTCCATCTCTGTTTCCCTTATTCTTTCATTCTTTCTTCCCTTCATTTCCTCCAGTACTCTTCCTGTTTTTCGTATTACATCAGTCTCTCTGTGTTTTCAGATTCCCCTCCATTGCTTTCCTTCTCCTGTTCTCCTCCCATCTCTCTCTTTTTTACTTTCTTTCCTACTACATTTATTTCTCTTCACCACCCTCTTCCACGTTCCTATAGATTTGTGAGTGTGTGTTGGAGGGAACTTATTTAAAATATTGCACTGGGCAACATTTAACATAAAGCCAGCCCAGACAGAACCTTACAGGACACCCGAGATTTTCTGCATCCTGGGCAGAAATACAGCATAGTGCTATTGTATCGAGCATGGTCAAATACCAGCTCATATTACCTCTGCTCGGGATACACATACGACACCATCCCGAAGGATGATAAAGAGGCTTACCAACTGCTGCTTATTCTAAGCTCTTTTATAGGAGACATTATAAGGTCACTTCTGTCATATATTATCCAGTATCTGGGAGCATCACAAGTCCTGTAATGTAGAAGTCCAGTATAACAAAGGAAAGTCCCTGACAACTATAGGATGAGACCCCCCCCCTCGCCCCATGGGCAGCACTTGTCTCATAGCACCAGCAGTTTGGTCAGAGCATACATTCAATTCTGAAAACATCCAAACCATATGCATTATGTTTGTATGCTGAAGCCTTGTGCTTGCTATCAAATCTTCCCACGTTGCAAAATATAATAATCAAATATATTCATTTTTTAGCAAGTCACCTGCATCCACCTTCCAAAAGGCATGGCTACTGTTGCCCATGGCTGAAAGGTTAATGGATCACAGATTAAAGCATGTCTGTGGTACAGTATTGTTACAAGAGAATATTGTATATTAGAAGCATTAGCATGTACAGTAGGCTTTACTAGGCGAGGAATGATATCATTGCTTCACAATACTTTGTCCAGGCAATGGCCAGAAACAACCATCAAGGTGCTAAATAGAAAATGATTCACGCTGACATTTCCCCATAAATACATTAGAGAAAGCAGTTGTACTGATTGCACATGTCTGGCAGCCGCATTGCATTCCTCTCCCGGTCACCAATTTATCTCTGCCATTCATTTATCAGTAAACCAACATAGTCAAATCATTGTCTAAATTTACTGAAGAGGCAGCGCTCTACAGTCACCACACACTGTAAAAGCCAAAACCACAGACTTTCATATCTAATGGCCATAAATAAAGTTAAATAGATTGTTATTGCAGATTATGCTGCCTGGGAGCATGCATTGGTCCTGGGCAATAATGAAGGCTTTTTTGTTGTAATTGCTTCAGTTATATGCACCTTCATGCAGGTTATAAATCAATGTTGGGGGCCTTATTTAATATTTGAAGCAGGGCTTGTTTACATTTAGAAGTGTTTTCTGGGAAATTCAGCACCCATATTCCAAGGCATGTCACAAAATATAGAAACGTAACTTTTAGTAGTCATATTTAAATCAAACAAGAAGGTTTCCTCAATAGCAGCTGGACCTAACGGTCGGTAGCATGAGCAAGGGGGACTTCTCTTTGTAACCTAGAAAGGGAAACTTGTTTCAGGAACCCAAAAAGAGAACATTCTCTCAGGAACCTGGAAAGGGAACCTTCACCCTGTTCCCCGGGAAGAGTACAAACATTCTCTCAGGAACCTGGAAAGGGAACCTTCTCTGTGGAGCCCAGAGACCGAACCTTCTTACTGGAATGAGGCAAGGGAACCTTCTCTTTGGAACCTGGTAAGATAACCTACTCCTTGGAACCTGGAAAAGGAAAATTCTCTTTGGAACCTGTAAAGGGAATCTTCTCTTTGAATCCTGGAAAGAGAACCTACTCCTTGGAATGTGGAAAGGGAACCTTCTCTTTGGAACCTGGAAAGGCAACCTTCTGTCTGGAACCTGAAAGGGAACCTTCTCCTTGGAACCTAAAAAGGGAGCCTTATCTTCGTACTTTAACCTGTCTACTAATATTGGTAATATTTTGGAATATGCCTAACAATAGGATTTCCCTGATAAAGCCTCTTCCTTATAAGGGTTTACAGGAGCCATGTTTGCATCCATTTTTCTTTTTTGGTCATATTTTAAACCAATCCTATACCTTGTTAGGTGCCACAGGTGTCCCTGCTACCAGAGGAGGTGCTAGCCACATGTGCAATGGTTATCAGTGGCTGCATGGAGGCGATTACAAAGCCAAGGAGAAGAAGAAGGTCAAGTAACAGAGGAAGGAGGAGCCTGTGTGCAGCAACAGAAGCTAATGAACACAGACTATCCTGGATGAGAAGTGAACAGGGTTGGAGGTCTTTATCTGAGGGAAGCTAAGCATACATGCATATACCTAGTGCAAGTATATTTAGCACTGTGCATTTATAATTCCTCCTGGCCATATTACAGCACCATGATTTTATGTAAAGACTGACCGTGCAGCACCCAGCACCAAGGTAGAATAAGCTAAAGTGGAGCCCCTCTCAGGCTTGTGCAAATTCTGATTAGTAACTTTTGCCTGGCCCATCTCTTCATAACATGAAAGAAGCAATATATTAAGAGTGTAAAGAACTCTGTAGTGTAAAGCAAAACAAATCTCTGATGGTCTTTTTTGGAAAATAAGGATGTCACCTGGTGTGCCATGATCTGCCTTGGAGGGCGGGACTTGTTATCCTCCGACCTATCCAGCCTGTTATACACAGACACAAGATCTAGGGATCATGGGAATGCTGGGGCGGCGCTTAGACAGGGCATCAGTAATCACCTGTTGATGATCCCGCCCTCTATCTTCCTGTATTAGCCAGCCATAACTACAGTCATGTGGAGGCATCACCCATTTTTATAGCCTATTGGCTAAGAAAAGGGATTTGTTCGGGTGAGTGAACTCAGTTTCCAACATGGGGCCACAATATAAACATACACAATAGGAGGCAAGCATTATCGCATAACTCCTCCTCTCATGTGCTGCTAGACTTTCACATGTATTTTTCTGGTATGTAGCAGCCAGCTGAATGAGAGTTGTGGATGTAGGGAATGTTACCTTTGCAACATAGTAACCTTTTTTTTTCCATATGGGAAGAGATGAGAACAGATTACTGCTTAACGGCCCATGGACTTTTTTTTAGTTGAAAAGGAATAATGTATCTTAAATTGAGATGAGATTTGCAGACATAAGTCTGCCAAAATGATTGTAAAAGGTATTTTAAGCCAAAAGGTAAAACAAAAGCAAAATGCTGTAATTTAAAGCAGCCGCTTGAACATCATCTTTTCTTTTGTTGTATCTCCTGGGAATGGATGTATGGAGAAATCTCATTGCTGGATGCTATTGGTTACTTTGATGTTGACATCACTGTAGCTTTTTGCACCCCATGATATGAGTACATATATTTCCAGCGATTTCCGGATTGTCATGCTTTGCAGCAAAGTGCGGGCAATAACTAAGCAGCAGGGGATGTTTCGCAGACATAATAAATCCTGTCTTGCTCTTAGCTGAATGCTGTGCTCACCATCATTTGTGAAGCGTTATGCACTCCTTTACCTTAACCAAATGTTCGCTTTTCCACTCCACACCTCCAGAGGATTTGCTGTTTATAATTTATGTTGCAATGCCTATGACATAGTTATCTATTTTAAGGCTTTGCATGGGAGAAACAAAGCCACATTAATTATACAAGATTTACACTGCCTCCGCATTGTTGGGATCAATAAAGAGGTTTTAAGTCGAGAAGATGCTTTCATAACCTCATAGGTGATCATAAGTAGATTGCTGGTGGCAGAAAAGATTGAGGCTGGCTATGCTGTGAGTGAAGGAAGGTTAGTCTTGGCTGGTGGACCACTTGATCATGATCACAGCAGGAGAGAAGGAAAATTTAAGCTCACAAACATACTGGACAGCAAGCTGGAAGAACCTCTTGCATGATTATTATCTCCCTGAGAGCTGGATGAATTGCCATCTGGAGACATGACAGAAGAACCTTGAATCTCAAGTAGAGTAGAGCACCAATGTTTGTGTATGCTCAGTCTCTTGCACTTATACAATCATGCAATTGTATTGCTACATTGCTTTCTACCATAGGTTATGGATAGGGATGATCCTACCGTGGTCACAACAGACTATTACATATAGAAGGCAGTTTTGGACCCTGATGGTTGGTGATAGGGTAGATAACATTTGTTCATAGGGGAAGCAGAGGGTCTTTCTAAAGGCCATTATTCTGTTGCTTAGCTGCATAACAGATACTTTCCTCATGTTCAAAAAGGTTTCTCAAGCTTGTGCCACCAATAATGCCCTCACCCGGGGGAATGTGGAATGTTTGCTTTCTCTGGAGGCAAACATTTTGCCATAGAATTGGTCCATATATGTTGCTCAAGTGTTTTGAAATGATATAGAACATGCCATTATTAATACAGTCTATTTTTGCAGATTATACCAAGATAATATGTAGCACAGTGCAGTCTGTTGAAGATTCCCCCACACCTTTAGGCTGCCTTGGACACTGAGATGAAGTTCAATGCAAAGTAGTGCTTTTTGGGTCTAATAATCTGAAGGCCACATATGTCCTCGGGGGAGTAAAGCTAGGAGAGTCACTTGTTGATAAGGATCTGGAGGAACTGGTAGACCACAGGCTATGTAAGAGTCAGGCAGCTGCTTCCAAGGCTACCAAGCATTAAACATGCAATCATAGGACAGGGAGTGCCTCTCCACCAGGCATTGATGCACCCTCATCTGGAATATGTGGTCCAAGTTCTGCTCACCGGTTCATAGAAAGGATATTTTGATTTTGGAAAGTGTGCAGAGGAGAACCACCGAACGGATAAGGGGAATGGTGGATCTTTGTTAAGAAGGATTACGGGAGGTCAATTTTTAGTCTTGAGAGGAGATGACTAAAGAGGGACATGATAAACCTGTATAAATATATAAATGGCCAAGACAAAAAATATGGAGAAAAGCTATAGGTAATGTACAATCCTCTTAAAAGACCAGATACTCTCCTTGTCTGGAGGGAGAAGATCCATCTTTACCATATGAGCTTACAGCAGCAACAGCAGCTGATAAAATGACCTGCTACTGTTAGGAGTGACAGTAAATGTATACACTGTCTCTCTACCCTGTCCCTTGGTTGGCTATATGTCTTTTTTAAAGTGGAATTCCAGTCAAACTTCCACCACCACAAAAAATAAAACCTGTTACCTCACCCGCAGGCCAGAACTGCTCAAGGGATCCTGGGTGCCGCCATCTTATCTGAAAACACAGAGCCGCATCCCCTGGCTCTGTATGCCCTCCTGTCTGCCCATCCAAGTGAATAGCCCTGAGACCCTGAGGATGTCACATTGTGTCATTATCAGCAGCTGCCATCCATGAACAGGTGAGCACCGCTGACCCAAGGATCAGATAAGGATTTTTTTTTTTTGTAACCCATCCCATCCTGCCAGTGTAGGGTGGCAGGGCAGGGAGGGGACAACTTGTGACTGGAATTCTGCTTTAACTATGTAACTAACTGTATTTGCTATCTAGCCCCTGCCCTAAATAATTAAAATTAAATAAGCAGAATTACATTCCCTGTTCACATCAAAAGTGGGTCACCCAGGTTTTGGACTACCACAGTGCCACACCAGAAACACAGTGTTTTAGCGTTTGTAGCACCTCTAAATTGGGGTCTGTTCATAGTTCACCTTTATAGAAGGCCTAAACCCTCCCCTGCAATTCCTGGGTCATGCAGGGTTCAGAGGCACTAAACTAACCTAGCCTACCCGATGCCATTAGTAAGCCTGCATTAGACATAAACTCCCCCTTTCCAAGCAGAGCCCCATCCAGTGAGTGACATGTAATGGCTCCACCTCCTGTAATAATCGGGTGTGACGCTGTGTGCAGCTAAATGTGCAGCGTTTTTCTGCACATACGCTTTTTAAGTCAGCATAAGTAGGTTAGGTGGGTTAGGGTACTTGCAGCCCTGGACCCATACTTGGCACAGAGTTTAGGTCAGTTTAGCATGAATCCGTTACCAGGAAGCCTCAGCATGGCAGTTGGAGGCTTCATTGCATGAATTGTATTGTATTGGAGTCAATCGGCTGCTCTGGCTTTATCCAGAAAAAAAGTCAGGACATTATTAAAAATTGCTGGGGTGTGGCCTCATTAAATATAAAAATAAATTCAGAAACATGAACTGTGCATTAGGTTTATGTATGTACTGTGTTTTTCAGATGGTGAGATTTAGTGACAGATTTATTATTTTAAATCCCAAACTGTTTTTTTTTTTTTTACTAAACAATGAAACGTGGAATCAAGGTAACAACAGACCAGACTTCCATGTTTATACATTTGGTCCAAAGTCTGTGATCCAAAAAATACTGGACTCTTCCCTCCCATGTTGATCAATTTGGTCCAATGTTTGTGAACTAAAAAAATACTGGACTTTTCCCTCCCATGTTGATCAATTTGGTCCAATGTTTGTGACCTAAAAAAAGACTGGACTCTTCCCTCCCATGTTGATCAATTTGGTCCAATGTTTGTGAACTAAAAAAATACTGGACTTTTCCCTCCCATGTTGATCAATTTGGTCCAATGTTTGTGACCTAAAAAAAGACTGGACTCTTCCCTCCCATGTTGATCGTTTCGGTCCAAAGTTTATGACCTGTCATCAAAATAAATGTTTTCCAGCAGCAAATAAAAAGCTTTCCCGATGCCTCAAGGACTAATCTAATATTTTAATGAGAAACAGTTACAATTGTATATTTACAGAGCTTGGAATAAGGAAATGGGACTGTTGATAAAATAAACCTCATGAAGTGACTGGCAATTTGCTATGTTTGGGGAAAAACAGGACATGAAAGAGCTCTGACTCAAGCTTACATCAAGCTGTTTTTTTCCTCTTTAAAATAACCCCCCAGAGAAATGGCCTCGCTCTGTCTGAGGCTCATTTTCTTAACAACTCCCCACAGACTGACTGCAGCAGGTGCTGCTTTATCTCCAACCCCTTTCCCCCATCAATTGTTTTATGGAGAGAGAGTGACTCAGAGGCTAAAGGAGAAAGGAAATGTTTGTGGGGAAATCAGTGTTTTATGTTTATACTTTTACCTCTATATTAATATACCTCTATATTACCTCTATATTCTTATCCTGTAAAGGCTTGGGGAAGATAATGGTGCAATATAAATCAATATATAAAATTAGTCATTCATGTTTGGTATGCAGATGTACAGCTGAGAGATTGTTCCAATTTTAAAAATATAAAACCATCAGTCATGTGATGGGGATGGGGGACATGTCGTTGGTGCAGTGCCTTCTGGGAGGAGGACAGCTGACTGGTGACTAATCTGCAATATCATCAGAGTTAGGGTATTTGTGGGCACCCGCAAGCTGCTTGTACCTGGGTATTGGGCGATTTAAGGGGTTTTATGTTTGACTGTAAATTTAGGCATACTGTAGGTCAAACTAGTCTGTTAATTCCCACCATATCCTAATTTAGGATGCTCCACCATGCAAATTTTGGACTGGAGCACCTTGGGCCCACCAGGGGGAATCATTTTCAGGACGACTTTTGAGCTAAAATACAATCAGATTTTTAAATAATATACTGTACATTGCAATCTTTCATTACAGAACATTTCAGGCAAGCCAAAAACACTAGTCCTCTTGTATAGTTCTGATGGTGGCCTTAGGTTAGTGCCTGGGGCCCACCAGAGTATATTCTGATGCTCTGGTGGCCCAGTTGAACACATTCTCTGTGCGGCCAGGGCTAGAATCTAAAAGACTCCAGGCCCAAATGATTTCCTGACCCCTGGAGGGAACCCAAATTGGGATTCCCTGGGGACATGGACCAAAACACAGGATGTACAAAACGCAGGGTAGACAGTGGAACTCAAATTGGGATTCCCTGGGGACATGGACCAAAACACAGGATGTACAAAACCCAGGCTAGGCAGTGGAACTCAAATTGAGATGCCCGGGGAACATGAACCAAAACAGGATGTACAAAACTCATGGTAGGCAGTGGAAGCCAAATTGGGATGCCCTGGGAACATGGACCAAAACACAGGATGCACAAAAAACAGGATTTTGCTCCACTTCAACAACAAACCAAAGGCTGGACAGTGTTTCCCACGTGACCACCAGCAGCCAGATCATTTGATTATCGGCAGCCATGTGGGGTGCCAGACCAGCTGCTGGCAGCGAGGGAACGGGTGTCTAAATTGGGATCTTCCAGGGGCAAATTTGAAAGTGACTGTCCAGTTATGTTTGACTGGAGAGTCACTTTAAAAACTGCTCCTGGGGGGGGGGACTGATTGAGGTGTGTCCCTTTCTGCATACTGACGTGGGAAGACCACTTCCGTTGCCCTGGTATTCACCTACTTTTGTATTTTACCCTGGTTGTCTGCATGTGACTACCAGAAGGCTTGGCGGTGGCCTGGTTTTCATTCGAACCAGAGTTTTCCACTGCCAAGGCCACACCCATGCGGTCTCAATGTGCTGAGTGAGGTGCTGAATCAAGTGCGGGTGTGAAAACAGCTACAGGGACGTGTGTGTATCCCCCAAGTTCACAATTAAAACGTACTTTCCTGGTGTTCCCATGGCGCAGGCACCGGCAAGACCAATCAGCCAATCAATGTGCTCAATTTCCCTGATTGTAGCACTGGCCGCATCCCTGCTTCTAGTTGTGGGCAGGGCCGTATTTAGCGTTCATGGTGCCCTAGGCACTTTAAGTGTCTGCGCCCCCTTTTATTAAGTTATTGCCCATAAAAATAATGGAGGGGGAGAGGGTGCAATGGGATAGATGCAGAGTATGTGTCTGGAGGAGGGAGAGGGCACAAGGGGGAAAATGCAGAGGAGAAGGTAAGCATGTTTCCGGCATTCTGACATACAGGAGTCACAGGACCACAGCAGTGGAGGGGATGCTCTGGCCTGTGTTCAACCCCTTGCACACTGCTGGGGGTTGCTGGTTAGGAGGCATTTATGTTCTGGCTATGGGATTTCTAACATATTTTATTTTTACTACGGTAGTAAGGGCAGCGCCCCCCCTCCAGGTGTCCACCCTAGGCACGTGCCTAGGGTTGTCTAATGGAAAATACAGCCCTGGTTGTGGGCATGCCCATGCGGCTCATTCAGAAAGGCCTGGCAGCTATGTGCACAGCTGTAGGTAAGCGGTGATGCAACCACATTGCCAAGAGGTGGCAAAGGCTCTGGGAGCAGGTAAGTGGAATTGGCGGCCTGGGGGGGGGGGGGGTTTCAAATATCTAATGCGCCAATGAGAGGGATGTGGATGGCTTCCTGAAGTTTCTCTTTCACTTTCGCCCTGGGGCATAGAACTACGTATGATGAGGGGCAGGAAATAGCTGCACGCGGCAATGAAGTATGTCTATTATTGGAGGAGGTGCTGCTGGGTGTATCACTGTTTCCTGTCACCGTCACATGGAGTTCAGCTAGGGAAGGTGAATATCTCTAAAATACAGGGCTCACTGGTGGTGAGAGACTAGATCAGCTCAGTTAAATATCAGTAAATCAGTAATAGGAGTACTATTGCAAATAAAATAGCTAAATATATGCCTGAATATAAGCTTCTCAGGAGTCACATATGACCACCATTTTATAAATCAGCAAGGCCTTGCTTTTTGCACAGATGCCCTTTAGCTCCACTGAAAAGGAGGAGGGGGTGCAGGCTGAGGGGGGAGCCATCTGCTTTCCCTATAAATCAGCTCAGGAGGGTCTTAAAAGCCCAGTAAACATAATGGCATTGTTATAGGAGGGCAGATCATGGCGGGGAGGGGGCAGAAGGTCTTGGTGTAAGAGACAATGGCGAGAAAGCCTTTATGCAAACATCATCTATGGCCCCTGCGCCTCCTCCATTTCTCTTTTCATTTACATTCCACCTATTGTGATTTTTATAACTGAAATGTTATTTCTTATCACTAGAATTGGGGAACATCCAATAAATATGCATGGCAGTATAAATAATGCAGCCAATGTGCACTGTGCCCTTTATTTGCACTGTGAGGCTCATTAGCCCTGTCATCATTCACAATACTGCGCCTCAGACCCCCAGAGGCAGCCAGAATTTCAGTCATTAGCCATTAATGTTTCATATCCATTCCAAGACGGGCCGGGTGTAGTGAGTCAGGTCTCACCCCAAACTCAGTCAGGGAGAGCAGGGTGGCACATCGCCTGGGGAATAAACATTTTCCCGCCCATTGGGAAGGCTCCTGATTGAACCGGGAAGAGGGGGGGGGGACACCGTGCGCGCGCTCAGCCTCCACCCTGAGGGCGCGTGCTGCTGCTTTGCTTTGCCAGCTTCTGGCGGTGCAGAACGCTGCACCCTCATAAATGAATAATAACACGTCCCCGCCATTCATTTCACTTCATAAGAGAAGCCATTATAATCAAGTCACAGCAGCAGCAGCAGCAGACCCGTACTGCGCGCCATTCACCACAGCGCTGCACCTTCAGCCCACAGCAGCATCTCCGCACCGCAAGCCGTGCTCCTCTCTCATTATTATACAGCGACTCCCTGGTACAGGCGCTTCAGCCCTGAGTGCGCCCATATTACATCGCTTCCCCCCATTGCTACAATGTAACCCAGCAGCTGCTACTGTGCTTGCAAATAATTCCATTCCTGACAAAAACCTCCTCAGCTGGGCTCCCCCCCCCCTCCTCTGACTGAGCCCGGCAGAGGGGGGCATTGCCTGTAAAAAGGATGCGAAGGAAGAAACAAAAAATAAATAAGCACAAAATATGCAAATAATAAATTGCAATACATGTAACACAAATACATATACATATATATATATATATATATATATATATAGCAGACTACCTTAGAGACCCCCATGTTAACACTCTATATATATATATGTGTGTGTATGTCCTTATATATAAGTAGCAAATCACATTAGAGAGATACCTATGCCAACGCTCTTTATTATGCCCACATTTATATATATATAAATATACATACATATACTGTATATACCGATCTATCGCTTTTATCATATACATAGTACATACAGACAAATGTATATGTAAGCATAGATATAGACTTTAGGTCAGCAGTATGAGCATTGGTCAGCCATTATATATGTGTATACATGTATTATATAGTGTGTGTGTGGTTTTCTTTCTATGAGGAGAAGCTCTTCGCACCTCTGGTTTCCAGAGAATCAATTAACAAGCTGCATTATAAGGTCCATCACATGGTGTATGACAACGCCATGCCACATCCTCACACCCCATAATTATTTGATATAAATATAAAGAAGCCACTGAGCAGCCCGCCATCCTGCCACAAGAAATGCCTGTGGGCACCGTGTGGCTCGGTGGCCTCCTCTTCCTCTCTGGGTACCATTGCCATGGCCACATTCCTGAGGCACCATTCCTCTATCCCAGAATGAAGAAGGAGCTGCGTGTGCGCCACACAAAACACTCCGGGTTACTATTTACTGCACAGCCATCTCCGAACCCCTCATTGGAAAACCACATCACACACATCACTGGGTGTTTTTTTCCAAGATGGGGCTGTAAGGATAGTCATACAAAAAGGGGGGCGCCTCCATCATGGCATCTAGGGGGGGGGGGGGGAATGTATCCGCGCATGATGGTGATGATGATGGTGGCGGTCATCCTCCTCCCCTCCACAAAAAAACACCTCAGCATGCAAATGAAAGAAGAAGAAAAAAAAGGCACCGACAAGTCCGGTGCCGGTGCTAGGGTGTAACTGGGTGACGCGAGCGTAATGGGTGCTGAGTTGGGGCGACACCCTATCCATAGAGAAGAAGGGCTGGTGCTAAAACAAAAGGGACAAGCAGTTTGGGTGCCTCCTGGATGTCTCCCTATTATAACCAACAATAATGTCACACACATCCCCATGCTTAATGCTATAGCAAGAGACCGGAGGACATCACAATAACGGCCAAAGAAATAAAAAAAAACCACCACAATCTGAATGGAGAAAGCCAATCGGGTGGCTAGTGAAACATTTCAAGAAAATTAAACAGCAAGTCCAGTTGCCTTGATTTATTCTTACAGATACACCATGGCTTGGATGAATGAGATCCTTCGCAGACAACAAAAAAAACACCATCATGACCGCCGGCTGAGATGGCAGCATCGTCTATACAGACATATAAACACATACACATAATATAATACATCACAATATAACATGGAATACCTGCAACAGCTCCCAGGAAAAATAAAGTCCAGATGAGCTCCTTGGCTTGCAGCATGGTGGCTCTGCAGACAGAGGAGTTCCTCCTGCTGCTCCTTTGTAAATTGGGTCCAAAGATGACCATAGGCGTGTAAGATCCCCCCTCTTTGTTGCAGAGGCTGTCGGTGATGCAAAGGTGCCACTTAGGGGTGTGGGTGCTGTTTTCTGCAGCTTGGGCGCTATTTTGCCAGGGATTGTGTCTGCGGAGCTGCTCAGTAAGCAGTGAGCAGGCACTGATCAGAGAATGAGTGACAGCCCGAGCCTCAGCACACCCCCAGCAAGCAGACCTGATCAATGCGCACAGCCACTAACTCCAACTCGCTGCTGTCTGGATGAGAGAGAGAGAGAGAGCAGCGGCTGTATCCCTCCGCAGCCTCCCTCTACAAATACTACTGAGCATCATCCAGCAGGCTGGAGGTAAGACAGAGAGAGACACACATAGAGAACTGAGGGGGGAGATGGCAGGAGATAGCAACACAGGCAAGCTGCCTGCAAAAGATGACATGGACTTGCTAATCAAAGCTTCAGCTATTTGTGGAAATATATAGAGAGGCTCTGCTTGTAAGGGCTCAAGAATGGATGAGTAGTAATTCCCTTGCTTCCTACTTTTCTGATTCTGCTTTTTGTCTGGATGCTGATTCACTACTTTACCAGGAATTAAGCTTTTATTTTGGATTATTGGGTTGTAGGAAGTTAGGCGGCAAAATGTGCAAACCAAAACCCAGTTTTTCTGCCCTACGGGAATAGTACATTTTAAGGCGATCCCAGGAAACTTGAAACAGCAGACGAAATTAGGAGAGAGGGAATAGGCCAGCCCTGGAGTCTCTCAGACACTAGTGTCAGCCTGTATGGGTTTTGGTCTGCTTAAAGTGGACCAAAACTCAGGACTATTGACTATCGTCTGTCAATACTTTAGAATTTTCATGGGTTTTGGTCCTTGTCTCTGGGATCACCCAATCTTACTCACCCTTCCCCGGTCCTACGGTGCATGTGCAGCCTCTCATCCGGTCAGTGCAGTCGGATCCGCTCCTGCCCCTTCGCCTAAGGCGATCCAAGTGCACTGGAGGACGTACCCCCGCTACCCTGTAACAGTGAAAGTGCCTTTCACAAAAGCCTGCCGTGTGGGGCGCGCCCTGCTAAAGGGATAGTGGGGATGCTGTTCACGCATGCGCTGTTGGACCGGGAAAGAAGGTAAGTTTCCAGGTGACCTTGGGGGTTTTACACAGCCGGGTATCCAGAATCCCCCTGGGGAGCAAGTATGCCTGCCCTGGAGTGCCCTGGTCCAATTCAAAATGGAATAAAACCCAAGGCGTCTGACATTTCCCCTGGGGATCCTGAATTGGGAAGCCCCTGTTGTGTGACCCCGCCCAGATCGCCTGTATCAGCTTACCTTTCTCCGGGCACAGGCTCTCGTCCAATCAGAGCTGTTTGCCATGCCTATCTAATTTGACAAATGACATATGTCATAAAAAATGGTTCTATTTGGACAAGAGCCCCCACATGCATCACTGGTGATGCAAATGTGCCACTTAGGGGTGTAGGTGCTGTTTACTGCAGCTTGAGCGCTATTTTGCCAGGGGTTGTGTCTGCGGAGCTGCTCAGTAAGCAGTGCCTCAGCACACCCCCAGCAAGCAGACCTGATCAATCCCTCTACAAATATTACTGAGCATCATCCAGCAGGTTGGAGGTAAGGCAGAGAGAGACAGAACTGAGGGGGGAGATGGCAGGAAATAGCAGCACAGGCAGCTGCCTGCAAAAGATCACATGGACTTGCTAATCAAACCTGCTTCCCATTGAAGAACATCAGAGCCGTTCGCCGAATGACATATGTCACAGAAAATGGTTCTGATTGGATGAGACCCACACATGCGCCATTGGACCAAGACCAGGAGGTGAGTCTTACAGGACTTATAGGACTGGTGGGTTTCACATAGCCGCACATTCAAATTAAGGATGTCTCCGTGGCACGGAACAAGACCTGGGATAGGTAAATCCCAGCTATTGTTCTGCTTTAAAGAGGAATAACACCCAATAAATTGACTTTCTTGGGTTTTGCTCCTCTCTGGCAGGGCATCCTGTTAAACGCACTTTTTTTCTCATTCCCACTGCACAAGTACGGGCCCTCAACCAATTAGCAGTGCTCATTCCATTCAGTATTCTTTTGATGCGCTAAGCTCAGGGCAGCAAGGAAATCTAAATGGAGTGAGCACCTCTGGCCGCATCCCCACCCCCCTCTAGTTGTGGGACTGCTGCACCAACCATTTAAATAGGCCTGGTGCAGGTGCGCACCTGGGTATGCGGCACAGGCTCGTGGAAGAGGTGAGTGGATTGGACATTCCAGGGGGCTTCACACAGTGGGGCATCCCAGTTCAGGATGCCCCATAAATAGGTAGACCCCCCCAAGAATCTTATTGACTAGAGGGGGTTGTTGCACTGCATCTTTAGACTGGTGCCATGGCTGGAAAAGGGGGATTGCAGAAAAGTACCTTGTGTAATGATAGAACAAGGGGGCACAGAACAAGGGGGCACAACCTGAAGCTAGTCGGGGGGAAGATCAGGAGCAATGTTAGATAATATTATTTTACAGAAAGAGTAGTAGATGCTTGGAACAAACTTCCAGCAGAGGTAGTTGAAAAATCAACTGTCACTGAATTTAAACATGCCTGGGATAAGCACACATCTATCCTAAGATAAAGAGTACATACAATATACACATAAGGGCAGACTAGATGGACCTATGGTCTCCTTCTGCCGTCAACCTTCTATGTTTCTATGTGTATATCCAGCGCTGTTCCCCTGCTCCATGCATGACCCTGCCTACCCTTTAACTTAAATGGGTGGGACGTGCACAGAGCAGGGGGTGCAGTCTCACCGCTAGTGACAGCACTGGTTCCCAAGGATGGTAAGGAGCTTTTTTTGTAGCCCCCTGTCCCATCCTGCATCAGTGCCAGGAAGGGGGGCAGGGGGGGGGGGGGCTACATTTGACTGGGCATCCACAACAAATATAAACCTTGCGTACCTGACAGCCCACAGGCTGTAGTGCTATCAGCTGCAGTGCCAACAGTGCTCTCCTTCTTCAGCCCTGGTACAGTACAGAGACACAGTAAAGTGGACCATAACCTAGGATTTTGACTATCCTGGGTTTTGGTCCTTTCCCCTGAGGCACCCCAATCGGGGGAGTGCCTATCCACCATTCTCAGTGAAATATTGCCCATGGCCCTGCCCCTGGATCTGTCACAGTCACAACTGGAGACACAACTTCAGTCACTACAATGGGAGGGGCAGTGGACAGGCATTGCCTCCATATGGCCAACACGCTTGGAGGAAGCTTGCAAGGTCACAAGGGGGACCATACAGAGGAATCTACTTTGGGGATCACTGGTGAGTGTATATTCTTTTATACCTGGACATTGCTTTTCATAATAAAATTACAAAATAACATTCCAGCTTGACAAATATAACATTAGAAAGGTGTGAAATTCACCAAAGTTTCCCCCAATTATTCAATAAAAGCTTTTTCTTTTAAGTGACATCATCTTAACACCTAAGCTTTTGAATGTATCCCCTGTGAATACATTTTATCATTAGATGTTTCAGTTGTATAATTGAAGAGAAAAAGTTATTGATGGTTGTTTATGTTACTGAAGTTATGTTCAAGCTAAAAATAAAGTTATTTTTACAGGGAATTGTTCTTTTGCATTTTATTAAAGAGAACTAACCACCCTTTGAAACTGTACCCTAGAGTCTCCATGAGCAGCCACTTTTCTATCCCCCGGGCATCCTGATTTGCAATGCCCCACTGTGTGAAACCCTCGGGCTTGCATATCTTTCCGATGGTCCCACGGCCACATCCTTAGCATCTTGTGGGTGAGACGCTCTCCATCGCCCAGTGATTCAGCCATTCCGGCTGGGGTGGGAGCATGGCGCATACTGCAGGGAGACTGAGGATTCAGTTGTTCTGCCCTATCTATTTAGCTCTCTATCACCATACAGTTCCTATTAGATAAGAACCTGCACATGTGTTTTAATATAACAAAAGGAGGCTTCCTCTATCTTGTTTCGCTCTAAAATGTTTTTTTTTTTGCCATTGCCCTTTTTTGTAGATGAATTATTGAAGTGTACATATTACACATGAAGTTTTATAGATTCGGTTATGACAGAGTTAAATTGAATTCTGTTAATTTGCTTAATAATTGCTTGAATCAGACCTCCAGCAAATCTTGCCATTCTCAAAGCTGCTGTATCCTCCACACTCCATGCCCATGCACTCTAAATTGGGCTAATTTACATGGAATTTACCATGCATGGTACGTATCTGCTCTCCCAGATGAGTGAGTATGATTTCTAATTTTCTGTGGTTTTCAATAACCTAAACACAGATATGCATTCCAAATTGGCATGTCCAGTGGGTGTGGAATAAAATCCAAGATTCACCAGATTCCTTACAGATTCACCAAAATGTTATTTGTTAAATTGGGCAGACATTCATGATGAAACATTAGGAGAAGTACTGTAGGTACTATCAAGCTGATCCGACTGTTTCGATTTTGAAGATTCCCAGTGTCAGAGCTGCATTAAAAAGAAAGTTTTCCACCAAACCTAGTTCAGACCCCTATGTGCCTCCAGTGCTCATCAATACTCACCCACCACCATTCTCACAAGGTGCACCATTCCCCTGACAGCTACTGGTGCAGTGTCCTCCAACTAAGGACCTTTGTTTCTGGAAGTGTTTTATATTGGACACTCCTGATTATGGACTCTCTGTACGTACATGATGAAGAAATTAAGCTTCTCAGAAACAGGATACTGAACCAATATCCACAAGAGCAATGTGAGATAGATGGTGCCACTTTGGGGGAGCATTGAGGGACCTGATCTGAGCCAAATTGGGGTTTTCTTCTCACAATTATCCTTCCCCACTTTGAGACTGACCCTGCTAATTTCTCAAAAAATTTAGAACTGATGTCAGAAAGATCCCAACTAGAGTGGTCACACATGGGAAGTATTGGGCACAGTCTGAAGGCTTGTCCCAGTGTTCCCCAATAGTTAAGCACCTCCACCCCCTTTAGCCCCTACCCTCATCTTCTGGTTCCTGTGCCTGTCAAGACTAATGATGAGGTTAGACAGGGAGAGGCTGTAGCTGCAGTGAGGGACAGTTATGGACAGTTAACCCTTTAATAATAGTCCTTTCCAGGGTGGTTAGGTAGGCTCATATAGTGACGGACAGATAAACTTCTGCTAATCGTCCATTTTAGCGCACTGTCAGTAGAGAGAAGAGGCTCATATACTGAGGGACAGAGAAACATCTGCTAATTGTCCTTTTTAGGGCACTGTCAGTAACTGCAAGTGTATACTCATACAATCTTCTACTGTCAGTCACTGCAAGTGTATACCCACACCATCTTCTACTGCCAGTAACTGCAAGTGTATACTCATACAATATTCTACTGTCAGTCACTGCAAGTGTATACCCACACCATCTTCTACTGTCAGTCACTGCAAGTGTATACTCACACCATCTTCTACTGCCAGTCACTGCAAGTGTATACCCACACCATCTTCTACTGTCAGTCACTGCAAGTGTATACTCACACCATCTTCTACTGTCAGTCACTGCAAGTGTATACTCACACCATCTTCTACTGTCAGTCACTGCAAGTGTATACTCACACCATCTTCTACTGTCAGTCACTGCAAGTAGAAACCAACAATAGATTGTCCCTGCACCACTCTTAGTTAAAGAGAAATAAGATTGGTGTGCAAAAAATTAGTGTGACAAAAGCAATAGGGTTGCAGCAAAAGTAGTGTAAGTACAAACACCAAAAATCTGCACCACCAATCTATATATCTAGAATTCAATCAGGACATGCAACAATAAAATATATTTCTAATTGTAAATTTATTATTTACATCATATTAAAAATAGAGCTCATCCAACAATGCTAAAAACCATAATAACTCAATGGGAAAAATCTCAAGCCATAAGAAGGTGTCATTGTGCAAAAATGATATAATACAAAAATATATATATGTGAACCAGTGGATAATTAATACAAGAAACAACCTGTATTCAGAAAATGTGAAAAACTACACAATATTAATTGGAATGATAATAAATCCCACAACTATCATGTGATAAAAAATGTGCATCTAAACTAATCCAATGACCAAACCCAAAAATAATCCTAAAGTGAAATAAATAGTGTATAAAGAAATCCTATCACCCAATAATCTGGCTGGAGATCCCGCTGAGTCCTGGTGCCTCTTTACCCACGCGCTCCGTGGAAACTACCACTTTGCAAGGTGCCAGGAAAGAACAAAAGGTACCTGTGTTGCTCGCCTTAAGTACACCGCCTGAGTGATCAATCAGGTGAAACACATGAGCGCCATCCGCCTCAACCCGCGCACAGCGTCCCCGGCCGGCAGACGCCCCGTGCAGGAGAAACAATCACGTCTCACATGTGAGCTGCGTGCGCCTCCCCGCCGACCCCCCCCCAAACCACCCGGCAATCAGCGTCACTCCACCCCGCCGCACAGCAGCGCGTGGTCATGGCAACAGACGTCGTCGTGGAGGGGGTCAGTCACTGCAAGTGTATACTCACACCATCTTCTACTGTCGGTCACTGCAAGTGTATACTCATACTACCTTCTACTGTTCTTCACTGCAAGTGTATACTCACACCATTTTGTACTGCACTGACATTAACTGCAAATGTATACTCATATATAAAAAGGATTATTTTTTTTGTTTTTCATTTTTTATTTCTTTATTTTTTATTTTATGTTATTTTTAAGTACTTTCCCTAACCCAATTTTTACAGGGAAATTGCATTGTTAATGGCCACATTTTGGAACCCTCTACCCCTTACTACCCCATTTTACAGCCATTTTTAGGTCACCAAGTTCGAGTCCCCATTGATTTTAATGGGATTCGGGTCAAGTCGGGTATCCAAACCAAACTTTTGCTTAAAATTCGTCTAAACTTGGCGAACTAGAACTTTTCTGGGTTCGCTCATCACTAGTCAAGTTAAACAACTACAGGGGAAGGTGCAAAGAAGGAAGGAGGATAAAGAGGAGGCAAGGAAGAAAGATGAAGATCATCCTTCCTTGCACCTTCCCCTGCAGTGGCAAGTGGCATGAGCGCAGACTGGGACCACCTTGGATTAAAAAAATACTATTTTGAAACATAATTCAAACATATTTTACAACCTAAATATTAAATAGTCCCCTATGGAGAGCATGTCTTTAAGGAAGATCTGCTTGTGCTTACTCAGGACCCAGTGGATGTTACCTGTGAACGTTCTTTGGAAATGGCCATTGACAGTTTTGCGATTTACCCATCTGCTATAAAACATATCCAAAAGTGGAATTGAATTTTTGGAGGAAAAGGACTCTGAAATCAAAATGAAATGCAGCTTTGGTTTAAAGAGATGCTGATCTATGAGTGAAGATGATTTATTATTTTTATGGGACTGTCAGGTTTATTATGACAAACTGAAATGTTTAGTAGAGGTCATTGATTTTTTGCATAGTATAGTGCTCTTCGTTAATGTCTTGGCATTGTGTTTATCTTTTTTTTCTCAATAGAAGTTAGGCCGTGCTTGCATGTTAGAAATCTGGATTTTTGAACATAAACTTAAACTTGTGGGGCTCCACATATATTCTAGATAGCACAAGGATGTGCTGGATTCTCTGTCAAGCCTTCATTGTTGTTTATGACTCCACTGGTAGATTTCTCCTCTCTACAGCACTGTATAAAGCAGTACATTTTAAACAAGCCCAAAGTAAAAAATACTTTAAGTCTGCTGAAAGGGGCTTTACTTGGGCATTAATACTTGGTATGCCCCACAGCGTAATGAGCCTTGGAAGAAAAGTCTGGTAGGGGGGAAAGCTGTTGATGCACCGGGCGGGGGGGTGGCTATTGACTTAAACTATACTGCAACCCTCCCTGTCTATTTATGTGGCCCTCTGACAGGTGGCAGAAGGTGTTGGCTAGTTGGCGGCCCCCTCTCAGCCGGCCTGGTCACTCCAAGGCTTCTGACACTGGCAGATGGTATTGTTTGGCACTACTGAATGATGCGCTGGTACACTGTGCAGTACCGCCTCTAATCCTTGTCCAAAGCACAGTGCCTATGAAAGATACTATAAAGCCTTTTAACGATCTAGGGGAGAAGAGCGTACTGTCTGCAACTGTTCTGTTTCTCTGTGCAACATACTCTCACCACACAAGAGGGGCTGCCTAACCCACCCAACTAACGGCCACAGCAGAGGTGCTCAACCTGCTGCAGGGGTTGTTGTCAAATACTGCTAGATGGGGTGGGCTAGGCCCTGGGGAAATAAATTCAGAGTTTGTATCTGTCCGGGGCAAAATAATTCAGCATCTGCATCTGTCCTGGAAAAAAATAATGCTGCATCTGTCCTGAGCAACAATTATGTGTCTTTCCTGAGCAAAGTAACTTAGTAGTAGGAAAAATACAGCACCACATTAAGCCCACACACATTTCTGGGGTTGCTTAAAAGCAGTGGGTAAGACATATCTGGTAAATTGTCCATTAAAATAAAAAGATGTGGTTGTTGTTTCAACTTTGAACACTAGATGGGAGTATAACCCCACAAATGGTAAAATAAGATTTAAATCAAGCTCAAAATTCTAACTCAGAGTTGCTCTTTAGGATGAGTCAGGGGGCATAAGGTACATTTGGGAAACAACAGGAAGCTGCTGGGATTGGTTGGGAGCTTTTTGGAGGGAAAACTGCAGGCAACATTGTATAGAGCAGAGGTGTTATAAGGGGAAGCTAGAGGGACATACAGGGAGATCG
The DNA here is from genome assembly GCA_027917425.1 of Gastrophryne carolinensis. Taxonomy (NCBI): domain Eukaryota; kingdom Metazoa; phylum Chordata; class Amphibia; order Anura; family Microhylidae; genus Gastrophryne; species Gastrophryne carolinensis. The sequence goes on along the minus strand of CM051242.1, from coordinate 70,847,620 downwards.
TCTATAGCTCACACCTTATGTTGGACTGCTGGTGTGTCTAGTAGTAAAGTGTTGGGAACAGCAAGGCACAGGAGGATATACTGAGAAGTGCCTATATTCCAGTGAGGTGCAGCTGCCCCTGTTTGAAACCCTTAAGCCCCGGGGAAGTGTGGAACCCGACTGTGTAATACCCAACTGTCAGTGCCATTCCTTCTAAGCTAACGCCCAGTGGGACCACTGGAAGCCCATATCTCAAGTAGTGGCTTTTGTGTCAGTAGTGGAGAATCTCCCCTTACCCCTTAGCACCTATTACCCTGCGGTATTGCCTAGCTGATTTACTGTGAGTTAGTGCCCATCTCAAATTGGGCGGACGGACGGACCACCAGAACACTGTGGTAAGTTGTAATTAACTGTGAACTGAGACCTGTGTTATTTCTAGAAATTAGTTGATACTGTGACATTCTGGAGATTACAGACCTGATTTGTGAATGCGCTACCTATTGCGCTATACTGCCAATAAAGTCAATAAAGTGCAACTACCTTGTTTAAGCTGCCATTCGGCTGTGTGTGGATTTATCAGCCGAACGTGACATATGTTGGATTACAATTAAAACTGCTTGTGACTGCTGCTGTTTAACCCCTATTATATGGATTACAGCGTCTGCATCTGTACTGGCAAAATTATTCCGTGGCTATTCTTGGCAAAATAATTCAGCATCTTTATATGTCCTGTGCAAAATATTTTGCTGCCTGTCTGCATCTGTCCTGGGTAAAATAATTATGTGTCTGTACTAGAGATGGGCGAACAACCCAAAGTTTGGCCGAACTTTGCATAAATGTTCGGGGACCCAAAACCTGAACCCTGTCCTCATTGCAATTAGCCTGCTGCTGTAACCTTAGGTGAAGTGGGTTAATGGGCTGCTCAGCAGCCGATCAACCAGCTTTTTCGTTTTTGGGCCAGACACCGAACTCGAACATGGACTTCTGGCTGAACGAAGGCATTTGCATTGTTCGGTACAAACCCGACTTAGTGGTTTGGGTTTGCCCATCTGTAGTCTGTAACCATAGACTGAAATGGCCGTGTTTGTTTTTTCATTTTGTGTTTTTATAAACTGACCCTTTGAAATCAACCAGAATGCTAATGTGGCCCTCAGTAAAATTAAGTTTGACATCCCTACTCTAGTGGCAAAGAAAAGGCATCTAAACTTTCCATGTATTCATTAAATAATGTGTTGTAATTTGTACCTAACTGAGGAAATCGAGGGTCAGCTGCATAAACTGATAGAGCGGGTGTCACAGACTGGTACAGTGGTGGTGATGGGGGACTTCAACTACCCAGGTATCGACTGGAGACATGGTTCTGCTTCTACTAGGGGGAGGTAAATAAGGCAAGAGTTGAGCCAGAACAGCGACTACCCTATTCTACCCCCTTCCTTGACATTCTTCTATTACCTGGGGCACCAGCAGGTGGCATGCCCAGACAATTTGAATACAGCTTTGGCTTAGATCCGAAACCCATGTATGCATTAAGTCATTTTACCACTCATTCCAATTCAGCATTTACATTTAGTTGAGGGGATATTGGAATGAATATCTGCAATATTGTTATGACAACCCTTTCAGATTTGGAGCTCACTTTACAGGGCAACCATTGAAGAAGACCTATAGTAAATCTTCTAAGCCATAGAGGGTTTTGGTTTGCAGGGAACATAAACTGGCATAACACATTTCCCTCCCACATACCTGTGAGCCATGGATAAGAGTGATATTTTGCCAAAAAGGAGTATGCAGCACTTCAGTGTCCAGTCCCCCACAGGTAGTGAGAGTGGGAATTGGATTTGGGCCCTGGGGAGATTTTAGGTCAGGTTTTAGAAATATTGACTGAATTACAGATATGGAACTTCTCAAAGGGCAAGAGTAGCATTAGAGCAAAGTGAGAGCAAGATCCGCTGTGGGCCCTCTGTAGCATGCAAGCAGCGGCTAGCTTTCCTGCATTCTTCCAGGCAAATATATTTTGGTATAAGAGGAAAGCCATCACTCACCTTAATTTATAAAAGCAATTTAAGTCCTTGATTCACTGTAAACTCTAAAACCCTGCTGGCAACTTAGACCAGGACCAGAGTTTACAAGGACCCTTCATGTCTGATAGTCATTTTGACTATAGGTGCACTTAAATCGAGCATAGACAGGGTGTACAGGAAGAAAAGGAAAGTAGCAATATAGTTTATGTGTGGAGGAGGAAAAAACAGCAGATGCAATATAAGTAGGAGAAAGCTCTTCACTTCTGTGCTTACAATCAAGTAATTTTTTTATTATTTCCTCAGTTTACTTAGATACATTCAATCTCTTGAAACATTTGAGGGTCAGTGACCTATACATGTAAGCAATGGATACTCTGTAATCTGCAATCATTCTCTCTTGCGTTGCCAAATGAATGATTGCAACAGGAGAGAGTGCTGGTCCCATGTATGGTTACAATCTAGATTTCTTTTTTTCTAACTTCCCCAGTTTACTTGTTTTCCTCAATCTCCAGTAACATTTCAGGGATCAGTGATTTGTACATGTAAACAGTTACTTCTCTCATACATTTCCAGCATTGTAAGTCTTCCACGACATGTTTAAAGTTACATGCTAATATGGATGACAATAGACATATATTTGTCAAGTTCAACCAGGGGTGTTGGGCTAGGGGAAGTTATATTCTATTTTATTCTATTGTTTTACTGAGGACAGAGAATAGTAACTGGTAATGTTATTTTCTTCTAAATAAGCATCTAATCCTTTTTTGAAGCTGTCAATGGCTGATGACTTAGCAAGCTTCTGTTGCTTATTCTGAGGCTATTCCACAGGTTTATATTTCTAATTTTAAAAAATGATTGTTGCCTTCGGAGATTGAATTTTTTTTCCAGTCGAAGGGAATGTCCCCTTGTCTTTAGAGAGGATTTTACATGAAATAGTGTTTCCCCATATTTTTTGTATTGCCCATTTATATATTTTTACAAGTTAATCATGTCCCCTCTCAGTCGTCTCGTATCAAAACTAAACAGATTTAATTCTCTTAATCTTTTCTCATAAATAAGATCCTTCATTCCTCTTATTAATTTGGTGGCTCTCCTCTGCACCCTTTCCATGGTCAGAGCATTCTTTCTGTGAACTGGTGCCCAGAACTGGATGGCATATTCCAGGGGAGGGTGCACCAGTGCCTTCTAAAGAGACAAAACTACACCCCTATCCCGTGATTCCAGGCCTCTTTTAAAACATGATAATATATTGGTAGCCTTGGAAGCAGCTGCTTGACATTGCATGCTGTTATTTAGCCTGTGGTCTACCAATACCCCCAGATCCTTCTCAACAAGTGATTCTCCCAGTTTTACTCCCCCAAGGACATATGTGGCCTTCAGATTATTAGACCCTAAGTGCATAACTTTACATCTCTCCACAATGAACTTCATTTGCCAAGTGACACTGACACTGAAAGTGTGAACATCTTCAATAGACTGCACTGTGCTACATATCTTTGTGTCATCTGCAAAATAGAGACATTGCATTTAATTCCATCTTCTATGTCGTTTATAAACTAGTTGAATAATAGTGGGCCCAGCACTAAACCCTGGGGTACACCGCTTACAACCGGTAACCATTCAGAGTAGGTATCATTAACCACAACTCTCTGCTCACGGTCCTTCAGCCAGTTTTCAATCCAGTTACAAACTGTTCTTTCTAATCCTGAAGATCTCAATTCCCCCAATAAGCGTCTATGGGGGACAGTGTCAAATGCTTTTGCAAAATCCAGAAAAACTATATCCACAGCCGCCCCTCTGTCTAGGCTTCTACTCACCTTCTCATAGAAGTCAATCAGGTTAATCTGGCAGCTTCTGTCCTTAGTAAAACCGTGTTGGTTGTTACTTATAATATTATGGATAGTTACATATTCATGTATGTAGTCTCTTAATAGCCCCTCAAGCAATTTCCCCACAATGGATGTTAAGCTAACAGGTCTGTAATTGCCCAGAGAAGACCTAGAGCCCTTTTTTAAAAATGGGCACCACATTTGCCTTGTGCTAGTTCCTTGGCACTATACCAGTTGTTGGTAAATCTTTAAAGATCAAGAACATGGGTGAATAGATAACTGAGCTGAGTTCTTTAAGAACTCTTGGGTAAAATCCATCTGGTCCTGCAGTCTTATTCACATTTAAATTATTTATTCTTTTATGGATGATATCTATGTTTAGCTTGTTGAGTATTATATTTGGGCTATTGCTATCAGTGACATCTCCTGTGTTGGCTCCTTGCTCTTCTCTTGTGTACACAGAGCTTAAGAAACCATTTAACAGCTCCACCTTCTCTTCATCCCCAAAGACCATTTCCCCATTATCATTAATTAGGTCACCTACTTGTTCTGATTTAGTTTTCTTTGAATTTATATATTTAAGAAAAACTTTTAGGGTTTGTTTATCTTTCTTTGTCAAATCTCTTTCATTTTGTGCTTTTGCCAACTTATTTCTTTCTTACATGTTTTATTTACGAGTTTATACTTTTCAAGGGTTACAGTTGAGATCTCAGCCTTGTAATTTTTAAATACCCATTTCTTCTTCTTTATTGCCCTTTTAACCCCGGGTGTCAGGCATGGGGGGTTTAATTTTAGCCACTTATATTTGTTACCCATAGGAATACATTTTGCAACATTAGTACTCACAATTGATTTAAAGCACTCCCATTTGTAATCTGTATCCTTGTTCCTCAACAGATGACCCCAGTCCTGGAGTGCAGCTCAGTGCCTGGGGAAGTTGGCTTTCCTAAAATTCTGTGTTTTTGCCCTCCCAGACAGAAAATCTTTTTTTCAGTTTATGTTGAATACAACTATATTGTGGTCACTGTTACCAATACTTTCACGGAGTGTTACCATCCCTATCAGGTCATCATCATTTGACAATACCAGATCCAAAAGAGTATCACCCTTAGTAGATGCCTCCACAAACTGATTCATATAGTTATCTTGTAGCAAGCAGAGGAATGCTCTCCCCCTTGTAGAAGAAGCAGAACCATGTCTCCAGTCGATATCTGGGTAGTTGAAGTCCCCCATCACCAACACTACACCAGTCTGTGATCCTCTCTGTTTATGCAGCTGACCCTCTATTTCCTCAGTTATATTTAGTTTACACCAAATTGTATTTTAACATTGTTTACATCACCCCACACATCTACCCACGAGGATTCTACATCCTCAGAAACTTTTCCTAGTATCCCCTCATTAATATATGCTTTGAATTCTTGCTTTACATAGAGACAGACTCTGCCCCCTTTCCTATTTGCTCTTTTTTTCGGAAAGACAGCAAAACCTTGAAGATTGACAGTCCAGTCATGTGTGGAATCCAGCCATGTCTCGGGATCCCTCGTTGGGGAGGAACAACGTTATTTCGTTAAACTACACCTATTGAACCTTGCCTGTTTAGCCACACCCATTCTTAATAAAGCATGACTACCGTGTTAAAGCAACATGCTCTGCCCTTTAAGTGCCAGCCTACCTAGATACATGTTCAACTATGATGGATTTCCCATTAATTTTTTTTTTTTCAGCAGAATCTGTGCTTTAACATGAAATGTCTAGTTTGTCATTTTGGTAGTGTATTCATAATATTTTGTGTAATAAATGTGCAAAAAATAGAAAAAATATATATTTTTACAATTTGTAGTGTTTTTTTTTAGATTTTCAAATAAAATACAACTGCTATGCGCACCTTGCAGTTTTTCAGTAGAAACAACCTTTTACATTTTAAATCCTCCTCACAATTATGTATTCTCTGTAAGTACACAGTGCAAACCTTCCAGGCGTACCAAGCTTGTTGATGTGGATGCAGTTTTCTGGAAGTAATCCCTTAATGAATTCTCTGGTTACACGGGATTTCCCTAAAAAATAGAATTAAAAAGCAGAATCTAAGCCACATTGTCCCCCCAAAAAACAACAGGCAAACAAGAAAAAACAAGTTAAATCCAAAAAAGCAAGATCTCCCAAACAGAACAATACTCAACACGCATAGCTATTGTCAAGGGAAGAGTTGCAGTAAAGCATGCATGTAAGGGTAATTTTACTTGAAAAATTCAGCTCTTCGGACAAAGTGCGCACCTTTTTCAACCAAGACAATCATTTATATTTGAAATACCCCCCACAAACCATATATTCCCTGAAAGTGAACACATTAAGCTTTCTAGGCACCCTTGTAGTAGGCTCATCTTTCTGGAAGTAATCTCTCTTGGTTGCACAGAGATTCCCAAAAAATGTATAAAAAAGCAAAATGAAAAACACATTTTCCTACAATATCAATATGCAAACAAGAAAAAACTAATTAAATCTGAAAGCACAAGATCCCCTTAACAGAACAAAACCCAACATGCATAGGTACTTTCAACCCTTTTAACTGCCAGTCTACTTGAAATTTCGTCACCCTCTGTTGACAGGTCATTTTTCACTATTCTGTGCTATGTTTAACTGTGATTTTTGCAGAAATTTTCAGGAAAATTATATATATATATATTGTGGTAAGGTGCAAGGGGCCGTCATTGACGGAAGGTATCTGGCACCAAGGTACCTGGCCTTGCTGCAGTAAAACCGTGTATTTTGTTTCCCAGCATCAGCTGCTAATGGCAGTCTGGTGCTGAAGTGTTAGTATAGCCGAAAGGCTAACCCGGGACGGTTTTACTGGGATGGGGTGGAGCAGGGTGGGACTCCATCCCCTACCCAGGTCCGGGTTTTACAGGCCGCATAAATAGCCTGGGGAGTCAGCTGTGGAGTGTCTGTGACTGGAGCTCACTTGTGCCTGGCTGAAAACTCCTGTGCAGGCTGTTTCATGCGGACCAAAGGCGGATTCGGCTGCAAAGTAGCAAGTTTGCCCAAGGACTAAAAACGCCGTTGCCTGTCTGATTTACTTCTGCTGCATTTTCCTGAAAAAGTGATGTAACAAAATAGGACATTCGGTTTTATGGATTTTTGTGTGAATAAACATGGACTTTAAGTTGAACTTTCGCCTCTGAGCCTCTCTCCTGCTGTCTACCAGAGCTAATCACCACAATTGGTGAGGATGCGAGAGGCACAGTGAGGCTGTTGCTAGGAGCGACCGACAGAAAAGTTTTTTTTGTGTGCATGTCCTACATTAAGCCTGCCAAGCTGTTACCTGAGACCGCAGACAAAATGGAGGCTGTCGTAAAAGTGCTCATGGAGGCGAATCTGCAGCAGCGCGAGGCCAACAAGCAGCAGCAAGAGACCAACCAGCTTCTGTTACAACATGTGATGATGCTGCAAGCTGCAGGAGCGCCCAAATGTCCCTGATGCCCGGAAAGCTGTCCGCTTGGCGCTTACAAAGATGACCCCTTCGGATGACGTAGAGACCTACCTGGTGGTGTGTGAAAAGGTGGCTGCAAGGGAGAAGTTGCCTCGTGACCAGTGGGCTGACGTCATCGCTCCATTTCTGGCATCTGGACCCCAGCAGGTGTTGTTTGATCTTCCAGACGACCAAGCCGCTGACTACCCGACTCTGAAGGGTGAGATACTGGCCAGACTGGGGGTGAATGTGTGGGTTCGCGCTCAGCGGGTGCATCAGTGGAGCTATCAGTCGGCCGAGCCCGCCAGACCCCAATATTATAAATTACTGCACCTGCTGCAAAAATGGCTGCAACCTGATATATTTAGCCCCACTGCCATGTTGGACCGCTTGCTGGCAGACATGTTCTGGCGGGCTTTACCGCACCCTCTCCAGCGCTGGGTTGGCCAGGTATCCCCCGGCAATGCTCTAGAGATGGTAGACCTTGTGGAGCGATATGAGGCCACCAGAAACTTGCAAGGGGGTTCTACTGGGAAGGATTCAGGGAAACCCCGGAGGTCCCCGCCCCAGCCCAGGAGGGTAGTGTCCCCTAAACCCCCTCAGGACCTACCCCCAAAGTCCCTGCCCTGGTGTTTTGTTGGGAGTGTAAGGAGCCGGGACATATCAGAGCCAACTGTCCCCACCAGGAGGAGCCCATGGACGTGAACTTTGGTTACCCCCCTTCAATGTATGCCAGGAGGCTGTGTGCTGCCGGTGTCCCTGAGGTTGTGGGGCAAAGTCACCTCTGTCAGGTGAAGGTGGGGGGTACACGGGGCGGAAAACCGGGGTCTTGTGCATACACGGGGACTTGAGGGACTATGCCACAGCACAAGTGACTTTAACCACCGTCTCCGGCAGCTGGATCCACGAAGTCACAGTCACCGCTAAACTCCCGTACGAACTTATTCTTGGGAGAGACCTTCCGGGGTTCATGTCACTATGAACCAAGCTGGGAGTGTCCCCAATAGATGGGCCCTACTCAGGGGTGACCTCGAAAACCTGGGAACTGGAGTCAGAAGGGACAACGGTAGGGGTGACCACCACTACGGTGGAAGGGGCGGAGTCAACCCCACTGAGTGTTATGGTTGGAGATGTGGAAGATTTGTCAACAGGTCCAGAGTTGGCAGATCTCCATGTCTCCACAGGTAGTTTTGGTACCGCACAACACCAGGACCTCGGGCCTGGGAGAATGTACTTGAGGTGGAAGGTGAACCACAACAGCCGGGGGCTGAGTTCCAGTTTCCACGCTTTGTGGTTCACCAGGATATGCTGTACCGGGTAAACAAAGTACGTGAAGAGGCTGTGGAACAATTGGTGGTACACAATACTTATCGCAAGCTTGTGTTGGATTTGGCCCACCAACATGTTCTGGGGGGACACCTAGGCCAGCAGAAAACTCTGGACCGAATTTTTCAGCGATTCTACTGGCCCAGTGTGTACAAGGAGGTGGAGAGATATTGTGAGTCCTGCCCAACATGTCAGATAACCAGCCCCCAGCCTCATTACCGTAGTCCCCTAGTTCCTTTCCCAGTTATTGAGGTGCCCTTTGAGCGGATTGCTATGGATCTGGTGGGTCCAGTGCCAAAATCCGCTAGAGGGCACCAACATATTCTGGTAGTCTTGGACTATGCCACCCGGTATCCCAAGGCAATGCCCCTACGACACACCTCAGCCAAACTCATTGCTAAGGAGCTTATGGAAATGTTTTCCCGAGTAGACATGCCTAAAGAGGTCCTGACCGATCAAGGTACCCCTTTTATGTCCAAGGTAATGAAGGAGCTCTGTAGGTTGTTGCAGGTGAAACAATTGCGGACATCCATTTACCACCCGCAAACGAACGGCCTGGTAGAAAGATTTAACCAAACTTTAAAAACCATGTTAAAGCGGGTGGTCGCCAAGGATGGGAAGAATTGGGACTTGCTTCTGCCCTATCTAATGTTCCCAGTGCGAGAGGTGCCCCAGACCTCTACTGGGTTCTTGCCCTTCGAACTCTTATATGGTCGGCATCCACGAGACCTGTTGGATATAGCCAAGGAAGCTTGGGAACAGCAACCCACACCCCACAAAAGTGTGGTAGAGTATGTTACTCAGTTACAGGAACGGATAGAGACCTTTTTGCCACTGGTGAGGGGAACATATAGATGCAGCACAGCGGGCCCAAAGTAGGGTTTATAACTGTCAGGCTAAAGAACGGAACTTTAACCCAGGTGACAAATTTTTGGTTCTGGTGCCAACAGTGGATAGTAAATTTCTGGCTAGGTGGAAGGGTCCCTATGAGGTGCTTGGGAAAGTTGGGGAAGTGACTTACAAGGTACATCAGCCCGGGCGAAGAAAGCCAGAGCAGGTGTACCATGTAAACCTGCTGAAGCTGTGGAAAGACAAAGAGACCCCTGTGGGTGACAGTCCCCGACCAGGTATGTTAGGGGTGGAGCTTCCCGTCCCTCAGTCTGTTGTTAGAGAAGATTGTTAAATAGAAGCCATCTGTAGCTGGCCACATCCTAACTCTACCCGCCAAGTGAAGTCATTTCTGGGGTTGGTGGGGTATTACATGAGGTTCATTCCCAATTTTGCCACCGTAGCACCACTGTTGACAGACCTGTTAAAGGGACGCAAGTCTGTCATGGTGAAATGGAGTGAACAGGCCGAAAAAGCGTTCTCCACTTTGAAGTCTGCCCTGTGTGGGTCTCTGGTGTTGGTGACACCCGACTTTAAGAGGGTGTTTATAGTGCAGACCGATGCCTCCAAGGTAGGCCTCGGTGCGGTACTATCTCAGGAAGTCAACGGGGAGGAGCACCCTGTTGTCTATGTGAGTCGCAAGCTGACACCTGCAGAGACCCGGTATAGTATAGTGGAGAGAGAGTGCCTGGCCGTTAAGTGGGCCCATGAGTCTCTTCAATACTACTTGTTGGGGAGAAGGTTTCGTTTGATTACGGACCATTCTCCCCTCAAGTGGATGTGCCAGGCTAAGGACAGGAATGCCAGGGTCATCTGGTGGTTCATGTCCTTGCAAAATTTCAAGTTCTCGGTAGAGCACAGAGTGGGACGGTTGTTGGGTAATGCGGATGCCCTATCTCGGGCACATTGTTTGTCATGTGTCCACCCCCTCAGAGTTGAACAAAGGGGGGGGTATGTGGTAAGGTGCAAGGGGCCGTCATTGACGGGAGGTATGTGGCACCAAGGTACCTGGCCTTGCTGCAGTAAAACCGTGTATTTTGTTTCCCAGCATCAGCTGCTAATGGCAGTCTGGTGCTGAAGTGTTAGTATAGCCGAAAGGCTAACCCGGAACGGTTTTACTGGGATGGAGTAGAGCAGGATGGGACCCCTACCCAGGTCCGTGTTTTACAAATAGCCTGGGGAGTCAGCTGTGGAGTGTCTGTGACTGGAGCTCACTTGTGAAGTGAGACTCTGTGTGCCTGGCCTGAAAACTCCTGTGTAGGCTGTTTCATATAGACCAGAAGCGGATTCGGCTGCAAAGTAGCAAGTTTGCCCAAGGACTAAAAACACTGTTGCCTGTCTGATTTACTTCTGCTGCATTTTCCTGAAAAGGTGATGTAACCAAAAAAGAACATTCGGTTTTATGGTTTACGGACTTTAAGTTGAACTTTCGCCTCTGAGCCTCTCTCCTGCTGTCTACCAGAGCTAATCACCACAATATATATATACATTTTTTTTTTCCAGTGATTTTTTTAAAAATGAAATGTGAAAAATGTAAATTGTCTTGTTTACTTTAAATAAAACATCTATTTTATTTAAGAAAATCATCATTGCATGTGAAAGCCCTTTTCTCCCGATTACAACGGTACCACATACGTATGTAGACCCCCCAAACTGAAAAGAGCACTATACTATACCTAACTTAAACATTTACAAATAAAATACAAGTACTAACTTGTATTACACTATAAAGAGTTTAATAAAAGAAAATGGTGTGGTGTCCCCTTCCCCAGGGCAGGGAGTGGCCCCAGCCCTAAAGGCTACAAGCCCACATAGCCTTCATGGGTTGCGGGTTCTTTTGCCACCCTGGTCTTTTGGGAGGCAGGTAATGGGGAGCCAGGGGTTAATGGCAAGTCACCGCTAGCCGCAGGTGACTTGCCTTCCCCTCAAGCCTTTTGAACTGGTATTGGGGTCTCATGGATCCCTTGCAAGTTCACAAAGGGTTAAATGTAAAACACATAAAAACACACACACACACACACACATATATATATATATATATATATATATATATATATATATATATGTGTGTTTTTATGTGTGTGTTTTACATTTAACCCTTTGTGTTTTTTTTTGGAGGCCGGTAATGGCGGGCTGGGGGTTAATGGCAAGTCACCAGATATCACATCAGAAAGGTTTCAGATCAATTCATCAATGTTACTATGAAAATCTTCATTACAGAGAAAGCATTCAAATTGCACTTTTCTCCACATAATATATTACACAAGTGTTCAATTATACATTTTGTGGTTTGGCTAGGCTTTAAAATGTTCTTATCACGTCGGATTCCTCCAACGCGTTTCACCCAAATGGCTTCCTCAGGGAGGATTATAATTCAGCTTTAATGAAATGTCATATTATTTTATGCCTCCTGGGATGATATGTCTTCATATTTTTCAAATTTCACGCCTTGGTCTTTTGTGACCAATGCCGATCACAAAAGACAACAAAAAGAACATTAGCTAAACACAAGGGCTGTTCATCCTGATTCTGCAGAGAGACTCCATATAATAGGCATTAAATTTAGAAATTTGAAAAACATGAAGAAAACCTATAATCCCCAAAATGATATGGAATTTCGTTAAAGCTCGATTATAATCCCTGAGGAAGCCAGTTGGGTGAGACACGTGAAATGCTGCTAAGTATCCTTTGATTATTTTTTTGCACTTACTGTTGTTTTAACTATATGATTTTTACAATTGGCACCTTAATCACCCATTGTTCTATGCACCTTTGTGTGAATCTTAGTATTCCTGTCTTATTAGCACCTGCCACTCTATTTGCTTATTTTTAGATACTTTACCATCTGCAGATTTTGAATAGGATGAGGGTGGGCTCTGTGGCGTACCCACTTTGTTTGTACTGTAATGCGATTTTTTGTATACGTCCTAATAAGTGATGAACTAACCGCAAACTTTTCGAGTTCGGGCTCCTGTACCCAAACACAGATTTCGGACAAAAGTTTGGTGTCCGCGTGCTTAGCAGCCCATCAACCCGCTTCAACTAAGGGTGCAGCAGCAGGAAGCTGCTGTAACTCACCTGAGCCCAGGTCCCTATTCAGTGGTGGTGTTGCTTTAAAATGGTCCATGGTCGGGGCCACAGAAAGATGGCCACCACCCCCTATGAGTGAGCACACTTTTAATGCCAGCACTGCCAGCTGGCACTAGGAGTGTCCTCACTCATGGGAAATGGCGCTCATCTTTTTGTGGTCCCCACCATGCACCATTTCAAAGGAACGCTGCCGCTGACCAGGGAGCAGATTGGGGCTAAGGTAAGTTTTTCAGCAGTCCTTCCTTCTGCATAGTCCCCCCACCACACTCGCCCCCCAAAGTTCGGATCATCATTAACTTCAATGGGGACTGAGTTCGGTTTCCTGAACCGTAATTTTATTAAAAGTTTGGCAGAAGTTGCCGGACCCGAACTTTGGGTTGTTTACTCATGCCTAGTCCTAATAAACTTTTACTATGTATTTATACTTTGAGTAGTGCAGCATATTTTGGCGTTCTTCAGAGTGATCTGTTGCTGAAGCATCAGGAAATCATTGCCCAAGCAGATATTTCTTAAGGTAATGAAAGAGAAAGTAATCATTAGAAATCAGGTCTGCATTGTAGGTTGGATGGTTAAGTTAAATGATGCTGCATTCCCTGGCAGCAGCTTGCGATTTGCCAGACTTGTGAGCTGGTTGATTTGCCAGCAGCACACCTGCCGACAACTTCCCATAAAGTTTTTCTTTGATTGCCTCATGTAATGCCTTCTTTGTTAAAGCATAGGTGTCTCCAGTAATTGTAGCCATGTGTGGCATGATTTCTAGCAATAACACACCTTCTAAACCCCAAACAACTGCCACGACCTTTCCAGGTGACTGCTGCACACACAATTCCTTTGGAGTTGGGGACCCCTTGTGCTTCTGTTGCAAGAACTCTTTGGTCTCATGATCATGGTTTCCTCACCCGTAACAACATTCACCCATCAGGAAGCAACCTTTGGATCATCAAAACATCATCAATGATACTAGAAACTGTGAAAACCTGCATACATTATTATTCACTATCATGGCCCCCTATCTAACAGGTCACAGTGAACGGAGGTCATCTTCAGTTGATTCCCCACCCCTTTTAAACTACTTGGCTCAAAACTTTACTTGGTAGTAGGAAGGTGCATCATCACCATATACAGCAATAATTCTTCATGGCTTCGTTTTTGGCTTCTTTTCTTCCTTTATAAGGAACTTAAACCAGACCTTTACCCTGAATAAGAGCATATCTTGAATGTTTCCCACATCATTTACATACAGACATTAAAAATCATCCTGCATCTACTGCATTTTATGAGCCTTTTTATGGCGGCACAGGGAGTCTCAGGCTGCCTGCAAACAGGACTGTGCCGCTCTGCATTCTGGGATTGCTGTCCTTTTTCTGACCTCAGGTCTGCTCTGTCAAAGCTATGTACAAAGCTATAACTCCGCCCCCTATACTTTTGTCCTCATCTCCTTTCCCCATTATGTGATGCTTCTGAGGCAAGATGGTGGCACCCGTATCCTAGATTCCTCAACAGAGTTTCAGCCCAGTGGGAGAAATAATAAAAAGTGACTAAATCGTAAAATATATTAACTGTAGCTGCTGGCGAATAGTTTTTTAAAGGTTTGGGCTTTTCATTTAAATGATGCTGAAGGTCCAGTTTAATCACAGAACAAAACTCCAATACCCTGGCTTTCCTTGTAGATCAAAACTGTACTGCACTTGTCATCCTGACACTTCAAAGTCTTTCATCAAACTAAACTGCTACTGACCTTGCACAGCTCTCACTGACAGAACATACTGGGGTAGATAACTTATTGAACACCCCTCGTTCCTCCACATGGATCTACATTTAGAAGTGGTTTTCATGGGATTAAAGAGCAATTCCACTTTCAATGGCATTTTTGAAAGTCTTCATTGTGCTAAGCTTTTCTGTTATTTTTTTTATTTTCAATTTTTTGCAACTCTGTGTTATGGAAGAAAATAATTTTCCCTAGCAACAATGTGTTTACCTTAGCAATGTGCATCAACTGGCGCATTATATGCACAGATCAGAGACCTCCTCACTCTAGCTTGCTAATCATCTGATTGGCTAAGACACAGGCCACATGTTCAATGCATTCTGCTGTAATTCAACTCATTCAGATAGGGAGGATCACAATCTTGTATTCCAGTAGCTAAAGGACTACTGGCATGCTTCCCAGCTGGGAAGGGTCATTACTGCTGCTTGATTACTGTCACGGGGACCACGAGCCACTCACCCGGCCTTCGGTCCCGCGCCGGCTGCAGTCGGTCGGCCGGAGCGCTGGCAGGGCGGCATCCTCGGCAGGCGGCGGCTCGACGGCTTCCGCCCCTGACCGCCGCTCGGCTGTTTCCGGCGCGAGCGGCGGCTCGGGCAGCTCCGTCGCGAGCGGCGCCTGGAGCGGCCACGTCCCCGGCATCGCGGCGCGCTCCTGATGCCCAGGATCGTGCGAGCGCGCGTGCGAGCACTCAGGATTTATGCCCTCCGGCGGCGCTGCACACAGCGCGCCCGCCGGAGGTAATCAGTTTAGGGCCAATGAGCCCAAGGTTGCTTTTGGGCGGAACGCCCTGTGGTTTGAATGGGGCAATCAGCCCCAGGTTCCTAGTCTGCACCAATCATGTCCCTCAATCTGGTCGGCCACTTCCTATAAAGGTGTTCCTATTACATTTGATCCTTGCCCGTGATAGCGTGCTGCTGGGTGTGAATTGGTGTCTGTTCCGTCTACGTTATCTTGCCGTGTATGACCATCCTTGATTGCTGCCTGGACCGACCTTAGCCTGTTTTCCTGACCACAATTTCTGCCTGCTCCTCTGTACTGCGTACCTGTGATTCCCCGGTTTGACCTTTGGCTCGACTCGACTATTCTTCTGTCTCATCCTCCTGTACCGTGCTTCATTGGACTGATCTGCCGTGTATGACCCCTGCCCGTTTGACCCTGCCCAGTCTCGTTCCTGGTTCGTTTGCCTTCCAATGCATAAGTCTGCATCCTTTGTGCTAAAAAGTCCTGGGGGCAACCGTGCCCGGTGAGGCATGTCCAGCGTCCCGGCAAACGGGGGCTTGTCTATAGGCGAAGCTAGCAGCGGAGATTGGGGTTGCAGACTTAATTGGAAGGTGGCCGTCCCACGGGACCTGACAATTACCAGCTAATGCTGCTAACTTGCTCATCTGTTATAGTGGAAGGATCCTGGGATATGTAGTCAGTACTTTTTACTCAAGGCCATAAAACCACTCCCATCTTAGGATCACAGGCACACAGAAATATAGGTAACTTGGAAACAGCATGCTGATAAGTCAATCACAGGTCTGGAGGCACAATCCCAACACATCCCAAAAGAGGAAAACAAAAAGGCAACAAAAAGGTTTTCCTTTAAGCTTAATGGATGTATTATTTTTCCTACCCAAAATACTGTTGCATTAAACAGCAAATAAGAACAGAGCAATAGAACTGCTTTGGCTAATGTTTTTTTTTTTTTCTTTTTCGGATGGGTTTAACTAGAAAATGATAGAAACACATACAGCATACAGTTTCGAAACTGACAGTTCACAATTAGCTCAATGAAAACATCACCACTAATTATGTCTTTTAGAACAGTGAAACTTTAGCTAAAGTATACATGGTGAAGCTAGTGGGGGGAATATATGTAAGTCTAGATGTGTTGACAGGTTTATGAGTGTATGTCTTTGCAATGAGGTTTGCTGGATTTGGCTGTTAATATAAACATACTTCTTTAAAAAGCTGGTGAAATGAGTTATTGGTTTTAATTGAAAAATCCCCTTTAACTGCGCTTATACACACAATGCCTCCAACTTGCAGTAAAACTAAACTCAAAGTTGTAAAGTAAAAAAACAGTTCTCAAATTAGGGGAAGGAGGTAGGCACCTGTTGTGGAGGTCTGCCATGTTTTATGAGGTTTGAAAATATTGCAAGATTTGATCTCAAAACCCTTTAGAAAACGACTGAAAGAGATTTATTATTTTAATTGTATGCCGAAAGCAAGCAAGCCTGCATGGGAACAGGCAAATTCCGTTCACTTTATTCAACAGATTAGATTGCATTAAATCATAATTTACTATATATTGTGGGCCTGAGCACGTACTATAGGATCTATTCAGCACCATGACACTACGGGGGTTATTTAAGAAAGGATGGCACCAAGTAAGTTCTTCGTAGCAGCAGGCAGCATCTGGTGAACGCCAGGCGCGACACACAAAACCACATTTAGGAAAGCGAATCTGGTGAACGTCTCTAACAGCACCATGTAGCATCACATGTATTACCAGAGGCAGCTCAGTGTATAGCGCCGGCGTTCTAGGTTCAAGAGCGCCACATATTACCTTTCGCTCTGCCATACATTTCAATGGGCTTTCATTTGTTTGTGTTTAAATAGCATTTTGGCAATTAAAATTATTTATTTTTTTGCTCAAATCATTGTTTTTTGTCTTTTCATATTTTTATGTAGAATTCTATTTACAGGTCTGGCACTAATATGTATATATGTGTTCAAAAACAGACTTTAATCAGACAGCGTCTGGCGCTCTATGCTACAGTACCCAGCTTTAGAGCGTCGCCGCTGTGTGTGTGTAGTTTTTTGTTAAATATGGTGTTGAGTGCCAAGTGCTGGCGCTACCTCTCGCTCCCTGCAGCATTATACTGTTGTGAGAGCGCCCAACACACATCACATTCATCAATGCCAGGCCAGGTTACTACAGCGACCGCAACACTAGGTTACAGCTGTGCAAATATAAAAAATAGAAGCAGATTAGTTTAGTTCGTTTGTGTCTCAGAGTTGGATTGTATTCAATTATTTTTCAGCAAAAAGCTAACTCTCATTATTCAGAAGACAAATCTGTCTTTTGATACATGCTACAAGTGTTACATTTGAGCTGCATATTTTGGGCAGTTAAGCAGCTGCCGAAAGCAGAATTTTGCTTGCAAAACTACAACGCAACGTTCATTGTTAAATAAATACAAATAGTGTGTATCTCCTCCAAAAGCACTACTATTCCAGGCACCAGGCATTGGGGTTGGTAACCCAGAGATTAAGCGGATGGCCCCTGACCCTGCATCCTCTGAGCCCTGGATTATACCAGCCCTTAGGCCTGGTGCCCGGGCAGGTTGGTTCAGGGAGAGCTGAATTTCAAAAAATTCCTGCATGTGTTTTTTAACATTGGAAAAAAAAATCATACTGGCATTTACAGTGAACATAAACATGCCGGCATTTGTAAGAAAAAGCCAGAGCTTTCTTGCTGTCACTAATTATACCCTGCCAAATACTACAGTAGCATTAAAAACTCTCTTGCAAATCAAAAAAATCTTGACTGCCAAATGCCATTCAAAACTGGCTTTCGCAGGTATGGGCTAGGTCTGACTGCATTGCTGAATAGCACATGACTAGCACATACTTGCACAGGCCGCATACAATTTATCAAGCACTATCTGCCAGAATTCACCAGAACGGTGCAAATTAGAGTAGTGCACATTATAATTTACATTTTTTTCTGTATGCAGCTGAAATGCTAATGTTTTAGTAAATGTGTTTCTTGCAATGCAGCAGCATGAGCCAGAGTAAAATGAAAATTCTATATTATATTTTTCACCACTCTAATTTTCACAGATGTAGCATAGTCTGGCAGATAGTGCTTTTTAAATCAGGTCCAGATATTTGCTTCACCACACTTCTTTTCTAATAGTGCTGACTCAGCCCTTCTATGCCAGACGACATCACATCAGTGCAAGTTAAAGGGGTGCAAAATAAAATATCGTTTTTACACTGGCACATGTTCAGCACCACAAAAACACATTTACTAAAACATTAGTGATGCAACAACATGCTTAACGATGTATAAATTATATTTTGCAATACTTTAATATGTGCTAATGGGTCATAGTCTGGTAAATAGTGGTTGATAAATCAGGCCCTTTATGTTACAGACATACACACACATACTCCCCAGCATTTAATATAATCCAATAAACCTATATTTTATCAGTTCCACAGATTTGTAAATGCATGCAAAAAATTATATAATATATATAATATATTAATAATTATAGTGGACCTAGACACTTCCAACACAAGACACCACCTCCACTATACCTAAGGGGTGACAGGAGAGTGAGAACCCCCCACATACCAGGCAATCCCTTGCACAGGGATGGTTAAGGCCCACTTAGGAACATTAGAAACATTGGGGTTGAATCAGAGCCAGCCATTATTTAGGAGAAAAAAATGCCATTCCCTCTAATTGTCCACCTTGGGGCTAATTCAACACTAGGTGAAAGTTTACATCCAGTTATGAATAAAGAATAATGCCTCAAGGTAGACAATAAAAGTGAATGACAGTTTTGTCTCCTAAAAAAAGGAGTGTGTTTTCTCACCTGGCTCTGAATCGACCCCTATGTGTGTAGTAATTACTCTAATTAATAAAACAAATCCAACTGAAATTAATTCAATTTTTAACTTACTATTAAGATAAAAAATGCCCTATTCACACTGTCACGATAGCAGGGCGATTTTAATCATCCAGCAAAGCGTTAGCTGGGTGATTGAAAAAATCCTACATGCAACTTTTGGGAGTGATTGCACTAGTGCTCGCTCCATAGCAAAGCCTCCAACCTGTGATGGAGTGCTTGCGCTCTGCTCAGAAAGTCAAATATCTGCTCTAATTTTTGTATAATTTTTGTATAGGGATGAGCGAACCGGTTCGGACGAACCGGAATTCGCTCCGAATTTCAGGGGAAATTCGATTCGGCACGAACCCGAATTTTTTTTGGTTCGTGCCGATAGAATTTTCCCTGAAATAAAAAAAAAAAATGCCGGCATGGTGGGAGCGGGCAGGCCGGCCCGCTGACAGGCGTAGCCGGCCTGCCCGCTCCCACCAGATGAGCGATTCGTGAAAGTTCGATTCGGGCGAACCCGAATTTCTTGGGGAAATTCGCCGAATCGCCCGAATCGAACTTTCAAGAAGTTCGCTCATCTCTAGCTGTTACTTCTGTTACATGTTCTCTTTAATAAACACTAATGCAGGCAAATGTCAATGAACTGTAAATAAAAAAATATCTAAATTAACTTTTTTCAACAGCCACTTCCTTGGGATCCAGCTTTAAAACGTACCCATCTCTAGCATGGGTCCTGCAGCATGCACATCTACAGTTTTCCTGTTTGCAAGTTAAAAGGAGAACGACTCCTGAAAAGGCAGCAGCAGGCCAATATGTTGTAGAAATCACACTCTTAAGCTATGTTATAGTGCACCAAGCACTGTGCAGGTTGCTATGGGGAGAATTTTTTTATTTTAATAGTGCTTTAATAGCTAAATGAATAGATCACATAGATGAAGATGATACACAAACTGATAATGATTTAAAATATAAAATGTATGCCATTTTAATAAACTACAGTAGCCCACCCCTGGACAAATAGTGTTTGGTCTATTTTTATTTATGGAATAAAGCAAAAACTAGGTGTAGTTACATAGTTAGGCCACTGGAGGGCATAGGATAAGAAATGACTATTTTCAGAATAGGCAGGATGAATCAGGCAGCCCTGATAGGCTGTTAGTAGAAACAAAGTTGTCACAGAAGAAAAAGGAAAGCTAGCACAGGAGAGACAGAAACCAGGGTGAAAGGTCCAGAAAGAGAGCTTAAAGAAGCTAACAGCACAGTGCCTCAAAGCCTTCTGGTGAACTTTCCTCCCATGCACCCCCTTTGCTGCCTGGGATTACCCCCCTCACAGCCCAGGGGACTTCCTTTGGTCATCTGAAAAGCCTAACCTGGTGGTGCCATTACAATGTGGTCCCCGCTGCTCTTCTTTGTACAATCCTACGTGGAATTGACTATGATGGAAGTGATTATGATGGAAATGTCATGCTTTTTCTGAAAGGAGTATGGACTGACACCCCAGCTACGCCTGCGCTGTGGACTCAAGGAGAGGCCTGTTTACCCGGCATTCTTGGGGGTTTATCATTGGGGTGCCCCAGGGGGAAAGCCCTCTCCCAAGACACCTCCCCACATCTATGTGTTAGTAATATTAAAACAAAAAAATTAAATCACAAAGGGCAACTGTGAAAATAAAAGTCATTTATTACCTCCTTAAAACTGGATGAGATAAGCTGCTGCTGATGTCATAAATCTTAGCTTATTCAAGGCCCAGCGCCTGTCATTTCAAAGGGAATGCACGCTCCGGCTCCTGGGCGTTTGTGTGTTCATAATTTGGGAGTTCCTGGGAGGAACATGCAGACCACCATAAGTTCCGGCTCTGCATCCCAACAATTATTGTGTTGCAGGGGGAACGCATGGGCTGCAAAAGAGGACAGAACTTAAAACTACTTTTGTTGGCTGTGCTGGCTATCCTGTCCTCCTGCATAGAGTGGCCTCCAAACTCCCCTGCACCAGAGACCAGTCTAAGAAACTATGACGCACACAAGGTGCAGTTTCCCAGAGTGATCTGGTATTTATTGAGACAGTTCAGTATTTATACACAGCAATCAGAACTTTCTAGAAGTTACTATGTCCTTGCAACATATGCATCATTTTAGTAAGCCCCTACAAGCGAGTTAGAGCAGTTTCTCTTATCCATACATTCCTTGAGGACCCACATGACTTACAAGAAACAAAATTTTCTGTTCCCTGTAAAAGGAGGCTAAAAATTTAACATGGATTCAGTGTAGACAAAGAGAAAAAGATATGTTTCCCTTCAGCTTTCTATGATTCTTCCTGGGTACTCACAGAATAGAGTGCCAGGAGACATCACTCATCCTTTAGCTTTCACCGGGAGACAGTGACCAGGTGAGGACGCTGTCACACAGAGGAGGAATGGCTGTATGGCACTGCACTCTTCTGGGGGCCCCATTTGTAAGCACTGGGGCCTGATTATAACTCCAGAGCCACATTAAAATGTGTCCTAGGGCCCTGTCTGACCTGTAAGGCCTAAGCGTTTGCCTGTGTTGCCTGGGCCAAACATCGGCCTGGCCGCCACTGACAACCAGACTATCTGTATATGTAAGGATTTTTTAACGCATGTGGAGCAAATACACATTAGAGTAAGAACTACACTACTCTACACTATACAGAGGGGTCTTTTCAGGCTTCCACATGCAATTACAGGCCTATTTCTGTTTGTGTAATACTTTAAATCCCTGTTCAGGCACAAACAATTTCCTCCAACCTTTTCCCCTTTGAGTGCAAAATGAGACATTTGAAAGCCTCTCAAAATCTCAGAGATGGTTGTTAGATCACTTTTTTGCACGTTCCTGGAGGAAAAATATTGAAAGGAGTGCAACATTTGGAGCCCTGGATGGACAAGTGGTGTGAGAACATCACAGGTTCACATTAGATCCAAAAACTAAAACCATTGTAATGTAAAGCCGCAAACATTTGGAGCTTGGCTTCTTGTAGCTGGTGGAAGTGACTTACTTCATATACCGTAATTATATAGCATTTTTTATTTTAAAATAGATACAGATTCCGCACTTGTTCCATTTGCTTTACACAAATGGTTATTCAAAGTTCACATGTGTGTGAGGGTAAAATAGTTTGATATTTACTGTCAACTGCGGTTCTGTCTCGCGTCTGACTATTGTGGCCTGTACTGCTTTCCTCGCCACAAACATACATGCATGACCAACTTAATTGACTCTCGCGAGGTCCATCAGAATGTCTTTACACTCATAGATGAAATAGGATAACTCTCTGCTTCGGCCTGGGTAAACCCTCACCACGGGAGCCACCATAGGTAAGCTATAACAATCACCGCAGTTATCTCACAGCTGAATGTAAGCTCCTCTGTCTTTAATACCAGCATCTATGTCTAAGCTTTATTCTCTCTCCTTGTGCTTCTCTGGTCTCCACATCCATGATTCTCAATTCAGTGGTGTAATGGACGGGGTCCCGGGGGTCACGGCTTCCCTGGGCCCGATGAAAAATGGTCACATGAGGAGCCCGGAGCTCCCCCCAAATGCGGTCACTATGCCATTGTGAAGGGGGCACAGATGGGTGGAGAGGAGCAGGACCCGGGCTCCTAGCAGCCAAATATAAATGTGGTGGGAGCAGGAAAGCGGGCTGAGCAGCGGGCGTGGGAGGGCAAGTGGTGCAGAGGCTGTATCAGTCTTACACATTTTACACTTACCGTGATGCAGCAGGGTGCTGGTCCTGAGCTATGCCTGCTTTTGGAAGCTCTAATGTGCCATGTGGTCACATGTCATGGAAGAGCGAGAACAGCTGAGGCGGGCAGGATCAAACTAAATTTAAAATTACTGATATGGTGGCCCTCCCACACCCGCCACTCAGCCCACTTTCCCGTTCCCTCCACATTACTTTTTGTCTGCAGCAGCCTGGGGCCCTCGCACCTGCCACATTGTTTTTGCTGCCCGCCGCTCGAGCCCCCTGGGGATTTTTATGGGCCCCCAGGCCTGAAGGTGGGCCGATCCTTTTCACTCTGCCCACAAATGGGGGTGCAGTGGGCAGCTGGAGGGAGATGAGTGAGTAGGGCCCAGGTGAAGGAACAGGGGATGGAGGAGCTTAACCGAGATGTGGGAGCAATGGATGGGGATCAGGATGGAGATGAGAGAGTTTATGCTGCCACCAACTGCTGCCAGCCCCCCGAGTCCCCTGAGGACTTTTTTGGGCCCCACCAACAGGACTGACGA
The DNA here is from genome assembly GCA_027917425.1 of Gastrophryne carolinensis. Classification (NCBI taxonomy): domain Eukaryota; kingdom Metazoa; phylum Chordata; class Amphibia; order Anura; family Microhylidae; genus Gastrophryne; species Gastrophryne carolinensis. Next base: position 70,824,390 of record CM051242.1, on the reverse strand, counting down.
TGGGCGTAATTATTTTCACCCAGCCCATATATGGTGGTGCAGTGGGTGGCTGGAGGGAGATGGCAAAACAGGGGATAGAGAAGCAGGAAGAAGATGGGGGTGCAGCTTGGAGGAGGGCAGATATGGTGGAGCAGGATGGAGATGTGGGTCCAGTGAGATGGACAGGGATGGGTGTGCAGTGGGGAGCAGGGTGGAGATGGTGGAGCAGGCAGAGATGGGGCTACAGTGGGGAGCAGGATGGAAATAGAGGTCTAGTGGAGAGCCGGGGGAGCAGAACAGATCTGGGGGTGCAGCAGGGAGCAGGGTGGAATTGGGGGAACAGGTTGGAGATGGGGGTGTAGTGGGGAGCAGGGTGGAGACAGGGGAGCAGGATGGAGGTGGGGTTGTAGTTTGGAGAAGGACAGAGATGAGTGTGCATTGGGAAGCTGGGGGAACAGAACAGATGGGAAGCAGAATGGACATGGGGATGTAGTGGGCAGAAGGATGGACATGGGGATGAAGTGGGGAGAAGGACAGAGGTGAGTGTGCAGTGGGGAGCAGAGGGTGCAGTGGGCATTAGGATAGAGATAGGAGTGCAGTGGGGAGCCGGATGGTGATGGGGTGCAGTGGGGAGCAGAGTAAAGATGGGGGAGCAGGATGAAGATGGGGATGCAGTAGGAAGAAGGACAGAGATGGCTGTGCAAGGGGGAGCAAGATGGAGATTGGGGTGCAGTGGGGAGCATGATGGAGATGGTGGAGATGGTGGTGCAGTGGGGAACAGTATAGAGATATGGGAGCAGGACAGAGATGGGGTGCAGTGGGGAGCAGGGTGGAGATAGGGGACCAGGATGGAGATGGGAAAGCAAGATGAACCCCAACTCCTAGCTGTACCATGTCCACCCATCCCCTAGCTCCCCTCTGCGCCCATGGTGGCCATTCAGATAAACAGCTGTCACTAAATGTAGCTGGGGATGCAGTGCAACCTGCGCATATGGCCAGCTTAGTTTATTTAGTTTTTTTTTTTTTTTACAATTTTCTAGTGAGGGAGGTGTGTGTGTGTGAGTGTGGGTGGGGGACAGTCCACACAGTTTTCTATGGGGCCCATAGGAATGTATAAACACCACTGTCTTGATTTCTACATTTTCTGCTTTGGTTGTTAGTGCATATATAGGACTGTGGTTTGTTTTCCAGTCCCTGTAGATAATTATTGACGTGAGATGGGTTGCTGGTCGAGACACACCTCTAGCTGATACCAGGACAATTTTCTAGTGAGGGAGGTGTGTGTGTGTGAGTGTGGGGTGGGGGGCAGTCCACACAGTTTTCTATGGGGCCCATAGGAATGTATAAACACCACTGTCTTGATTTCTACATTTTCTGCTTTGGTTGTTAGTGCATATATAGGACTGTGGTTTGTTTTCCAGTCCCTGTAGATAATATTTCAGTAATTATGGTTTTAAAATATTTGATTATTAATACCACAATTAAAATATGTTGTAACTAACATGTTTCATCACACCTATGATGTCATCAGGGTTTGTCTAGGATGTTTGAAAATTAATTGTGGAGTCTTCTTCTGGCCTCTCTTGGCAGCTTGGGGAGTTGCCCTGAACATCTCCCACCTCTCCCACGCTGGTTAACCTTCAAGTCCTTGCTTCATGATTTATGGGAATAATACCAAGTGATACAATCTGTGGCATGACTTCATATTGATCCCTGAAATCATCAAGTAGGGAGTAGCACAAGGAGAACATAGGCAGTGGTATCATAGATGGAAGAGCTCCCATTCAGCTGTGAGATACCAGGCTGCAATGGTGACTGTCATAGACAGGCGAGCTTTTGTTTGGGGCTCCCTGGGTAATTTAACCAGAACCAATAGTTATCTTATTTCACCTTATACTTAAAGGGGAAAAACATTGTGATGGATCTTGTTAGAGTCAAATTAGTGGGGCACATTGTGCATGTGTGTGACGGGAAGCACAGTCCATGCTGTACTAAGCTGACCTGATGAAGGGCATGGGCCCGAAAGCTTGTCTTTACTACACATTTATGCACCAATAAACACAGGGATGAGGGCCCTTGGAGCATATCCAGTTGGTATGTGTTATTTTCCTTTCTTTGTCACATAAAAGTTTAACTCCAAATAGTATAGCATTTATGGTAATGAGACTATATCACTCTCAGACACGCATATGATCTTTAAATAGTCAGAATCAACATATATTATTACATTTATTATGGATACAGTATATAGTAGTTAACAAATAATCCTATTCTGCTGCAAACATCTAGAGCACCTGTGTAAAACAAAAACAAATCATATTGCTTATTTGCTTACCTGTTGAAGGATCTCTGACAGGATAGCTGTTCCTCATACAGCAAATGTGGGACAAAAAGCTGAGTCTCTAGTATGGTGTACAGATGCCGGGGGAGGAAACAGCATAGGACAGAGGCAATGGGAAGATAGGGACTGCTCCAGGGCCAAGCCAAGTGAGGGTTGTGTCTGAGGAAGCCACCAACCATTCAATGGGATGTCATTTGTGATGAAGTGGATGACCGTGTTAACCAATTATTGACGTGAGATGGGTTGCTGGTCGAGACACACCTCTAGCTGATACCAGGAGAGCAGGCCTCTCGCTGTGACTCCTGCTGCCACTAGTCTGCTGCGACCTCTGCTTTCTTAGTTTTAGGCCTCTGGCACTCCTCTGTACCCATCCTGGCACTTCTCTTTCTAATACTTAGTGCATATATGAGGGTAGGACAAAACGCTACACTATGCTTAAAACAGGATTTGTCAACAACGGCAGCAGGTGTGTAACTACGTCTGGCCTTTCACAGTAACTAGGCCCTGAAGACTTAAACAGGAACAAATTGGTACAACTCTTAGTTGTAAGTATGTGGTATGCACTGATGAGGACAGTTCAATGCGCTCCAGTACGCTTTAAAAGCGTTTTTGAACAACAGCAGCAGCTTTGTAACTATGGAGAGACTTACCTTTAATATGAATCAGGTATGGATCAGCCAAGATTTCCACCCACCAATGCCTGATGCATCAGAGTAGATTGATCATGGTGCCAAAGCAACACTTCACAAATATGGATAGTGCAAAACAGATTTAAAGTGGACCAACACCCAGGATTTTCACTATCCTGGGTGTTGGTCCACTTCCGTGGGGCACCCCGATCGGGGGTGCCCGACTGTGTAAGACCCCCCAGAAAGCCCAAAAAAACTCATCTCACCCCGCTCCTACGACGCATGCGCGAGCGCTCCGCCAATCAGCGCGTACGGACAAGCTGGAATATGGACCGGACAAGAAGAACGCGCCCGCCGCCTCTCACGCTTCCCTCTAACAGGGAGCGCACCCTCGCCTGCCATTCACAAACGGCCAGCACGGGTGCGCGCCCTGCTAGAGGGAAGCGCGAGATGCGGCGGTGGCCCGCGCATGCGCCGTTGGAACGAGGAAAAGGTAGGATTTTTGGAGGTCCTGGGGGGTTTCACACAGCGGGGCACCCCCGATCGGGGTGCCCTGCGGGCAGGGAGCTGATCGGCCCAGGAATCTTATAGATTTCCGGGCCAATCAGCAGTGGGTGCTGGTCCACTTTAAGGTGCTGCTCTCCAGTTACAGACATTCCTCTGCATCAGATCACAAGTAATTATTGAGGAAATGCATTACGTAAAACTTACCTTTTAATAATATTCTTGGAATAACATATATGTGCCCAAAAATGTTATATGTTCTCCTCATGCTGCTGTCCACTCTAGGGTGTGTCTTTCAGGTGATATATGGTCTCTCTATGCTGCTGTCAACTCCAGGGTGTGTATTTCAGGTGATATATGGGCTCCTCATGCTACTGCCAACTCCAGGGTGTGTCTTTCAGGCAATATATGGTCTCTTCATTCTGCTGCCAACTCCAGTGTGTTTTTCAGGCAATATATGTGCTCCTCATGCTGCTGCCAAGTCCAGGGTGTCTTTCAGGCAATATATGGTCTTCTCATGCTGCTGCCAACTCCAGGGTGTGTCTTTCAGCCAATATATGTGCTCCTCATGCTGCTTCCAACTCCAGGATGTCTATCAGGCATTATATGGCCTCCTCATGCTGTTGCCACCTCAAGGCTCTGTCATTGTGCCGCTCTGCAACAGCGATTCTAATAGCGATGCCTCTGATCGCTCTGATCTGCAACCCAGCATGCATCCTGTGCATGTTACAGCAAGGCAATATGTTCTACAACCCTATTGAGGCTCTCGGTAGGCTCTCGGTAATAGCAATACAGCGCAAATAAATTCGAACCCAAACAAATTTTTTCGGAAAATTCGATGAAACGGCCAAATTGAATTTTTCAAAAATTCGCTCATCTCTAGTTACAAACATAGAACACTATATCAACAATATTAATTGTATCTTAATGATATTGCATAGGTGTATATTTAGCATTGGACCTCTCCTTTCCTTTTTAACCTTGTTACCATAGGTAATAATTTTAACATGAAAGAAATAGCCAAATTAATTCATAGGTCCTTCTGTCTTTAGTTCCAAAACATTTAGTTGCTGTGCCCGACGCGTGTTTCATCAAGTGATCTGATGTCATTGTTATCAGTTGTTAGAAATATAGAACCACCTTTTACTTTGAAGATCTACACACTATTTGGTATAATCTCCTCACACTCACAGGTGGCTCCATTTGCCAACAGACAAACTACAGAGAAACCTGAAACAAGATCAGCGTGGCCTGGTTCTAAAAAACGAAGTTAACATGGAGGCTTAGCTGCAGGGCTTATGCTCCTGAGCTGTGGCGGTGAGTACTTATTCCATTTATTTTTGCTAAATTTTTACTATAATACCAGCTAACTGAGGCCCCTGTTATAAGAATCTAAGAGGGGAGACGGTATTGCAAGGTTTTTTAATACACCACCAGCAGGCCTTAGTACTCTCATGCAAAATAAACATTTAAAGAGAAGCGTGCCACAAAAAATTGTTGAGAGGGTGCTGCTACTAATGACCACGTTTTGTAACAACTGTTATATATATTCGATGAACACAGAAATATAAGGGTTATAACCTTCTTATTTGTGGTGCAGCTCAAAACTGTACATTGTGCCCCTATCTGCATGGCTGCATACAGTTGAGTAAATGATATGCTATGAAACTGAAGGATGCCTATGTATTTTTGATTTAGAGGAACACATTTGAAAAAAGTGAGATAACTGAAGACAAACAAAAAGTCCTCATGGTTTGGCCGAATATTCCACTTGCTTTATTTTTTGTTACATATTAAGTTTGCATTTTTATTTTTTTGTTCTTTCTTCTGTGTTATTTGGAGATTCTACAAATGTCCTCAATAGGCATTGTCTATTATCATTGTCTATTATTATTATTATTATTTGTCTATTATTTACAGCTTTCCTTTTCAGATGCATGTATAAAGAATAGAATGTTTCCAAACTGTAAAACAGGGGTCAGTAAATGGATGATAAAAGTTTATGAACCAGGTCACTGCTGCAAGTGACATAACAAACATGCCTGTAAATATTAGGTTAGACAATGAATATTATTTTAACAAGAAGAGTCATTCTGTGTGCTCAAACCCATGTTTGAACACGGCCTACCTAACATATTTTGAAAAGTCATTTTAGACACTACACACTGTTGTATCTAACTCATTCTTTTTATTTGCAATTTTGTACTGTAAAATGTAACTCCTGCATATGATTTTGCTGTGCAACTAAGCTGCTATTTAACCATATCTTTAATTCTTTATAAAGCTCAATGACACAATATATACACCCACCTGTCTAATACCTGTGCAGAGATACTTTCTGACCTGCTCCTCGGTGCCTCGAATGCACCCAGTATGGGTTACTCAAATTACATTTTTAACTAAAAATATTCTCAAATATTGTTCTAGATATGAAGTTCCTAGCAAGTCCAATGCTATCAGATGGTACTCCAAGCTGCTGTCTATAGTTCACCCCAGAAACAACTACCCTTAAGGGCAATAAAATCTATCTATGTGCAATTTGGTTTCCGCTGTTTTTGTGTGTTTTTAACTATGGTTTTAGGTGGCAATCCAGAACACCACCCAAGTGGTACTCCATATAATGAAAATGAAAAGTGGTACTTGATAAATAAAGGTTGGATATCTCTGTTCTAGACTGATATGGCAAATAAATCTTCATAAATCCTGTTTTGATTTTATGCTGTCTGTGTGTTCTTTTCAGGTACATGTGCTTGCTATTGCTTGATCATGGAAGCAATTAATCAAGTGCAAAAACACACTTTTATCATCCCAGGGGAGCACATGTGTTAGCAGGTGTGTGGGAATAGCTTTAACGCCCTATGCTCGTTGTGCATCTGTGGGTATATTCCGTCCCCTCAGAATTTCATGCCGACTGAATTTATTCCTGAAATCCTTAAATAAAAAAGTACCTGCTTCCCCACTGTCTGGTCCATCCAGTCTACAATCTCCCACACCGTTCTCTGCAGAATCCTAGTCTGTGCTGGGCTACAGCTCCTTTTCTCCCCATCACAGTAAGTGGCTATTTTATCATGGGTGAGTTGACATCAGCTCACTTTGTTTTTATAAAAGGCCCCTCGCTGCCGCAGGAGCGAGATGTCAGAAGCTGAGGCGGGCAGTGCAGGACATCGGCAATGGATTGCCAATCATCTAGTGATGAGCTCTGGAAGCCCTCCAGCAGGATAATGCCCAGAATCTGGCATACAATACTCCCGAATGGGAATGGGAGTCCCTTGGAAAGTAAAAAAAAAACATAAAAAATACTGTCTGCACATCTTCCTTTTGTATCTCACCAGGTGATGTTCCCTATGCAGGTCTATGGGTTAGGGGCTCCCTTCTTGGCTGGCAGGATGTGTTTTTTTGATGCTGGGGTGCAGCTATTGCAACCACCTCGCCTGCATCTAGGGCGAAGGAGACAGGTCTGCACTCCCTCTACCTTGGTGTCCAGCCAAGGGTAATGAGGGCCGTTGGGGAGGGGATCTGTTTTCCCCTTTAATACCAGATGCCGGCAGACCTGCAAAGGGGATGTTTTATTTATTTTGTATTATTTAGGTGAACTATATAGTGGTGGCTGGCACACCACCTGCAAGCACCAGCAGATACTTTGCCTGGAAAGATTAGGGATGGGGTAAGCTGGACCAAATCAGCAAGACCTGGTTCAAATCTTGCTTCACCTAGCCCATCATGACTTCTAACCAAAGATTTAGATTACTTCACATTTACAACATTGTATCAACATTAGCATAGGAGACACATGACCCTCTCATGCTAAGAACCTTTCTAGAACTCTTAAGGAGTTTAAAGGGAAAGTTCACATTAGTGGACTTTACAGCGGGCCTGCAGATCAGACAGTTCTCTCATGCATGAGACATCCAACTTATCTTTGACCCATTCTAATGTCACCCCTCTCTCACCCACAGTACCGTTATAAATAGCTGGTGTTGCGGGGGCGCGTGACCTCCTTATGTAATGCTTTTGATGCACATTCAGGACCAGGAGTATCCCAGTCTCTTCTGAGTGCATGCAGATACTACTTTAATTGCAGTGGTATATTTTATATATTTTGGTAATTTTCTACCAATAGTTACTATTTAAAAATCTTTGACTCACACTTGTACCATGTGGCCAATATCTTGCAAATTCCTCCTATTGCCTTGCATGCAACTGATATTTTATGCAGTAATAATAAGGATTTCTGCTAGTCCTCTTCTCAAAGTGTATGTTTCAATTGTCTTTCCCGTTGATACATGCTATATATCTTTAGAACTTTTTTTATTCATAACTTTTTGTTCTGGTGACACTTCTAGCTTTGCTGTCAGCCTATGTTATGTTTCTATATTCTTTTCACTTTCGCTAGCATCCACTGTGCTTGCGGAGGAGCACAAATGTGCAAACAAATATATTATTTCTACTATATTAAACAAACGAGCATAGTAATGTACAGAGAATCAAATACTTCAAAACAGTACTCACAACATGACTATAATACAACGCAAATAATATAAACAAAAAAGTATTTATTTGGTAGTGTTTCTGTGTTTGAGATAAACTTTTCCCTGTAGGCATTCAATCATAATCCTCCCAATAATTTACATAAGTAGCTAATAAGAAAACATCATGTCTATTTTTATAGCTAAAGATGCCATTAATGCCTTTATCAGTTTAAATGGAACATTATTTGAATTTAAACAATGGAACAAGTAATTTGTTTTTTTGTTTTATTTAATGCTGCAGTCAGACGAAATGTCAAAAGAGTTTATTGTTCACTGGCCTGTAACCACTGGATATTGCCATGTTTGCGCACCAAAAGTAAAATAAATATGTTCATGTTTCTCCTACATTCGCCCTTACAACTGAGTAGAGAGTTTTGTACAAAATTTCAACCATACCCTACTTTGCCCAGGGAATTTTAACTCTGATACTGTGCACATAAGGTCACATGTCAAACCTGAAATATCTGAGTTTCCTGTCACGGTTTAATTTTAATTTGTTTAAGAAAGGCCAATGTTTTGTGTGTCTTCTAACTGCTTTGGAAATGCATCAAGACCACTTGTGGTTACCAATGCAGCTTGGTGTGAGCTTTCTATATATACACACACTCATTTTTTTAAGAGAATATCTTGAACCTTCCAGGTCAGTTCTATAGGTCAGATGAATAATTTTTTAAAGGGAGGTAGGGATATACATTTTCTTAAATTTGCAAATAACGTAACATAAGGTGTCCAGAAATACCTTTACCTCCCTTTTCTCAGTACACCTTGGGTGCTGTTTTTTTTACAAATTTGTTTACAAAAAATCTACTGCATTACAAACAGGCACTGGTTGCAAGTGCAAGTTTTTTTTTTTTTTTTGGAAAAGTTTTTTTCTACTTTGCAGCAGTTTGTGAGGCACTCACAAAGTGAAACTTGTCTCACCAAATTGTTTGGATTATCTCTGTGTTTTCTTTTTGTCTCTACAACAAAAAGCAGTCAGATCAGGTTTTTTTGCCGTGGCTGTTGTAAGAACCGTCCTAGAACTGACACTTTCTCACCCAGATATATGTACCTTGTTATGTGCTCATATGTCTTCATGATCATACATTTTCATCAAAGTTACTAGAAAGTTACAGATATGAAACCATTTTGTTCAAATTCTAACTTCTAAATTAAAGGTGCAGGTTTTGGTCTTGTCTATTATGACTACAAATTTACTAGTCAAGACGTTTTTCCTGACCACAATTCAAACCACTGTGCTACAGATTAATCTGTCTCAGAAGCGGTGATTACTTTTATCAGGAGAGTTTCAAAGTTGGATTACTCGGTTTTCTTGCTGCTTTTTGATTTTGTTCCAGAAGTCATCTTAGCTTTAAATAACAAAGATATGCATTTACCATTGTTTTGACCACAACATTTGTATGCATAAAGAGAAGGCTTTGTACTAAATAGAACTAATTTGGCTAATTTGGGTAATTCAATTTTATCTTGGTTAAACAAATGATCTTTTTCTAATGATATATCGTTACAGCGATGGCAATCAGACACTAATTTATTCATGGAAACAGTTGCTGAGATTGAGAGATTTTATTTGTCGCCTTTCCATCGGCATGTGGAAACAAAGAAATCAACCACAAATAGTACAAATGTACACGAGCAATCTAACTAGTAATGTATCTAACTAATAATTAACCAACAAATCCTCTGCATCAGAATGCATACAATTTTTATGGTCATTGGCTGCTTGAACGAATGCTGACTATATCTGTTCATGGGCCAAAAGTCTCTCTTTGTGGCCGCAGATGGTTCTCATGAGGAAGCTTCAACTCTGCATCACCAGTGCTTCACTCTGCAGCACCTCACATTAGGACATGCTGCTGGTGTCAGAAGCCTTGGGAGTGACTGGACCAGTAACCACTGTCTGGTACTTGTCAGAGGGCCACATAAAAAGGTCTGCATCTGCCCCGGGCCTTTAGTTTGACACATATGGCCTAGAGGTAAGACTATTACCCATCAGTGATAATCCTCACTCCCTGGTGAAGCTGTGAATTTTCTTAATGTTCTAAATCTTATAACTAAAGCTCTTGTACCGAAAAAGACCTTTATCAGCAATTGACACAGAGCGTTTCCCTCGTGTGTGAGGTCCACTAATAAACATCATCGTAAATCTGCTAGATAGCTAGGCAAGGAGATGCTCACCCTGCAAAAAAGTAAAAAAACAAAAATCAGACAAGCTTTCCCAGGGATTTAATACTGGTACTAGTACTAGTTTTCTCTTATATAGGAGAATAGCTAATAGCCTGTCCCCTAAAAACGTTAAAAAAGGGCTATGAGTCCTGGTGGACCAGGGTCCAGTGCCCCCTTGATCCGAAGGATATCAGCCTGGGCTTTGGGCATGTAGGTATTGGAACAGGGGGTTATGGCAAGTCACCCTCTTGCTGGAAGGAGACTTGCCAGCCCCTCCTGCCATGTAAACTGGTATAGGGGTCTCTAGGCCCCCTTACCAGTTCACAAAGAGTTTAATGGAAATAAAACACACACACCTTTTATACTGGCAGAGTTAGCTGACATTGGCTCACTCGTGGCGGAGCGTGGAGCAAGATGCCGGAGCCCACTGCTGGGGATAGGATTTCCATGGCGAGCGGCATGAGACTGACCAGGGGACAGCAAGGAAGCAGGTGAGTTTTTTTATTCAAGGTTTTTAGAGAAAAATTCACATTCATGCCGAATCGATTTTTCCCTGAAATTCAGACCGGTTCGACCAAACCGGTTCGCTCATCTCTAATTTTAATGTAAGCTATGTGTACATTTGTAAGGGCACCAGTTTGAAACCCTATTCATTGCTTCAAGATTCAACCAGTGTTAGATAGCAATCATATTGGCTGCTGAGAAAAGCATGACTCATTCTTTAATTTCTTTACATTGTAATTAGTCAATCAGTAATTTGGAGATCAAAGATACAACTTTTTAAAACTGACTTAAAACTTTTAAGACTGATATATATATATATACATATATATATAACACCTATACTTTTTGACATCATTTTCTTTACTTGCTATACCAACTAATGTTTTTCTCTTTCACGTATCACTGCAGCTAAAAGCTAAATTTAGATATTTCTAGTAGGATCCCAGACATCAAGCAGGACGTTGGGGGTCATGCTAAATATTTGGTGAAGCCAATGTGACTTCCAGTGTACATTGTTGTGTGGATTGCAACCTCCATCCCAGTGAACAAACAGAAGTATTTGTCCTACATTTTCCCTAAAAGAAATCATCTGTACATGTGATGGCTCATTTTTAAAGTTTAGGTACATTCATTTTCCAGTGATGTAAGGATATATTTTTACATTTTGGAAACAACAGCACCCTATGGGCTATGCTAAAGATTTCACTTTTTTTCTGCATAACCCATAGGGTTCTGTTGTTTTCAAACTTAACAACAAATATCCATACCTCATTGGAAAGATGATGCACCTAACCTGTAAAAAGGCCACATCAAAGGTACAGGTCATTTTGGAGGAAAAAGGGTAGATAAAACATATTTTTGCACATTTTATGTCTTAACACTAAAAAGCTCACGGGATGCTCGTTGCAATCCACACCGCAATGCACACTGCAAGTCACACTGGCCTCACCAAATACTTAGCATGACCCCCTATAACTTGTCTTTAACCCTTCCACCTTTATAATATGGGTTTTCCTATGAATTGTATCTTTCATTTTATCAGTGGCATTTCCTATCAATTTTCTGTCATCTCAATCATTACGCAAATATGTCCAGGGAATAAAAAAAAGATTTTTTGAATATTTTTTGACCGGTGGAGAGAAGCTCTGCAGTAAAATGTAGAGGTTGTTTTGAATTTGGTGAATAACCCCTAGTATTTTTAGATTTTAAAGGCAAATCTTTAGCATCTTTTGGTGGTAAAATATTATTATATAAATTACGTTTATTTCCCAGCCACGTGAGTCCAGGTAATTTCCTCTTTTTTAATCAGGGGAATTTTATGCCGATATACATCTTGCTCCTGTCAGAAGTTCATTTGTGACTTCCACAAGATGTGCATGCAAATTAATTACGCATTGCTGACTTATCATGCATATATAATAACCTGGTCTCATGGCTGTGCTTCCTTCATCATAGCATTATTAATCTGACCTCATCCAGAGAGGCTTGTACATCTAGTGCTGAACTGGCATACACTTTTGCATGTCTTACAGGACATTAAAATGCATAATTATTTCTCCACTTCATTTTAACAGTACTTAGAAGATTGTTTCAACCCTTTTTAGTGAACTACACTTCTATAAATAGAATAAAACATTAATCCACTGATCACATCTATGTTAGGCCCAGTGGCAGAGGGTGTGAGGAGCAAGGGCAAATCTTAGACCTAGGGTGGGTGTCACTGGAAGAGGTGTGGTATGGGTGAGGTGCACCGTGCACAGACGACTCCCATGTGGTAAAAGTCAGAAGTAGAACTTATTATAGCAATAACATGGCTTCACCGGCATAACCTCCGTATCAGCAGTATTAACTTCAGCTACGCACTTCACCTCCAAAGCTGCAGAGCAAGGCACCACTGGACTCATTCCTGCTTTATGACAGGATTCGCAACTGAGGTCTTTAGGGTTGCAATGGACCTTCCTCTCTCTAAGCTCCTTCCTTTTGTGTTCTGTGTTCTGCTTTCTGCTGCTGGACTCCATGATCCTCGCTAACATTACTAATCCAGTCTGATGGATCTAACATAGAATACAGAAAAAGTGCAGGACTCTCCTTAAAGTGAACCAACCATGTCCTATTGAAGTGTCCTGGATGAATAAATTACCAGAAAAAGAGAGAAGTAGGGTAACACCTAACAAGCACTTTCCATAAATTCAGGGACTGATCACCAACCAACACTGAACATACTAAATTGTATACAGAAAAAATGGTTATTATGACCAGGGCTTGAGAAGATGCACAACAAACTTTAATTAATACAAAAGGTCCTACAGAAATCATCACAAAAACCTATGCCACACCAAGGTCAACAACGTTGTTCAAAATTGAGAAGGCCCGTCCACACAACATACACACAGCCAGCAAAATCCATAATACTAAGGTGCCTCATTTGATTTTACTATCAATCTATTCTGAAGTTTTTGTTGTCTGGTACAGTGTGGGGCTCACTGGTGCTTTTACAACTGCATAAGGGTCTAACAGGTGCTGACACAGGCTTCACCAATACCTAGTGCCCCAATCCGCACTTCATAAATAAGGCCCTAGGTTGTCTCTTGGCCTCCACACCCGCAACATCAGAGTTTCTGTGCTGGGATGCTGTCTTCATTGCCACTGTAAGCAAGGTAAGTACACCTTGTTGTTGTTTTGAGGTGTCGAGGGTCCCTGTCTGAGGTGCCAATGTCTTTTTGTCTCTTTGCCTTGGGAAAAGATGACCTTCTCGCCAGTAGGGGGCCTCCAGGCTCTCACAGGAAGGAGCAAGGATGAGAGGACATGACCCATATAAATATTGTGGGGCTTGAGAGAGCAGGAAGAGAAACGTCACAAGGGATTCAGGGCCCTGAATTGCTAGGCCTCAATGTTCTCCCATGGAAGAAAGTCAAGTGTGGTTCACTCTCTATGTTGTTGTGTTTTTAAACATTTATCTCCCGACTAGGTGACCGTGTAGCGGGGTGGCAGCTACTGGCTCAGAGATTTGTTTGTCTCTGCTGTTCAATGAAGAAAATCTTCATAAGAACTCTTGGCTGTGTGAGTGGTGTGCACCCGTCATGGAAATCCTGTCCCCCATCTTGGTTACATCATGTGCTCCTTCTGACACAGCACGTACATGCACACTTGTGTCCTCTCTGGCTGCTGCAAATCTAGCACATGTGCTTCACTACTTATATGATTCATACGACTCCTAATCTGGGTTGTGTGGACTAACATTATAACCTTGTATATGCATACATTACCCAGCATGTACAGAAGTGCTCTCTAGGAGATCATCACCTGCAGCCTCAGTTTCTGGTTAACTCTTTTGCTGCTGGGCAACAGCTTACAATACTCTGACATTATTACATTCGCTACTTGCCAGACAGAGATGGTTCTGTTAACAAGACAAGCTTATCTGGGTTTCAAAGATATTTAGGAAACAGATTATTTAATTATTTTGTTGTGATACCAAAGGGACAAGTTGTGTTTCCTAGGATCATACTGGACAAGAATTTGATCTAAATCAGACATTGCTTCTAGGAGCTGGATCAGACAGGAATTATGGTCAATCAGAACCAGGTGTTTCACTGCAAAGAGTCTTTGTACTCAGAGGGAAGGCAGGCAAGAGACAATACCAGTACCAGGGAAGTACCAGTGAGGTAAGGATATAAAAAAAAAAATCATGCCCAAATCACACACAAAGTAAACCTTACTTTACCAATAATTAGCCTGATCCTCATCAGCTACAGCATGGGCCAAAGTGAAACTATTATTTCCATAAAATGATTTAGATTTTTTTCCTTTTCATACCATGCTTAAAATAGTGATATCATGAAATTGTGTAATATTAAAAACCCATATACCGTAAACACTTTGGCTAATGAAAGGAGGGGTCACTGAATAAAACTCCCGCCAAGCTTGTGGTTTATTCTCTCATGGTAGGAATAAACTCCAGGGGTGACAGGTTTAGTGTATCAGGGGTGACAAAGCCTGTCACCCAATTTCCTCTTTGTTCCATTAATAGCAATAAAAAACAACCCTGGCTGGATATTTCCTGATGCCGGGTATATAAGTGACCTCTCCTCCCTCCATCCAGCATATTTATATGGATTTTTGTTATTGGCCCATTTTTTCGCGATAGTGCTCCTTTAAATTATAAAGCAACATGCCATTTGGAGAGGCATCCCCTGCTCCCTGGATGTGGGGTGTGTGTGTGTGCATGGAGCAGGGGGATGCCGCTTTGTGTCTTTCTGTGAGATAACCCCCGGCCTGTCTCAGCACTAGGAGAGGGGGGTGGGGGGGGGGGTTAATTCTGAGTGAAATTCCACAAGTAATAAAATAAACAGGGCACATAACTGACAGCACTGCCTGCACCACCCATCACCACAAATGCCTCCCCCATGCTTCATGAAAAAACCCTTTATTCAAAACCTATATCTAGCATCATGTATTGGCTAATGCACTTTGATATACATTAATATATGTGTATATGTTTTAATAATAACTCTTTAAGTGTTTTTTTTAGCTTGTCTGGATTTTTATACAGTGTGTGTGTGTGTGGGGGGGGGGGGCATCATGATTGCTGATGCCCTCCATGCATACTCCCCCACAGCAAGTTGGTCCCATCGGGTCAATACTTATCTCTTCCTGCAAGGGAGGGGTAGGTTTGGCCTGCCTGATTTAAATCTTGAACCCCCCCGGCTCACCACAAAAACTCACCTTTCCTCAGTCCCACACTGTAGCCGTGGGCTCTTATCCAACCAGAGCCATATGGCATGCATTTTAATTCTCTGCAAAAGTCTCTGTTTAGACGCAGAGATTGGCAACCTGAAGCAGGATCGGTCGCATCTCCAGTTCCCTTTACATGCGACCATGCTCTTGCCCCAGCCTATATAAATGGCTGGGCAAGGGAGCATGTCTCAGCCCAGATATGCTGGGGATGCAACTGCAATTTTTTATCTCACACTGGGAGCCAGGGCAAAGTTTTGGGGTGATCTGGGGGAGGGTTCACACAGTGGGGAATCATTTAGAATGTAGGGCTGGATGTTCTGGGATTTGTTCCACTTTAGGAGTGTTTTTGAATTGGCAAAAAAATCATTTTGTTCTCCCGGCCCAACTTTCTTAAAAATATGCCCTGCTCGGCAGTGGCCCGGTTTTTAAAAAAAAGATTTTTCCATTGTCCAGGCCATGCCCATCTGACATTTTTTGAAATCGCCAATTCGCTGTTCACAAGAATGCCGGCTGACATGACCCAGTCTGTTGGCTGCACCCTGGCTTCCCTGCAGACTAGAAAGCACTCCTGCCCCTAGATTACCTGAATGGCTGGACATAGGAGCACATGACAGCTATAGGGAAACTGGGGATGCAGCTGCTAGCAGAGAGAGTGCTGTAGGAGTTGCCGGTTAAAATGAGTATACCGGTGACCCCGGGGAATTCACACAGCAGGGTACAGCGGTTTCAGATGCCCCAGGGGCAGAATCAGCCTACCGCTCCTGGTGAGTCCCACCACCACTCCCGGCTGTTTAATTGGTGTGTTCCACAGCTAAGACAATAGCATTACAGGGACAAAACCTTGGAAGGGGTGGCTATGGCCATTTCTAAACCTAATCTATTCTAACCTATTGCCACAGCCATGATGCTGGGCCTATAGCATTGCAGGGACAGAATATGGCCTGGGGGAGAGGGGAGGAAACTCAGAAGGCAAGGAGTAAAGCAATAGTGCACTAAAAGGAGATTAAAACATCCCATGCAATTTCTGGTTGGGATGTGTGCTGGGTGTCTAGCTGACCACAAAACTGGGCAGCCCACCAAAACTCCCAGACCCTCCTAATAACCAGCCCTTCTCTGGCAGTGAAAACAAATGAGCATGGGTACATGGGTTTGCTTGTACTTTCTCTGATAAAGGAATTGGCATATGTCCATCAAACTTTTACCTGGGCAGTTAATAAGCCTTTCAAGATGTACTCAAAGGCCCTTTCGGGATGGGCTGTAGACATAATTCATGTCTGAATTCATGACTCATTTTCTTTTTTCTCTTCTTCTCTGCTTTGTATGTTTCATTGTTAAATGATGTTAATGTGACATTTTTACAGTCAACAATATTCTGCAATAACAAGGTAAACTAACAATATCATTACAGACAAAAATGGTTGAAACCACTGAAAACGATGTTTCCCTTTCACACATCACTTTGTAAAAATATTCTCCCTTGGGTAATTTGAATGTTCTTAGTGATGCAGCTGTTATTTGAGACTAACACACTGAAGGATTCCTATCAGGCAGGTGAAACTGTTTTACATTTTAACCAGAGTAGCAAGGCTTCCAGACACCCAGGGCAAAGATTCAAATCGATGCCCCCCTACCTGTTCTCAGGCCCCCCTTTGGTGCCCCCCTGACCTGCTACACCTGGGACAAATGCCCCCCTGCTCCCCCCTAGCTACGCCCCTGTTTTAACCATATGCAAGAGTCTATAGAATGACTAAGGGGGTATTTAAGAAAGGATAGTGCCAGGTGGTGCTGCGTAGCGACAGGTAGCTTCTGGTGAACGCTGGGCACTGTGCGCAAAACCACATTTATGAAAGTGGTGAGTGCCTCTAACAGTGCCGTGTAGCGTCCGATGTATTACTAGAGGCAGCTCAGCGTATAGCGCCGGCGCTCTAGGTTCAAGAGTGCCACATATTACCTTTGGCTCAGTGTCGCTCTCCCATACATTTCAATGGGATTTTATTTGGTTGTGTAAAAATAGCGTGTTTGACAATTTTTTTTTGTTCAAATCATTGTGTGACCTCTCCTGGCTGCAAACAAACTTTTATAAATTTTTTTGACTTTTATATTTTTATGCAAAATTGTCATTACAGGTCTGGCACTAAAGTGTTATTGTCCCAGTATTAAAACAATGTCATTCCATGTGTTTTCGCTTTGTTACTGGTGTATATGTGTTCAAACAACTTTGATCACATAGCGTCTGGCGCTCTATGCTACAGCGCCCAGCTTTAGAGCGCCGATGCTGTGTGTGTGTAGTATGGTGTTGAGCGTCGAGTGCCGGACGCACTGAGTGGGCGCTACCTCTTGCTTGCTGCAGCGTTGTGCTGCTGTTAGAGCGCCCAACACACATCACATTAATCCCACACAACCCATTGCACGCCCTTCACACAAATACACTCTGCATCCTTCTGTGGCTGGGGGGTGCTTGTTGGGAGGCATTAATGTTCTGGATATGAGAATTGTAATTTCTTTACTACAGTAGTAAGGGCAGAATCCTCCCCCCTTCCAGGTTTCCACCCTAGGCGCGTGCCTAGGGTTGCCTAATGGTAAATACAGCCCTGGCGGCTGCAGTAGATCTGTGCATCTGTCAACATGTCCCTTTTCTCTGCCTTTTTCTTTGCACATTCTGTACACTTCTTTCACTCCCTTTCTGAATTGCTTTTTTTAACCACTTTCTGGCTGTTTTTTACTTTAACTCTTTGTATCCACATCGCTGCATAGTGGCAGGAAATCTATATTTTATAACAATAAAGGCGTACACAGTAAAATGCCTCCACTTTTGCAAATTCAACACTGGCAGGACAATTTCTTACTGACATAGCGGAAATAGAGAGGTAGGTCAGACAATCCCAATCCTCCCCAGTCCCACTCAGTCCAGCCCCTTTATATGTTTAACTTCTTTATAATAATTAGTGACAAGCTGAAAAAAAAGATAACCACTCAGATTTATTCACGCTCAAAGCTGCAACCTAATCAAATTCTTTGGCTGACTTCCATATATTGTTTTTTGCCTTTATACCTCAGGTGTGGCTTTTTGGAAATTCCCCCATGAAGCAGCAATTTTATTTATTGGCAAATTCCAAAATACCTTGCCCTTGAGGTATAAAAGCCTCTCCCCCACAATGCCCTGTCATTCCTCTGCTGAGATAAAGGAGGGGGTCCTGTATTTCCTTGAAAAAGTATGCCACAAATGCTGATGAAGGGGAGCCACAAACATTGTCTGCAAAAACAGAGAATCCTATTAATTCCATTTTTTATTTCATTTATAAGTGGCATACGTTGTGTGGAGAAATCCGGAAGAGAAGGCCCTAAAGAAGCACTTCCAGTAAGGGGTATATCCCTTCTTGGGATACTGGATTGCAGCAGCTTTGGCAACCATTATTTTACAGTACGTTCCTAGCATGTGGTGGAGAGCTTGCCAATCCCCTTACTCAATTAGTCGCACCCTCTCCTAGCCAAACTCAAAAGGCAATATTCAGGTCAAATGTAACAATGAGAATGTGAGCTCCGGGAGTCTGCCACAATGTGGAAGCCTGCATTATGGCTCTATCCTATGTGGTACCTGGGTCCATCAGCAGTTGTCTCTGCAGCAGGAAAGTTTCGGGTTATCAGCCAAGCACTGTCTCTTGTAAGGGTGTTGGTCTAGTTTAAATTAAAAATATCAAAAACTGTGACAATAAGGTTTTAACCAAGATCTCGGCATGGTACTTTATGAAGAACTGTAGGAAGAGATCACTGCAAGAAGGAAAAGGAAATCTTTAGCTCCAGTAAGTTATTTGTAGATAATTGCAAATGCCCCTTTAGTCAACAAATGGATTTTTAGAGTGAACATGTGTTTAAAACACCTCTACAGTGCAATTCCCTTTACCAAAACAATGTATTTTAGAGTGAATGGCGAATCCCTGTTAAACCATCTTATTACAGTCTTTTATTTGTTGATAAATTCTGAATGATTTTAAAACTGTTGTGCTCAGCAGCTATGACTAGTTGTTTTAAGTTGGCCTAAAACCTGCTAAGGCCCAATTCCATGGCCACTGTGTGAACACCACTTGAACAGTAGCTACATTGTTTGTATGTTTTTGTCTTGATGTTTCTTTTGTGTTGCTGAGAGGGCACAGCATTTTATACAACATTTTTAATCATGACCATTATCATGGTCACAGTTGGTGCATTCATTTAACAGGGATCAACCTAACCTAAGTGCAGCATTCATTTAATTGAACTGACCGACTGCAACCTGCTTTTTTGTACCATTATCAGTAAATGTAGCCTTTTAACTTACAATGTCGAAGACTATTTTCAAAAATGCATATTTGTTTAAAAATGTAATGTGACCATCAGCCGAACAGGTGGCATGGGTGAGAGATTGAGGGGCTGATTTATTAAGCACTGTCAGACAGCGCTACATTGGTGCAAATTAGTATATTTTATATACCGTATATACTCGAGTATAAGCCGAGTTTTTCAGCCCACTTTTTGGGCTGAAAAAAGCCGCCTCAGCTTATACTCGAGTCCAGGGGCGGACTGCCAGGGAAGGCCGCAACCCTGAACCCAACAGATGCTGGAGGGTGAGGGGCGGCCGCTGCGGGTCCCTGCTGTACCCGCTGCTGCCGCTGCCGCTCTCATACACACAAACACGCACACACATTCACACACTGACCGGCACTTCCAGGCTGCTGCGCGCTGGTCGTCAATGGGCGGCGTCCAATGTTTTCATTGGACGCCGGCCATATGGGGCACGCCCACCGACGACCAGCGCGCAACAGCCAGGAAGTGCTGGTGTGTGTATGAGAACGGCTGGCGGCTGCCAGGCGGAGCTGAATGGAGGGTGTTGTGTGCCGAGCGACCGGCAGGAGGGGAGGGGGACCCCGCTGCCCCTCTGCAGGGTAACCTCGGCCAAACCCTGACCCCCGACACCCGCGCGTCTGAGAGCGGCGGCAGCAGCAGCAGGTACCCACAGTGTGTGTGTGTGTGTGTGTGTCTCTTTCTGTGTGTGTGTGTCTCTTTCTGTGTGTGTGTGTCTGTGTCTTTTTCTGTGTGTGTGTCTCTTTCTGTGTGTGTGTGTGTGTATGTGTCTCTCTTTCTGTGTGTGTGTCTCTTTCTGTGTGTGTGTCCCTTTCTGTGTGTGTGTGTGTGTGTGTCTCTCTTTCTGTGTGTCAACTCCAATTCCAATTGAAAAAAGCCTCCTCGGCTTATACTCGAGTCAATAACTTGTTCCATTTTTTTGTGGTAAAATTAGGTGCCTCGGCTTATATTCGGGTCGACCTATACTCGAGTATATACGGTATATTCTTTACACTTGTGCATGTTGTTGCACTGCAAGAAACACATTTACTAAAATGTGGGGCAGCAACATGCTGAAAATGTATTTTACTACTCAAATTTGCACTGAAATGGCATTGTCTGGCAGAAGTGCTTGATAAATCAGGCCTTAAGTATATCAATTTCACCTTTTTTTGTATAAACTTTAAAATAACAAAGTAACCCTGAATATGCAATACATAAAATTATAAGAAAAGCGTTGGATACAATCAGCATTGATTAACTTAAAGAGGGACTTCTGACCAAAAATGAAAAGGAGCCGATTCCCCCCCATCGGCCCCTACTTACCTTTTGGATGTCGCTGCTGCCTGCTGCGGAGACATTTGGTTGCTTCGAGGCCCGATCCTCAGCCCCACCACTGGCTTAGCTGTCTGTAAGTGACAGCACGGCTTAAGCTGTGCTCTTAAAAGTCCCTCGCCGTTCAGCGAAGTCTCACAGGATTTCAGGCTGCTCAATTACACTGCACAGGTGTGAGATCAGTAATCTGCTGGGATGCAACATGGCGCCCAGCCCATCGGAAGGTTGCCCCGAATTCGAGGGACCTAGAAGGTGGAACCCCCGGTGAGGTGAGTAAAGAGCACCCAAAGGTAATACCGGAGGGGGAGGGGGGCAGCAGCAGATCGTGAGGTTTGGTGGAGGTTTTAACCCCCCCAATGTTTCACTTTAAAGGGTAAGTCTACTTATGATGGAATCTTTTACGAAGTGCCAAAGTTTGATGGAATCTTTTACGAAGTGCCAAAAGTGCTCAAGTTGCTGGGCTGATCTGGAATTTTGTAGATTTTTTTCCTATTTTAGCAAAAGGTGAGTTTTCACTACCTGCAGTCAGTTCCTATTGCCAATGTACACCAAGAAGAGAGAAATAAGTCCTGTACGCACAAAAAACTGCTGCTATAGCTGCTGCTGAGGCTCACTCACTTTTACACTTTTGCCCAGCTGCAGTGTTCTGTGCGGCTATCTACAATCTGTTGCACTTGGTGTACGTTGCCAATAGCAATAGATAAAAACTGCTTCCATAAAACACACATTTGCTAACATTAGAAAAAAAATGGATCAGCTCAGCACCTTTAAAGTGGACCAAAATCTAGGATTTTGACCATCCTGGGTTTTGGTCCACTCCCCCGGGGCACCCCACCATGTGAAACCCCCCAGATCTCCCTAATAAACTCACCTCACTGCGGTCCTATGGCGCATGCGCTGCCGCTCATCCAATCAGCACACTCGGAGCCACTGAGCTATGGATGTCTAGGAGACGTCTTAGCTCAGCGGCTCCGAGCGCGCTGGCGGACGCATCTCGCACTTCCCTTTAACACATAATTTGCCACACAAAAATTAAATCGAAAGTGGACTTACCCTTTAACCGTTTAAGTGCCAGTCTTCCTAGAATTTTTGTCACCCTTTGTTGCCAGACCATGTTTCACTATTTTGCGCTACATATATTCAACCTTGATTTTTGAAGGGATTTCCAGGGATTTTCCAGGAAAATGATATATTATTTTTTTCAGCAGAGTCTGAGCTTCAACATTAAATGTCTTGTTTGGCCTTTTAAGTGTATTATTTTTTGCAATTTGTAGTGTTTTTTGTAATAAAAAATGTAAGTTTGTCCATAAAATCTTATTGCGTGTGAAACCCCAATTTCTCCTGGTTACAGCGGTACCACATATGTATAGGTAGACACCCTTTCCTGCCCAGGAGACTCCCCCAAACTGAAACAAAGCTTTAGGAAATTTTCAAATAAAGTACAACTATGCTAAGCGCTATGCGCACCTTGCAGTTTTTCCAGAGAAACAACCCTTTACATTTTAAATACACCCACAAACTATATATTCTCTGGAAGTACATGCCTCAAGCTTTCTAGGTGTACCAGGCTTGTTTATGTGGGTGTAGTTTTGTGGTAGTAATCCCTCAATAAATTCTTTGGTTGTACAGAGTTTCCCTAAAAAAGAATAAAAAAGAAGAATCAAAGTCATATTTTCCTAAAAACTATAAGCAAACAAGAAAAAACAAGTAAAATCTGAAAAAGCAACATCCCCCAAACAGAACGATACCCAACATGCATAGGTACTGTCAAGGGGAGAGTTGCCAAACACCACAAAGTAAAGCATGCGCATAGCGGTAATTTTACTTGAAAATTTCAGCTCTGCAGACAAAGTGTGCACCTTGCAATTTTTCAACCAAAACAACCCTTTACATTTGGAATATCCCCAATAAACCATATATTCCCTGAAAGTACACATGTTAAGCTTTCTAAGCGTATTGAGCTTGTTGTAGTGGGCTCATCTTTCTGGAAGTAATCCCTTGAAGAATTCTTAGGTTGCACAGGATTACCCTAAAAAAATTATTAAAAAATAGAATAAAAAGCATGTTTTCCTAAAATATCAATATGCAAACAAGAAAAAACAAGCTAAATCTGAAAGCGCAAGGTCCCCCGAGCAGAACAATACCCAACATGCATAGGTACTATTAACCCTTAATTGCCAGGCTACTTGAACTTTTGTCACACTCTGTTGATAGGTAATTTTTCCCCATTTTGCGCCATGTTTAACCGTGATTTTTGCCATAATTTCCAGGAAAATTATATATATATTTTTTGCAGCAGAGTTTAGGCTTTAACATGAAATGTCTTGTTTGTAATTTTTCTACTGTTTTTTAATTATTTTTTCTGTAAAAAAACAAAAAATAACTAAAATATTATTTTTTAGACAATTGTCTCCTTTATTTTAAATAAAACATTTGTTTTATTAATGAAAACCATATTGCATGTGAAAGCCCCATTTCTCCCGATTACAACGGGAAAAAATATTTTATTCATTTTTTTTTTTTTTAATACTTACCTTACCTCCCATCCATCTCTGGGCACTGTGTCCCATGCTGATCACTCTGGCTTCTGATCTCCTGCTGCTGCTGGAAGTCTTTTATAGCTGCTGGGCGACAGAGCATAAGTGTAATTAATAAAAATACATTTATATAAAAAACTACATAGGGTCCCCCCTCCTGGGGGGGGCATTTTTTTGGGAGGTTAAAAACTCTTAAAAATCCAAAAAAAATGACATGGGGCCCCCCCTACCCATCATAACTAGCCCGGGACCAGCTATGGGGGCTTGTAGAACAGGGTGCAGGGGCAAGCTTTGGTGGCCCCCCACCCTGCAAGGCCACATACCCTCTGTGGGCCCAGGATCTTCTGCCCCCCCTGGGCTTTGGGGAGGCAGGTAATTGGTGTGCCGGGAGTTAATGGCAAGTCCCCCACTAGCTGCAGGTGACTTGACAGCCCCCAGCCTTGTGAACTGGTATAGGGATCTCATGGATCCCTTACCAGTTCACAAAGGGTTAACAATAAAAATAAACACACAAAGACATAAGAAAAAAAATGCGATTTATTTTTTTTTTTCTTTACTCACCTCCGATCCTCCTCTGTCCCCAGCGATCCCCGATGACAGCTGCCGGGTGCTTGGTGGAGGGAGGTTTGGGAGGGAGCGAGGGATCACAGCCCTCTCCCCCTCCCAACCTCTCTCTTCCAAGCACCCGGCAAGACTGATCATCTTGGGTGAGGGTCAGAGAAGCCGGCTGCTGTGTGATGTCATAATGACGTCACCCGGCCCCCGCCCCCATGGGGCTAACAGCCGGGACCCAGGAAGTGAGGGAGCCGTGCCCTCTCCTCACCATGGAAGAGCCTGGGGGAGATCGGCGCCCCCCCCCCCCCCCGGTGAAGAGGAGACCCCGTGAAAGGGATCGCGGCCACAGGTGAGTAAATGTCATTTTTTTTTTTACAGTTTATTGTGCCAGCGGCAGCTATTTTGGGCACTCTCCTGCAGAGAAAAGAGCCCCAGGGGGGGGGATTGGATGCCCCCCAGGTGAAGAGAAGACCTATTGTGTGGCAAAATGATGACTTCAACATGCTAAGCTTATATTTTTTAATTTTCTTTTTGTTTTTAACTCTGTGTTATAAGAGAAAACATTTTCCATAGCAACAATATCTTGTTATGTCATGCTTATCATCTGATTGGCTAAAGGATTGGTGACATGTTTAACCCATTCTGCAGAAATTCAACTTCTTCATTTTGGAAGGGTTATAGCCTTGTGTTCTAGTAGTAAAGGGTTAATATTATCTGGATAGGTAATTGGACTGCTTAGGCCCTTATTTAAGAAGGGATAGCGTCAGGTAGTGGCTGGTTAATGAAAGGTAGCGACAGGTAGCGACTGGTGAACGCCGGACACGGCACGCAATTACACATTTATGAAGCAGAATCTGTTTAGCGACTGGGATAGCGCCATGTAGCATCTGATTCATCATTTTCACAGCCTCAGCGAAGAGCGCCGGTGTTCAGCCTTGCACAGCGCCAGGTATGACCTCTCGCTACCTGTCGCTCTCCCATACATTTCAATGGATGATCCTTTTCTTCTCTTTAAACGAGGGTTTATGTTTATTTTTTCTTCCCAAAAAATCACAAATTATGCTGTGACCTCTTCTGGCATTGAGAAAGCAGTTTTTTCACTATCTTTTCATTTTTTATATATTTCTTCAGAAATGACATTACAGCTCTGCCATTAAAGTGTTCATGTTACAATGTTGCTACAATGTAATTCCATATGTTTTTACTTTGTTACTAGTGGATAGATGCTGAAAAACACACTTTAAACACACAGCCTCCTGCGCTCTGGGCTTCAAACAAGCATTTTACAGCGCCAGAGTTTTGTGAGGCTGTTTTTTTGCTGAATATGGTGTGAGTCGGTCTCTATGACCAGTTGCTAACATGCGCTCCCATACAGCGCTGTACTGGTCAAATAGCGACTTCTCACAATGTATTCAACATTACTGAACAGCGACTGAGTCGCTATGAAGTAGCGACCCACGGGCGAGCACAGCGGCTACTAGCCGTCGCAATGAAAATGCCTGCTACAGACGCTCATCTGTCGCTACCTGGCGCTAATGATGAATCAGCCTGCCCGACTTAGCCAAAGCTGCTAAAGAGTTCACCTGTTACATTGAAAGGATTGGGAGTTGGACTTGTAGTCAATTGTTTTTTAATCAAGGCCATGAAAACCACTCCCACTGTGGCAAAACAGAGTCCCAAAATGTGAGAATCATGAAAACAGCATGCTGATAAGTAAATCACAGATCTGGGGGCACAATTCTAACACAAATATTTATTTTACATTCCAAAAGAGGAAAACAATAAGGCAGAACACAAAAACCCTAAAAAGGGGAGTTTTCCTTTAAACTAAATTAGAAAAAAAGTATGTACAGTATATAAGAGGTTTTGGCACAAATCTATGCAAATTGTCACTGTGACTTAAAGAGTAGTAAGACCTGGCCTAATGTCTCATTCTCTGTGGGGCATCCCAATTTGAATTGCTCTGAAATTTGAAATGAAACCCCTAGCATGCCTGAAATCTTACCGTATTTGCCGGCGTATAAGACGACTGGGCGTATAAGACGACCCACCAACATTTCCACTCAAAATATAGTGTATAGAAGTATAGAAGTATAGAGTTTGTTATATACTCAGGGGGGGGGGGGGACAGGGGGGCATTCCATTTTGCTGCCCCTGATGCAGGGAACAAAACCCAGTAGGGCATCCCAAGTTGGGATGCCCCCTGTGTAAACTCCCCCAATGACCCCGTTTCCCAGAGTCCACACCACAGTCCGCTCGCCTATAGCTGGGGACATGCCTGGGTTGTTTAGAATGTGTCTCATCTAATAGCATAGTGTGTAATGTGTGAGGTCTGGGAAAGAGGCCAGTTGGGGGTTTTACACTGGGGGAGGCCCCATAGAAACTTTTTTTTTTTTAATAAATCTAAAATAAATCACACCTCAGATCAGATGCTGAAGAGTCCCCTTCAAAGTGGAGAGCAGCGAGGGCGATGTCAGGAGTGCGTGCCAGGAGCCAGCCCCCTGCCTGCCCACACAGTGCCTGAGAGCAGGAAAGCTGATCTGCTCGGCGCTCACCCTGCTGGCCTGCTCAGTCTCTCCCTGCTCTGATCAACTAGTGCTGCCTGAGCAAGAGCATGCTCTGCAGGAGGAGGATGAGGACGATCGTGCTGCCCAGCTTGGTGAAGGTAAGTACATTTATATGTATGTGACCCAGGTGCACCCGGCGTATAAGACGACCCCCCCACTTGGAGACATGTTTTACAGGGGGAAAAAGTCGTCTTATACGCCAGCAAATACGGTATTTTGGAGAAAACAATATAAACTTGAGATCATAATCGCTAATATAATACAGAGTTAATGTTGTTTGAAAAACAATATATATTGAACAGTGCACATTATTTTGTAAGTCGATGTTTATTATGCTGCTCCTGGCAACTCAGTGCAGCCTGGGGCATATGGTAATATAGCTGGCTCAAGGACATACATTTGTAGCACATTTTTTTAGATCCAGGGCTGCAGCTAATGTCCTTGACCTTTATTTAATAACATATTATAAAGTACAATGATGTGGTCATAGCAAGCAGTCTAATTGTGTTTTCTACAGTTTAGTGCAGTCATGCAAGTGAACAAAATTATTCAATAGGCTGCTATGAAAAGCTGCACATTGCACATAGCTGTTTGCCATGTTAAATTAGGACATTTAGCCCCATTTATATTCTGCCTGCTGTGTTCTTAAAGTGGACCCACAGCCTACCTAAAAAGGCACAACTATTTAAGCCTAGTATACATTCTTAATATTTATTTTGGCACAAATGAAATAAATGAATTTAATAGGTTCAAGGTTCCTTATACAAGCATGACAAAGAGGCTGATTCACTACTAGCGCCACGTATTGCCAGATGAGGGTCTGTATAGCGGCGCTAGTAGATGCTGTAAGCGTGTATCGGGCGCTGTAACAGAGCGTCTCGGTCGCTGTAGTAACCGGGCCGGCATTGATGAATGTGATGTGTGTTGGGTGCTCTAATAACAGTATAGCGCTACAGCGAGCGACAGGTAGCGCCAGCTTAGTGCATCCGGCACTCGGTGCTCAACACCATATTTGACAAAAAACTACACACACATAGCGTTGGCGCTCTAAAGCTGGGCGCTGTAGCATAGAGTGCCAGATGCTGTGTGATCAAAGCCTGCTTTTGAACACATATACACCAGCAATAAAGCGAAAACACATGGAATGACATTGTTTTAACACAGGGACAGGTGCCAGACCTGTAAAAACAATTCTGCATAAAAATCTAAAAAGTTCCAAAAATTTATAAAAGTATTTGTTTGCAGCCAGGAGAGATTGCACAATGATTTGAGCAAATAAAAAAAATGTAAATAGCCAAACGCACTATTTATACACAACTAATGAAGCCCCATTGAAATGGGAGAGTGCTACAGAGCGACAGGTACTACATGGCGCTCCTGAGCCTAGAGCGCCGCCGATATACACTGAGCTGCCTGTAATAAAACATGTGACGCTACATGGCGATGTTAGAGTCGCTCACCAGATTTGCTTTCTTAAATGTGGTTTTGTGTACAGCGCCCAGCGTTCACCAGATGCTGCCTGCTGCTTCAAAGCACTACCTGGCACTATCCCTTCTTAAATAACCCCCTAAATAGTCTATATAGGGCTAAAGTTATGTTCCCTGTGATTAAAGTGATTACATTTTCGTTTCAGCATCAGCAACCCTTAAAAGCCAGCTACGCAAAGTGGCTGGCATGTACTCCCTCTAGAGACTACTCCCTCGGTCTACGTTCCAGCATCGGATGATGTCCTCATACTCGGACAGGCTGCCAATCCTCTGGCCGATGTCTTCAGTGGGGCAGAGTACACAGTTTCTCTGGCATGGGACAGCACCCGGCAATAGAGGGGGTAAGTAGTGGTGTAAAAAGAAAATTAATAAAGGACTTTTTCAAGTGTGTGTGTTTTTTCACATAACACTTTGTGAACTGGTAAGGGGTCCTTGAAACCCCTATACCAGTTCAAAGGGCAGGAGGGGCCAGCAAGCCACCTGTCAGCAAGCGGGTGACTTGCCAATATCCCCTGTCCAATTACCTGCATGACCTGCGGCCAGGTGGGGGTGCAGAAGAGCACAGTGCCCGTGTGCTGAGGAGGGGGGATCCGACGCTGTTAAAGAAAAGGGTTTAACCGCCTCCCACCAAGCTACTGCACTGCAGATGCTGTAGCAGGTCTCCAAATTATGCACCACCTATCCATTTTTCTGTAACTACACTCCACATTTGTTCGCACAACTGTCCCTGTCTCTTACCACTTCCAGCAACCGCAATCTCATCTGACAATGTTCAGGCTCCCTCAAGCTGGGAACACGGATGTGCTTGGGCAGCCCTGTGACCACTTTTGCATGTGGTTGTGGAGAAATTGAAAGGAAAGTATATATATATATCTACAGTCAGCTGTAGAAGAGGCACATGGAACAAGTGGAGAGCATGACAAAGCCAGGAACCCTGGGAGGTCTCTAAAAACTGGACTTTGTTTTATGTAGTTTTACAGACCCCTAATCACTCGCTTCTTTTTTATATATTCTTTATTTGTCCTTTTCAAGTTTTATAAACAATCACAGAAGAAAAGGAAATTCCAAGATACAGTGAGTGCTGATGTCAAGCATGCACATAAACATAAAACAACGCAGACATATAAACAACATTGCCACCCGACTTACCCCCACATGGTTATCTGTTCCGTTCCGCAAGGGGGTGGGGGGCCGCCCAGCCCAATGTCGCTTCTGTAGAGAGCCCCTGAAAGAAGCTAGCTTTCCACTATCCATCAGGGGTCCATAATGGCGCCCCCGGGGCATCCTCTCCCCTAGGCCGAACCAAGAGCCCTACAACTTGTTACTCGCTTGGGGAGCCGGGAACCGACAAGACCCCCCTACATGGGGGTTAGCATAGGAAAGGAGGGGAAAAAGAAGAAAAAAGAGGAGGGGAGGATCCGCACCCGTTATTGGCTAGTTTCTAACAGTGTCTTAAAGTCCTGCGAGGTTCTAAAGGTCACCCAACTGGACCGCTTAAGATGGTGGTGAAGATTTGTTGCATGCTGCGATTAAGCCCTCAAACATCTCAATCTCAGCCACCTTAACCCAGTTATAGGGAGATGCTGGGGGTGTTGGGTTCTTCCAAAGCGAAGCGATGCATGCCTTTGCGGCATTCACCATCTGGCTCAGGACAGATCTCTGGTATCTTTTGGTGGGCAACTCCGACTGGTGAAGAAGGAAGAAGGCCGGGTCCTCGGGGACCTCCCCGTCTGTCATACGCTGCATTGAGCTCCTAACCTTCGCCCAGAAGTCAGTCAGCTTAGGGCATGACCAAAAGATATGGAGAAGGTCACCTCTATCCCCATTACACCACCAGCAAAGAGGGGAGACAGCGGGGAACCATTTGTGAAGCAATGTTGGGGACCCTGTATCACCTTGTAAGAATTTTATAGTTACATTCCTTATATTTGGTGCAGGTGACTGTCTTGTGCACCAGACGAACAATTCGGTTCCTGTGTTCAACCGAGAAGGTGACGCCCAGCTCTCTCCCATTTTGTGAAAGAAGGAAAAGGGTCCTGGTCCTGGGGATTCATCAGGATTTTATAAGTGAATGAGAGTACGTGCTGAACAGGTCCCCTTTCCTCACATAGCCTCTCAAATGTCGTAAGATCCCTTAGTTGCCGGGCCTGCTGTTTCAGGGTCGATAGGAAATGGTTTAATTGCATCTGCTGCCAGCTACCCCACCTTGGTAAATCCCTTGACTGCGCGATTGTGTCCAAAGACTCCCAGCCTTCCTGGTTGTAGAAGGGCCTAATCCTACTAATCCACTTCCCCCAAGACCGGAAATAAGGGAGAGCAGGTTGGCGACACCTCTCCGAATGGAAAGTATTTGTGGCAGACTTTAAGTGATGCACCAATTGTTGGGTGTTTCAATTCCGCACTCAGGGCCTGCAAGCCAGGGGAGCGACCCCAGAGGAAGCGTTGATTTTCCCTGTTCAATCTGGACCCACTGCTTATGCTGCATATGCCTACACCAATCTAGTCAATCTAGTCTAGTCAGGTGTGTGGCAGCGTAGCATAGGTTTGGATCGGGAAGGCCTACCCCCCCCCCCCCGTTGTCTCTTGACCTAGCCAAAATCTTCCTGTTTATCCTCGGATTTTTGCATCACATATAGAAGGCGGGGGAGTAGATTCATTTTAAGGGCGTTGCACCTCCCGAACCATGAAAGCTTTTTAAGGGACCATGCGTCCAAATCCTTCGAAAATGCCCGGAACAACGGAGGAAAGTTTAAAGAATAGATCTTGTCTAGGGACCTGCCCAGCTTCATACCCAGGTATGTGATGTAGTCCTTCACCCACTTAACCTTTCTAGTGCCAGCTACGTGAGTCTCATGTAGCTGCCTCTACTCCACTTAAAGTGGGCCAACACCCAGGGGTGATCGGCCCGGGAATCTATAAGATTCCCGGGCCGATCACCTCACACACCGCGGGACATCCGAGATCGGGATGTCCCGCGGGGTGTAACCCCCCCAAAACCCCCGAAAAACCTTACCTCTCCAGCCACTGCTGCCGCCACCGCCGCCTCACTCGCGCTCCTCTAGACGCGCGCGCGCGCCGCGCCGGCCGTCTCTGAATGGCCGGCGCGGGCGCGCACACGTCAAAAGTGACGCGTGGGAGGCGGCGGCGGGCGCGATCCCTTGTCCGTCGACGGACGTCACTTGTCCGTCGGCGGGCATTGGACAGCGCAGTCACGTGGGAGCGTGGAGAGGTGAGTTTTCGGGGTGTTTGGGGGGGTTTCAGGCAGCGGGGCACCCCCGATCGGGGTGCCCCGGGGAAGTGGACCAATACCCAGGATAGTCAAAATCCTGGGTGTTGGTCCACTTTAAGTGCCAGCTACATGAGACTCACGTAGCTGACTCTAAACCCCCACAGTAAAAAAAAAATCTAAAAGTAAAATACTCACCTGACCCCTCGTTGGATCCAGCGGGGTCTCCTCTTTAATTTGGTGCCATCCGATCCCCCGTGGGGACTCGGATGGCTAAAGGAGAGCCCCCGGAATAGCGCCCCCCCCGCTCCGGCAGCAGTAGGGGGGACCCTATGTATTTTTTTTTTGTTAATTAACCCCTTATGTTTATAGTGTGGATAGTAGTTGTATTTTATTTGTAAATGTTATAAAGTGCTCTTTTCAGTTTGGGGGGTCTCCAGGGCAAGAATGCGGGGGCTACCGATACATATGTGGTACCGTTGTAATCGGGAGAAATGGGGCTATCACATGCAATATGGTTTTCATTAATAAAACAAATGTTTTATTTAAAATAAAGGAGACAATTGTCTAAAAAATATTATTTTATTTTTTTGTTTTTTTACGCAAAAATATTAGTAGAAAGTAGAAAAATTACAAACAAGACATTTCATGTTAAAGCCTAAACACTGCTGCAAAAAATATTTATATAATTTTTCTGGAAATTCCAGCGAAATCACGGTTAAACATGGCGCAAAATGGGGAAAATGACCTGTCAACAGAGGGTGACAAAACTTCAAGTAGGCTGGCAATTAAAAGGGTTAATAGTACCTATGCATGTTGGGTATTGTTCTGCTCGGGGGACCTTGCGCTTTTAGATTTAGCTTGTTTTTTCTTGTTTGCATATTGATATTTTAGGAAAACATGGTTTTTATTCTGCTTTTTTATAATTTTTCTTAGTGAAACCCTGTGCAACCTAAGAATTCTTCAATGGATTACTTCCAGAAAGATTATCCAACTACAACAAGCTCAGTACGCTTAGAAAGCTTAACATGTGTACTTTCAGGGAATATATGGTTTTCGGGGGATATTCCAAATGTAAAGGGTTGTTTTGGTAGAAAAATTGCAAGGTGCGCACTTTGTCAGCAGAGCTGAAAATTTCAAGTAAAATTACGGTTACGCACATGCTTTACTTCGGGGTGTTTGGCAACTCTTCCCTTGACACTACCTATGCATGTTGGGTATCGTTCTGTTCGGGGGATGTTGCTTTTTCAGATTGTACTTTTTATTTTCTTGTTTGCATATAGTTTTTTTTAGGAAAATGTGGCTTTGATTCTTTTTTTTTATTTTTTTTTAGGGAAACTCTGTGCAACCAAAGAATTGATTGAGGGATTACTTCCAGAAAACTGCGCCCATGTCACCATGCCTGGTACGCCTAGAAAGCTTGAGGTGTGTACTTCCAGAGAATATATCATGGGGGGGTATTTCAAATTTAAAGGGTTGTTTTTCTGGAAAAACTGCAAGGTGCGCTTAGCGCGTAGCATAGTTGTATTTTATCTGAAAATCTCCTAAAGCGCTGTTTCAGTTTGGGGGAGTCTCCTGGGCAGGAAAGGGTGTCTACCAATACACATGTGGCACCGCTGTGAGCGGGAGAAATTGGGGTTTCGCACGCAATAAAATTTTATTGACAAACTTACATTTTTTATTACAAAAAACACTACAAATTGTAAAAAATAGTTTTTTTTTTATTTTTTTGCACATATTTCACCCAAAAGTATTGAGAATACACTAAAATGCAATGTTGATGCTTAGTACTTCAGATTTCTGCATGTTCTTATATCTCATCTTATAATTGGACAGCCTCCTATACATCTCCAGCTCCTTTATAAGGTTTGGAGGTGTCACTTCAGGGCCGGTTATAAAAAAGAGTAAGTCGTTGGAAAATGCCGAAGCTTTGTATTGGCCTGATGGGAGAGAGATCCCCTGTATGCTAGGATTCCTTATTACTCTGCAGAGAAAGGGTTCCAAAGTCAGGCTAAAAATTAATGGTGAGAGGGGGCATCCCTGCCTCGTCGCATTCCCGATGCCGAAAGGCTCTGACAGGAGACCGTTAACTCGCACTGAAGCAGTGGGCTGTTGGTATAGACTTGCTATCCAGGACTGCATGTTGGGCCCAAGACCAATGTGATCCAGGACTCCAAACATAAAGTCCCACTGTACTCAAACGCCTTCTCGGCATCGGTCGCAAGGAAGATTGTGGGGAGATTCCCCCCCAGGGCAGATTGTAAGAGGTTTAGTGCCTTTGCAGTGTTGTTCCTGGCTTCTCTATGGAGCATGAATCCAACCTAGTCTAAATGTATTACCTGGTGTAAGTGGGGGGACAGACGGCCAGCAAATATTTTAGCAAAAAGCTGGCGTCTGCTTTTAGGGATTTGAAAACCTCTAGGAGCCTAGGCGAAAGAGTCTCCGCAAATATTTTGTAGTACAGTAAGGTAAGCCCATCTGGACCCGGTGTCTTCCCATTGGCTGACCCCTTAATGGCCTGAGCTAGCTCCTCCGGCGTAATTGGGGCCTCTAAATCTTCCAACAGTGCCCGAGGGAGCTTAGGCATTCCCGATTGCTGAATATATTCACTAATCTCCACCCGCCTAGGTCCTGAGTGGTTGGGAGAAATATTGTACAGGGATTTGTAGTAACCTCTAAAGACTCTTGCTATATCTTTATCCTCGTGTACCATGTTTCCCTCGTAATCTCTAATTCTGGGGATGTATGTTTTGTCCCTTT
Organism: Gastrophryne carolinensis; assembly: GCA_027917425.1. NCBI lineage: Eukaryota > Metazoa > Chordata > Amphibia > Anura > Microhylidae > Gastrophryne > Gastrophryne carolinensis. The sequence continues at coordinate 70,790,217 of CM051242.1, read as the reverse complement.
CCCCTTCAGAAAACCACGCACTTCTTAATGGCAAGGGGTTTTAAAAAAATGTAACTGAATATGGAGACAAAAGACATCCTTGTCTAATGTCCTCTTGAATTAAACCCTCTAAATGACTTGCCCACCCACTGAAAAATTTACATCACAATATTTACACCTTTCCACATCAAACCTGCCTTGTCATGCCTCCTTCGTAGTCCATACATAGACTAGGTGTGTGAGGAGGAAACAAGGCCCTCAGGATGCCACTGGCAGAGGCCAAGCTGCTGGGAGATGGAATCTGTGGATCCTTGGCCTCGTTAGGTATGCTGATGCAAGAGCTGCACAGAGGCGCTGCACGGGCGCACCAGTTATGTCATTCAGCAAATGGCTCTCACTGACTTATCCCTGAATACCCAGCAGCATGTGTGCTCCCGCCCCAGCCCGAACAGCTGGGACAGGAGTGCATGCACTTCACCTGGGTTGCAGGGGATGGGCAGTGCATGCCCCCTTTGAAACCAATGGGAGCCGAATTACATAGGGGTCAATTTAGAGCCGGGTGAGAAAATTCACTTCTTTTTTAGGAGAGAAAATTGCAATTCACTTTCATTTTCTACCCCACCCAGTAGACAGTGAAAGTGAATGGCAGTTCTCTCTCCTAAAAAAGGACTGAGAATTCTCACCAGGCTCTGAATCGTCCCCGTAGTCACAGCAGATGTCACTTTGGAGGAGAGCCCATGCATGCATGGTAGGAAAGAGGAAAAGGTGAGTGAATAGTGACGTTCTGGGGGGTTTCAGATTCGCTTTTATAAATGTGATTTTTGTCTATCCCTTCTTAAATAACCCCCTAAGTAAAGCAGTTACAATGGTAGTTTGTTTACAAAATAATATGCATGACATCCTGAGGCTTAAAAGGGTGCAAACTAATTGATTCTGCCATATAATGTATATTAAATATACTAATATGTAGTATAGTATATTATATTAAAACAAATATAAAAAATGCATTAACAAAGAGAGTATTTAATTGAAATGTAAAAGTTTGAAAAGGAAAGCCTTCTACGGAGGGGGTTCATCATTACATTTTGCACGCATATCTGGCAACAGCATGGAATAATTTAAAGGGATCAATTATCTTCTTTAAATAAAACCAGTCAGACAAATGATTCCTTTCAGTAGAAGATGAGTTGATGTGACATGAATGGTCAGTATCAGAGGCCTGTGCAAATAGTTTCCCAGCCTACAAAATCTATAGAGAGAGACTGATGAAAGATCAAGCTTTAGCCTTCTGAGCAAACATGTCAGTGGGGTTTAGAGACACCTGTTACAGAGGATGCCTATAGAGCAGTGTTATATAACCACAGATTTTTTACTTTGCAACATAAACTAAAATAGATTTATTTTAGTGTGATTGTAATGATAACACTAAGTACTGAGGGAGAAATCTCTTTTAAATGACAAGCCTTAAAAGCAATGCAAATTATGTTTTTTTTGTTCATTGCAAGATAAATAAACCTAATATTCGAACAGTATGTATCAAAGTGAAGAATATATAAACTATTTCATACCACTTATATCTTCTCGGTGGGGGTCATGCTAATTATTCAGTAAAGCAAGTTGCCTCTGATTGCACATTTGGTGGTAAATTGCAGCCTGCATCTTGGTGAACAGATAAAGTGCAATAAACATTTTTTTTCCCCAAAACATCACCTGCACCTGCAGATGGCAGAATTCTACAGCCAAGGTCCAATAAGTTTCCAATTAGGTAAGGATCATTTTTAGAAAGCGTGGAAACAGCACCTTATGGGATATGCTTTAAAATATCACATTTTGTATTGTGTGTCAAAGTGAAAGCCTACGTTTCAATTTACATCAAAAAACACATCAAGAGTTAAAGTGGTACAAAACCCCAAAGCCCTCCTGCCCCCCCCCTGCCCCCCCCCCCCCCACAAGTACCAACGGTTGTGTGGCTGACTCGGCGGTGGCCCAGTTTTCAAATAAAACCAGGTTTTTCTACCACCAAAGCCACAGAGCGGCACCTTAAGATTGCGGATTGTCTGATCTCAAAGGTTCAGGGTGATAGCTGGGTGTGCCTTCTTCCGTTTCCAGCAATTCAGATAGACTTGGTGCAGGAGCATGCACAACTACAGGGAAGCTGGAGATGCAGTGGCTGGTGATTGAGCCACCAGTAAAGGTGATTATGCTAGCGACCCCAAGGTTTTCACACAGTGGGGCATCCCACTATCAGATCCACCAGGGGTAGGCTAGCGGCTGCACTGGAATCTTTAAGAGTTTTCACCTGCTTTAAACGTACTTCACCAAATAATTAGCATAGCCAACACCATAGACCAGGGGTGTCAAACATTTTTCACCAAGGGCCACATCAGCATTCTGGTTGCTCTCAAAGGGCTGGGTAATAACAAACGCAAAACAAAATGCAAGCACGACCATTAAAGTGTGTGGTTATAGACACATAATTGTTTTCCCCAGGACAGAAGCAGAATTATTTTGCCCAAGATGGACACAAAATTGTTTTTCTCAGGATAGGTGCAGACACTGAATTATTTTGCCCACAATAGCCACAGTATTGCAGCACTCATTGGCAGCCATTGTTGTTAGAAGAATAAAAAGGCATGCTTTGGCGTTCATTGAAGGTACCTGAAGGATTTCGCAAGAGGACCACATCCCTCAGGAGGCCTTAGGTGTCAAATGCATTAGGCAGCTTGGCCTACAGTGAGAAAGCCATCTGTAGATTTTTGCTAGATGTTAACATTTATGTAATGATATGTTTCTGTGTGTGTAAATTTTAAACCTTGGAAGTAAAGTAAAATATTTGCAAGCTTTTTTTAATTGTATGTAATACAAGGAGAAATAGTTGATTGAGGGCTGGAGTTGAAGTGGAAAGAGTAATCAATGTTTTGGTCCCTATGCCTGTTGTGATGAAGTCAGATATGTATACCTAAGGATTTAAAAAAATGGGTAGGTAAGGGGAACCTACCTGTTTTTTAATAAGATGGAGAGAACTCTGTTTGTATCTTAAGCCAGCCCATGGAGACTTAGAGAATTAACAATCCAGGAAAACACATGGTATGATGGACAAAAGCATCTACACACATCAGCCAGAGCATCAATCACCGGCCTAGTCTATAAGGCTCCAGGGTCGGCTCTTTTTGGCTGAAATGCCATGGATCACTGTGACACTATTCCGGCGATCCAGCTGGCACATGTGTTGGGTGTAGCTACGTTAATTACATTTCCCTGGCTGATGCAGGCTTCCATGCTGGCCATTCAGATTGTCAGCTGGAGGGCAATGACTGCAGGGATGCCGGCACCTACCCCTCCATTCAGCTTTCTAAGTCACTGAAAGATGATTGCAGGATAGAACGCACATGTGCTGTAGAAACACTAGCAAGATAAGAATTCTTGGCTTTCGTTTTTTTTTTACAAACAGCAATAAGCCGTTGATGCAGCACAAGCTCACACAGGAGGCAGTTCAGCAGTCTTCCCCTGTAAAAGTAGAATTGATTTTTCATTTTCTATATCTTTAATGTTTTTGTTACAAATTATATATATTTAAAATCTATTTTAGTTTTATGTATTTGCTTACATTTGGGGCCTAATTTATGATGTGCATCTGTTAACATCATTTTTGTGGCTATAGTGCAAGTTTTGGAGTGTTGGCATTCCCTTCTTATTTGGCGACGTGCTGGGGACTACATTGGCGCTAGCAGGTGTAGCTAATTAGCTTTGATAGTTGCAATGAGGTATTGGCCGGACTATGGCCCTTATTCATCAAGCGATAGCGCCAGGTAGTGTCTGACGAGCGCCAGGTAGCGGCAGCTAACGGCGACTACCGACTCAAGTGCGCCCGGCGGCGGTCACAATGACGCATTTATCAAGCTAAATGAGGCTAGCGCCGGCGAGAGCGACGGCTAGCGCGGCATTCATCATGAAGCCGCCTGGACCGAACAGCGCCGCTGCAAATTCCCTCACAGCGCCAGGTATGATCTGTCGCTCCCTGGCGATGTCCAATGCATTTCAATGGAGCAATCTATAATTATTCATAATTAATTGGTATTAATTTTTTTTTTTTTTTTTTTAATGTCAAAAAATCGGAGAACACTTCTGCAATGTTAGGATTTATTTTTAAGTAAAAAAAAAAATAAAAAAAAATATGTGCAGAATTGATCTAACAGGTCTGAGATTAATGTATTCATATTACAAAATGATTCTAAAAACATGTATAATGTTACATTCAAAAAATATGGTTGTTTAGGGGTTAAAAACTAGTTAATACACATCGCCGCCAGCGCTCTGGGGTTTAAACAAGGAATGGACAGCGACAGCACATTCGGAGCGTGATTTGTTGATGAATATGAAGCTAGCCGTTCGCTCTGGCCATTCGTTGTCAGGCGCTCACATACAACGCTGAACCTGTGAAACAGCGACCCCCCAGCCCGTATTCAACATTACCGCACACCGACTGAGTCGCTGTCATCAAGCTAATGCCGGCCAAGCACAGCGAATACTGGCTGGCGCTGAAGAAATCACGCTACAGTCGCTCATCTGTCGCTACCTGGCGCTATTAATGAATCGGCCTCCCCGTCAGCGCCTGTTGGACGCGCTGGCCAATTATCTCAGTACCAATGAGCGCCACTTTGTACTGCCGCTTTTCCGGCACTCCCCAGCATATTTATGATTTTGTTCCTCTATGAAATCTTTGGCGCTGCATTTTCCCTTCATTGATGAGCATTTTGTTACATTTCTGAGAAAACACTGCTGGGGAAAACGTGGACAAACGTGTGTTTGGGCTGCATTTTAGTTGTTGATCTCCAGATTTGACATTGTTCAGCAAAAGAAGCCATTAAAATTTTAATAACCCCCCCTAAAAAAAAATTTTGGACCATCTAGGTCCTGTGTTTAATATTAATTATAAGCGTTAAACATTTCAATCCAGTTCTGCCCATTGTGCTCTATGGGATCTTGACCTACAGTGCCAGGTCTTATCTGGCGCTGCTTCAACCAGAGAGCCCGGCACTGCATCCTTTTTGGCGCTACTGTTAAATAAGATGTTAGTTGGCGGCCGCACCGGCGTTAGCTTTTTTGTTAAATCAGACACCGAGTGCTGCTTAAGACAAAAAAGTGGTGCTGAAGCTTCTTAAATAAGGCTCTAAATATTTTTGTATCTTGGTATGCACTCTTCCTGCTTTCATCCCATTAAACAACCTGTGCTACACTAACAAAACATTCTGCTTTGTTTAGAACACCTGCTGCTTGCCGGGTTTATGATTTGTGATTTGGCATCTTTAAAAAGAATAGCCTACTCTGGAGAATTTGTGTAATTTTTTGCTATTTTTTTACAATGTCATATTTTTCTGTTACACTCATTGAATATATTGCCACAGAATAGCTGATTAATTCATCTGCGGAGCCAATAAAAGGCACATTAAGCAGATGTGCAGAACATTGTGTGAGCAATAGGGAACTATAATTTAAATCATTTATTTGAATCCAGCCAATGAAAAAACACAACAAACGAGGAAAGCAACTTAAACGCAAGAGTTGTCCACAAAAAGTTATGCACTTTAACTTAAAGTGGACCAAATTAACTATCATTCCCTGAATTGCTCCTGACATGAGGAGTACCTTTTGACAATTTGCCCCGATTTTGCTTTACTCTGCTTTCCGCTGATGCTGCTTGTTTCAACTGTAAAGCCCCACCTCCTCCTTTTATTGTCACTGTAGCGTGTGGCAATGATGTCAATGCCACACCTATGCAATGACTGTTAGCCTGCAAACCTGCAGAGAGGGGCAGCAAAAAAATCAGTGTTCCAGGACAATTCTGTAAACAAAAATATCCATTTCTGGTTTTATACCCTAAGAAGGGAATATTGGCAAGGGCTTTGGCCAAATTTATATCACAAGCTTAGTGGGTTTTGGCCCTCTTTAAATAATGAAAAAAGAATTTGTTGCAAAATGCCCGCGCAGTTGCCGGGGGTGGATAATATTATAGAGTTTCCATTTCTATTTTGACCCCATTTAGTGAGATCTCCTCTAAGATACCTCCTAACTCACCTTAATGGCTTATAATTGGAGTTTTGACTAACAACAATATCATGAGTGTCACTTAAATACTCATTCATCTGTGGAAAGCTTAAAAGGAAACTCTACCTTTGCATGGAGTTTCTCACAAACCCCATGTGGAGTCTACTACATTTCTCGAACCCCCATGCTATCACAGGTGTTTTCGCAGCATATTCTTTCCCCAAGAGTCAAGATTCTGTGTTTCCTGCAGAGCTCTATTCACTATTTCAGAGTGTATTCCCTGGAGAACCTGTGCTCTCTATTTTTTAGGGGAGTTTTTTTGTAGGGAGGGAATTCTGATTCCAGTTAACACTTTTTCGCCCCATTGTTTTGTCCCAGATGTTCTCTTTAACCCTGCTCTGTTTCATTTGCATGTTAATGATTAATAATTTAACTATTTTGTTTTATTGTTTGTGTTTTTGCAAACGTTGGGACTAATATCCACATTTTTGTTGTTTTGACCTTTTTTGACAAATTTTTGACAAATTTTTTTATTTATTTTTTTTTTTACAATAGAAACAAGAAAAGGGTTCAATCCCTAAAAAAACTTGCGGCTGACACTTTCATTGTTCAGAAACATGCTGGATGCAGTTTTCTCTACCTATTTTCTGGAGAGAATTCACTCTTCAAATTGTCACATTTGTGCATGCTTTTCTTCCCTCTAAACATATCATAAATGAGGTGCCGCAGACAGTTTGGTGACAATTCTGGAAAATGTCAGATGCAAATTGGCGCAATGGCGAATGCTAATGCGCAAATGAAAGCGCATCCAATTTTCATGGCCATGAATCAGTCTGAAGCATGAGTGTGACAAACTCACCGGCGCACCGACAATGAATCGACCCTTATAGCTACTATAGACTCCAAACCCACTCAATGATATTGTTGGTTACATGTGTGCATAAAACAAAAAAAGCCTTACTGGCAAGTCCCTTAAATGTTGGAATTAGGTGACTTCTATTGAGTCTACTTTGATGTGTCAAGCTACTATCATTAATCCCACCTTGGCATGTCACATGACAGGGTATTTAAGGTTGAAGTAAACCCAATCAAAGACAACCACAAACAAGTCAAATACAATTTTCTTTATAAAATGAATATTTCCAGTAACAGAAACCGCATAAACATCACTTCACTTTGCTTTGACTAAATAGGTTCTAATGAAAAAAAAAACAAGAAATAATACAAATTTTGAGTTTTTCTAGTCTTTCAGCTCACAAGACAAAATGCTCACAGTGCTACCGCTAAATAAACTTTAAATAACTTTAATCAGCTAATAGTAATGTAACATTAAATAAAATAATATGTATTTTGAGTCCCGTGTGTTTTTAAACAAAGTTGCAGTCTCATAGTTCAGGAAGTGCTCCAACTGCTATGACTAGCTAAACTCTTCATAAACTAAACAATTAATGATAATAATGTAACATTTAATTAAATGATGAGTCACTTATCTACTCAAGCAATGTCAGAAGAAGAAGACACATCACACTCTACTTCTGGTTCACAGAACTCTCTCTCTCTCTCTGCTGCTGCTGTAAATTACTCATATATACACACATAGCTCACACAGACAGCCTTTGGGGGCGTCCTCCACCGAGTTGAGCCCTTTCAAATATGATCAGTGGGAGGCTTCTCACAGCTGATAATTTCTGGGAAGAGAGATAAGATTAAGATGTCTTCTGAGGATGAGTGAAACCTTAAAGACGCTGTAGCCCCATGTGATTGCAGGCTCAGGAGCAACCAGCATGTCTTGCTCCCTTTGACCCATGATACTCTGAAATGATGCAGTTTGCATCTGCCTTATATCACCTTGGAAAGCTGTCATTCTTGCGGTGGCTGGCTCCAGCCCTCCCAATCAACTGTGGCATTTGAACTCTCCAATACCTTAGCAAATATGGGGGGTACAAGTGTCAGAGCATGCCCATAAGAGCCTCTCTGGTTGCTGATCCTCCTCTCTTCTCCTCCTTGGACACTGCAATGCCTGAAAATAAAAACAAACACTGCACAAATACTATACTTATTTCCCTTATTCCTTATATAGATGTGGTAACTATTTAATAATAATTTATGACCCCTTACAAGTAGACCTCAGGTGTTACAGCTTTGTATCTAGGCAGTGGCTGAAACTCTACCCTTGTGCATATTTTGCTGCTAGAGTTGTTATTGATTCATCAAAGGCTGACTTTTTCTTGTACTCTGATTTTTCTTGAGTATTCTGCCCATGAGCTGAAATGGTTGGCTGATTTTGCTATTACTTAAAGTTTCAGTACCTGGCGTGGATTAAGCTTCTGCCAGAAACTACCAAAGATGGCACACCAGACCGTTGGCCTAGATGTCTACCTGTCTACATGTCCTGCAGCTTCCCAATGCCGATTACATTGTTCTATGCCTGGTAAGCCTCATTTGTTTTATGTTGTCCAATAGGGTCGCTCCTTCAAAGACACATCAGGAAGCCACACTTGGGGCAAGCATTTCTTTTTCTTCATAGCAAGCACTCATCTCTGGCTGCAGAAGAGAAAATATGTGTAACGCAATTTATTTCACTCTTGCCGGTGCCTCATTTGTGTACATGCTTTAGAGCTGCCCGGTATGTTTTTCACCACCATCCCAATATAATGCTGGTTGTACAACTGGCAGCTAAGCAACTACTAATATATATATATATATATATATATATATATATATATATATATATTCAATTATATTTCTTTCATTACATGGCAACACTACATCTTGAAATTCAAACAGAGAAAAGTAGGCAGCTTTCATCAGAGAAATCAGTAGCTCACCAAGCTACATCACCGCTTTAACTGCTTGCACATGGTAATCATAATCAGGTCACTGTACAGAGATGTCAGTCTTCTAATTAGGCCTTTATATACCATAGTTTTTATGAGTTTCCTACACAAACAGGAATTAGTTATATTTAGTTCATTTGGGAGGCCAATCAGTTCATTAGATACTTGCTCTATTCTAATTTAAGAGTTCATGTAGTTAAACCGGACCTTCAGTGTGATTTAAAGAAAAGCCCAAACTCTTAAAAAACGGTTCCCCAGCATCTAAAATTAATATATTTGACATTTTTAGTCACTAACTTATTCTTTCCCCCACTGGGTTGCAACTCTGTTCAGGAATTTAGGATACGGGCGCCGCCATCTTGACTCAGAAGCATCACACTTACTGAGGAGAGGTGAGTGGCATAAGGCACAGGGGGGCGGGTTATAGCTGCGCTTTGCTCAGACAGAGCAGAGCTGGGGTCAGGTAAAGGTCAGCAGTCCCAGAATGCAGAGCAGCACAGTCAGGAGGCACTTCCTGTTTGCAGGCTGCCTGATAAGATGGCGGCTTCCATAAGCCGCCATCTTGGATGTTTAAAGGCTCATAACATGCAGTAGATGCAGGTAGGATGATTTTTAATGTGAACAATCTGTATGTACAGGGTGTGGGAAACATATAAGATAGACTCTTATTCAGAGTGAAGGACCGCTTTAAGGATGTGACAAGACCGGTGGGTGCAGATGTGATGAGACTCAACAAGCCCTCTATTCAGTATGTGGATGGCAGTTGAGGGTTGAACAATATATACCCTTGGTGGGTTGGATCTGAGATGATATTCTTCAAGTGAGTTTTTGCGCTTCTCTTATATAAATCCAGTAAAGATGATCAATGATCTTCTCTGTAGGCCAAATCGTTCCCTGCAGTTCAAATTTGTCCTTTGTAGTTACGCCCGTTGTTACAGGACGCTGCCCCTAATTCATACATACATTCATACATTCAAATAGTGGTCCCACATCCTGACAATAAAGACCTATTCACACCTAGCTGCCAACAAGCAAAGTAGGGTGTGGTAGTCCTACCATGTCTATGGTAAACAGAACAATAGATACCTATCACACCTAGCTGTACTTGAAAGGGTTTCCTTGAATTTCTAATGAGGACTTCAGACGGCCAATATACAAAACCAACAGGAGAAGCAGAAACAAAACAAAGACCCAACAATTACGTTGAAAGCAGATTTTTTGAGCTGGCTTAAGTTGAAAAAAGTTGGGTAACTTATGTTTACTGTAGGTGGAGCCCAATTAAAAAAAGAATTTAAAAAAAGCAATTGGGAAAGTTTTATCAGTAATATTTTTTCAAAGAGGTTCTTTAAAGTGCATAAAACATCAAAAAGAATGAATGGGTCCTTAATAGTTATTAGGAATCCCTTTTTTAAGCACGCAGTTAGAAATATAACTTGGATATACCACAATATTTTTGTAAAATAGTCCACAAAACTAACAGTGAAGGTATATAGACTTCGTGGTTCTTGGTATTATAAATCTTGAGACAAGTAGACAGTTAGAGCTTGGAGTTACAGCTTCACAATTTATATAGTAAATACAAAATGACAAAATGATTCCATAAAAACAAAGCAATGAGAGTGAAAAAAATAAATATTATATGAAACTCACAGCAAGTCTGGTAGCTGTTGGCTGAATATTTAGACAATGACTTTTTCTTTTTTAAAGAAGTTTTAGGTAGTATGATTTTCTGAATACTTTTGTACATTAAAATTCAGACAGCACACAGCAAGCGATTAGATCAAATCTACATTACCACTTTATTTTCCATAATCATCCATCAGATGGCAGAATGAGGGGATTGAAATTGTCTGTGTATATGAGCATTTGGTATTTCTAGGCTGGTGTCTATACCCTGTTACAGAGTCATGATAGACATTTACATTAATTCACCTGTCAACATTGCTTTCCTTTAATAGGAGTTCCGGATTTCTATTTAGGTTCTGCGCTTGATTGAAAATGTACTGCAGTTTTTTTTTATCCTTCTCTACTTTCTTATCAAAGCTATGATATTCACAGGGCTTAAAATTTTATGCACGCTTCTTCTACATTAGGATACTTTTACACTTTATGAAAATGGGTCTTTTATTGTTTCCTGAAATGACATGGCTTGATGATTTATAAATGTGATTGTACCCTTAATGCGAGACACTCAAAAAGGATTAATGCTAAAGAAAATGTATCAGACACCCCACACAGTACAATGTTCTAGAAGAGAGAAGGGTCATATTAAATAGTGTTAAGCAAATAGTAGCAAATATGTTGCACTCTATTCCAAACTACTTTTGCCTTTCAGCATAAAAGCAAAGCATTTACCAGTATGCAAACGAATTAAATCGTGCAAACACGTTTTTCCTACGTTACAAAGGACATCTGTGTGTATCAGCTTCAACTATGGATTGTCTGGGGTTAGGTTGTCAGATAAAGGGCCAATATGATATTTCATTTTAATCCCTTATGGCCGTTAAAGAAATTAATTCCTTTCATTCCTTTAAAGCCGCTAGCTGGTGAAACAGACAGTGATTTAGGAAAGCGTGTTGCGTGATCCTAGGTGCTGTGGTAGAGTAATAACGTGATACACGTTTCCTGACAATTGGGTGCCAACGGCGGTGGGATAAGGCAAATATAGTGTGCGAGTGTGTGTGAGTGTGTGCCCCATACTCTCGTACACTAAAGATTACCAGCAGTGTTGGGACCTTAAGATCAGCTCAACACTAGACAATTCTGAGAGTCATTATAGTGAGGTGGGATTACAGCAGTGTACAGCTCTGTCAGTGACTAGTAGCTGCCAGCACGGTCAGTGGCACCAGGGCTAGAAGCAGGGACGTAGCTGCTGCTGTGGGTGATGGAGGAGGCATGCACCAATGTTGCACCAGGTGTGGGGGAGGGCCCAGCCAGACCTCTCCCAGGAGCCAATCACCAGCGTTCAGCCTCCCAGAGGACCATGCCCCACCCACCGGTCCCCCTAGGCTCAAGATGCGCTGGACAGTCTCCAGGATGCGGACCAGGCCACCTATGAGACACTCATGGTAGCACGTCGTGAGGAGCACAAGCACCAACTACAATTATATATAGTATCTCAAACTTCAGCACTAGCAGTCCACCCTGGCGAGCAGTGGGCTCCCTGAGAACCTGGTCCCAAAGTTACGTGCTGAGGATTTCCCCATTCTGGACAAAGTTACAGATTTGGACACATTTCTGCTGCCTTTTGAAGCTGTTTGTCATTAACACCATGTGCATCAGTGTGTCAGGTACTAAACCCCTTACCTTAGGGATAAGGCCCTGGAAATTTTTGGATACCTACCTAGCAAGACCACCCTGAGGCTGGCCTGCCTGAGTCCTATAGCAAGAAACTGCACAGTTTGCATCGGGACTCTACCGACAGCTAGGCCAATCACATGAGGGCCCTACAGAGAGCAGTCGATGAGTGGACTACTGGCTTGGAGCTCAGCACCATCCAGCAGCTGAAAGAACTCATCGCAACAGAGCAGTTTTTATGGAACTGCCCCCAGAATTTGAAACAGTTTCTCCTTGATTGTAAGCCAAAGTGGGCCTCAGCAACAGCAGCACATGTGGATGGGTACACCCACACCATTGTTCCAGCGGCCCAGAAACCTGCTGGAGAGGGGTAAGTCGCCTGTGGTGACCAAGGCATCCTCCCCTGCTGCTCTCTCCAGGCTGGGGGGTGAAATCCATTTGGACACTTTAAATCCACAAATGCCCAGGGCCAATAGGGCCCGTCCCAGAATACCTCCACTGTGTTGTATGTGGCTAGACGTGCTGGGAGGTCTTGGTACAATTGCAATCCCTATCCATAGGCTAGGCTGTGGCCATGGGACTAAGGGACACCGCCACTGAGACTCTGGTGCACCATGAAATGGTGTTCCCATTGGATTTCAAACACTCCCTGTCTCTGGAATAGAGGTGCATCTGCAATTTATTTGGGCTGGGGTGTGTGCGGGAGATATCGTCAAATATCATTGCAAGTTTTTTGCTAGGGGCAGACAAGGGACGATTAGTGTCTCAGTATATGGCCACTGAAACTCAAGGTCTGATCCCCCAGACTGCAATGCAATGTGTATCCCAATCTGTGCAATTAATGTGAATACTGTGATGAAAACAGTATTATTGGTGAACCAATAAAACCAGGAACCGCGCTTCTAGCAATATATAAAGTGAATATTTTAACACTCAAAAAAATTTGCTCAACGTGATAAAGTCCTTATCTCAAAAAAGACCCAATAAAGTATATAACAAAAGAAAACACAGAGCATAAATAAATAAATAAATAAACCACAATATCTAAGAAAAAGCATAAAAGAAAGTCCAAATGCTGGAAAAAATGTTGAAAAAAAATGTAAAAACTGAAATATCCCACGGTGCATGCACTTCACATGTACATGTGCAAAATGATCCACCACCAAACGTGCAAACTCTTACCGACTTCCAAGCATATATAGAGCCTTCAAAACCTGGTTCACAGCGTTGTTATCACCAATCGAACCCAATGCAGGTTATGCGCTAATCAAGCATGCCAATTGCAAACTCCTCAGACTCCTCCTCATACACAAAGCATTTCCAGATGGTATGCACACAATAAACGCTGTTCCCACAATTCTTCTGTATCAGTTGTCACAGTTATCAGGTACAACTCAGATGATGGTAATGTGTGGATTATAAAAACAGAAAACCGAAAATAGTGTAATTCTGCAAGACTAGTCTACTTTAATAAAATCCAAAGATGCACTCACATAATAAATGAACAAGATCAGCATTAAAAGCACAAAGCCGGTCTCACCAACGCTGGAATCAGACGCCTGCCGGCTCCTTCCCAAATATCTGGCAATAATAGTCCAAACGTGAATAGTTCAAAAAGATAAAAAAGGAAAAAACAATCCTGGATCCACCGCTCGCCACCGCCTGGCGGTGGCGAGCGGTGGATCCAGGATTGTTTTTTCCTTTTTTATCTTTTTGAACTATTCACGTTTGGACTATTATTGCCAGATATTTGGGAAGGAGCCGGCAGGCGTCTGATTCCAGCGTTGGTGAGACCGGCTTTGTGCTTTTAATGCTGATCTTGTTCATTTATTATGTGAGTGCATCTTTGGATTTTATTAAAGTAGACTAGTCTTGCAGAATTACACTATTTTCGGTTTTCTGTTTTTATAATCCACACATTACCATCATCTGAGTTGTACCTGATAACTGTGACAACTGATACAGAAGAATTGTGGGAACAGCGTTTATTGTGTGCATACCATCTGGAAATGCTTTGTGTATGAGGAGGAGTCTGAGGAGTTTGCAATTGGCATGCTTGATTAGCGCATAACCTGCATTGGGTTCGATTGGTGATAACAACGCTGTGAACCAGGTTTTGAAGGCTCTATATATGCTTGGAAGTCGGTAAGAGTTTGCACGTTTGGTGGTGGATCATTTTGCACATGTACATGTGAAGTGCATGCACCGTGGGATATTTCAGTTTTTACATTTTTTTTCAACATTTTTTCCAGCATTTGGACTTTCTTTTATGCTTTTTCTTAGATATTGTGGTTTATTTATTTATTTATTTATGCTCTGTGTTTTCTTTTGTTATATAATGTGAATACTGTGTTTAACCTGCCCCAATACCTCTAATGTTCCTGTTTAGCAGTTTTCTGTTTTTAAATTGAAGAAGAAATGAGAAGAGATATTGATTTTTACAGTTTCAGCTCATGATTTCTTTTCTGAACAAAAATTGGGTGTGGCCCTTGAATCTCTGATGCAACACAATAATCAGCATAATGGAGGGGGTCTATAATATTCCAAAACTTGCATAAGACACCCTGGTTGTGCTTCTTCTCTTCCCTCCCTGTTTCTAGGCGACATAGGAGCCTAGACCAGGACTCCCAGACAAACTTCAAAACTGTATGTGCACACTCCCAAAAGTTCAATGCGCACACTCCAAACTGAATGTGCGCACCCTCAAAGTGCATGCACACTCCCAAAGTACATGTGCACACTCCCAAAGTGCATGTGTGCAACCCCAAAAGGCATGTGCACAATCCCAAGGTGCAGGGGGAAAGAGGAGGAGATAGGGTGGCAGGAGGAGGGGAGGGAAGAGAAGGGAGAAGGGAGGAGGGAGGGATGCAGGGAGGGTGGAGGGAAGGGAAAGAAGAGAGGGAAGGAAGGAACGGAGGAAGGAAGGAAGGAAGGAAGAAAAAGGGAGGGAGGGAAGGAGGGGAGGGAGGGAGGGAAGGAGGGGAGGAAGGGAGGAAGAAAAAGGGAGGGAGGGAAGGAGGGGAGGAAGGGAGGAAGAAGAAGGGAGGGAGGGATGGAGGGGAAGGAGGGGAAGGAGGAGACCAGCAATCCTGTCCCTCTCTGCTGAGCTGATTGGGGGGACAAGAGGTAATGGGGACTGTCATGGGCTGAACCTGTAAACCCCAATATCTCAGCCATTTCTTCCTCAATTTAAAAAGAAAACCCAGTTTAGGACAGTCCCAAATGTTATGCAATGCAATGATCTAACAATTACCTTTGCATGCAGTAGCATTTTTAGGGAGCCTATTGCTCAGTACTCTGGGCAGCTATGGGGTTTTCAGGTCACTGCCTGGTACATCTAATTCTGATGTACAAACAGAACCAATGGTGAGGATTGCAAGATTAAAAAATAGCTTCTTTCCCAGGTCCATCCACCTCCTACAGACTTGATGTATGTATTATGTAACATAATAATTAGAGATGAGCGAACTTCTTGAAAGTTAGATTCGGGTGATTCGCCGAATTTCCCCAAGAAATTCGGGTTCGCCCGAATCGAACTTTCATGAATCGCTCATCTGAAAAAAAAAATTTTTTTTTAAGCAAAAATGCCGGCATGGTGGGAGCGGGCAGGCCGGCTACGCTGTCAGCGGGCGGCAGAAGCCGGCCCGCTGACAGCGCAGCCGGCCTGCCCGCTCCCACCATGCCGGCATTTTTTTAAAAAGCAAACACTTACCTGCATGATCGGAGCGTGGAGGCCGGCACCGCTCTCAGCTGTCATCAGAGGACGCGTCATCAGAGGGCGCCTGAGAGCGCCTCCACGCTCCGACCATGCAGGTAAGTGTTTGCTTTTTAAAAAAATGCCGGCATGGTGGGAGCGGGCAGGCCCGCTGCGCTGTCAGCGGCCGGCTTCCGCCGCCCGCTGACAGCGTAGCCGGCCTGCCCGCTCCCACCATGCCGGCATTTTTTTTTTTTTATTTCAGGGAAAATTCGATCGACACGAACCAAAAATAATTTGGGTTCGTGCCGAATCGAATTTTCCCTGAAATTCGGAGCGAATTCCGGTTCGTCCGAACCGGTTCGCTCATCCTTAATAATAATAAATATTTCAGCTACGTTGCTTCATGATGTATGTATCTGTGTATGTACATTGCCATTACCTCTAGTCAAAACAAATTCTTTGTACATGTGTACATATATATACATATGAAGTTTCTGTATTCTGAAAACAACTGTCAAAAAATGCAATGTTCCCTATGGTCCAAAATGCTGGACAGTTGATAAACTTCTAGTTAGAGGAGCAGAATTTTGTATAAACTCAATTAAATGATTTAATCTGAAAGCAAGGCATAGATGGCATTCTAACAGAGAACTTTCATGTGAACGTGTTTTACACTCAAGAACTTGTAACTGAGTCAAGTTCCCAGCAGGTGCCTCAAGTAAAGTACACAGAATTCAACCATTATAAGCAACAGGTCAGCAGACAGACAATGATGGCCTGTAGCTTACTGTGAGATTTCGCTACTGCACAGTAAGAGTAAAAACACCCTTACGTAGTACAGTTACCAGAAAGCCCTCACTGCTGGATGCAAATGCCTAAAGTGATTCTAAAGTGTGATGGAATATCCTGTTAACATTTACATTATGTCCTTGCTAAAACTTTTCAGTGGCACATATAATTTGTAAATATAAAATAGCAGTACATAAAGATGCAGCCTATTCAAAACTTTTTTCTTAAAGGAATTAGCCAGTGCTCTCCCACAACCACATTAAACCTCTTACATCATACCCTGGTGGCTCTTTAACTTGCAATTGCAGCCCCCTGTTTGTATATGCGACTGACAACTATGTAAAAATATTATTTGCATATTATTTGCATATGCTGCTAATTTGGGATATATATCCACAGTTGAAAATATGGGCATAAACTCATACTTTCCATGATTCCTCTGCACTTGGGTGGCCAAAGGGATCACTTTCACAGGGATTCCACTTTAAATAAAAATATACTCATTCTTCCTTTATTAAAGGGTATTACCACATTTGATTACATTTTTAAAAGTTTCTATTATTATGTGCCCCAAAAATTTCCTCAAGGTGTTGAGCTTATCTTTTATGTTTTGTTTTGTTTGTAGCTCTGTCTTCTAAATGAAAAAAAGTTTTCTCTAGCAACAATGTAAGAATTTTAGCAATGTTCACCAACAAGAGACTTCCTAACTCTTTCCTAACTCTTGCTAATCATCTGATAGGCCGAGGCAGAGATGACGGTCCACATTCCACAAAAGTTTAACCTCTTCTGCTGTAATTCAGCTTCTGCAGATGAGAGGTAGAGTGAAATGTACGTTGGTGGGCCACTGCACCTTTCAACACACGCTTGTGGAGTTAGGCTGGAAGGTACAGCAGCAACCAGATCTACGAGACATCTACAGAACTTTACAGCACCCAGCAGCACCGGGGGCAAGAGGAGGCATGACAAATGGGCGGTAAAAGTATTAGAGTGGAGGTGCCAGACACTGTATCCTTGTATCTTACAGTGTATTGCCGCTCAACTCTGGATGTTACTTACCAGAGAGTGGTTAGGTGACCCTTTTCCAGGATTAGATTGATCGTTACTTTTGTTTATGCCAGCTTAGTTTTGGTTTGTGTAGTGAAGTATTTGGGTGGGGGAGGGCGGGTGACTATAACCGGGCATTGTTGTCTTTTTTTATTTTTGATAGGTGGGCTGAATATATATGTGACATGGCTTTTGCTGTTGCAATAATGTTATAAGCTGTTTAAGCCATGACCACAGATAACCAATTGTCCTATAATGTGTGTTGAGGATGGACCCTTTTGTTATTAGGGCTGCTGAATCAATTTAAAGGCTTTAAAGGAGAGCTTGAACTACAGCCTGCAGTCCGCTGGTCTGTTGCTTATTCTGGTTGTCCCCATATTGCTTTAGCTCAATGAATTACAGGAGAATGCCTAACCGGCACCCTGCAGTCCACTGATCAGTATATTTCTTGCAGCAGCCCCCTCTATATTGGAGAATACTTGAACAGAAGCCACATTATTGCTTGTCTTTTTGCACTCACACAATCCTTTGCTTCTCCTCTAACTGAAGGCTTACTTCACTTATTTACAAGAACATTCCTGCATTTGGAATAAAACATCAATAGCACTAAGCCATTTGAGACATTTATACCTTAGTGACTCATTCTGGAGACCCAAAGCTCTCTCTGCATCCAGCCAGAACCCCATGGATCTAACTATAGCCTCACGTTTCAAATCAATAAGGTGTTTGTATGAATATTTTTATGTACAATGGTTACACTGGGATACAAAAGTGTCCTTGAAAATCATCATGCGGTTGTTACAAGCTGCAATAACACTACTGGCTATGAAAACAGAATCTTAAATTGCCAATTCATTTATCTACAACCCTAACAGAATAGTCTGAGGCGTAACTAAATATTAATAGGCCCTGGTGCAGGTATTAAAGGGGAACAACACTCAAGAATTTGGAATCTCCTTGTGTATGTTCCGGGTTCGGCCATAAACTCACTTTTTCCTTTTGTTTGCACAGCGCATAAGTTGAGGTATGTTGCACAGAGATATGGCAAGGGTACATGAAAGGAGTGAGTGATTCGGGCAAAGTATCACACATCAGGGCATCCCTCCTAAAGAGGTAGACCAACCCCCCAATTATCTTATAGACTCCAGGGCAGGGGTACTCAACTACTTTCAGTGGAGGTCCACTTACCAGGGTCTGCCGTGGGATGAAGGTCTGGGGGGGGGGATGGTGTAAGTAAGAGTGCCAGCCCAGACAGGACGAGCGCGCCCAGGCGCATCAAGCGCTGGAAGCGGCGGCTATATAGAACAAACCATGGCGGCGCACGCTTTTCATACACATATTGGCGGGGAATTACCTCAGGCTCGACCCAGGAGCTCCGGAACATGGCTCACTCCCCATCCTAAGTATAATCTGAAACAGGTTATATGCAGTCAACTACCTATAATCAACTATAGTTAAGCATTGGAGATTGGCAGTAGAGACGGTAATTGTTGGTAGTACAAGCTAGTTTAAAAATGTGTTGCCTAAACCATCACACTGGGCACACAAAGCCAGACCAGCAACCTCTGGGTGGCCAGAGCCAAACCAGTCACCCTCCATCCACAGGCAACTAAAGCAGGACACTCCCCCTCCACCCACAGGCACCCAGATCCAGGACCTACACCCATGGGAACCCAGAAATGGGTATTCACAGGTGGATCAGTATGTACCTTTCCCAGCAGTGTAAAGCAATAGGTGCATCTGCTGTTGGCACCTGTGTGGTCTCATGTCCCCTGTACTCTGAATATTCATTTAGGAGTTAATAAGCATTTGTGTCTGCCACCTCCAGGTGAGGATCCCAATAATCAAAGGTCACACAGGGTGAAAACACCCCATGGTCTGGACTTCCTGCTTTTATAAAAAGCAGCCATCATTTAAGGTCTATAAAGGAAACCATTTACCCACCCAAGCAAAGGCTCCCACCTTCAACTATTAGGCGAGGTCGTAATGGCCTTGCCATAAAATAACAGGGTGGCTATAGTGGACCTTGTAGTGCACTAGACATATCAAAAGGCATTGATGGCCAGCATTACTCTTCAACTTGCCAGAGATGATCTAAGGACATAAATCCAGAACTATGGGTCCATCATAACTGTTCAGACAACAAATATCTGTACACAATAGATTTGGGGGGGGTGCATCAGAGGCATTGGCCATTTCTGATCAGGCTTTTCGCACTTCGATTAACATCTTACCCAGCAAGGGTGTCCTGATCCAATTCTACCCAATACAGATATCTATATTTATGGCAAACACAAGATCCAATTTGCCTAAAAAGTATGGATACAAAAAGGTGTCTTATACAAGCCCCATACCAGCTTAGCCAAATCAAAAGACCATTAACATTTTGGCCACTAATCTTAGGCTACAAAGGTGGGGCAAGTCCGGGCAATCGTAATGCTCATTGCCTGGCCACAGGTAAGATCAGACTGACAGTGGGACATTCACTTAGGTACATTGTCAGGGTGCGGCTTGGCCAACTTGTTTTAGGTGATGAACACAAGCATATTAGGCCAATGGGACACCTGCACGGAATCGCCATCCTACCACAGAGGTCTTACAATCAGATTGACTGAGTTTATCAGGCGATACAGGTAAGTCCACGATCAGTTCGGGGTGACACTTACTTGGGCTCTGAGCTTGTACGATGAGGAGGGCAGCCAGAAGTAAGGAGGCTCCCAGGATGCTCTTCATGGCTGATGGTGGTCCCGGTAGATGTGATCCCCGGCGGATGGCGGCTCTCTCCTCTGGCTTTTCCCCGCCTTCTCTTAGGCTGGTCGGACCGGTCGGGCGGGTCCCTTCTTTGTGAATCACAAGTCACACCAGGGCGCAAACCGAACCAGCCACCGAACGGCGCGCTCTCACCGTGCGCAATATCCAGCCAGCCCGACCATTGAGTCCAGGGCAGCCGCGGGAGGAGACAGCGCGTCATCAAGCGGCGCCCGAACAGGGGACCACAGGCGGGGGCCATCGCCACAGTCCGGCCCTGGGCAGCGGTCCGGACAAATGGCGTCTGCGGTCTGGATTCGGACCGCGGTCCGCCATTTGAGTACCCCTGCTCTAGGGCCTCATCATAGTTTAAAGTGTCCTTCTCTTAGAGGCATCCAGATTGTGGGTTCCCCAGCAATGTCAAAATCTCTGGTTTTCCTAAATACTTGCCTCCATCCATGATCCCGCAGTGCATGTACGGGCCTCTGATGGCATCCCTGCCCTTTGCAGGGGCTATACTGGCAAGAGGGAATATGGATGCTATGGGGTGCTGTGGAGTGAAACTAAATTTAGCCTCAGCTAAGCTGCAGATGTAGGGTCGAGGATCATGATGAGTTTAAAGAGGGTTTTACACTGTGTGACATGCCAAATTGGAATCTTAAAGGGGGGCCAACCCTGTTATATGTGTTTTAGTCCACTTTGTGGGACATCCAGATTTGAGATGCCCCACTGTGTGAATTTTTTACAATCCCACGTCCCTCCAGCTGGGATGCGTTAACATGCCAGACACTTGCTAAATGGTTTGCGGTGGTAAATGGAGGAGCGGTCAGCCAGTCACACGCCTTTCATCTTTGGTTTGCCACTCTGAGGTCAGCTGCTGATGAGCTAATAGTCTCTTACTCTCTTAAAGACCATAAGTTACACCTCCACAAAATCCGTGGCGGTCATCTTTTGGAATGAAGCCTGTACCGAAGCCCTTGCAGAGTGGTTACAGCCTCGCCAAGCAAATGGAATTTTCTCCACTAGAAAGCAAAATCTGCCTGGGCTGGTTGCTGCTTCATCACCATGAAGTCGATTCAAAGCCTGGTGGGAAAACGTATTTTTTAGGAGAGAAAACTGCCATTAACTTTCATTGTCTACCGGGTGTAAATTTTCACCTGGCTCTGAAGGCCCCAAGGCAGACAATAAAAGTGAATGGCAGTTTTCTCATAAAAAAAAGATCGAGAATTCTCACCTGGCTCTGAATCGACCCATATGTTGCTGCCTAGCCTGCAGTTGTTACCTCACCAAATACAACACTTGGAGACTAATTCATTACTACCGCCAGGTATCGGCATATGAGCGTCTGTATAGCGGCGCTTAGAGCGACCGCTAGTAGATGCTGCAAACATGTATCGGGCACTGTAAAAGAGCGCCTCAGTCGCTCTAGTAACCTGGCCAGCATTGATGAATGTGATGTACGTTGGGCGCTGTAAAACCAGTAAAGTGTTGCAGGGAGCAATAATAGCTCAGTGCGACCGACTCTCGGCGCTCCACACCATACTTGTCAAAAAAGGACACACATGGGGAGGCTAATTACTAGCGCCAGGCATCGGCAGATAAGCGTCTGTATAGCAGCGCTTAGAGCGACTGCTAGTATATGCTGTGATTGGCTATCGGGGGCTGTAACAAAGCGCCTCAGTCGCTGTAGTAACCTGGCCGGCATTGATGAATGAGATGTATGTTGGGCGTTCCCAGCGTTGCAGGGAGCGAAAGGTAGCGCCAGCTCAGTGCGACTCACACCATATTCAACCAAAAAACAGATTCACACAGCGTAGCCGCTCTGGATCTGGTTGCTATAGCATAGAGCGCCAGATGCTGTGTGATTAAAGTCTGTTTTTGAACACATATCCACCAGTAACAAGGCGAAAACACATGGAATTACGTGTAACACTGTGACATTAACACAGTCCTGTAATGTAATGAATATTTAAAAAATAAAAAAAAAAATTTAAAAATAATTCCAGAGGAAAAAATTATTTGTGAGGGGAAAAAAAAATGGAATCAGTAAAGAGATTAGAAGGACGTCCATAAGGGAGAGCGAGAGGTAGCTAGAGCACCCGCGCTATACGCTGAGCCGCCTGTAATGATGAATTGGACGCTACATGGCGCTGTTAGAGTCGCTCACCAGATTCACTTTCATAAATGTGGTTTTGCGTACAGCGTCCAGCGTTCACCAGATGCTGCCTGCCGCTACGAAGCACTACCTGGCACTAGAGCTTTGTGAATAAACCCCACAGCGTTGGCGCTTTAAATCTGGTCACTATAGCATAGAGTGCCAGATGCTGTGTGATTAAAGTCTGTTTTTGAACACATATACACCTGTACCAAAGCGAAAACACATGGAATGACATTGTTTTAACACTGGGACAATGACACTTTAGTGCCAGGCCTGTAATGACAATTCTGCATAAAAATATAAAAAAAAATATCAAAGTGTTTGTTTGCAACCAGGAGAGGTCACACAATGATTTGAGCCCAAAAAAATGTCAAACACGCTGTTTAAACTTTTTGGGGCACTTTTTTGTGTCTAAATGCTAAAAAGTTAATCGAGAAGCAGGTTCTAATCCACACCGCAACGCACACTGCAAGTCATCTGGCCTCACCAGATAATTGGCTTGACCCCCATTGTATGGTTGCCAATCTCGTGACTGCAGGATTGCCGAGCAGGCTTGCACATCAAATCTGAATGATTGGTGGTGGTCAGTTGGTTGGCTGCCATTTGCTGCCAAACAAGTGAAGGAGAAATTATTGCTTGACTAAATTGTTCCTTAAATGCTCACATTTATGTGTTCCTAGGCCTTGGTAGCTGCAGCCAGGGGCGGGCTGGCCATAGGGCATACCGGGCAAAATCCCGGTAGGCCGGTGCCAGGGAGGGCCGCGACCCCATGGAAAAGATGCTGCAGGCTGGGGGAGCAGCCGGCCGCCCAGCTGGCCTGCCCAGCCCAGCGGTTCCTGCCGGCGCCGCCGCTCTCACACACACACACAATAACACACATACATGCTTACCGGCACTTCCCGGCTGTTGCGCGCTGGTCGGTGGGCGTGCCCCATATGGCCGGCGTCCAATGAAAACAATGGACGCTGGCCATATGGGGCACGCCCAACGACCTGCGCGCAACAGCCGGGAAGTGCCGTTAAGCATGTGTGTGTGTTATTGTGTGTCTGTGTGTGTGAGAGCGGCGGCGGCAGCGTTGCCGGTTCGCTGCTGCTGCCTCATCCTCTGCCAGTCCTGCTGGCATCGCCTTCCACTCCAGGTGCCCACACCGCTGGGGACAGGAAATGCACCGCATCAAATCACAAGTCACAGTAAGATGGAGGGTGAGGCTGGTATCACACTAGCGCTATTGCAGGATGATCACGATCGCCCCAGGATGCCGCTCATTGGCTGTACTGAGGGATGCCCTTACGGGCTGTACTGAGGGATGCCCCCACTGGCTGTACTGAGGGATGCCCCCACTGGCTGTACTGAGGGATGCCCCCACTGCCTTTATTGTAATGGGGTGATTCTGCGCACTGAATGGGGGAATTTAAGCACACCATTTGGTTCAGAATATTTTCTTTCTTATTTTAGTGCTTTAAACCCTGGGTGCATCTTATGGAACAAAAATAAGGTGTGTATATAGTGACATTAAGAACAGTGCAGCAGGGCCGGTGTGCCCCAAAAAGTCCCGGGCCCTTTTTTAGCCCCAGTCCGCCCCTGGCTGCAGCCTCCACATACTCTTCCCCACCCAATCAGGTTCACTGGGTGGATATGTAGGAAGGGGTAATTCTGCTCAATTTTTGGCATCCTGGGTATTATTGGACCTTGTAGTCCTTTTCTTCTTGAAGTTTTATCATTAAACGTGGCACAAGACATATATATTTCGAAGAAGCTCTGTCATTAAATCTGGCAGACTTGTTTTGATTAAAGTTTTGTTTTGAAGCTTTGCAGTTGACCTTTTGTGTTTGGTCTTATTTTCAACAGTGTCATGGAGGAACTAGTCATCAGGTCAAGTGCACATCTAGCATGACCTAAATCACTTGTGCGTCTCCTTTTACATGATTATAGTTAATGAATCCTCATTTAGTCAAGCAAGTTTCATTGTTTGTTTCAAAATATCTTGATTTTCATCATGTTTTAAATGGTTTTAAAGAGAATTTCTACAAGTTGAATCTACCTCACAACTGTTGGTGCCAAGTCCAGATAGCACCTGGGTTATATTCTCACAAGTATCTGTGTTGTGCCAGCCTTGTACTTGATGTGGAACATGTCATAATTTAAATGACATTTGGGTGTGATGGTATTAAGATATTGTTGATCCAACTTACCTTCTTTCTTCACATTTGCTAGTTCTTAGTTGTCAACTTTTAGTCAGAATCCTATGATTATATAACACGCTTAGGCCGATATTACGTGAGGTTTGGGAAATTGGTCAGCAAAAGCTTCCTGACCAAAATCTGTAGGTAGGTCCAGGACCAGGATCTGCACTCATTCCCAATATTTGTCTGAAATTAAATTAGAGAGGCATACTTATAAAGGACTGATTTTAATTAGAACATGGGCGAAAATTTGCAATACCATTGAAGCCAAGAGATATCTGGCTTTAAAGTGACATAATATAAAGACAACAATTTTGCGGGTCTTTTGTGGCTTTAGAGTGCACCTAAAGTTCATTACAGTAGAAGGAACCATGCCAATTATCTCTTTACATCTCTGAAGCTAGTCCCAGAGATCATGGGGGGGGGGGGTGCAATGCTTGGGTATAGCTAACTTTTTACACAGCCATCCACTTCAACTTGTGGACATGCTTTCTGGTGTTCTGTCCCCTATCAGCACAAGGCTGTAGCCAGGACCCAGGACCGGGCCGGGGCTTCTGCACTCAATATCTGGTAACAGCAGCACCTGAAGTGGTGCTATATAGAATAAAGTACAGAATGGGTAATGTGACCCTCGAACAAAACATATTCTTTGTTGAGTTATGCTACACAGCTTTTTACATTTAGGAGTGGAGAGCTTGTGAATTAAACAGAAGTCCAGCTTTACAGTTTTTGAAAAATTAGATTTGGATGATTCGCAGTATTTTCTGAAAAAATTGTTTCAGTCTGAATTTATTTGCGGTGAATCGCCCTACCAAGAGCCTCAATAGGGTTGTAGAACATTTGTCTTGCTGTAACACGCATAGAATGCATGCTAGGCAAGTTAAATAACACACTAAAGAAGTATGACATGCAGATCAGAGGCATCACTATTAGAATTGTTGTCGCAGAGTGGCACAATGACAGAGCCTTGAGGTGGCATCAGCATGAGGAGCCCATATATTCCTTGAAAAACACACCCTGGAGTTGGCAGCAACATGAGGAGCCCATGTACTACCTGAAAGACAAGCTGGAGTTGGCAGCAGCATGAGGAGACCATTTAGACACACCCTGGAGTTGGCAGCAGCATGAGGAGCCCATATATTGTCTGAAACACACACCCTGGAGTTGGCAGCAGCATGAGGAGCCCATATATTGCCCGAAAGACACACTGGTGTTGGTAGCAGCACGAGGAGACCATATATTGCCTGAAACACACACCCTGGAGTTGGCAGCAGCAGGAGGAGTCCATATATTGCCGGAAAGACACACTGGAGTTGGCAGCAGCATGAGGAGCCCATATATTGCCTGAAAGACACCCCCTAGAGTTGGAAGTAGCATCGGGGAGCTCATATATTGCCTGAAAGACACCCTGGAGTTGGTAGCAGCATGAGGAACCCATATATTGTCTGAAACACACACCCTGGAGATGGCAGCAGCAGGAGGATTCCATATATTGCCGGAAAGACACACTGGAGTTGGCAGCAGCATGAGGAGCCCATATATTTCCTGAAAGACACACTGGAGTTGGCAGCATATATATTGCCTGAAAGACAAACCCTGGAGTTGGTAGCAGCAGGAGTAGCCCATATATTGCCTGAAAGACATACCCTGAAGTTGGCAGCAGCATGAGGAGCTCATGAATTGCCTGAAAAACACACCCTGGAGTTGGCAGCAGCATGAGAAGACCATATATTGCCTGAAAGACACACTGGAGTTCGCAGCAGCATAAGGAGACCATATAATGCCTGAAAGACACCCTGGAGTTGGTAGCTGCATGATGAGTCCATATACCACCTGAAAGACACGCTAGAGTTGGCTGCAGCATGAGGAGACCATATATCACCTGAAAGACACACCCTGGAGTTGGCAGCAGCATGAGGAGCCCATATATTGCCAGAAAGACACCCTGGAGTTGACAGCTGCATGATATTGCCTGAAACACACACCCTGGATTTGGCAGCAGCATAAGGAGCCCATATATTGCCTGAAGGACACACTTTGGAGTTGGCAGAAGCATGAGGAGCCCATGTATTGCCTGAAAGACACACCCTGGATCTGGCAGAAGCATGAGGAGACCATATATTGCCTGAAAGACACCCTTGAGTTGGCAGTAACTTGAGGAGACCATATATTGTCAAAACACACACCATGAAGTTGGCAGCAGCATGAGGAGCCCATATATTGCCTGTAAGACCAACTGGAGTTGGCAGCAGCATAAGGAGACCATACATTGCCTAAAAGATACACCCTGGGATTGGAAGCAGCCTGAGGAGTCCATATATTGACTTAAACACACACCCTGGAGTTGGCAGCAGTATGTGGAGACCATATATTGCCTGAAACACACACCCTGGAGTTGGCAGCAGAATGAGGAGACCATATATCGCCTGAAAGACACACCCTGGAGTTGGCAGCAGCATGAGGAGCCCATATTTCACCCGAAAGACACACCCTGGATTTGGCAGCAGCATATAAAGAACATATAAAAATTATGGCCATTTATGTGTTGTCCTAAGAATATTATTAAAAGTTAAGTTTTACATAATGCATTTCCTCAATAATTACTTGTGGTCTGATGTGGAGGAATGTGTGTAACCTATGTGTGCCATCATCCATCCTCTCACAGGTCTGACTCAGGGGGCCCTCTGCACTCACTTTCCACTGTCATGGCTGCTGGGGAGGGGTGGAAGTAGCAGTTCCAACTCCATCAGCAGAAACCTGAGTCTACAGTCGCTGATTTGTAGCTTTCTTCACCTGCATAGTGATACAACTCATGAGCCACCGGTAGACCTGGAGCAGGACCTGAACCGCCATGGTGGCATACCTTGACATGATCATGTCAACACACCTTGAGAATCTGCTGGACCTTTGTGCAGCCGAACTTGATTTGTGGCCACAACTAGAAGAGTTTTCCTTGGGAAAGCGGTCCTCCCCTTACATGGGATGCCCCCAGTGAGAACCAGTTAAATGCACTACAGCAAGCTTTAAAAACTTTTTGGGGTACAAAAGCAAGAGGTGGATATTTTTGGCCAGGTGTGTGGCCTTGAATACTAACTTGGCTTTCAAGACCTGGGAATAAAACCAAATGCAAAAACTCTGATGCCCCCAGGGAGAGACAGTTAAATGCAGTACAGCAAGCTTTAAAACATGGTTTTGGTAGAAAAGGAAGAGCACTATAGGCATATTTTTGGCTAGGTGTGTGGCCTTGAACACTAACTAGGCTTGCAAGACCTGGGCATAAAACCAAATGCAAACACACTGTCAGATGCCCTTAAATGGGATGCCCCTGGTCAGGGTGAGTTAAATGCACTACTGCAAGCTTTAAGACAGGGTTTTGGTAGAAAAGCAAGAGCACTATTGCCAAGTGTGTGACCTACAACACTAACTAGGCTTGCAAGACCTGGGGATAAAACCAAATGTAAAAACTGTCAGATGCCCTTAAATGAGATGCCCCCGTCAGGGTGAGTTAAATGCGCTACAGCAAGCTTTATAATGTGGTTTTGGCAGAAAAACAAGAGCACTATAGGCAGGTGTGTGACCTGTAACACTAACTAGGCTTGCAAGACCAGGGAATAAAACCAGATGCAAACACACTGTACACTGTCACTCTGTCTCTCTCTGTCTCCTTCTGTCTCTTTCTTGCCCTGTCTCTTTCTTTTACTGTATTTTTCTCTCTCTCTGTTTTCTCTCCCTGGCTCTATCTGTCCCTGGCTCTATCTCTCCCTGACCCATTCTCGCTGGAATACACAGCTGAAATGAGTACCCGCAAGATGGCCGCCGCTTATATAGGGCTGTGACATCACAGGGGTTCCTGGCTGCTGATAGGCTACATGTGACCTTTCCAGGATACCTTGTCCCATGGGACATGTCCTGACATGTTAATCCACCATTTTAGATGACCTGAACCGAGCTAAATGGAGTTTAAGGAAGAGATTCGCCGGATCGAATCGTCGCGATATTTAGATTCGTTGAGAATTGAATTTTTCCTGAAATTCGTAATGAATTTGGATTTGTCTGATTCGATTCGCTCATCCCTAGAAAGTAGGTTTGTGGCAAACTCCTTCACATGGGGTAGAGAACTCCACACATTTTAGTAAACGGCCTTCTACCCAACATTCTTCAACTTCCTTTCCTTCATTGCTAATGTCAGGGGAATGGGGATTGGGGCTAGAAAGTAATGACAGCAAGAGGGGGTAGCAAATCATGTGCTCCAGTTTTTAGCCTGCGAGAATCCCCTGCATTTGGTTTTCTTTATAAGGAGAAGTTCTCCAGATGACCTTCCATTAGAGAAAGTACGTTTGTGGCTCCTCCACATGGGGGAGAGAACTCAACACATTTTAGTGAACTGCCTCCTTGGTGTTACCAATTCATCCTTCCAGTACGATTTCAACAGGATCTGGAGAGTCATTATCTAGAACAGTCTCTTTGGTCAGGTTATTTTTACCTTTTGCCTGTATTATTAGTTTCTGTCTCATGAAAATTGTGTTGCGAAAATTAATAATGTATTTTTGTGTAATTTTAAAGTCTTTTGTTAATGCCCTACTGTAATCTAAAGCCATCTTAAGGTGCCCTGAAGTATAGCACTATATAAATGTAAATGGCCATGCTTTCCTGAGAGAACTGTTATTAGTGGGAATAAATGATCACCTTGCAATTATACACATGTTCCAGCTAAAGTAACCCGATACCACCATTACTGCACTGATGTCTGAAAAGCAACGGCTGCTTTAAATGAGATTGTAACACTTAACAAATGGACATACCGGGGAAATAACACTTCATCCTTTTTTTCACTAAAACTCAAGGGCAGAAAGTAAACAGAACAATTCTGTGCACAAGAAAGCACATGCGTTGAACATTTTTATGAACACTACCTGCGAAATATTTACTGTTAGTGATGGTGCAGAACAACAGGCATCATTGGAGGGGAAATTATTCCGATTTTCCCGCAATAATGTGCATTGTAATTTGTATATTAAAGAAATGTGTTTTACTCTTGCCTTCATTAATAACATAGCAAACCTCCATTTCCCAATATTTGTCTGAAAGAAAATTAGAGAAGCATAATTATGAAGGACTAATTTTAATTAGAAATTTGCCAAGCCATTGTAGCCAAGCGATACCTTTAGCTAGCTTTAAAGTGGCATTATATAAAGACAATAACTTTGCAGTTCCATGTGGGTGCTGGATTTTGTTGGCTTTAAAGTGGACCTAAAGTCCACTACAGAAAGTATGCTTCATACAAACCAAAAATATCTTGGATTTCTCCCAGAATCCATTTCAGTAGGTGGAACCATGCTAATTATCTCTTTACATCTTTAAAGCTAGTCTTAGAGCTCCCAGAAACTGTGGGGGGAGTAGGGGGGTCAACGCTTAGCTTTAGGTATAGCTAACTATTCACACAGCCATCCACTAACACTTGTGCACATGTGTTCTGGGGTTCTTCCTCCCCCCTCCCAGCACAAGGCTGTAGGTGGGTCCCATGATTGCATCTGTGGCTCAGGACCAGGCTCAGACTCTGCACTCAATGGCCTTGATTCACTAAGAGAAAATTCAATTAATGAGAAAAAAGCATCAGAATTTTACTTTTAGTGAATTACTAGATAGGAAGACAATGAAAGTCAATGGCATTTTTTACTCCTGAAAAAAGTACCGGTATATAACTTTTTACTCTGTAGTAAAAAGTGCCATTGGCTTTTCAATACTTTCTGCTTAACATTAATTGAATTTTTTACTACCATGAGATTCTTTTTTCAACTCAAGGCCATTATCTGGTAACAGCAGCACCTGAAGTGGTGATATATAGAAGAAAATGCAGAGTGGGCCATGTGACCCTTAAACAAAGCATATTCTTTGCTGAGTTATGCAACACAGCTTTTTATATTTAGGAGTGTGGGGCGAGGCTGAGAATTATCCTAAACTGAACTTCAGCTTTACAGTCAGTAGTCAGGCTAGGGAAAGACCCATTTTAGGCTATATAGGGGGATTACAGAGATCTAAATGTGCTCTATATAAAGGTACAAAGCAGAGAGTACCTAAAACAGAAAGTATTTACATGCTACATACAAACCAAGGATAGCAGGATTTTTCCCAGAATCCATTACAGTCAGCACAAATAATCTCTTTATAGCTGTTGCCAGAGCTCCTAGAGACCTTTGGGGGAGGTAATTCTTGAGTGTTGGTCTCTGGGAGCTCTTGGAATAGCTTTCGAGATAATTTGCTTGGCTCCACCTTTTGCAATGGATTCTTGGGGGAATCCTGCATTTTCTGCTTAGCACCTTTAAATAGAGGGCGTTTAGATCTTTTTAATCTCCCGAATATGGCCCAACATTGGTTTCTCTCTAGCCTGGCTACTGACTATGTTTTTTTTAAACCAAAATGATGCCCTTGAGGTGCAGAGCTAGTCTAGTATTTTATTTAGCAAATGTGTGTTTTATGGAAGCAGTTTTCACTACCTGCAATCTGTTGGCTATTGGCAACTGTACGCCACGTCTGTACACCAAGATCTACAAGAAGTGAGTCCTGTACACACAGAGCAATGCTGCTGGGCACATGCAAGGGTGATTGAGCTCCCTCACTTCAGCAGTGGCCAACGCAGCAGTGTTCTGTGTGTACAGGGATCACGTCTCTCTTCTTATAGATCGTGGTGTACAGTTGTCAATAGGAACATATTACAAGTAGTGAAAACTGCTTCCATAAACCACACATTTGATATCATAAAAAAATGTGAAAAATACTACATCAGATCAGCACCTTGAGGACCTTCTTTGGGCACAAATACACACTTTAAAAAAGCTTTTGTCACTGGTAGCTGGGGGCGGAGGCTTAGGGGAGCAAATTGTGAAACTTTTTAAAAAAATTTTATACGGAAGGACTGCGTTAACTATTTCTAAACAGACACCTGCCATCTAATGTTAATTAGCCTCCATGCAGTAGATAGAACCTTACTTTATCTATTGTTACCCTTTATCTATTGGTAACTCTGTGCCATGAAGGATCCTGGTCTGCAGGCACCCCAAGTGAAGCCAGCCCACCCCTTCCTGCTGCTGGTGCAGCCTGCTCTCTAATCATTTATCTGTGCTCCTACAAATGGAAAACTATAGTAAGAAATAGCTGGTAGATGTAGAGCTACAATTTTTCCTTTGAAGCCAAAAATGTTTGTATTTTTATCCAATTAATTACCAGGACACCTAAGGGGAGAGGATACATTTTCTTTTTTATTTAGCCTTCCATAGGACGTGGTTGGTCTGCTTTGGACTGTAAAGCCAATGGCAATAATAAGGTAGCAAACAGCTCACCTGATGTCTGCCCATGTGCATCTCCTCAATTTCCGGGCCACACAGGGACGAACTGTAGCAGGGCTCCAAACTTTGCCCCCCTTTCAATTTACTCTCCAGGACCACACAAAAAGTGGCCTAACAGCCCCTCTATCCCTTGAAGCTCTTGATGTGAACAAGCACAGCAAGCCACAGTGGTCACACAATGGTCTTTGGCCACAGCCCATCATGCTCATGATTCAAAAAGCTGTGCCATGACACTCCGTTCCCAGCTCAGCCAACATCCAGAAATCAAAGCAAAGAAAGCAGCTTCACTTACAATGCTTTGAAATGGCTGATGTTACACTGTTCTCAAGAGGGTTACGGGAGCAAGTGAGTACTTGGTCATTACCTGCAAATGTATTCTCTGCAGCTAAAAAGCAGCATTCAGACAAAATGCCTCCTAAATAAGCAGTGACTAGACACTAAGTCTAGTTCAGCTTCAGCAGCACCGGGCAGCCAAACATTACTACAGAAGGACAAATGTGGACACCTGCTGTAGATCTTGCTGTAACCAATTGAAGAGTTCAAGGAAGCATCTGACAAGTGAGGATTGGTGGAAGGGGGGCTTAGAAAGGAGAAAGAAAAGGAGGTGCACATAACAATAGAGAGAATAAGAGTCATTCTGGAGATGTGAGGAGAGAAGCTGACACTATAGAGAGGAGCTTGGCTAAAGAAATGTTACTGTCCCTCTCATGCGCTCCCAGCATGAATGAGCCCTGTGGAGCTAGGATAGTTGCAGCAGTTCTGCGCTAGGTAGCTAATTCATATTTAAGCTACCTGTTATATAGTACCCCTTGCAAGAGGTAGGGCCATGACACTGTTAAGACATGCAGATGGGAGCTGTGGTTTGAAGTGTGGGAGTGGGGATTATCATGGAAGTTTATAAGGGTGGGTACCAGAAGTAGGGAGGTGACAGCTAAGCAGGTGTTGAATCCCCCAGACAAATTAGTTTTAGCACCACATGCTGCCATTTCCCTCATGGCAGTGCTCAAATTGGTGGTGCAGAGGCTGTGCTGACTGCTGCAGGAGGAAGCAGAGGAAGTAAAGAAGGAGGAGGAGGGAACAGGATGCATCGACTAATTTTCTGCATGGTGTAAGGATCTGTGCAACAGTGCTTCCTGCCTCAGTTCCAGACTCCACTACATTGACCCAGTAGTCAGTTAGAGAGATATAACATCCCTGCCCATGCTTACTTGTCCACCTGTCCGTGGTGAGATGAACACTGGAACTGATTCACTGGAACACTGGAACTGACTGGCATTGCCCAGCACACATCCTTTTTTTTCAACAAGCTGTTGGTGCAGGCCAGGGATGGGACAGCCAGCACCATGAGATCTTTAAAACTGTTTGTCTCCACCAGGTGGAATGGGAGCTTTTCAAAGGTCAGAAATTTGGAAATGCTCGCATTCAGCCCAGGGCTTGCTTTGTCTCCAAAGTTTGTGAGATGGAAAGCTGAATGCTTCCCTGGGATGGTGTGGACTGGCTTGGTGAAGGTGGTGCTTCTGCTGCTGCTGGAAGTGGTGGTGGTCAATGAAAGCAGCAGAGTGAGCCTCAGATGTTTCCATGGTTTTTAGGTGTTTGGCTTGTAGGTGTCTGATCATAGACGTGGTGCTGAGATTATTAAGAATTTTACCTCGTTTCAGGCACTGCTTGCATGACTTGCAAATGACCTATGTCTTGTCTGCTTTGGATTGCTTAAAAAATGCCATCCAGGTGAGATCCTGTGAGCTTGCCTTAATATGCTCAGTCTCCAGGGTGTGGTGGGAAGAGGCAGCAACGGGCTGACTGCTGACAGCCTTCTCTCTCTTCTGCCTTCTCCCTCTATGACGGCCTTCTCCCTCTATGACGGCCTTCAGTCCACGTAGGGTCTATGACCTAGTCCTCTTCACTGGCATACTCTTCCACCCACACCTTCCTGCAAGCTTTCCTCTCAGCCTCAACACTGCAGAAAGCTACAGCAGTCGGCACATGGGTCTCATCATCATCCAGGGTGTCCTGTGATGGTCAGCTGGCCTAATCCCCCAACATAAATTGTTTGGCATATGGGAACCCTCAGTCTGCAACTGGGGCAGGTGGATGATCCACGGTATGCAAGTTAGGAGTGTCATCGTAGAGCATTATTGACTCCATGACTTGTGGCTGGGATGACCTTGCTGATTTTAAGGGGGTGAGGTGGAGGGCTTAGCACTTCCAGCAGAAGTGGAGGTGGGAATGGGAAACAATCCCATGAAACTGGTAGCACTGCATACCATATAATCTAAAACTGCCTCAATTTGCTCTGACCTCACCACTCTGCCAGCAGTATTGGGGCCTACAAAAATGCGCTCCAAACCTTGGCACCTGCTTGCACCAGAGAAAGGTGTAGCAGGCAAGGATGAAACATGCCTTCTCCCAGCAGCACCAGCTCCGTTACCAGCAGCAGCAGCACCACGGCCACGTATTATCTGCTTTCTGTGTTGTTAACCCTTCTAGTGGCAGCTACGTGAGTCTCATGTAGCTGCCTCTACTCCACTTAAGTGCCAGCTACGTGAGACTCCCGGGAGGAGTCCCCCTCTCTCCTCCTTCTCTCCATGCCCCCCCTCTCTCCTCCTGCTCTCCATGTTCCCTCTCTCTCCTCCTGCTCTCCATGTTCCCTCTCTCTCCTCCTTCTCTCCATGTTTCCTCTCTCTCCTCCTTCTCTCCATGTTCCCCCTCTCTCCTCCTTCTCTCCATGTTCCCCCTCTCTCCTCCTTCTCTCCATGTTCCCTCTCTCTCTCCCTTCTCTCCATGTTCCCTCTCTCTCTCTCCCTTCTCTCCATGTTCCCCCTCTCTCTCCCTTGTCTCCATTTTCCCTCTCTCTCCTCCTTCTCTCCATGTGACCCCTCTCTCCTCCTTCTCTCCATGTTCCCCCTCTCTCCTCCTTCTCTCCATGTCCCCCCTCTCTCCTCCTTCTCTCCATGTTCCCCCTCTCTCCTCCTTCTCTCCATGTCCCCCCTCTCTCCTCTTTCTCTCCATGTTCCCTCTCTCTCCTCCTTCTCTCCATGTTCCCTCTCTCTCCTCCTGCTCTCCATGTTCCTCTCTCTCCTCCTGCTCTCCATGTCCCCCCTCTCTCCTCCTTCTCTCAATGTTCCCTCTCTCTCCTCTTTCTCTCAATGTTCCCTCTCTCTCCTCCTTCTCTCCATGTTCCCTCTCTCTCCTCCTTCTCTCCATGTTCCCTCTCTCTCCTCCTGCTCTCCATGTTCCCTCTCTCTCCTCCTTCTCTCCATGTTCCCTCTCTCTCCTCCTTCTCTCCATGTTCCCTCTATCTCTCCTCCTTCTCTCTGTCAGGTCCCGTGGGACGCCCACCTTCCAATAAGTCTGCAACCCCCAATCTCCGCTGCTTTCTTCGCCTATAGCCAAGCCCCCGTTTGCCGGGACGCAGAACACGCCTCACCGGACACGGTTGCCCCCAGGACTTGTTAGCACAAAGGATGCAGACTTATGCAGGGGAAGGCAAATGAACCAGGAACGAGACTGGGTAGAGTCAATCTGGCAGAGGTCATACACAGGAGATCAATCCAAGGAAGCACGGTACAGAAGGGTTGAGATAGAAGAATGGTCAGGACTAGCCAAAGGTCACACCAGGGAATCAGAGATACGCAGTACAGAGGAGCAGGCAGGAATCGTGGTCAAAATCAGGCAAGGTCGGTCCAGGCAGCAATCAGGGATGGTCATACACGGCAATATTCGTAAGGAAAACAGAGATCAAAATCACACCCAGCAGCACGCTATCACGGGCAAGGATCAACTGCAGCGAGAACACCTTTATAGGAATGATGGAACAGGGAGAGGGATATGATTGGTGCAACCCAGGACCCCTGAGGCTGATTGCCCCATTCAAACTAAATGACCCTGGGCTCATTGGCCCAGAGCTAATTACCTCCGGCGGGCGCACTGTGTATAGCGCCGCTGGAGAGCATAAATGGAGGAGACTTTCGCGCGCGCACGTGCATGATGCTGCGCGCCGGGAGCGCGCCGAGATGGCAGTGGCGCGGCCGCTCCCGACGCCGCCGGAGAGGAAGCCGCCCGAGCAGCCGCTCGCGACGGAAACAGCCGAGCGGCTGCTCGCGGCGGAAATAGCCGAGCGGCGGCCGGGAGCAGCAGACGCCGAGCCGCCGCCCGCCGGAGACACCGCCCAGCCCGCACGCCGGCCGACCGAGAGCAGCCGGCGTGGGACCGGAGGACAGGTGAGTGCAAGGTGGTCCCCGTGACACTACCCCCCCCTTCACGAGGGGCCTCTGGACCCCTACCCGGTTTATCTGGATTCTCAAGATGGAATCTATTAACTAAGGTTCTGGCATGGACATCCTTAGCCGGTACCCAACACCTCTCCTCAGGACCAAAACCCTTCCAATCAGTTAAATACTGTAATGAATTTTGAACTACCCGAGCATCGAGTATTCTATTGATTTCATATTCAGGCTCATCTCCCACTATGACCGGAGGAGGAGATGACACCTGAATATTTTTGGCAGATTTTAACAAAGAAACATGAAAGGTCGATGGAATCTTCATGGACAAAGGTAACTTGACTTTAAAGGTAACATTGCTCAGTTTGTTTGTAATGGGAAAAGGACCGATGTACTTAGGACCTAACTTTGACGAAGGTTGTCTAAGGGCAATATTCTTTGTAGACACCCAGACCCAGTCTCCCACCTGAAATGGTGGTTCTCGCGACCTATGTCGGTCCGTAAAAACTTTATAACTTCTGGAGGCTTTCTTAAGGTTCGTCTGTATCTCAGACCACACCTTAGTCCTTTCCCGCAGCCATTCCTCCAAGGCCGGCAAGTTGGAGGAAGGACCAGAGAAGGATGACGCCTTAGGATTCCTACCATAATTACAGAAAAACGGCGAAAACTTAGTCGACTCGCTAGGCGCATTGTAAAAGGCGAATTCTGCAAATTCGATATATTCCGCCCACTGCTCTTGACGGTCAGACACAAAACAGCGTAAATATTGTTCTAAGCTCTGATTCACCCGTTCAGTCTGTCCGTTAGACTGGGGGTGATAAGCTGTAGAAAGAGAAACTTTAAATATTTTGTGGTAAACCATGGAGGTGAAAAACATGCTTAATGAATAGTACTAAGTCTGGTGCCGACGGAAGTTTTACTAAAGGGATAAAGTGTGCCATTTTACTGAAGCGGTCCACCACCACCCAAATTACAGTATTCCCCTGCGACGGGGGTAGATCTACAACAAAATCCATGGATATGTGAGACCATGGCTCACTGGGAATTTCTAAAGGAACTAATAATCCCGCTGGAGACCCATGGGTAGTTTTACTCCGGGCACATACAGGACATGCTTCGACAAAGGCGGTAATATCACGTCTGATGGTGGGCCACCAGACATGGCGTTTGGCGATGGCCAAGGTTTTCCGGATACCTAAGTGACCGGTGGACTTGTCATCATGTAGTTCCTGTAAAACGGCAAGACGTAAATGAGGTGGAACAAATAAACATTCAGAGGGTTTACCAGGAGGAGAATCAACCTGGAATGGCGTCAACGAGTTAGACAAGTCAGGGAGAAGAGCACCCACTACACAACCTAAGGGCAGAATCGATTCAGCAGGACCAACTTGATCCTTACAATCCCCGAAGTTCCGAGATGGGGTGTCTGCTTTGGTATTCTTCTTCCCTGGTTTATAGGTAATAATGAAATTGAAACGAGAGAAGAAGAGTGCCCAGCGAGCCTGACGGGAGTTGAGCCTTTTGGCGGACTCTAAATATTCTAGATTTTTGTGATCAGTATATACAGTAATGGGGTGTAGGGAGCCTTCTAACCAGTGACGCCATTCTTCAAAAGCCAGTTTAATACCCAATAGTTCCCTATTCCCAACATCATAATTGCGTTCGGCAGGAGAAAACTTACGGGAGAAGAACGCACAAGGATGCAGTCTTTCTGGATTGCCCGAATATTGGGAGAGAACTGCTCCTACCCCTAGTTCAGAGGCATCAACCTCTAACAAAAATGGGTGCTTAGTATCGGGATGTATCAAAACTGGAGCTGAAGTAAAGGTTTCATTCAGTAGTTGGAAGGCTTTTATTGCTGAGGGAGGCCACTCTTCAACAAAAGCGCCCTTCCGAGTAAGATCAGTTAAGGGACTCACAATAGCAGAGAACCCCCTTATGAATTGTCTATAAAAATTCGCAAACCCTAAAAATCTCTGGAGCGCCTTAAGGGTTCTAGGTTGCTCCCACTCCAATATTGCGGAAACCTTGGAGGGATCCATAACCAACCCACGCTTGGAGATTATATATCCCAGAAACGGAATTTCAGACACCTCAAACACACATTTGGAGATTTTTGCATACAGACGATTCTCCCGTAACCTCTGCTACACCGCTTTGACATGCTGACGGTGTTCCGACAGAGAACGGGAAAAAATAAGTATGTCATCCAAATAGACCACCAGAAACCGCCCCAGGAAATCACGGAATATGCCGTTCACAAAATCTTGGAACACTGCAGGGGCATTACATAAGCCGAAAGGCATCACCAAGTATTCATAGTGCCCGTCTTTTACATTGAAGGCTGTCTTCCATTCATCTCCCTGGCGTATGCGAATTAGGTTAGAAGCCCCTCTAAGGTCAAGTTTGGAAGATCTGAGCCCCCGAAACCTGATTGAAAAGGTCATTGATTAAAGGTAGCGGATACCTATTCTTAACGGTAACTTTGTTTAACCCTCGATAGTCTATACAGGGGCGTAACCCGCCGTCCTTCTTCTCAACGAAGAAGAAACCTGCACCAGCAGGTGAGGTGGAAGGACGGATAAATCCCTTCTTGAGGTTCTCTGAAATATAATCTTTCATGGCCAGCTCTTCTGACCATGTGAGATTATATATTTTCCCTCTAGGGGGCATTGTCCCTGGGAGTAAATCGATAGGACAGTCGTAGGTCCTATGTGGGGGAAGAATTTCAGCGGACTTTTCAGAGAACACATCTGCCCAATCTGCATAGGCTGGAGGTAACCCATCAAGGCTGATCGGTGAGGATCTAAGGGATATGGAGAAGCAATGATCATGACAGAAAGGGCTCCATTTAACAAGGTCCCCAGATTTCCAATCTATCACCGGATTATGGGTCTTTAACCAAGGAAACCCTAATACAATAGGGGAAACGGGACTCTCTAATTCTTCGGAATGAGCAGAGCCCACAATTAAATTCACCAAGGGAGTCTTATAGGAGACCAACCCTCCCTCAGTGGGCTTATTATTGACCGCCAGGACTCGAAGGGAATTTTCTAATGGAATTAAAGGTATATCAAGAGTGGAGGCAAGTGACCTATCCAGGAAATTGCCAGCCGCTCCACTGTCTATGAAAGCGGAGGCAATTGTCTTGGATGGACCCCAAGAGATCATAACGGGTAGGAGTAACCGATTAACAGGAGGGAATGATACCTGACCGCCTAGATGAAGTCCCTCAGCAGGATCTAGGCGCCGTAGTTTTCCGCCACTGGAGCTTTATTTGGGCAGCTCTTGGCAAAGTGACCCGGATTTCCGCAATAGAGACAGAGGCCTTGAGTTCTACGCCGAACCTTCTCAGCCTGAGAAAGACGGGTTACTCCAAGTTGCATAGGTTCTTCAGGTGTCGAAGAAGAAGAAGCGACTGCACCCCTAGGACTTGACTCTTGGCGTGAGGGTCCCCAAGGTTGATCCTTGCCTTTCTCCTGGCGTCTTTCCCTGAGACGTCTATCCACTCTAATGGCCAGCTGCATATACTCATCCAGGCTTTTGGGTAGTGGATAATTAACTAGAACGTCCTTTATGTTCTCAGAGAGTCCAATTCTAAATTGGCTGCACAAAGCTGGGTCATTCCACTTGGAATCAATAGCCCATCGCCAGAATTCTGCGCTGTACTCCTCCTCAGAGCGTTTTGCCTGTCTAAGGTTCCGTAACTTGGAATCAGCAGTTGAAGCCCGATCAGGATCAGCATATAAAAGTTCCATGGCAGAAAAGAAGGAGGAGACCGATTGTAGGGCCTCATCAGAGGGTGTTAAACCAAAGGCCCAGGTCTGAGGATCACCCTGAAGAAGTGAGATGACAAGGCCAACTCGTTGAGACTCTGATCCAGTTGAGTGGGGCCGTAGGCGGAAGTAAAGCTCGCAAGAGTTCTTAAAGTTAGAGAACTTCGTCCGATCCCCGAGGAATTTCTCTGGAAGAGGAATCTTTGGCTCAATAGAAGGCCCAGGGTCCAATGGCACAGGTATTAGGCGACTTTCTTGCGTAGCCACACGCTGGGCCAGCTGGTTGATGGCGGTGGGCATAGCTTGCACCTGCTGCATTAATTCTTCCATCTAGGATAATTTGTAGGGCCCGTGATAATGTCAGGTCCCGTGGGACGCCCACCTTCCAATAAGTCTGCAACCCCCAATCTCCGCTGCTTTCTTCGCCTATAGCCAAGCCCCCGTTTGCCGGGACGCAGAACACGCCTCACCGGACACGGTTGCCCCCAGGACTTGTTAGCACAAAGGATGCAGACTTATGCAGGGGAAGGAAGCACGGTACAGAAGGGTTGAGATAGAAGAATGGTCAGGACTAGCCAAAGGTCACACCGGGGAATCAGAGATACGCAGTACAGAGGAGCAGGCAGGAATCGTGGTCAAAATCAGGCAAGGTCGGTCCAGGCAGCAATCAGGGATGGTCATACAAGGCAAGATTCGTAAGGAAAACAGAGATCAAAATCACACCCAGCAGCACGCTATCACGGGCAAGGATCAACTGCAGCGAGAACACCTTTATAGGAATGATGGAACAGGGAGAGGGATATGATTGGTGCAACCCAGGACCCCTGAGGCTGATTGCCCCATTCAAACTAAATGACCCTGGGCTCATTGGCCCAGAGCTAATTACCTCCGGCGGGCGCACTGTGTATAGCGCCGCCGGAGAGCATAAATGGAGGAGACTTTCGCGCGCGCATGATGCTGCGCGCCGGGAGCGCGCCGAGATGGCAGTGGCGCGGCCGCTCCCGACGCCGCCGGAGAGAAAGCCGCCCGAGCAGCCGCTCGCGACGGAAACAGCCGAGCGGCTGCTCGCGGCGGAAATAGCCGAGCGGCGGCCGGGAGCAGCAGACGCCGCCCAGCCCGCACGCTGGCCGACCGAGAGCAGCCGGCGTGGGACCGGAGGACAGGTGAGTGCAAGGTGGTCCCCGTGACACTCTCCATGTTCCCTCTCTCTCCTCCTTCTCTCCATGTTCCCTCTATCTCTCCTCCTTATCTCCATGTTCCCTCTCTCTCCTCCTTCTCTCCATGTTCCCTCTCTCTCTCCCTTCTCTCATGTTCCCTCTCTCTCCTCCTTCTCTCCATGTTTCCTTTCTCTCTTCCTTCTCTCCATGTTCCCTCTCTCGCCTCCTTCTCTCCATGTTCCCTGTCTCTCTTCCTTCTCTCCATGTTCCCTCTCTCCTCCTTCTCTCCATGTTCCCTCTCTCTCTCCCTTCTCTCCATGTTCCCCCTCTCTCTCCCTTCTCTCCATGTTCCCCCTCTCTCTCCCTTCTCTCCATGTTCCCTCTCTCTCCTCCTTCTCTTCATGTTCCCTCTCTCTCCTCCTTCTCTCCATGTTCCCCCTCTTTCCTCCTTCTTTCCATGTTCCCCCTCTCTCCTCCTTCTCTCCATGTTCCCTCTCTCTCCTCTTTCTCTTCATGTTCCCTCTCTCTCCTCCTGCTCTCCATGTCCCCCCTCTCTCCTCCTTCTCTCCATGTTCCCTCTCTCTCCTCTTTCTCTCCATGTTCCCTCTCTCTCCTCCTTCTCTCCATGTTCCCTCTCTCTCCTCCTTCTCTCCATGTTCCCTCTCTCTCCTCCTGCTCTCCATGTTCCCTCTCTCTCCTCCTTCTCTCCATGTTCCCTCTATCTCTCCTCCTTCTCTCCATGTTCCCTCTCTCTCCTCCTTCTCTCCATGTTCCCTCTATCTCTCCTCCTTCTCTCCATGTTCCCTCTCTCTCCTCCTTCTCTCCATGTTCCCTCACTCTCTCCCTTCTCTCCATGTTCCCTCTCTCGCCTCCTTCTCTCCATGTTCCCTGTCTCTCTTCCTTCTCTCCATGTTCCCTCTCTCTCCTCCTTCTCTCCATGTTCCCTCTCTCTCTCCCTTCTCTTCATGTTCCCTCTCTCACCTCCTTCTCTCCATGTTCCCTGTCTCTCTTCCTTCTCTTCATGTTCCCTCTCTCTCCTCTTTCTCTCCATGTTCCCTCTATCTCTCCTCCTTCTCTCCATGTTCCCTCTCTCTCCTCCTTCTCTCCATGTTCCCTCTCTCTCCTCCTTCTCTCCATGTTCCCTTTCTCTCTTCCTTCTCTCCATGTTCCCTCTCTCGCCTCCTTCTCTCCATGTTCCCTGTCTCTCTTCCTTCTCTCCATGTTCCCTCTCTCTCCTCCTTCTCTCCATGTTCCCTCTCTCTCTCCCTTCTCTCCATGTTCCCTCTCTCTCTCCCTTCTCTCCATGTTCCCCCTCTCTCTCCCTTCTCTCCATGTTCCCCCTCTCTCTCCCTTCTCTCCATGTTCCCTCTCTCTCCTCCTTCTCTTCATGTTCCCTCTCTCTCCTCCTTCTCTCCATGTTCCCCCTCTTTCCTCCTTCTTTCCATGTACCCCTCTCTCCTCCTTCTCTCCATGTTTCCTCTCTCTCCTCCTTATCTCCATGTTCCCCCTCTCTCCTCCTTCTCTCCATGTTCCCTCTCTCTCCTCCTTCTCTCCATGTTCCCCCTCTCTCCTCCTTATCTCCATGTTTCCTCTCTCTCCTCCTTATCTCCATGTCCCCCCTCTCTCCTCCTTCTCTCCATGTTCCCTCTCTCTTCTCCTTCTCTCCATGTTCCCTCTCTCTCCTCCTTATCTCCATGTTCCCCCTCTCTCTTCCTTCTCTCCATGTTCCCTCTCTCTCCTCCTTCTCTCCATGTTCCCCCTCTCTCCTCCTTATCTCCATGTTTCCTCTCTCTCCTTCTTATCTCCATGT
The DNA here is from genome assembly GCA_027917425.1 of Gastrophryne carolinensis. NCBI lineage: Eukaryota > Metazoa > Chordata > Amphibia > Anura > Microhylidae > Gastrophryne > Gastrophryne carolinensis. Next base: position 70,747,131 of record CM051242.1, on the reverse strand, counting down.
CCCCCCTCTCTCCTCCTTCTCTCCATGTTCCCTCTCTCTTCCCCTTCTCTCCATGTTCCCTCTCTCTCCTCCTTATCTCCATGTTCCCTCTCTCTCCTCCTTCTCTCCATGCTCCCTCTCTCTCCTCCTTCTCTCCATGTTCCCTCTCTCTCCTCCTTCTCTCCATGTCCCCCCTCTCTCCTCCTTCTCTCCATGCTCCCCCTCTCTTCCCCTTCTCTCCATGTTCCCCCTTTCTCCCCCTTTTCTCCATGTTCCCTCTCTCTCCTCCTTCTCTCCATGTTCCCTCTCTCTGCTCCTTCTCCTCATATTGACCCCTGTCTCTCCCCCTTCTCCTCATATTGCCCCTTTCTTTCTATATTTTCTCCATATTCCCTATATTTTCCATTTCTCCATATTTCCCTCTCTCTCTCCTTTATCTTTCTATATTCCCCCTTTCTCTTCTTCATAACTTTCTATTCCCCCTTTCTCTCCTCTATGTCACCATATCCCCCCTTTTTTGTTTTTGTTTTTGGTTGTGGGCTAAGTTAGTTGGGGGCATAGGGATTTTGTGATGGGGAGTGTGATGATGGGGCCCCCCATGAATGTCCCTAATCTGGGCCTGGACATTGGGTTACCTTTCCCTAGTCCCTCACTGTTCTAGGTGGAATCAGTACAACTGTTGGTGATATATGCAGAACCAGCAAAAAATCCCACTCAAGGATAATGATGAGCAGGTGCTTCTATTTATAGTTTTGTGGATAGTTTATCTTATGTTAATGTGTTAATGTAAGAGGATATTTATAGACACACCCTAATGAAAAAGTGACCACCTAATTAAAAAAAATAAAAATAAAAGTATACTCACCCCCTAGCTGATCCAGGGGTGTAGCTAGGGGGGAGGGCAAGGGGGGTACGTGTCAGGTCAGGGGGGCCTGAGCACAGGTGGGGGGCGCCATTTTGAATTATTGCCCCGGGTGCCAGAAAGCCCAGCTACACCTCTAAGTCTGCAGTAGAGGGGCTTCGATCGTTGGAGATCGGCCAGCGGCCACATTTGGTGGGGCATTGCCCAGCTCTCTCTCTCACAGCAGCAGCTGAGGCTTAGAGGGAACATTGATTCCAAGGTGCCATTTTTACCCAAAAAAGTCCTTTTGGGTTTTTCCAGTGAGATGCATGTCCTACACCCCATACATGTCCCACATTTATAAAAGCCCTGTGGGGGATTGTTTACTAATGCTACCGATTTTGGGGGATCTAGGTAGCTTTGTGTAAGTTTATCCTTAAGGTTGGGGGCCTTCCGGAAAATGATCTTTGGATATTCCGGCAAGGCTGACCCCAACACGGTGTCACTCTTAAGGATATGCCAATGCTTGGTCAAAAGTTGTTTTACTTCCCTATATTGAGAATTCTACCCGGTTATAAAAGAAAAATCCACTCCCATGTTAGACTTTTCTTTTTTAGGGGCCTTTAGTAGGAGGGCTCTTTCTCGTACTCTAATCTCTTCTCTTTGGGCCTCTATCTATGCCTTTTTATAGCCTGTCTCTACAAATCGTTGTGAGAGTAGATCTGACTGGGTGTTGTAATCTGTTAGTCGTATACAGTTGCACCTTAGGCACATAAACTGGCCCTTTGGTATGGCCCTTAGCCATGTGGGGGGGGTGGCAGTTTGTTGAGGGGACATACCCATTGCGGTCAGTTGTTTTAAAGTAGGTAGACGTCACCAGGTTAGAACCTTCCTTTTTAATGGTAAGGTCCAAAAAGTTAATAGAGTCCGTACTGGTCTCCGCAGTGAAGACTAAATTGAACGTGTTGTCATTTACTGTTTGAAAAAAAAATTCTAATTGGGATTGTGTTCCATCCCAAATGCATCCCAACGGCATCGTCTATATATCGCCTCCAGCATTGTAGTTGTGGTCTTGGCTGTCCATAGATAAATTGTTCCTCCCACCACCCCACAATTGGTTAGCCATGCTGGGGGCAAATTTTGCCCCATGGCTACTCCTGTCTTTTGTAGGTAAAACGCATTGTTATACCAAAAATAATTATGGTGTAAAGCGAAGTTCAGGCAATCTATTAGAAATTCTATCTGTTGGGGTGGTAGGGCGGGCTTGGCTAGTAAAAAGTGTTTACTGCTTCTACCCCCTTTTTGTGGGGGATAACTGTATACAAGGACGATACATCAGCGGTAGCTAGTATACAGAACTCTCCCACCTGCTGGTTTACACATAATTCCAAAACCTGAGTTGAATCTTTAAGGTAAGCTGGGAGTTGGGTCACCAGGTCTTGTAAATATTGATCCACATATTCCCCTAATCTACAGGTAATGGACCCGATTTTAAAAAGGGGAGTGGGCCAGCGTTGTTTTTTTATGGCTAGTGCTCTCAGATCCCTTGTCATTACTGCTTTTAAAGTGTCAAGGGCTGAGTTCCCAGGATTTGGGGGATAAACAACAATTTATTTTTTAGGGAGGTGTGGCTATAGATTTCTGTTGGTTGTGTTATTGCCACTGAGGTCACTGTCTCTTCCCCCGGTGTTTTGGACATAAAGTACTTTTTATTGTTCAGTTTGCGGATATATTTTTGAAGGTCTATATATGTACTAAATTTGTCTAAGGTTTGTGGCGGTGCAAATTTCAACCCTTTATCCAAGAGTATGAGTTCATTTTGGGTCAAAGTGGTTGTGCTAAGATTGAAGATGCCCTCTCCTACAGCCACCGAGGCTTTCTGGTGTCGGGTTCCTCCTCTTCTCCCCCGCTTGCCCTTCCTTTCGTTTTCTGGAGGTGTGATTTGTATTGCACTCTTGTTCGTATTTGTCCCTATGTGGTGTCACCTCCCAAGGCAATGGTGATTTTCCCTGTCTTGATCGAAAAGGGGTAGTGGGTGAGGGGGAAGGATACTCTTGGAGGGGTGCATATCTATTGGTTAATTTTCCCTGGTTACCCAGGTGCCAATCCCTCACTCTTGAGGGTTGAAAATTGGGGCCCCTTACGGGGTGTGTCATTGGTCCATTCGATCTCTCCTTATATTTATTTTGTAAAGTCCTGTCTTGTCTGTGGGGGGAATAGTCATTCCTCCTCCAATTTGTTTTATTGGTTTGTCGCTCTTCATATTGTGAACGGTATCTAGTGTGTTTGTTAGGGGGAATCCGTAGTTTAAAATGACTCATTCTAGAGTCACCCTGTACCCCCGAGGGGCCTGCCTGTAAAGGTTCTTTTATTTCATGGTTCTGCCATCTAAAGACCTGATTGCTAGCATAATCGCGCTTGTCCCTAATTAGGGACTCTTGCCAGGCGTTCTTTAAGGGCCACTGATCGGGTCAAAAATTCTGGCAAGGTGTTTTTTTTGAAGGGTAAGATTATTTAGTTGTTCCTTTTTTTTATTAACTAATTTTTCCACTAATGATAAACCGCACTCATTAAAAAAGTTGCACCAGTCCATAACAGATTCTGCACTCTCATCTCCGTCATGAATCTGTAAAGACCATCTGAGTTGCTGTGGGACCATTTTAAGTTTTAAATATTGTTCTAATGTGGCTACATCCCACTTTAAACGAAGTTCTTTATTAAGAAGTTTATAGAGACTTTTAAAGTCAGAATCAAGGCTAGGTGCAGTTAGATTGGAGGCTCCATCACCTAGGAGCAATCCAAAATCTACCGAATTAGAATTGCAATAATTAAAGATATCCATATTGGTCTATTATAACCACTAATATTGAAGATTAAAAAATGTAGCTGCAGGTTTGTAGGG